>VDFB02105785.1:429275221-429710819 GCA_007258455.2 Sequoia sempervirens | reverse complement strand
TCTATTTTTAGAATGTTGGTTTTTCATCTTCAAATGGACAAATTTTTGGGAATTTATCTGAGATATGGGTTTTGTTTAGAATTTCGTTACAAGACAACCCAAATTGTCCGTTTTTGAAAATCTTGAATTTTGACTAAAAAAACAACAAACCCTAATTTTTTCAATTTTTACCGAAAAAGCTAACACCTGGGTTTCGTTCAGAATATGATTAGAAATGGACCTAGTTGATCAGATTTGAAAAACACTGATGGCTGATCGAAAAAGCAGCCAACCCTAGAATTTGAAATTTTCTTGAAAAAGCTGTGATATGGGTTTTCTTTAGAAGATTGATCTGAGAGGACCCAGATGGTTGAAAACTGAATGCACTGAGGATTTCATTGACATGCAAAATAAAAGCAGCTGCTGCAACTTGATGAAAGTTTCTTGAAAAATTCTTCAGAAGAATGAGAAGAAGAGACCCAGATGGCTGAAAATTAAAATCTTTGACCTTCACCTTCAAAAGTTTGATCTTCTGGATGAAAAAGCATGAAAAAGCAAGATCTTATGTTGCTGGTCTGAAAATTATTTATAAAAATCAGCAACCTTGAGTTCTTGAATCTTGAAATAAATCCTCAAAGTTGTTGCTCCACTTCTCTTCTTTGGACGCCACCTACAAAAATGATGAAAACTGAATGGAAGAGATGTCTTAAATAGATTTAGGGCTTGAAACAACTTTGCTTTCTTTTGCTTTAATCTTCAAACCCTAAAACCAGCCTGTTCAATGAATTTGGACATTCATCTTTCTCTTGCCATCTTTGAAGTTTTGAAAATTCTACTAAGGCATTGAAAGTTGGGCGCCCTTCCTGGCTGCAGGCGCCAACCTTCTCTAGACTTAACCATTTTTTTAGGAATTTTCAACTTTTCTTCCATTTTGACCCCTGGATTGACCTTGATTTCCCGTTTGTAGGTTGATCCGACAGGCGAGCTGAAGGTTTCACGGCGGAGCTTGACTGATTCTGAGAAAGATGTTCTGGAGGCAGCTCTGGTGAAAGACTTCATCTTGACCTCCGAATTCATGGGAGCCTCTTCCTTCCAAGGGCGCCCATTTTACCCAGACTTAGCCATTTTCATGATCTTCAAATTTCTTCATTGACTCCTCTTTTACAGATGATCTCGTTGAATTTGGAGCTCCGCACGTCGGATTGACTGCCTCTCATGCTCATCGCGGAGCTGACGAGATATTAGAAAGGGTCTTCTGGGAGACACTTTGTCAAAAAGTAAATTTTATCCCCTCAAAAGTTTGGGCGCCCATCTTGGCTGGGGGCACCCATGTTTACCAGAGTTAGCTTATTTTTTACCCTTTTTGGTTTGCTTCTGAACTTTGAAATTCAACTCTCGCCAGACCCTCTGTTCGGCTTCTTGTATCTGGCGACTGCGACCTCTGAGAGACGCGCTGGATATCTCGTTGGAGAGCTGGATCAACTGCGAAGAAATCACGTTAGACATACTTATCTGATTTCATCTGTTAGAGCCCCTGAAAACTTGGGCACCCTTCTTCACGTGGGGCGTCCACTTCATCCAGACTTAGCCATTTTTAGATCTGACTTCCTTCAGAGTTTGAAACCTTCATTCTGTAACTTTGACTTCGGTTTGAATTTGCAGGAGGTTGAACAATTGGATGATCTGATGAAGACAGGTACGTCGAAGCTGGCTGAACACTAAAGAGATCGAGCATATTTTTAAACCCTAACAGCTGAGTTTGCCCCTTCAAAAAGCTGGGCGCCCTTCTTCACCAGGGGTGCCCACTTTATGCAGTCTTAGTCAAATTTTGATATTTCTCCTTTTTCTGTGTTCTGACATCAGTTTGGATACCTCCGTTCAACGCTGAATTCCGGATGACTGAGTAAGCTGATAACTGTGCCGTTGAATTCGTCGCGGAGTTGGCAAAGAAAGGAACAAGTTTGACTGGAGGTACAAACCCTAATTTTATCATCTGATGCCCTAAAAAGATGGGCGCCCTTCTTCACCAGGGGCGCCCATAGTCACTAGTGTTAGAAAATTTTCTTCTTTTTTCAATCTTCTCCGTTTTTCGTGACTGCTCACCAACTTATCTTCTGTCGAATGCTTTGAATGTCGAATCTGACACCTGGCAGTTGACTGACCTCCATTGATGACCTCGGAGCTCTTGATATGCTTCTGAAAAAGCAGAATAGACTCAATAGGGCAAAACTGATTATTTTGAGATTCTGACTACACCAGCCTGATATGGACGTAATTTGAGTCAATCAAAATCAGTTTGGACCCTGACGGACCAACTTTCTATTTTTAGAAACTTTCTATTTTTAGAAAGTTTTGCCAGTATCCATTTCCAAAGAAACCCAAAAAAACCCAGAAAACGTTACTAATTTTAGAAAAATTTCTAAAAATAGCAGTTTTCCTAAAATTTAGGGATGAAAAACTAAGATCTGGGTTTTGTGGATTAAGCTGCTCTGAGTAGACCCAGATCGTCAGAATTTGAAAATTTTGTGTTTTAACCCCTCATGCAAGACGTGCACACCCAAATTTTGACTTTTTTGACTGATTTAACAAGACTTTTACTCATTTCTTCAAAATGTCTAAGTGTAAGAAAAATTTTAATTTTGGGGTACAACAAATATCCACATATGTGCACCTTGGACTAGGATACACTTTTTGGAGAAGGGGGACCTGCAAAAGATGCCTGCAGCATGTACAAGATGTCCTCTAATGTCTCTGGATGCCTCATTGAACTCTTATTATGAAGAATAAAAGAACAAAACAAATGAACTGTTCTAAGCTCTAAAATGTCAAAAATACTCATTCAATCCATTTCACACCCATTCAAACTAAGATAATAGCAAGACATCTGGAACACATACAGAATATGTCAACAGGATTTTCAAGAAAAATATAATAGGGTTTTGCAAATTATGGAGAAATATTACAGTGAAGGTGGCATCTGAAATGAGTAGCATTATTTTCGTGTATGGTTTGCTGTTTATAAATCTAGTCAATTTCTTAATTTTTGAAATTGTTATTTGTGATGTGTATTGGATGCATCCTAAGCTTCTGTCTTTCCTTACCTCAATTCTGAGAAGGGTGTCCCCATCTCTGTATGATTGTATGCATCCTTGTACACATACCCAAATCTCCTCGGAATCATACTTTTTGTTTTATGATCATTAGGGTAACCAGGTCTGATCTGGGTGCATTGATTGCATGGAAGCATACTTGAGCCCTTTACTGTGTCATGCAGGTGTAAATGGGTATCCTGGGCTATAAGAATTCTTCAGGATTCTTTCAAAATTCTTATCATGTACAAGTTCCATCACAAATTTTCATCTTTCTAGATCTTGATTTGTCTAGCTTGTTCATCCTTGACTTTACTAGTTTCTAAAGAGAATCCTGTTACCCTTATTTATCCCTGTAAGGCCCACCAATAATCAAATAAGGTATCCAACTCCTGATTAGGCTTGCTCCACTCATACATTTTTGATGCTTTGTGACTAAGATAATCCAAAAAATTCGTTTTCGATGACTATTTTTAAATTTATGACCAATGGTAGAAGATTGTTGATCATAGTTGGCAAGTATGTAGTCTGGCACTGTGGACATGCATTGGCAGTATTGAAATATGTTTTATTTAGACAAGATGTTTTTAATATTTTATGCCTATCCAGAAACTCCATGCCTAAAAAGGAGTTCTAATGCTATTAAAATATAATTTTGCAAGTCAGTTTTTTTGCTCTGTTTTTTGATGACAGCAATTCATATATTTGCTAAGTTTTATGCTTGTAGAAACTTCACATGCCTTGCTGATGTGAGGTCCAATTAGAGATGGTTTCTTGCTTGTGTAGGGAGGGGAAGTGATGCCTTGAAATTCTCTATTTTTATGTTCTTTGTAATATAATGATTTGGTCCCTCACTATTCCAAGAAAAAAGGGGGAAATTTCTCTCGTCTTTTCTTCTGGTTGGTTATTTCAGGGTATTTTATTTAGCTGATAGTCAAAATTACCTAAAGGAATTGTTTGAGCTTCTTGCTTGTAAGTCTATCTTGCATAATGAGTCAAATTTCTCTTTGTGAGTCTGATCTTAGATACATGTTTACTAGTGGTCTAATGAAAAAATGCAAGTTTTGAGTATTAACAATGAAATCTGTCTTTGCAGAAGGACAATGAACCTGGCAAGTTCAGATCGCTTGATGAGATTATGTTTGTTGATGGTTATCCTGGATATCATCACTTGTTGCCATTGATGTGTGATTCTCTAGCAGTAATATGTGAAGTAAAAGGTGGAGTTCTATATTAAACAAGTCCAGAATGCATGTTGAATTTCCACCTGTTGGTGCATCAATTTGATCTTCATAATCCTTTGTGGAAAACCTGACTTGGAAACTAAAATATTAATATGGTTCTAATATTATTTGTTTAACATTTCAGTGCTTTAAGCTTGTAAATATCAGATCAACGCTTTGTGTTAAGTAGTAAGGCTTTGAAAAGAAAATTTGGAGTTCAAATTCTATATGATCTATGATGAATTAGACATTTCAGTGTTGGGAATTGTTATTGGAATTCATCGGCCACATCTTTTTAAGTCTTTTTTTGAAGAAAGCCGATTAGCTATTTTGTATTCATTGATGTTGTGATCACCCTTCTGACTTAACCAGTTTAATTGATGTTGTGATCACCCTTTTGACAACTTAGGGAAGACCACATCAACAAACTCACTGCCAATCATGGTCGTGGGCAGCATAAAAAACACCCTGCTCAACCATAAAACATAAACCCCAGCATCACACCCCATGATGCCCCAAACATGAAGCAAGACAATCACTGCCACAACGCTGAAATCTGCCAACCAAGAAATGCCTCTGCTATTGCCATACGAAATCATAACATTGACACTTAACCTCCAAGTGTGAAACGAAAGGTTCCAAACACACCAAGACACCCAGACCACTGCAATCATTAAGACATCATCTAAAATTATGCATATCATCTCCATGAAGTATCTGCAAAGACCGTCACTCACCAATGTGGAAGCAATGAATGAATCAAGTGTGTCCAAAAAATCACTCACAACTAGCTGCCCCAAAGCTTGCCAATGCTCAACAACAATTTGCTCATGAAAAGATATCTCCATAACCAATGAAAAAATGTAGGGGCAGCAGTAATCAAACTGAAGTCCTACTAAAAACATGGGAGAGATGAGTATGGAGGTCGCAACAGAATCACCCCCTATGATTAAACCACCTCTATGATCTAGCCTCAACCATGAACTACTTAACTGCTGGACTGAAGAAACCTTCCAACTCGTCTGCATATCAAAATTCGAAGTCATGTACAAACTGATCGGAAAATGGGCAGCAATACTAACATTGGAAGTTGACCCACTACTCCAATCTTGAGACATCTCATGGTTGGAAACTGCACTTGGGTCCCAAATCGTGTAATCAAATCCACTCTCATCACTGAAATCGGTTCGGTTTCCATCATCCAACTCGAAAAGTGGATTATCATGAGTCAAGTCGGTATCCTACTCAAATAAAGGATTATCAACAATCTGAAAATTATCCTCAACTCCAAAACCATACCAATCCTCCTGCTGATCCAAACTCCTATTTTCTGAATTTTTAGGACAATGTGCTAGATCATACTCCTCCTTAATGGAATCAAGCTCCTCTATTACTTGTTTGATCTCCTTAGCCCTTTCTCTATTCTCCTACTCTCTAAAATGTTGAGCTTCATAGAGCTGATCATTTTCTTGAAGAAGCGCCTCTTGGACACTTTCCAAAGCAAGTTTCGTATAATTAAGCTCAATGGTGAGCTCACTAATCTCTCCCCTTAACTGCTTAGTCATGGAAAAAGTGTCATTTGCAAACTTGGTGGCTATATCTCTATCATGCATCATGTGTAAGTAAGCTGTTTTAAATTCCTCCATAGAGCTCTTCCTTGTTTGCAAATTAGAAAGTGAGATATTAAGCTCATTTTGTCCTCTTGATGCACTTTGAATTATGTCTTCCATGTGCATACATTTGCTGTCCAAACTTGATAAAATTTGCGCTTCATTTTCAGCGGATACCAAAAATTGTCTTTTCCAATCACGATCAAACAAAGGTGATGAACTGCTGTTATGTTGCATGTTAAAATTAGAATTAGACTCATACCTGTCATTAGAGTCTCCAAGGCTGTCCCAAATCATTTGTGTCTCACCGTTATCATCTCTAATAGTGGATTGTGAATCCAAATCAACTAGGCCACAAGGTCTCTCTTCAAGATCAACTACCTACAATGTGAAATCAGATTTCTTTTCAAGATTGAAATCATCACCGTCAATGCCATCCTCTATGCATGGCTCTCGCAATGAAGTAAGGACATCATCACAATCAAAAGGAAATTCATTCCAATGTGGATCCTTATCATACTTAGGTGTGAACACACCCGGATCTCATGTGTAGAAAGGTTGATCACTTTGTTCAGAGAATAAGTGTTCATTGTGCTCCTCATGAGTAGTTGCCTTTCTGAATAAGTCACTCTCCAACTCATTAGGACTGAAATCATCATAAGCATCTCATTACATAGGCTTGGTTTGGAAATCAACCCCAAAGCCACCTGAGATATCATCAATGAAAAGAGATGAGTGATCATCAAAAGCTAACTGGAAGACATCATCATTTTTGCTTTCTCCTTGCCCATCATCCGAAAGTACATTAGTGAACTCATCATCAATATCTACTCCACTAGAAACATCAAGGTAGTCATTAGACTTAGAGTCATCATTGGATGAATCCGAACTAGGATCCAAGGCTTCCGTTTTGTCCTTTCCTTCGTGCACAACCTTATCCACAGTAATTGCGTGCATGACCAAAGAGTCATCTTGAGGCTTCATCTCACATTCATCATGTTTCAAAGCAATCACTGCATCGGATTTTTTTGCTATGAACTTCTCTTCAAGCACCTGCTCTTCATTGAACAAGTTAGGTTTCAACTTTGCCAACTCCTTAAAATGAAGTTTTGGATCTTTCATATCAAACTTCTCTATGAGTCTCTCAGTAAACTCTGCATAAGAAGTAATTTGAGCATGATCCATTGTAACCATCCCATGATGCCACCACTCATGTGCAACTCCGTCTAGGTGAATGGAAGCATATTTAATGGATTCTTCTTTAGGCATGGGGTTAAGATTGAAGTTTGTGTCCACCTTTTGGACCCATGCTCTCATTGAAGTCTTACCAGACCCATCAAAGTAAAGAAGACTAAATTTTTCAACTTTCCTTTGCAAGTCATTGTGGTACTCTCTATTGCCCCTGTTAGGCGTATTCCTCATCTTGAGATCCATATAATCACGTAGAGGTATGCCATGTTGAAATCTAGAGCCTGCATCAATCCAATCCTATCTAAATTGATCCTACATCTCAATAAGTGTGAGCTCCTGATTGGGTTGTTGTTCCACTCTCAGTGGGAAAACATGTATGAGAGGTCTAGCCATGTCTGCCCTATGCTGCTGATTGGTTGCTCCATGCTGACCCATATCATTTCTTCGCCCATTATTGCCTCTGTTGTCTTTGTTGTTGACTCCCAATCAGTTCAACCCCTCAACCAACTGTGCAAGCTGCTGATTGGTTTCTTGAGCATGTTGGGCTGCCATTTCTTGTCCCCTAACCACAACATCCAAAAGAGGCATCATCTGATCTGGTTCTTCATGACTCTATCTGCCCTTTCACCCCTATCACCCATATTTTCTGAGCTTGCTGATCCTATTGAGTGAGTTTCAGAGTGTTGTTCTTCCCTCTTTGTAGGCCAATGCTCCCTCAAATCCTCCTCATGTTTTCTTACCCTTTCAAGATATCCTCTTTCTCTACCATTGATGCTCATAGAAGTGCATCACCCATTGGCTGGCAAGAATCTTTTGTGCTCTGATACCACTGTAATGTCTACCCCTGATTTTTTTTTGTGTTTGAAGAATAAGACAAAAATGCAGTATGTGTTTGTTTCAAGTCCCATTCAACATGATTGTGGCATGCATTGAAATCATAGCATAGAAAATAGCATAGACAATATAATTTACATCATATCATATTAAACCATTTGCAAACATATTGGCTTCAACAATAACTGAAATCAAACTTAAGGGAATTCTGATCAGACCTGGTCACAGTCATTAAAGGTACAATTTCCAGTCAAGCAATGAGCAGTAATCCATGCTAACTCCTCATTGAGAACGCCAAATGCAAGTGCCATCAAACGCCAACTTGATCTTTCATATGTCCACTTTTATCAACCAAAACTGCCTTTCTGAAGCTGTTTGCAGGTCGCTGTAAGTACTAATCAGATTCCAGTCACTGAAGACCAAAACTGAAGGAAGGGCACGATTCCCTAGAAGGGCGATCTGACTTGTAAATTCAGTTCTTCACCTAACAATGCAAATGAGTACCCTAAATAGGGCACCCATCAAAGAGGAATCCATAGGATCATTACCCAGAATTATATTCCTTCCACAAATAGAGTTATGAATAGTTTTGCATTTCTAGCTACTTGAAAATATGCATTTCCAAAACTCAGAACCTTTATATCAGACCTCTGAAAGTGAATTAAAACAACTCCAATCACACTCCAAAATGGTACAAATCATGCATCAAGCCAAAACCTTCAAACCCATATCAAAAACTTTAAATATCTTCATTATATCAATGCCAAAATGCTCAAAAGCACTGAAAATCTTCAATCCAAGCGCCAACCAGCCAGGGTGGATCTTTCACCACCAAAATCAACAACTAGAGATGAGGGTTTTCTTCCTCAACCAACAGTATACGAATTCTAGAAACAATCGAACATAGTTTCCTTATGTTGTCAAAGTCTACAATACCCAAATGAGAGCTCTAAAGGGTATAAATAGAGAAAGAGGGGGGAAATTAGGGCAACACAATTTCAAACTCACCTTTTCCCTCCAAAATCCCACGCCCCTTTCTGGCTCTCCAAAAAATACATTTAAACCTTTTTGAAACTCCATAAAATTCTCTCCAAAGGGGGCGTCCACCTTTTGAGGCAAATATTAAGCCTTAAAAATATGAAATACAGCCTTCTTTCTAGGTGTCAACATGAGATAACATTGTCCCCTTTTTAAAAATAACTTTACTAGGCCAAGGGGGTCTCTTATAACCCACACCCCTTCTCACTTAAGTTAAAATAACAACATTATAAACTTAATTGGCAAATAAGCAAATATTAATTTTCAACCACCGAGAGAACTCACCACCGTTAAAAGTAGAACTCTGTACTGAATTGCTGGAAATGGAGTTGAGATCAAATACTAAAAGTAACACTTACTAAAAATGGTAAGTGAGTCAAACACCAAACTGTCCAAACGAAGCATGACTAGAACTTACTAAAAATAGCCGTCACCACTGGAAAAAACTCAAAAAAAATCAAAAATCTCATCTTAGATCGCCATGTCCCCTAACCAAATCCACTTGGCCTACGAGAATTGGACTAGGCTAATGGAAGCTGAAATTGGCTATGAGCAAGAAGGGGACATTACACTTTACAAGCTTTTTTGCATGCGATTTTTATTAAAGATCAATACAAATCATATTGAAGTTCCTATGCTATCAATAATTTGTTTGCACGAAAAGAAAACTTTAAATACAATATTGCCTTAAAATGCACCATCTAAAGGATATATTTTTTGAAATATAACATCTCCACGTAAATCTTCTAGAAGATTATCTTAGAATAATTGTCTTCAAAAAATAGTAGACAAAAACTAGTTGCATCCTTCTAGCAATTCTAATGTAGCTTCCTTGTTTTGAGCATGATAGATGCTCTAGAGAAACTTGAAATGCACAACCAAACATAGGATTTTTGGGTTTACATCAAGGAACATATGCGCAAAATTCTGAAAATTTGAAAATTAGGGTTTTGTACCCCTATTTTTAGGAAAACCCCTAAAAATAGGACCTTCCCAGAAATGATTGAAAATGATTTTGATAGGATTAATCGACTTCACGATCACACTGGTCAAGTCAAAATCACCAAAAAAATTGTTTTACTTTGGTGGGTCTATTTTCATTTTTCAGGAAGAAAGGACCTCTATAGCCATTAATGGTAGAATGAAATCTAAGCCTCAAAAGCTTCAACGAAGAATCCATGGCGAAAATGCTCAAAAAGATGCTTTGTCACGGAGGGGGTTTTCAAAAGTGAAAAATGCTGAAAATTGACAAAGTCTGGAAAGTGCACGCCTTGCTACCAAGAGGAGGCTATGCAATCAAATGCCTCAGTCATTTTTCCAACACCCATACATGCAGCACGATGGAGGTGATTGCTAGGATACATGCGTCCGTGTCGTCAATGACAATGCTCAAATTAGTCACGATGCACGACGAACGTGAAGCGCGAGGAGATGAAGATTTTCAATGAAAATGATGAAATTGCACCTAAAAGCATCCTTGCTGGCTAGGGGCACCCTTGAATTCAGAGGGTCAAAGACAGTCATCAACTTTCACCAAGACAGTCATTTTCTTTGTACTCCTGCGAGCTTTCCAACACATCGTCAAGCGAGATCATCTGATTCATTGATCACTGGCAAATGGAAGCGGAAATAGGAGATGTTGAAGGCACGTATCATCAAAGAGATATAGACAACCAAGGAAAAACCGCCCCTGCAGGCTAGGGGCGCCCTTCATTTTGAGTCACTAGATGAACTCTTCAACATTTGCTTTCTACAAAGCATCTATCCAACATCTTCTTAGCTTCGCGTTTAATCCCGTTGCACGATCACAGGACCTATCAAGCATCCATAGACAAAGATTAAGCAGAAAAAACCAAAGGTGAAGACGAGATGAAGAACATGAAGAAATTGAACAAGTGTCAAGGAAAATGCATCCTCCTAGAAATAGGTGCCCATCTTTTTGGGCAGTCAAATGCAATCTGCAAGCTCAGAGACCTCCAAGATAACCTTCTTCGTTATGATCAATCTCAACAATGACACTGTTAGCAAAGACAACGAACAAATCAAATATTTGACGACAAAGATCAAACTGGACCATTTGCGAAAGTTTGCAACATGTAAATCACAAGTCAAAAAGTCAAAAGCGCCCTTGCAGGCTAAGGGCGCCCATGCTTTTGAGGCACTTAAATTAACTTTCAGGATTTGTAAAGCTAGTCATCCTTTCCGGGACTGAGCTAGTTATCCATCTGAAGTTTCAGCAAGATCATCAGACTCATTAGTCAACAATGATCTCGGATCAGAGGACAAAGGGTCAAACTGAAGGGATTGAAGAACACTCAAGAAATTGACCAAGTCTAAAGCTAAAAGCGCCCTTGCTGGGAAAAGGAACCCTTGGATTAGAAGCATCAGACTTAGGTTTTGAGCTTTGTAGCTCCCAAACACACTTCATCAGTGTTGTTCCACCTCAGCAATGGATCTATTAGCAACACCTCAAGATCAACTGAGCAATTGGAAACGAGGATCGAACAAAGGCACTTCACCATGGAAAAGGAGAAAATATCTGGAACTCCTCAAAAGGGATGCCTAAAGACAAAGAGAGTCTCAGTTGATTGAAGTTGTCTATTTAGACAACCTTTTCATGTCTAAAATGTCCCCAAATTGGTGGAAATCAGTCCCGGGAACTCCAGATTAGGCAAAAAAAAGACTCCTCAATCATGAGTTGACGCCCAAACTTGATTGCTTCAACATCGATCATTATATATGAAGCCTAGGCATCATAATTCAACATCTTTTTTTATAGGTTGGAGCTAAAACAACATTTTCTTCTCCAAGACGTCTTTTCAAGATCTGACAAAGGGGTTCGCACCGTTCTTCATATTTTTGAAGATCATTTGCACAAAAGGACAACTTATTAGAGGTTGCATCAAAAGGCATAATTTTTCCAGAAAGACAGTTGATAACTTCCAATCTTCTTCTTGTCTTAGGTCTTCTTGCATGTCCCAAAAAACAATGAATAATCACAGATTTGACCAACTGGGTATGATCAACATAGTTTTTCAGCAAAACCCACTTGTTGAATTTTTCCAGAATCAACAAGCTTGCTGCCCCTATTTTTAGGGATTTTTCGAGAAAAGTCACAAATTTGAAAATCAAACGAACTAGGTTTGTTTAGCATTGAAGCATGAACAATACCCATGTGCCAGATTTTTTCTAGAAAAATCTTTCTCGGCAGGTGCTATTTTTAGGGGTTTTCAGAAAAGTACCTAAACAGTATCAAGTGCAAAGTCAATCTTTAAGTTTTTCATAATGCAGTTCTCCCAAGTCGAATACAAGACCAAGACGGTCTTGGTTCATGATTTCCTGAAGATGATTGACACCAATCTACACCAGGTACACCCAGAGGTCGACTCAAAAAGGTTGGAAGGCATAGACCAATGCACCTTGCAGAACATTGAGCAATTTGGGTTGCTTGAGGCCGCATCAATCTGCATCACAATACAGAGTGTGGAATTTGTAATTGCTTGCATTAAGCATTACAACCCTACCACATGAGAGATCCAATCAATGGATGGATGACTGATATGCAACCTTAAACCTCTGGATGTCGAAAAGTGTTTTGCCATTCCACCATGTTCGACAAATGTGGTCATCTCTATGACAAAATGTGAAAAGGCATTCGAAGTGTCAAAAGATAAGTGCTAGAAGAGAATGGCAGAAAAATGGCTAGAAGGAAAAAAGGCCAACTTACCCAAGAATGTGGGACGTGGAGAGTTCAAAGATGAGTATGTAGTGATGATCACTCTACTCAATCGTATCATTTGGTAGGAGGAGGGAAACCAATTTCAGTCATGGATGTATTATATAATCGCCAAAATTGTAAGCAACAAGGAGCATTATGACTGGTCCGCCCTCAATAGTGATACACTCCACAAGCAAATGACCGGGTTCTTAGAGGCTCATAGGTTTCATCTATGCTCGTATCTTGTATACTTGATTACCTTCCAAGGCCAGTTCAGAGCATTAAATACTGTGGGAACCTTAGGTGTGTAGAAGGTCCACAAGCATTTTCCACGACTTGAGTTAAAACAAGCAGAAGGGCATTTTAAGTGGATAAATGATCTCTTCCTAATGAACACCATGAGGGACCTCGACCATGAGATGCATATACGCATATCACAAGCAACCAAGGAGGTAATGGTGGAATGGGCAGATTGGTTCATCCAATTCCCCACCTTCACCTATATACACGTATATGGATACAACGGTCATTTCGCCATGTTACCTTGCTATCCTTCAGATAGGGTGGTATTCATGGAATTCTTGCAGCAATTGTCCAATGTACATTCTCATTTGCGCTACAAACGCAAGATGGCCACAAACTTTCCTCTCCAGATGGGACTTTACAGGTGTAAGACAGTAGCTAATGCCAAAGTCATGGGCCAGGAGACGGTGAGACTTAATCTTAAGTACCTCATCGAGAGACGATCGTATGATCCTAGAGGCCTTTATGCAGCACACCTTGAGCAACACTCTTCACACGAGTCTTCCATGGAAGACTATTGGGTCAACTATGAAGATGAGTTTGATGTATGACGCAACTACAACCGGTTTAGATTTCCGCAAATTGCTGATTTCATGACAAAAGATGTGGAAGGCCTATCCGATGATGATGGGGAAGTTATTCTTCCTTCATTCTTCATAGACCGGGTGGATTCACAACCACTTGGAAAAGTGGATTGGTATGCCAAGGAAAGTACGTCTATAGAGGAAAGAACCAGTAGGGTTGTTAGAAACAACCAACTCTACTTGGGCAGCAAGAAGACAAGGAAGGTAGTAATTCCCCACACAAAGCCGCCACCGGTTCATCCTTCACTACCTCCCACGTTAAGGAATAAGCCCAAACAGAAACAATGGAGTAATCCTCCTAAGGGAGTCAAAATGTCAAGGTACACGAGGGGAAGAATATAGACCGTTGATACAAATCTGTAATATCCCTTGAGAATTTGGCCTTATTTTGCTCAAGGAATATTGTCAAACACTTTGCATACAAAGTCTGAACTTGCTATTGTAAACTCTTTTGGTGGTTTTGGTGTTGTAAGAGTGAATATGTATTCATGAAAACTTGAACTAAGATGTGCAATTGGCTGATATAAAATGAGTATGCAAAGCAACTATTGATATATGACTTCCCAATGCAACTATATGACTGAAATATGCACCTACAGCCAAGGGACATTAATGCGAACACTTGGAAAGCAAACTAATGTGCAGCTACAGCAATGAGGAATTGTATCAAACATTTGTTATGCAAACTAGAAATGCAAAAAGTAAACTACAACAACTTGACATTTTTACAAATAGTTTGCAGCCAAACTCCCAATCTCCACTATCATGATTTTGAAATGAGCTACAACTGAGTACAATGCTAATATGAGTGATTGCTATACTATAGAAGATGACTGAATTGTCATTACAAAATTAACTATGCAAAGCCTGTATGCTGTGAATTGTCTTCAGACTTGTTACAATGCACAAATAAGCTAATACAATGCAATGAACCTGGTATAGAAGGCTGACAATAACTGCAAATGAAATGGTAGACTGTAGATGGCATAAGCAACAAATGATGACTTCTTCAATGACTGAAAAGAAGTCTCCAAAATAGAGAACTTGGAAACAAGTAGTAACAACACCAAATAATTCGATTTTGCACAAGAGCTGATTGTCTCCACTCCCAAATGCTACACAGGCCTTCTAGGATGCAAATGACTTTTTTTTTTTTTTTCTTAGACTGCAGGAATCGGTTGGGTATCTGTCCCCCTATAAACTGCAGTGCGCCTGGTAAACTTTTTTCACGTGACCACTGGCGCTGGCGTGACACACCCTTCGGTACCACGGGTTTGGGGGGAGACTAGACCTCGTGACCTCTTGCCTGCAACAGGATGCTTTAGCCAATCGAGCTAGGCCCCCCGCCCCAGGATGCAAATGACTTCATCAAAATATTTATTTGAATTTTTCCAACTCTCCAAGCCAAAATTGCTTTATGCCTAGGTGCGCCCAGCCATGAGAAAGACCATGAAATGGAACCAGCAATGTCACACCCCGATTTTATAGCTACTATTGCATAGGGCAATTGATTGTAATGTTTGAATCTTTATGGTGAATAAAACAATGATGTTCTTGTTATCAATAATGGCATTCTATTTAAATGATGGTTACATTTGAATGTTACTTCAATTGATTTAATTTTAATTAAATGTTGCATAGAATTATTGAATAATGTTATTCTAACTTGTGAGATGTTTTTGCCTTGTTATGAGCATATGACTGCCGATGTCATGTCATGGTGCGCAGGTATGAAGACTGTTCCTCCGGACAGAGGAGAGACATCATTCAGGGAGGAACTTGGTCGGGTAAACAGTAACGAATATCAAATTGAGCATACACACACATACTATAGATTGAGTAAGCCAAGTCTGTTTGTCGAGATAAGGGTAAGTCATCCTTAGGCTTGTTTATTGACATAAGGATTCTGAATTCACTTCTTTATGCTTTAGGAGATGTGATAGTTAAACGTCAGACTTGCTATACCATGACCCAAGTATGAATGATGTGAAAGATATGTGTTAATGATTGATTGGGAATGCAGATACATCTATACATTGTGAACATGTATTTATATGTACAGACATATCAATACATGTGTACGTTAAGCAGACGGATATGCTCATACACATGTGTCGACATGTATATATGCATACATACGTATGCACAAGAGTATAAATGTACTCAGTCCGCTTGATATCTGTGGTGAAAATAATATTTAATATTATTGCCTAGCAAATTTACATATATATTTATGTATAAAGGTATATATTAACGATGTTGTTATATTATGGATATATACTTAAATACATAAGTACCTATGTAAATATATTATATATTTATATTTTTAAAATATATGTACTAATATTAAGGTAATATTTACATATATATATATAAATATATATATATATATATCACGATGTAATGTCGGAAAATATATATATTTATATATTTAAAAAAATATTACACTTAATTAAAATACATATATGATAAAATATACTAATATATGATATTAAAATATGAATTGTATAAATTTAAATGACACATAAAATATTCAATAGAATACAAATTGAACACAAAGGTAATAGAAACATAAAGGATTTAAATAGTGAAATATTTCGATTTTGACTATAGGGAAAAATAATCTCAACATAAAAATCGAGTTCTTTTGCCTGAGATATTTTAAACAAGAGAAGTCGAATTTATTTTTAATGAATATTTGAAAAGGAAGAAAATACATTTTGCTTTGAAAAGCTCATGAAAACGAATTGGAGGAAATCGCGCGCCTGATAAAAACGCGTCTGGTTCACGCCTGGGCTGTGACCTAGTTTGAAGAATAACCGAATGCTGATCTTAGGGCCCCAAATGGCAACGTGGATAGTTGCAGGCTCGACCTATCATTTGAAACGAATTTTTCAAATCATTTATATCAAAATAACCTAAAAATCTGAAGACGCCTTGAGCTGTCAAAACCACCATGTGAGAGTTGATTTATTCTTCTCTTGCTGGCTTAAAAGGAAGTCGAATCACCTTCAATTTCGATGACTAAGGGTTTAAGAATCCGCCAAGTATCTTTTTGACTAATTATGAGCACTTAGTTGTCAAACCACATGCCTCCATTGGTGGAATCCGTTGCATTTTGGGCCTATATATACACGCCCTTCCATTCATTGTGAACACACTTTTTGAGCAATCTGAGTTTAGTATTTTATCCTATATCCATTTTGTTGCATTGCTGAGTTTGATAAATACAGTGAATTATTACCAGCATTTACTAGTTACAGTGATTGTATCATTTTTAGCTCAAAGTGGGGTATTTATAAATTATAGTTGAGTAGGAATTGAGTGGTGGAAACACGTTTGAAAGAAGAGATATAGGAGTTCATTATAGAGTGAAATACTTTCATTAAGAAGCCACATTCAGCTGAAATTCTGGAAGCTTATTTGAAGGAGAGTCTAGAAGAGCAAGTCTGGAAAGAGAAGCTTTAAAATCAGGCATGAATCCTCCTAGTTTATAATTTTTATTGAAGTGTTGTTTCCTTTTTGGTCTTGTGATTGCTGCTTTCAATTAGCTCTAGTAGGAAAGAACTGTTTTGATGAATATTTAAAGCAATTCATTAAAGAAGAATATGTGTAAAGGATTCAATGATTAGGGGAATTGTGAAAAAGGGATTATATGAGTAAAAAGCATAAGGGATTAGTTTACTTATCTTACATTAAAGAGAAATAATGGAAAAAGATAAAAGGGAAGGATTTATTTGCATTTTGAATGACTATTGCATGTTGAGTATGATCTCTGTATATGGAGAATACGTAGATGTACTTATTATCTACTAGGATCGAAATGAAGGCAGAATCAAGTAAAGTCTTTTAGCTTAAGTTATTAGGGTAACTGAGGCAAGCTAAGTACTCTTAGGATAAAGATTTCCTAATTAGAAGGATTGATACAAGACACTTGTAGACTGTTTCATTTCTAGTAGGTTCGTATGATTGTAGGATTTCTGGGGTGACAGATTTACCCATTGAAGGATAAAACCTATTAAAGAAGAATATGTGTAAAGGATTCAATGATTAGGGGAATTGTGAAAAAGGGATTATATGAGTAAAAAGCATAAGGGATTAGTTTACTTATCTTACTTGCATTTTGAATGACTATTGCATGTTGAGTATGATCTCTGTATATGGAGAATACGTAGATGTACTTATTATCTACTAGGATCGAAATGAAGGCAGAATCAAGTAAAGTCTTTTAGCTTAAGTTATTAGGGTAACTGAGGCAAGCTAAGTACTCTTAGGATAAAGATTTCCTAATTAGAAGGATTGATACAAGACACTTGTAGACTGTTTCATTTCTAGTAGGTTCGTATGATTGTAGGATTTCTGGGGTGACAGATTTACCCATTGAAGGATAAAACCTATGCGTAGAGTAAGGAAGCCTCAAGTCAAATCAGCCCTGAGTAGTGTTTATGATAGATGACCTTCATTCGAAGTATTGAATGAGAATACTTTGGCCAAAGTAGTGAAAGGTACGACATCCACCTAGGTGTGAGATAGTTGAGACTACACTGTCAGTTCATTGTGATCCGAGTACTAGATCGAGATTGTGAAATAGCAAGGTTCTAGTTGTGTAGGACACAACACTATGCTCAGTTGGTAATCGTTAAAGGATACCCTACCAATCTCTTCTTCGAAGGGAGGGCCATTCATTGTGAAATGATCGTGCGGGGGACCGCATTATAAGTCCGTGGTTGGCGGAAAAGCGCCCGAGTGATGTTTCTCCTCCATAGCAAGCGGCCGATGTACCAAGATTTGAAAGGACGGATTCCTGGACCTTCTTACTTCTATTTGTGCAAAAGCTTACAAGCTATGTATGTAACTGTGTTAGTTTTGAACTCTGATTTATATTTGCAATGAAAATGAAATTCATGAGGAAACATATTGTAACTTGTACGTATTTATCAATAAAGAAAGGAAGAATTTTATTGTATTATCTTTGTTACTTGTTACCTTTACATGTTTTAAGTGAGAATTGGAAAATTTTAATTTACGCAAGGATTAGGTCGTTAGAAGCAATGTATGTGAGAAATTGCACCAATTACTCTTGCCAATCCGTCCCCTCATTCACCAAAATTGAATGGCCTTTGACTGCAAATAATCTTCCAACAAAAATCTGCCTCTAACAAGTTGTAAATTGTCTTCAATAATTCGTCCAAATTGAAGCCTACAAATTGGCCCTTGGCCACAATTTGGCACAATGTGAAAGACTGAAATAGCTCTCACTCCAATCCAGCTAGGATTGGTGTTGCACAATTGAAACTGACACTCTGGAGTCTTCAAACCCTCGAGCGAGCTAAGCATTCAGCTTCAGCTTCTTACCACGCAGGTAATGAGAAAATAAATTCCAAATCAAGTGTGTCCAAATGCTTAGCCAACAACTTCTTAAATAGATTTCTCAACAAGTCTCCAAAAAGCTTCTAGAATAAAATATTATTTCATTCTCTTAAGTGACTTTTTGATATTATTTTATTTTGTCACTTTATTAAATTAATTAAATATAAGGTCACCTTTAAATATTTATTTATTGTGATAACCTTACAAATAATTAATTTAATATTTTATTTAATTTAATTAAAATAATTAATTAGTCATCCTTATGAACTAAATATCAATATTTGGATAACTTAATCAATTAATTTAATTAAATTACTTTGCCTCCAATTCGAGGACATGATAAAGTCAGCAAGAGATACATGTGGAGATAGCCACAATCATACTTGAGCCAGTCATGGAAACAACTGTAGTTGAGCTAGTGATTGAGACAATCACAGTTGAGACAAAGCCAATGGTGGAAGCGATTGCGGCTGATATAGTGCCAATGGTGGAAGCAGAACCTCCTACTTCATCACCATTGTAGCAGTCACCAGTCCCCATTGATTTGGATTCACCACCACGAGATACTACTACACAATCTCATTCGTCGGGCATTCAAGGGCCTAACATTCCTTCTTCCAACTAGGCTAGTCAAGATTCATCTTGGCTTCAGAGCCTCCTAGAATGGAAGAGAGAAAGGCCATCCTACCAGCTAGACTTCACAGAGTTTGATCATGTCCCTCAAGACACATCAGTAAAGAAGTTGAAGAAGCAGGTTCATGTAGGAAGGAATGTTGACAATGAATTTGTCATAGAGATAGCTGCACCACTTGAGGATAGGAATGCACACGAGGTAGAGGTTGATGAATTTACTTTGTCAAAGGTCAACCTCGGTAAGACCACTCGTCAGGAGGAGGCAGATCTCCTTGGAGTTGCATCAACAAGTGTCCAAGAAAGAATGGCAAAGGACAGCAAAGACAAAACAGCCTTAAAGGCTGAAAACTAGCAGTTGAAATTATACATATCTAGCTTGATGCACGGTACACCAAACATCTTTTCCTTGCCTCAAGAGTTGCTAGACCTTCCTGCAGAGCAAAATCACCACCAGCTGATCCTGTATGGAAAACCTTGGAGTTGTCATCAACAAAGTGTCCAAAAGAAAAGAATGGCAAAGGACAGCAAAGACAAAATTTCAGCCAATATTTAAAGGCTGAAAACTATGCAGTTGAAATTGATTACAATGATCTAGCTTGATGCACGGTACACCAAACATCTTTTCCTTGCCCTCAGAGAGCCTTGCTAGACCTTCCTGCAGAGCAAAATCACCAGCCAGCTGATCCTGTATGGAAAACACTTGAGAAGTCAAGTGGAAGAATTTGTCATCAGAGGAAAATGGTGTAATACTTACAAAGTTGTATCAGCTAAGGAACAAAGCTCATGAACTCCACACGGAAATTCAACAATCAGAGCAAAGGGCAGCAAAGAAGAGGCCTGGGGATGAGATCACTATCTCAGATTTACAGTTAGCATATCAATCAGTTACTACAGTGGAAAACAAGCAACATCTTTTCGCATGGAAAGAACAACTTGCGTACAAGTTGAAAGCATATGACACCAACTCTGTAGAATTGATTGAGTACCAACAGATTGTGGCAGGTGTTATCAACTTCGTAAGAACGTTGGTAATATCTATCCCTTGCCTTTATCAGCACAAGGGAGGTGCTTACATTGAGCTAGCCGAATTGCAAATTGAGTAAGATTGTAGTCATGTCAACCAAGTTGGATGACGCGGCTGCAAAGTGTATTGAATATCAATAGCAAATTGCAAGTGGTGAGGAAATGCTTAGATGACATGTCATTATCCTACGAAGCATCAATCATCCAAAGGCAGAAGAAGTCAACGACTGGCTAGAGGAGTTGTTGACTAGTGGTGAAGAGGTGTAAAGCACCTAGAAAGGACGTCCTACCCTCCAAAATAGCATTAATGACAAACATGAGTTAACTTGATGCCCCTTTCCAAGTTAACTCATTGTCCCACTGATCATGCATGTTAGATCCCACTAATTATGGATGTCTATTCTAGATCTCTACTAATTGTGGATCTCTAGTTTGGAAGCACTTTTGTAATTTGAGTTCACTTTTAGTTTAGTTTCAGTTAATTGAAGTAGATTTCCAGTTAATTACTTGATCACCTACTTTTAGGCATAGGAATAAATCTTGCTGATTGATTGGCAAGAACTCAATGTTAACTCAAGAAGACTTTAGGGTTGCCTACTCCTTTGAGTTCTATAAATAAGAGCCTTGGACTCATTATTTTGTAACTTTACTTCATGGCAGCAAAACGCTGAGCTAAAAAGCCTTCATATTGTTCACTTAGTATATGTTCTTGAATCATATTTGTTATAGAAACAACAAGTACAACTTGTGTTCTCTCTATTCAAATAGGTGTATTCAATCATTGTTCATGTGTTCTTGGTTTGATAGCTTCATGTGTGATTGTCTCTTTGACACAAGTTGCTGTCCCAACATGTAACCTTTGGTGGAAGATTGAGATAATAAATCAGGAGAGCTACCTTGCCTTTGATCTAAAAATCTCAAGTTTTATCATTGCATGTTGTTTTCAATAATCTTCTTTCGATCTAAACCTCGGAAAGAGCGTTGTCTCTCCTTGGGAATTTAGGTAGTAAGATTATCGTTCTTTGTTGTTTCTAGTAGTCTACTTTTCAGCCTACACCTTAGAAAAGTCTTGGTACTACCTCCTTGGGAATCCTAGAATATAGCCTATCGTTTGAAGGTTACTTGGATGGATTCTATTTCAGTGTGAATCTGGGAGTTCAGAGCCTTCGGATGCATTTTGGGAGAAACATTTGTCTAAGTGATTGAACCATTACATTCTCGCTCCTATATTCTCTTGCTTTGTTTATCTAGAGGAGATAGGATAGATTAAAAGTTAGCTTAGTTGTAGTTAAGATCTGGAGAAACTAGAGAAAACCTTAACTGCAACGCATTGTGTTTATGCACCCTTCTATCCTGCCGTTGAGTAAAAAGATAGGAATAGTAGTTTAGTTTACTTTTTATTTAAATATCAGCAACAAGAGGGAACTTCCCCTCCTAATTTGAAGAAGCAGTTACTACACACTTGCGATAGTTGACCGTTTCCAATAAGCACTCCAGAGGTGCTAATTGAAACGCCAACAAATACCTCATAATACACATTAAAAATTATAATCAATATTCAATAATCTTCGTATTGCTCTTCGTTGAGAGCATCAAAGTTTCTTATGTGACAAAAGATCAAAGTCATATCTCTCAAGAGTTAGACCCCAACTCCTCGTATGCCCCTCGCTCTAGTTAAGTTTCTTATGCGACGAGATCCCCATAACTAGTGAGGGTTTGGGGGTGGAGACCCCAATGAAGTTAAGGGGAAGCACCGCCAAGCCCAAATTAAGGCCTTTGACAACACACAAACCTTCATGGAAAATGTCAATTTCACAATTTATCACTTGAGGGCAAAATTAGGCATTTCACACCTTTTTTGTTTCTAAAAATGTTTAAAAAAATTATATATATATTTTCTTTGGGTGACCCTTGGGTCCCCCTGTGTTCACTTGAGAGTGGCTTGGGTTTGCCTAGGGTCCCACTCGGGCACCCTGGGTTTTTGAGTGGGACCTTAGGTGAACCCAGGCTGCTCTCAATGCAAGACCTATACTTGGACCAATTTGGTATGGAATTGGGAATTGGGGGTGTACTTGGTAACATAGTTTATAAAGTTGTGAAATTAGTCTTCATGATAATTGTTCTAGTTGCTAGAAGAAGGAAAATGAGCGTTGATCCTCAGACAATTTGTGATTAAACTTGAAAATTTTGTTGCTAATGATCAACATGATGCTAAGAAACTTACCAATGTCTTCCTTTTGTGTTTTGAAGGTGAAACTTGCCTTATTCCATGTAATAGTGTGCTTTTTAGGCCCAAGCATTCACATTTTGATGTTTTAAAGTGATCTAAGTGATTGAGGCACACTTATTGACCCTTCAATGCATTTTTTTGAGGATGACACTTTCATTCCTCATAGGCACACTCTTGGACACTTACAATCACTTTTTAATATGTTTTCACTTTGTAACCTAACATTCAACCCTCTAGTCATGCACTTTTGGACTTGGGAGCAATTTTTATTATGTTTTCAAGCCGAGTTTTGACATTTAAGTCATGGGGTGTGCACTTGCGAGGTCCATTGCATTTTTTCCATCTATTTTCACTTTGAGTTTTGTCATTTACCTATTGGCATGCACTTGGGCACTCAAATACACTTTTTATGTTTTCATTCACTTTTGTCACTTAAGTGACAAGGCATGCACCCAAGGGTCCATTACACTTTTTCAACTTCAAAACATGACATTAATGGATTGGGCATGATCCTAGGTGATGCTGGAGCATTCTAGGGCTATAAGTGATCTTGCATCAACAAAAAAGTTTCATTCAATTTGTTTGTGTTTTGCAATTCATAGTTCATTAGTAGTCATTTTGGTATAATGCACTTGGATTTTTTGGATACAGTCATTAGTTGAGCACTTAGATTAGTAGATAGAATCATCTATGTGATAATGCATTTGTTCTAGATTATCATGATATCTTGTCTAGAGCATCAACAAAACATGTAGAGTATGTCCACATGTTAATTTTGTATTTCATGCTTTATTCTATAAGCTGACTTGCTAGACTAGCTTAAAGAAGTCTACGAGGTGTGCGACAAGATTTAGATCCTTGCATCAAATGATAATCATTCAAAAGGTCTTATCGGGGCCATGGTGGGTCATGTTTAATGTTGCGTTACATCTGGAATAATAGTTCTTATTTTGGGCTGACCCAAACCTTCTACATCTACTATTCACTATAAAAAGAGACAATTCATATGGGAAATGCTAGTGGAAGGCAACAAAAGATCTGAGGACCAAGTAGTGTCCAATAGAGTAGAGAAGAGCTCAGATAGTGTCCAACAGATCAACTCAAGAAAACTAGTGTTTGTGGTGACATTCATGTTAAGTGCTTAATTTGTATTCTATTGTAAGATTAAGGTCTATTATAATTGTCAGCCCTTGCAGCAGAAACTAGTGATAGAATTCAGATATTTGAACATTGATTCCAGTTCATTGTCATATGAATGTGTTGATAATTGAATTTTGTTGTTTCTTAATTGTGAGTGATTATGTTAAGGCTGTATGGTTGGATAGCCTTTCATTAGAACCTCCGTCCATGACAACATCACTAGTGGGTGTATTGCACCTTTTGTGACATTGACTTAAGTTGTTTTCTCTCCTAGTGCACCCCTAGAGGGTCCAATGAACTTTTAATTCTAATTTTATGTTGAGTTTTGCCACTGCAGTGAAAAACACTATTTGCGTCAATTCAGTGATTTAAATATCATGTTCTAATTTGTCACTGACATTGGAGAGTACACACACTCTTTCCACTTAAGTGGCTTTTTGTTCTAATTTTAAGTTGACTTGCTATAGCTCTTTCATTTTTCCTGAAGTCACCAAAAGTATCCCTATTGACCTGCTAGGATTGTTTTCTCACTTAAAAGCACTCAAATTGACTTGCCAAGCACTTATTTCACTTGGAATTCACCTAAAGTGTTAGTTCTTCTTATGGGCATGCACTTGGAGGATTTATGTGTAATGTCCCTTGCCTAGTCAGTACAGCTGGAATTGAGGTTAGCCTATCATTTTGATCCTCGTAGGCTGACAGATGTGTGTAGAGGATCTTTTGAGGCAGTTATCCAGTGTTCGGGAACATTACTCCTTCAGTTGTTCCAGGTTGGGCCTTCGCAGACTCTTTCAGAGAGGTTTTTTAGATACTTACTATTTATAGTAAGTCAGTAGGCGGAAGTTGCTATTTTGGGCAGGGCACCTGGTTTAGCTGGTCAGCTCAGTATCGACCCGGTTTGGTGTTTGGTTGAACAAACGGGGGTTATCAGAAGCATTTAATAATATTTGAAGGAATAATTAATTTGACTTTATATTATAAAGTCATTTTAATGAAATATTAAAGTTAATATTTAAATGGAAAATTATAAAGTATTTTTAATACTTTATAAGGAAGGGGGGAAAATTAACATTTAATGAGTTTAATATTCATTAAAATAAAAGGGACGCCATTTAATCAAATATTAGCCTAAGTATTGAAAAGGGCGAATATTTATTATTAAATGCAATTTAATGGATTTAATGAGAAAAGTCGAATTATTGAGAGAGACTATATATTCTTTCAAAGAGCAAATCGAACTTATGTGATTAATTATTCGAATTTGTTATCTTTTCTCTCTGAGAGCATTGGGGTTTGAGAAACCATGGTTTCTGCAGATCGACAGGTTTTGAGGAACGTTCCCTCTTCAAGATCTGACAAACTGAGACTGTGAAATATCAGTTGAAGACTGTCAAACTTGGTGACTTCATACAGAGGTTGCAGTTGTGCTTAATGAATCGATTTAGGAAGGGTTTGAGAAGATTATTTATCAGTTAGTGGTGGCAATTTATCTGAGATCATTTCACAGTGTTCTGGCACTTTCTTCTTGAGGCCGTACTACATTTATTGCTGCTGGCTGGGCCGTACTTTTCTGTACCAGCAAGGGCCGTACTTCATCAACAGGAGAATACGCCTTCATTCTGGGTCTTCTGCCTTCTGCACAGTGGACGCCTAGGGTTTCTGGAGTTATTCCATCAGTTTCGAGGTGGGAGATTGCATCATATCATTCAGCCGTACCATTTCAGTGTCTCCTTCTGGCGCCTGCAAGCTTAACCAGGTTTTTAATAAAATAACTGCCTTTTTGTCGGAATGCTTGAATATTGTAGTTGTAATCATCTAGGAAAATTAATAAAGTACCTGGCAACAAGATTCGATATATGTTTTGTAGTTTTTATGCATTTATTATTTTATTTAAATTTTCCAGTTATATTCTTGCAAAAATCGCAAATTCTCCTTTAGAGCAAAAACACCAAAAAAAATACAAAATTTAGAAAATACAAACAAAACTCAGTATTCTCAGTCAGAGTTCGGGTTGAGAGACACCTGGTCTCTTACATTATGCACCTTTTTTGAGTGTTTATTCTTTTTCTAAGCATGCTCTAAGTACCTTGATGACCATTACCCTGCCTTGAAATGTCTTTGCCTTTCCTTCATTGTCCAAATTTTCATAATCACCCTGCCTGATGTGTTGGATGGCTGCTTTCATTGGCTTTGGTGAAGTGCTAGATAAAAATGATGATGACAAGATTGACAACTACTGCAAGCAAGGATACAAGTGTGTCTTACAAACAGAAAACAACAGGATTTTGGTTAAAAACATTAATCAGTATGAAAAATTGCCCTTAGTGGGTTGATATCTTATTTGTTAGTTTTCTTTCTTGGCATTTGTTAATCTGATATTTTGATGGTTAATTTTTCTTGTTAATAACCATATTATTTGTTCTAATTTCCGAAAATTTATAAACTGATACAGAAGTTGGATCACTGAAGTTCTATAGATTGGATGATGAAAAACTTTTGGCCTGGCTATGCTGTAAGGTGTTATTCTTCACTATATCCCTCATAATGTGCTTTTTGGTGTTTTAAGCATATCATTTGCACTACAAATTTTTTACTTCTCCATATTTTGCAATGTATTGGTAACAATCAATATTTATGACATGTAAATATATAATAATAAATTAATGGAGATTTGCAGAGAAAGCAACAAATAGTCATGCTTATGTGTGACTACAACTTAGAATTATGTGCTAGTTTGTGTCATAAATGTACCATATTTGAAGTAGCAGACATAGTTATCCATACTAGATGCATTCACGATTAATCCCATATGGATATTGTAATGAACCCAGCAAAATGAGGTGCTAATAAATACAAAAATCAAGTTTTAGTCAGATGAAGATGTGATTGCTACTTTTATTAGATATAGATTATATTCTATAAAAAACATGACAAACTGTTTCCATGTTATATGCTTTCTTCAATTTTAAAACTATAAAATAATTGGATACAAAAGTAGAGTGTCCTCCTCTACATAAATTTCATCTTGGTTATAATGTTGTAACAGGTAGTGGCTAGAGATACTCATATATAACCATATGCTTTGAAAATTATTGGTTAACAGATTTTTCGCTGCAATATTGTTCCGAGAATAACTTGATTCATCCAATAAGCATCAAGAAAGTTTACAATAGTTGGAGAGATTGCTGTTGGATTAGTGATCTTCCATTGTGTTTAATATAATGTCCCCTTCTCAGGCCTAATCAGTTCGAAGACCATTAGCCTATTTCTTGAGTTCCCTTCAGCTAAGTGGTAAGGCAAGGGGTCTCCAAAGATCTTGGAGGACTCAGTTTAAGAGTTACAATGTTTCTTTTGTTGACAATGAGCTTACTTAGTGGGCAATACTGATCTGAATGACACTCTTTGAAATATTTTATATCTTTTCGGGTGTTCTCCAAACTTCTTGGAGAGCACGTCTATTTATAGTAAGTCACAAAATCGGCTTCTATTATTAACCTAATGCTTTAGTATCTATCATATTGGCATGGTCAAAATTGGATTCCGACGTGTTTCGAGATTTTTTGCAACTTGGGCTGAAATAATTAAATTATTCACTTATGTTATATTGTTTTATCATTATTTTTGATAACTTAAGTGTAATATCTTTTCAAAAAGGTATTTTAAATTCCCAATTGGATGCCTAGGAGAAATAAGGGGGTATTGCACATGAAAAAGGTTTTATTTTATTTTAAAAGGTAATTTGTTGGAAAAGGGAAATTAATTAATTATTTTAATTGGAGTTTTCCCTCTCAAAACTCTATATAAGGAGGCTTTCGGCTCATTGTTGCATATGCTGAAGAATGATAATGTAATGTTGCAGAAATGGCTTTGGTTATTTTCAATCTTTGAGGATGAAATCCCTCATAGATTTCTACATTCGGAATTGCAAGATATTCCCTAGCTAGATCATGGTGTGATTCCAACCAAGAATCACCATTGGAGAAGTTGCAATTGGGTTTCTTTTCCGTATGGACTATTTTGATGTGTTTTAGCATTACATTTTGGTGTGATTCCTTTCAGATTGTAGGAGTGTGAGTTTTGGAGACTTGTTCACCTGCTGGCCATACCATTCTTGACCTTATAGGCTGTACCATTTCATGCCTATCAGGCCGTACAATTTGGAAGAGGCCACGAATCTGCAATATAAAATGTTTGTTGTTGATTGTAGACTTGACCACCCCTATTAGCAAGGTATTTCTGTAATTTCTAGAGAAAAGAAGTGAGTGGGCTGCTGGATTGTATGGCTAGGTACAGGCCGTACCTCTTCTAGGGGGGCATGTAAGTTCCTAAGGGGAATCACCCCTCATTTCCAATCCCTTCATGCTCTATGGGTGGTGCCTAGACCTATGATGACCCTTGAAAACAGTTTGGAGTGCTTTCTAGGGGGCTGTGCCATTGAGCTACCTGCTGCAACTGTGTTTCAGACCCATTGCACCGAAGTTTCAGACTTATATTAGACTTCCGTCTACCACATTTCTAAGGTATATTTGCTATTACATTGCTGGGTGGTTAATTTCTTGAGTTTGGGGTTCATTTGGGGTGCTTTATCAACTTCATATCACATTAACATTTGTGTAAGAACCCTTACTAGTTCTGCTCTGAAAACTCAGTTTTGCCCACTTGGTCAATTTGTC
Source organism: Sequoia sempervirens (assembly GCA_007258455.2). NCBI lineage: Eukaryota > Viridiplantae > Streptophyta > Pinopsida > Cupressales > Cupressaceae > Sequoia > Sequoia sempervirens. Next base: position 429,682,181 of record VDFB02105785.1, on the reverse strand, counting down.
AAACAGTTGTCATGTCATCATTCTGGATATGTTTTTTGATTGTTCTCACAGTTTCATAAATGAAGCATTTTATCAAGCTTAAAGCACATTTATATGAATCCACTAATCCAACTTCCAAGGTACAAAGCATAGACAAATTGAAAATCAATTCTAAGATATTCCTCACTAAAACATGACTGGTTATGCAATGCAACTGCTCAGAGAATTTATATCAGACTTGAATATACTCAGAAAGAAACCAACAGAGAGCAGATTGTTACTTCTAACACCTTTCGTGAGTTACAACGATATATACTGGACATTATTTGTAACAGAAACAACACATACAATGTTCAGATTGCAAACAACAAACACAATAAGACTGAAATAATCAAAAACTTGGAGGTGCGTGCAGGTCTAGACTGTCAATGGCAGCTTGTAGAGTGCTCAGAATTCACAAAGAAGTCCATTATATGCTTCAGAACTCCCCAACACTAGCTGCAGCAACTGTATGCACTCTCAAAGACACCACGTGAGGAGCAAACCAGCCTTTGATAATGCTAAAGTTGCAACCCTTAGGTCTGACATGAAGCGCACAGCTTCACAAACTGCTCACGTCCTTCCCAAGGCAGTCTCATTATTTAATTTCCAAATGCCTAAACTATCAAATGGGGATTGCCATACACAAACAGTAGATGAAGTATGCAATCTTTCAGAAGTTATTTAATATTCTTCAAAATCCTTGAAAATCAGAATAATACTGTAGTGTCACTATTCACAGGTCCTGTAGCAATTTACTATTCATGGGTACTGTAGCAATTTACTAAACTTCTAATCTGCAAATGTTTATCCTTTGAAACCCTTGTGAAAATGATGTAAACTTCTCCAATGATGCACAATATTGACTCCTGGATGAAGCCAATCCACAGGCAATCTTCAGCTAATATTTCACAACCTCAAAATGCATAAACTCTGAAGCAGCTACGCTCTCCAAAGTTGATAATGGCAGAAAAGGCTGAAAGCCTAGGTTTCTTCTTCTCCACAACAAAACTCTTCCAAAACCAAATATCAAAATCCTGAATGAAATAATAAGAGCTTCGTTGATCCCTTTATATAATTTTCTCCAAGAAGAGGTCGACCCTCTAGAAGATTCTTTTCAATCATTTAATAATAATATTAAATGTGCATTTAATAACTTTATTAATAATTCCTCAAAGTGGGCGCCCAATTTAATTATTCATTAAATACACTTTAAGTCATTTAATGGACCGTTTTGACATAAAGTTATAATATACTTTTAATGATTAATTATTATTAAAGTCACCTTTAATAATAATTAAATAATATAACTTGCACATTAATCCTTATTTTGCCAGGCCAACTGAAAACTGAGATCAACACTGAACTCATTGCATGCCCAGGTGCCTTACTATAAATAGAAACATTGGACTCTCATTCCCTGTTGACTTACTATAAATAGTAAGTGTGTGAAACTGAGTCTTGAATCAACAAACAAAGGCCAATCCTAAACCACCCAAAGCTTTGGAGAAGAAACCACTCGGATATCTGCCAAACAAGATCCCCTAACCATTTGCGTTATCCTACGAGGGCCAATTAATAGGCTAGTCTACCAAGAACAGAAACGAGCTAAAAAGGGAACATTACAATCTGCCCTCCTTGAAATTGATTGTCTCCAAGCAATCTCAATTGCAGAGGAAACATCACTCCACCTGGATCCCAAGGGAAGTACCGTGTAATGTCCCTGATAATGTCAAGCAACTCCTGTAACACAAATACAATTGATAGTATCTGCTCAACCCAATCAATCTCGACATTAGGTGTCGCAGGAGTGTGAACCTCAGAAGGAAACAACTCAGAATGCTAACAACATTTGCCTCCCAAAACTGCGCAAGACAAGCTATCATACAAACTGTCTAGCACATGTGCATCTGGAACAAATCATGTACATGCAGATCAAATGTGAAGCTATAAGCACCTTGCACCATGTACACACTATAAAACTCCTCTGCGAGCCCTGTTTGAAATCTCGATGCATTGATAGACTCCCAAACACTACAATCAACGCTCATCTCAAGATCAGGGTCAAGTGTGGAATCAACATCTAACTCGAAGAGCGGATTATCATAAGAGAATGTAACATCTGCCTCAAACAAGGGATTGTTCACAAACTGAACATCACCTCCATGCTGATCTAAATCATACAACTTTGAGCCCCTAGAGCCATGAGCAAACGTGAACTCCTTCTGGATCATCTCACACTCCATCTCCTAAATAATCTCCTACTCTATCTTCCCACTCGCCTCACTAACGAGAGAGATAGTATGCAAGCTCCCATTTGCAATCCTCCTCAACACATATTTCTTGCCATGCAACTCAAACTTCATCTCCATTTGCGGCAGGTTGAGGGTGAACTCTCCAATGTCTTGGAGCCATCCCATACCCAACACTATATTCATCTCACCCATGTTGACTACATAAAAGTCAGCTTGTAACTCGTAGTCATTCAACAAAAGAGTGAGATTACAAATCCGCCTGGTACAAGTGAGGGTATATCTGTCAGCCACCCAAACTCAGAATCCAGCGAAGTCCTCTGTCTGAAGTCTACACCTGTCTACAAACCCCTCATCAATAAAATTATGTGTGGCTGCAGTGTCAAGTATTGCAATGCATCACTGTCTGTTAACTGTTCCCCTGATTTTGAATGAAGATTCTCTCTGTAGATTCGCAGATAATGCCAACAGGGACAAATTGGCATCAGGACCAAACCCTGTAGAGGCATTTCCAGCCTCATTATCCTCTGAAATAGCTTGCTGGTCTGAAATTTCAGATTAAGAATCCTCATAATATACCCACATTATACGATTAGCTTTGCCCTTTGGCCTTAAAGGACAATCATGCTCTTTGTTGTAGGACTCCTTGCACCAATAACAAAGCTATTTCCTTCTCAATTCATCACGTGTTGCATCATCAAGTTTTGTTGCTGCTTTTTTCTTTGTGTTGGCAACTGGTTGATGACTCTCATTGTTGGAAGAGGTAACATCTTTCATAGTGAACTTGCTTTTTGGGGCTGCAAGCTCCATACTCTTGGCCTTCCTCATGGCCTCCTGAAGTGAAGGGGGATCAAATGCTTTGACCCATCCTCTCAATGGTTCAGATATGTTAGTTTTAGTATCATAAATGTAATAAGTAGAAAATGCAACACATGAGACAATGAACACAACAAGATACCTTGGGAAAACCCTCCTACTCAAGGGAGAAAAACCTAGCAAAATTATCTCTCATATATTAGAATATAAGTGCGGAAATCTGCTTACAAGTCAGGCCTTACACAAGGTCGAATTAATACAATGAATAACAACACCTCTCCTTGGTGCAAAGATACAAATGAATGTGATTCTCCTTGAGATTGATCTGCTGCTATAAAATAATGATCTGCTGTTGCTAGTGCGAACTTCTTCTTGAAAGTGCAAATTGGATTGAAATGATTGTGTTGTGTAAATGAATGATCATCACCTTGTATATATACAAAACTAGGGGACTTCTCAACTAGGTCGGGTCCCTTGGAGATGAAAAATATAAAATATTAATTGCAATATGTAGGCCGACCTGCCTTTAATTAAGGAGAAAATATCTCCTGAAGCTACCAAACAGTAACAAGATAAGCCTTCAGTAAACAAGATGACCAACCTCCTTTCAGATATGCTAGGGACCATAACTGAAAGCCTCTGGAAATCACTAATATACACCTTCAAACTTCCCTCTTGTTTGAGCTGAGCAAGATCTTTGAAATATAACTTTGGGTCTTTCCTATCAAAGCGCTCAATCAGCCTACCAGTGAATTCCTGGTAAGAGGTGATGAGGTGATGCTACAAGGTGACCATCCCATGGTGCCACCAATCATGAGCTACTCCATCCAGGTGCAAGGTTGCAAATTTGATTGCATCCTCCTCTGCCATAGGCCGAAGAGTTAAGAAGGTATCCAACTTGTGAATCTAGGCTCGTGCTGTGACCTTCTCGCTACAATCAAATGTCGGAAGTGTGAGCTTGCTTGTGGGATGCTTAAGGTCCTTGTTTTGGTTCCTTGGTCTCTTGTCCTGCCTTGCTCTATTGTGCTCCCTCCTTTGACTCATGAATTGGTCAAAGGTCAAATGCTCCTTTACTTGAGGTGTGAGTAGATCCCATTCATCGTGCAGTGTCATGACATTATCTACGAAGAGTTCGTCTTCTTCAACATCCTCTTCTTCTGGTTCATTCCTCAAAAGTTAGGACGCGAAGGTCTATCTATGGTACGAGTGGGTGCTCGTTGTGCCCTGGGAGTCCCAACCTCACTTCTATTGTCATCTTGCTTGTGATTCTGTCTTCTAAGAGGGTTCATCTGTTGTAAGACTGCTGTAAGTTGCTGCAAAACATCTGCAACCTGTTGCTTCCCTTCTGCCATGTTTCTCATGATTTCTCTTGCTTCCCTCTCTTCATTATTGCCATCATTTCTAGCTTCATTTCTAGGTGGGCTACCATTTCTCCTATCCCCCATTGATTTCCTTGTTCTTCTTCCCTTCTGCAGGTATAATACTTGTGTTGACCAATTTCTGGTGGTTGCATAAGATACTCTAACCCTCTAGGCTGGCAGGATTAAAGCTCTGATACCACTGTAAGAACCCTTACTAGTTCTGCTCTTAAAACTCAGTTTTGCCCACTTGTCAATTTGTCAAAACAGTTGTCATGTCATCATTCTGGATATGTTTTCTGATTGTTCTCACAATTTCATAAATGAAGCATTTTATCAAGCTTAAAGCACATTTATATGAATCCACTAATCCAACTTCCAAGGTACAAAGCATAGACAAATTGAAATTCAATTCTGAGATATTCCTCACTAAAACATGACTGATTATGCAATGCAACTGTTCAGAGAATTTATATCAGACTTGAATATACTCAGAAAGAAACCAACAGAGAGCAGATTATTACTTCTAACACCTTTCGTGAGTTACAGCGATATATATTGGACATTATTTGTAGCAGAAACAACACATACAGTGTTCAGATTGCAAACAACAAACACAATAAGACTGAAATAATCAAGAACCTGGAGGTGCGTGCAGGTCTGGACTGTCAATGGCAGCCTGCAGAGTGCTCAGAATTCACAAAGAAGTCCATGATATGCTTCAGGACTCCCCAACACTAGCTGCAGCAACTGTATGCACTCTCAAAGACACTACATGAGGAGCAAAACAGCCTTAGATAATGTTAAAGTTGCAACCCTCAGGTCTGATATGAAGCGCACAGCTTCACAAACTGCTCATGTCCTTCCCAAGGCAGTCGCATTGTTTAGTTTCCAAATGCCTAAACTATCAAATGGGGATTGCCATACACAAACAAAAGAAGAAGTATGTAATCTTTCAGAAGTTATTTAATATTCTTTAAAACCCTTGAAAATCAGAATAATACTGTAGCGTCACTATTCACAGGTACTGTAGCGATTTACTATTCATGGGTACTGTAGCAATTTACTAAACTTCTAATCTGCAAATGTTTATCCTTTGAAACCCTTGTGAAAATGATGTAGACTTCTCCAATGATGACAATATTGACTCCTAAATGAAGCCAATCCATAGGCAATCTTCAGCTGATATTTCACAACCTCAAAATGCATAAACTCTGAAGCAGCTACGCTCTCCAAAGCTGATAATGGCAGAAAAGGCTGAAACCCTAGGTTTCTTCTTCTTCACAACAAAACTCTTCCAAAACCAAATATCAAAATCCTGAATGAAATAATAAGAGCTTCGTTGATCCCTTTATATAATTTTCTCCAAGAAGAGGTCGACCCTCTAGAAGATTCCTTTCAATCATTTAATAATAATATTAAATGTGCATTTAATAACTTTATTAATAATTCCTCAAAGTGGGCACCCAATTTAATTATTCAAGAGGAACAAATCCAAGATGTTTATCCTCTTTCAGTACTATAGGATGACCACTAGTCGAGAAATCAACACCTAAAGAATGAAAATTTATGGCTGCCAAACAACCTTAGCCTCATCATGGAGTAGATGATATAAATGTAGAATAATCTTTCCTAATATAAATGTTGAATAATCTTTCCTAATTCAAGAGCCTTTCCATCAATGAAATGAATTGATTGGAAGAAAGATGCAATTGCAAACTTTGATCATGACATTTTCATTCTTTATTTAATCCTAGACACATCTGATATCATGCCTTGAAGATTACCAGTTCAACACTAAATTATATAATCTGTGAAAGGGCATAGACCATCCTAATGCAAAATTTTGAATTTTGACAAACATGCTCCTATATGGCTGCATGGCCTATAAGCATGCAATCACAGGTTTTCAAAGTTTGAAGGCTTAGTTTCCATTGTATGGCACGTATGTTGACAAGGTGTTTGCTGATTTTTGGAACTTGAAAGTTTGAAACACCCTTCTATATGACAAATCTTGATGTGTAGACTTCTACCCCAAAGCTTTCATGGCTTTCTTCATTGTATGGTGAGCTCACTGCTATTGAATGGCAATCTTAATGCTTTGATGAATCCCTATTATCTCCTTATGGTTTGAGCTCATTATTCACCCCAATGAATGTGCTTGAAAGTCCTTTGTCATTGATTGAACTAAGATATAACAAAAAAAGAAAAAAACTACAGAGTCGAATGGGACAAAGTCTGGAACACATTTACTGATTTGGAAAACAACAATATTCTAATCGTAAATTTGGCACAATACTGATTTTTATATGGCTACAACAAGTTGAAGTGTATTTACTATTTGTAAGACCCAAATTTCTTGTAAAATCATGCCATGATGGTTTTGAGGCCAATGACTTAGTCCTTGGTACAGAAGATAACTGTATGATGATCTGAAACATCTCAAAGAAGTCACTGAGTGAAGGAAGAAGCAGAGAAGTTGCAGATTTCAGTTGGTGATGAAACCACCTATTTTGATTAGGCAGTAGTTATGTAATTGATCTGATGGTTCCATAACTGTTCAGGCAGTTTGGTAACCACATATTGTTGTTTTGTAGTGGTTTTCTTTTGTGTGTAAACTGCAGAGTTTTCAATGTCATGTCTTCCAATTCTGAGTGTTTAAATTGGATTTCACTGCCCAAGGAGGATTCTGAAGACTCTTTTAAAGGACTAAGAACATTTGGTACGAGGGTTGGCTCTCATTTTAGTTTTCCATATGTTCATTTCTATGTTGGCAGATTGTCCCCTGCATTGCCTGGATCTGGGTCCGGTTTGAACCGAATTTGGATTCTGGGCTGATTCGAGTAGGGGTTTCATTAAAATGCTTCATTTGGATTGTGGGGTTGCCCTAGACAAACCTGGATAGAAACTCAGTGAACCTGCAGAGATAAAATGGAATTTTAAAATCTTTAGGCTGCAGATAATATTTATTTCCTACTATGAATAACCAGCATATTTTATCTTTAGGAAGAAAATGTTTTGGGAGATTAAGGATTTGTGAGGGGGGTACTTTAATAGGTAAGAATCATTAGATTCAATGCCTCATCATTTGGCATAAGAATTGAGGTGGGCACATAAACATAGGTGGAGGCGAGAATCATTGGTGCTTTCTGGACAGCATTTCCTTTTCCTTCTCTGCTTTACATGAGAAAAATGTTGACCATAATTTCTATTTATAAACATTACCTAGAGAGAGAGAGAGTAGGAATGAGCAACCACCACATTCTTCTGTGTTGAAGAAGACAGTAAATGAAAATGTGAGCAATTTTGAGTATTTAATTATGGTTTGGTGTGCCAAGTGTGGAAGTATAAGAATGAAAGGGAAAATGTGTGAATGCTAATTTTTTATTTATTCATTGAGGGGTAAGATTGGTGTTTGAGTTGTACATCATAGCAGCAAAAATCTTTTGGGGAAAAAATCGGCAAACCAAAAGTATAAGATATTTTGAAAAAATCGGGTAAAATCGATTAAAAAAAAAAAAAAAAAAATATATAACAAAAGAAAAAAACTATTTTTTTTGAAATCAAAGGGCATTTCCATAGCATAGATGATAGATATATAGAGAGCAAATAAAATAAAGAGTTTAACTAATGAATTGTAGAAAATAGATATTTGTTGTTTATATTCATATTGCTGATTACATTGCATTGCACATCTTTCAAAGCATTACTTCACAGTGCATAAGTAATAATTAGATGCTGATAGATGACAAAATTTCAATTACAATATAGTTTGTAGTTGTACAAGGTCAACCTGTAAACTAAGTACAAAGTTTCAAAAAATCAAATGTAGCCAATGACTGATGCTACTACAAATAGAGCTATGCTAGAGGGCTGCAGGTCCTGATGATGAAGCTGCTAAGCAAAAATTCACTGCCTTGCTGCTATGAATGCTTGGCAAAAATCTATGAAAGCATAATAGTAAGCATTGACAGGGCAGTGAATTGTTTCATAAAATGCCTCAAAGAAATGTGGTCTCATGGAATGCCATGACAAGCAAATGCATAGACAAGGCAGTGAACTGTTTGAATTTTTTGGTAGACTGTAGACATGTATGAAAAATGTGGTAGCATAGACAAGGCAGTGAACTGTTGATAAAATGCCTCAATTTCAAAGATATGTGGTCTGTTGACTAAAATAGATAAGCAAATGCATAGACAAGGCAGTGAACTGTTTATAAAATGCTACAAAGAAAATGTGGTTTGTTTGATAAAATAGACAAGCAAATGCATAGATAAGGCAATTAACTGTTTGATATGACCTTCTTTGAGGCATTTTATCAAACAGTTCACTGTCTTGTCTATGCATTTGCTTGTCAAAGCATAATAACATAGAGACTTTTGTCTCTGATATAGTTGGAAACAATCTGGTAGATGTGTGCAAAATGTGGACGCACAAACCTATTTTACGGAATACCTCAAAGAAATGTGGTCACATGAAATGCCTACCTGTAGCAGAAATCGGGGGTGCTTCAAATTGCTAGCAACAAAAATGAGTGGCCCAGAAATCGCCTCCAAAATGTGCCTGAAAACGTCACGCGGGCGAAATAAATAGGGTTTTGGTGCAAAAAGGGGTTTTTTTTTGCGCAAAAATCAGTGCGATTTTTCCTGCATTTTTTGGCAGGTTTCAAATGTGATTTTTTCACGATTTTGCAGTTTAAAATGTGAAAAAATAGGGGAAAAAATCGCCCCACCTGCCGATTTTAATAAAATCGCAATTAATCGTGATTTTTTGCAGATTAATGCTTCTTTGGTATGAATAATTTTAGTAAAATAAAAAGGTTCAATGATCTTTTTGGGTAATCAATATGTTATGTGGTATTCTAAACTAAATTTCTGGTTTTAGGCTGCAAATTTGTATATATTTATGATTTCTATATGTTTTTGGTGCGAATCAACCCTGAATGAACCCAATCCCAATGGTTTTTGCTGTATCCATGTACAAAACTCCTGTATCTGAACCCAAAGGTAACTTCATTTTTTGATTATTGCAATTGAAAAGCAGGGGTTTTCCTAATTCCATGACGTTGTGACCATCTAAGGGTGTAGGAGCTTGTTGGATATGATGTATGGGTTACAATATGCCCTTGAGACAATAACTACACACACAATTGATTGAAAATTAGTGGCTTGAGGAGTTTTTACTCACTTTTCTGGAGTTTTTTCTAATTTATGGGTTTCTCTAGGTGTATCCCTGTGTCTTAGTCCATTCATGATGTTTTCTACTGCTGTCTGTATATGTTTAGCTTGTTTTTCTTATGTTCTTGCATAGATGAATGAAGTCACTGAAGTTAATGAGTAATTTTGAGCTAGATTTCAGTATTAGGAAGTGGTTGCGGAGTTGACACAATGGTAAATCTGTAATTGAGGATTGTTTGGAGACTTTCTCCAACTTTTTATGGATCATTCCAGCTTTAGAGGTTTGGAAATCCAAATCCATCCTTGCTACCTGCATACCTTAATGTTACATTAGATTTCAATTTTCATTTGAGGCATCATATAGAAAGCTGTAACATTATTTACTTATCACAAAGATAACTATAATACATTTAGTTTATGTACATATTATTTGTGCTCTGTTATAATATTTCATTCAGTAATCACTTCTTGTTCATTAACATTCACTTTTGCAATTATGTATATGATACATTTCGTTGTCACACTTTCTCTTACAATACATGTAACTTCCAACAAGTTAGAATGTTGTCCTCCTAGCTAACCCCTAGGCCTCAGATCATTAATCATACATTTTGAGCCTATAAGTTCAGGTATGGTGAATGTCTGTTGGTATACTATATTAAATCCTTGTTCCATGCCAATGTTTTCCATCATTAAACAGCAGCTAAATTTGGCTTGATATGTACATGGTGACATTTATCATGCCTCCTAACAGGAGCTGGTCGTCATGTGGAGTGACTTATACAATCGTCTAGCTGTTGGGGCACTTGTGAATAAAAAATAAATTATTCTAACAGAATTGTTTCTTAGATTATTGTTACAATGCTTTGAAGTTAGAACTTCTATGCTTATCTTTGGGTGGGATTTACACTGTTCTTTATTTTAAACCTATTGGTTATCCTTTGGGCGATCAACTAAAGTTATTTTGGGTGTTTTGAATGACATTAGAACAATCAAGAAACATTAGCTAAGGTGAATTCATTGTCTCACATCAACAAGCTTGGACCTTTTTTGTGGTTTATCCTTACAATGAATAGCGTGTGACATCTATTCGCTTGCATTTTTATTGAGAAATATATTGGATAAATTGTCTTGTTCATTTTCTACTTTTCTTTTACTTAGTGTTTTGTTTCTTTTTGTAGGTTAAAAACACAACAAATGCCTTGCCGATGCTAAATAAGCATTACAATGGATGTACAGAAGGGGAGACAAGTAATAGTTCCATCATCAATGGGTTCTGTTCAATTCTTGAAACTTATGATATTGAAGTGGATGAAGCTAGATTTTGTTTTCCCCCAGTAGCTATTTTCTGTCCTTAAAATAGTTTAGTTAACAAAACTTTGGAACTATAGTAAAGATTGCTGTTTCATGAGAACTATATTGAGAAATTTCATGTGATTGTTTTTCTAACTATTATATTTTCCGATTGGAATGCAATTTGAGAAGAATGAGCAGTTTCCATGACCTACAATAACGCATCATAGTCTTCAAATTCATTCATATGCAAGACATTTACTGTTCATTTATATTTTACTCAAGGTAATCATGAACAAGTTGTTCTAACCACGTTTACTAAATTATATATTCCTATAGTTCACTATGAAAATAGAAGATGTCAACACAGAGTAGTTACGCATTGATGCCAAAAGGTAATGTAACCAAATATATAAGACTGAGATTGAGAGGTTATCATTTCTTGCCAATGAGTAGAGGACTTGGTGTTGGGTGGCTTGAACATTATGTGTCTGGGATAGTGGAGTTGTATACCGATTCTTGCCAGACCAAGGGATTACCAGAAATTCACCAGTTTACACCTTAATGCAGGATTGCTTACAAACTTTGTATTTGGGACAGTGAGCTAATTATATAATGTTTAGTAAACTACAATTATCATATGCATATTCCACATGTACAAAAAATAAAAATAAAATCTTGAAAAACAACATTTGTTTCTGAATCAATCCTCGTTTTGAAAATGATCACAGAAATTACCATCAACAATTTTGCCTATTGTAATTTTTTTGAATGTTTGCCACTGGGTTCATTCCATATTTGGTGGTTACCTCCTCTTTAACAGTTCTTCTATAGAAGGAATTCATGCAGAATCATACATTCTAACCCTATCAACATCCCGTCTTATATCTCAACTTTAAGGAATGTCCATGCAAATTGAAGCATACCTGGCTTCGGAAAACTTTTCACATATAAATTTCACTGAAATAAAAAGACAGAATGAGTTCAATGTTGTGATAATTTACCTTTCACTATATTTATTATGGATTCTTCAAAAGAGAGATGATTAGCTAGTAATCAAATCCTTCTTCACTAATTTGTATTACCTGGCTGATAAAAAGTGTATATTAAAAAATTAAAGCAACAACCCAGTATGAATAAGCTCATGCTAGCTTAAGGAAACAATTCGCAGCAAGCATTCTTTTTGTTTTGTTAAATTGTAAGCATCTACTCCTAGACAAGTATAGAGATTTGGCACATAGTTGCATGTAGTATAATTAGCTAATCCGTGCATTAAACTGAGAGGCAACTTTGAAAGTAGATCACCTTATAGGTTTGAATAGAATAGGATGATTTGTAATAAAAATGACAACTCTAATCTTTCATTTATAACATTATATGCTCAAAAATAAAGTCCAATCAGCCCTAATTCTGCTTTTCTACAACTAGGTGTGCCCTATCAAAGAAAACATGTTTTTTCTCTGAAAATTTTGTAAGAAAAATTTGATCACTTTGTTCTGACAGACATTAATATGTTTGCAAAGGTATGTGTATTGGCCAAAATATAAGTTTATCCTGGAAAGTTCATAAGAAGATGTGTTTTGTGTAGCACAATTTAGCTTAACAATAAAAAATTGAGATTGTATATGCCCCTTCCGGTTCCTTTTAGGTCATGGGAGAACATGTTGACGGATATCATAAGAAGCTCGCTTGAGTCAAGGAAAGGGCACAGTTCCTTGTTTTAAAAAAAAACTGGATCAATTATATGCTTATTCTCACTCCATTTAAAGAGATTCTTTGCAATGATGCAGGTATTGTTTTCCAATAATTTTCATGTTCACTTTTGAGTGTCTAGTTCTATTGTTTTGGATTTACAAGGTTCATGGGAACATTTGAGCCGCATTGTGGGAGACGGACAGACTGTTGAAAAGATCAGTTGCCATTTATCCACAACCAGATGGTCAAACCAAAGTGCGAGGGGATTTAAAAAGCAGCATCCTAAGACTTGCGATGAAATTCTGACATATATTCACCATTCTTACAATGGTTTAATTCTTTTTTTTAGAAATGGATCTTCTTGTGGAACTTGTTTTGGTTTCCTCCTACTTAGTTTAATGTGGTGATATGACAGCCACAAAGAAAACAAGAAAGGATGGATTCAATTATCTGTAAAGATGAAGAAGATAAGACATATTGTAACAAAACTAAAACTTGTGCAACTAATTCAAAGTGCTACATTTAAATGAAGTGTGAACTTGCAAAAACTGAAATGCATAAATTAACTGATACAAAGCAGCAATATTTTTTTTTTTGAAAAGTAAAGGAAGAACAAGAACTTATAGCTGATTTACTTTGAAACGCATGAACAATAACTGAAAGGAAATTTTTTAAAGTAAGTAACCATTACATAGATACAAGGAGTTTGAGATTACAGTGATCCTTGAATCTGTCTAATCCATCTGAAACTTTGTCAATCTTGTACTGCTGAAACTAAGGAGGTGGAAAAATATCATCAGGGCGCTTTTCCGCCCATCCACGGACTTACTAGTCCCCCGTGCCATTTCCTACTGGAAAGGCCCAGCCCTTTGCAGAGAAGTAATGGAGAGAAAATCTAATGCCATGTAAGTTTGGTGTTTGACCCTACACAATCCCTAGTCAGTCATACACTATAGGAAAATCCTAACTAGTATGACCTTTGACTGGGTGCGTATCTGGGATAGAGAAAACTGACTGACACTATCAGGTTGTAGCATCACCTTGGCCAAGGTTTTTTAAATAAGCGCAACACAACACAATGAAGTCATGTAGTCAAGTTTATCACCCTACTCGGCAAGAAGTCATATAATGAAATTTCAACCTTCATGTCAGTCTCTTATGCTACTATATACTAGCTCATGAGGGTTTTGATAATCTGACATGTTTGGGCTAGGTTGCTCATTATTTTATTAACTCATAATAAAGAATTCAGTTTGTTTGATAGACTGTAGTTTCTCATCTAAAGGTTCAAGAAATAACCATGACGAGCTTGCAAGAAATTTAAGATCAACATTCAACACAAAAGGGGTTTAAATCCTTCAAGAAAGATAGCTTTTCTTTTTCTAGAAGAGCGAACTCCAACTCAGATACTAATTCTGTTTTAAAGATTGCCAAGGTTGGGATTGAAGTCTTCCATTTGTTGGGACTAAGGAGTCTTCATTTATATGTACTTATATTCCAAGACTCACACTTATTTGAGTACAGCTTAGAGGAGTTTAGGAGACCAATTAAAGAGTCGTTCTCAAAGGGAGATACCGTATATCTACTCTCAGGCTGACCTATAAATTCATTTTAGATGCTACCCGTATAAGTAAGAACTTAGGAAAAACAAATAAGATTTACACGTATAAGAAAACATGTAGCTAAATCTTCCCGTAACTGGTTTCTTTATCCTTCCAAAATCTTTCATTGCTAAGGTAATTTAATGGAAAGAAAAGATTTAAGAGCTTAATAGCGTCATGTTTCAGTTTGCAAGAAAAGAAGCATTCTCAATTTATGGTAGAAAAGGTGACAAGGACTTAGAACTACAACATGCCTGTTTAGTGTGGTGAATGTCTCTTTTTTTAGCTACGCTGCTCACACAATGATCCTGTGCTGGATTGTTCTCCTCTCTTTTTGTGTACTCAAGGAGAATACAAGATTGAAGAATCTTAAGAATTTTATTTCCCCTCTCTTTTCAACTTTGCTCTCTCTCTTGGCCTGAAGTTTCCGTTCCCTCCTTTCACAGTCTAAGCTCTAGCAAGTACAAAAAAATTTGATTCCAATGTGTGCGGCCTTAACCTACACTATAGACTCCCCCCCTCATGGCTTAGTTCTCTCCTTCACACCCAAAATATATTAAGTTTGCTACTCTGTAGAACAAATCTTTGCTTGCTATCCTATCATCTACTCTGCCTTTTCGAGCTTCCTAGCCTCCCCGTCTCATTCCCATTCCCTTTCTTCTTTGAAAAGATATCTCCATCTTCTTGAATAATAATGCCAAGAATTCGTTATTTTCCTTGGAAGAAAGTGGTAACCAAAAACAAACGCCCTCTATCCTCGGCAGGAATCATACAATAGCTGTTAGTTTTAGGATCAGAAATGCAAGCAATAAAAATGCAACATAGTGAACAATGAACACAACAAAATATCTTGGGAAAACCCTCCTTCTCAAGGGAGAAAAACCCAGCCACAAATATATCACTTATATATTGAATGAGAGAACAACAATTAGCTTTACAATTGGGCTAACGCTAGGCCGATCTGATGCAATGAATATAGCACCTCTCTTAGATGCAGGGTATACACAATATTGATGAATTCTCCTTGACATAGGTTTGTTCTCAGCAAATGAAGGATTGTTGTAGATGTCCTTGATATCGATCTGCCCTAACAACAATATGATCTGTTGTAGCTTGTTTGAATTCCTTGATAGCATGTGGGTGACTTCAGAATAATGATCGATTTGCTGTAAGTGCGAATTCCTCCTATAGTGCGAACTTGTCTTGAATTGAAATTGAATGACCAAAGAATAGAAATCTCCTTATATTTATACATATCAAGGCGCCTTTTCATGAAAGGTCGGCCTTGTCCATTAACCAAGGCGTCTCTTGAATAAGTCAGCTTCAATAAAAATAAAATAATATATATAGCAAGTCGACCCCTTGCTTTTAATGTTTGAAATCATTTATTATTTCAAATGATATAAGGGAGAAAGAGATCTCCTGCCGCTACTTACATCAACACTCCCTCTTAGCTAGGGAGATATCTTTCCAGATATCCATATCATGGAGTCTCTCAACATGAAACCCAAAATGGCTACACCCATTTGTGGAAAAGAGTTCATCACGGGGTCACTCAACGTGATAACGTCATGGAGTCACTCAACATGACATCCACCATGGCTACTCCCATGTGTGGAAAGGAACATGTGCACAAGTGCCCATTACAGAGTCACTCAATGTGATGTCGTCATGAAGTCTCTCAACATGATGTCCACCATGGCTACTCCCATGTGTGGATAAACAAAAGTACAAAGGATTCATTATGGAGTCTCTCAACGTGATGTTGTCATGGAGTCTCTCAACATGACATCCACCATGGCTACTCCCAGAGGGTGGAAAGCACCACATCTCCGTCTTAGAGATGGACAAGGGCTTTCACCTCAAATTTCTCCGTCTCAGAGAAAAATGCATTACAAGGGTTTTCACCTCATACTTCTCCGTCATAGAGAAATATACACTAACAAGGGATTTCACCTCATACTTCTCCGTCACAAAGAAATATACACTAACAAGGGCTTTCACCTCATACTTCTCCGTCACAAAGAAATATACATTACAACAAGTCTTCATGATGATGTGACTCCCTCTGAAGCTGATATCAACCTCCTGACCTCCTCGTCCAAGGTTGCTTTTGATGGTATGTCAGACTCCCTCTAAATGTTATTTCCTCCTCTTTGAAGAAATTGATTGGCTTTAGAAAAAGAAACCTTCTGAATTGACTTTAGAACTTGGCTCCTTCTGAGATGTCCCTATGTCAATTTCCATAGAAGAAACAAGTTGAGTAGACCTGAATTTGCAATCTCGAGCAAAGTGACCATACTTGTCACACCTGTAACATTGAATGTGAGAGAAATCCTTCTTTTTCGATTCTGGGGCAGAATCTGGTTCTCTGTCTCTATTCCTCTTTCCTCCTTTGCCTCTTTCTTTAGAAGCATGTGTAGCAAGAACTTGATTTTCTACATCATGATGGTTCTGCCCAATTCCTCTTGTAGTCAACCTTGACTCTTCTTGAATACAATCAGTTCGAAGACGATCAAACTTGGGTAACTTAGATCTCCCACTGATGCTTTGAATAAAGGGTTCCCAAGTTTGAGGAAGACCATTAAGTGCCATCATAACAAGATCTCTGTCTGCAATTATATCCCAATAGTGCTTAACTGATTTCTCAAATCAGCAATCTTCATAAAGAATGAAATGACTGAATCATCTTTATCCACTTTTACATGGTGAAGTTGTTGTCTCAAAGCAAGGGCTCTGTTGGTGTTGTTGATCTCATACAATCCTTTTAGAGTATCAAACATTTCTTTAGCTGTCTTCAACTTAGAGATGATCGGTACTAGGTGATCCATCACAGAGTCTATAATGATCTTTCTAGCCTTCGTGCCATTTTTCTTCCACTAGATTTTCTCAGTATCATCGGAAGGCTCGGGCATATTACTTTCCACAAAATCAAGAAGATCATTCTCCTCTAATGCAATAAGTACCCTAGGTTTCCAAGAGTTGAAGTTTGTGGCTCCATCAAGTCTATCTTCTACCTTGACATTGGTCACCATCTTCTTTTTCCGCACAAAATTCACTTTCAAAGATCTGCCATAAGGTCTGAAATAATTGACTTAACTGCTTAACAAATCTGATCAGATCTTTTCTTAGACCCGCTTTGATACCATGTTAGTTTTAGGATCAGAAATGTAAGCAATAAAAATGCAACACAGTGAACAATGAACACAACAAGATATCCTAGGAAAACCCTCCTTCTCGAGGGAGAAAAACCCAGCCACAAATATATCACTTATATATTGAATGAGAGAACAACAATTAGCTTTACAATTGGGCCAACACTAGGCTGATCTGATGCAATGAATATAGCGCCTCTATTAGATGCAGGATATACACAATATTGATGAATTCTCCTTGATATAGGTCTGCTCTCAGCAAATGAAGGACTGCTGTAGATGTCCTTGATATCGATCTCCCCTAACACTAATATGATCTGCTGTAGCTTGTTCGAATTCCTTGATAGCATGCGGGTGACTTTAGAATAATGATCGATCTACTGTAAGTGCGAATTCCTCCTATAGTGCGAACTTGTCTTGAATGGAAATTGAATGACCAAAGAATAGAAATCTCCTTATATTTATACATATCAAGGCGCCTTTTCATGAAAGGTCGGCCTTGTCCATTAACCAAGGCGTCTCTTGAATAAGTCGGCTTCAATAAAAATAAAATAATACATATAGCAAGTCGACCCCTTGCTTTTAATGTTTGAAATCATTTATTATTTCGAATGATATAAGGGAGAAAGAGATCTCCCGCCGCTACTTACATCAACAATAGCCAGCTGCGAAACCCATTTTATTCAGGCATCCATTTATCTCCATCCTCTCCCACTCCGTCTTGGGTGGCGTCGTGGAGAATATGCAGCTCAGTCTCTTTTCCTTTCCCCATGCTACTGCTTTACTAACATTATTATTATAAACTTTATTTGTGGAGAGTATCCCCAATGACGAGAGAAATATATATTATATTCGGTGATTTATATACTTTGGTATTATATTCGGGTTGCTAAATATCATATTCGGGTTGATAATTATAAATTACCAGCCCCTATAAAAGTGCATAAAGATTATGCTTTTTTTTAAAATATTAAAATAAAACAATTGACGATTGCCCCTTTTTAATAGGAGCGTCATTTATAATTACTTCCCTTTAAAAATATATATATTTTGAATTTATCAATAGGTATTAAGTTTAGTCCTTTTCTATTTGATCAATTTAAATAAAAACAATTAAATATTTTTGAGAGTCATATAAATGTTCGGGTCCAATAAAGGTTCAATTTTAATTTTAAATTCAAAAGAAATAATAATGTGATACTACACGACCGACAACACAGGTTAGGTGATCTTAACACCTACGGTCAACCTTGTGGTTTACTTGACAACTCTAGACTAGTAGTTCCAATCCCTACTCAAATGACAGACACTTACGGTTGGGTTTTAGATGGCACTACATTTCTCTCCCATTACTCCTCGTACCTGATAATACTTTTCCTCCGTCCTTGGAGGTGATATTTTCTACAACCACTAGGTCAAAAACAAGTAGTTAGTCTGATTAACGACATATATATATATATCATGCTTGAGAAACAACATCAAGATACTAGGGCACAACATCAAAATATCTAGGGCACACATCAAAACAGCTAGGGCACACATCGAAATAGCTAGGGCACAACATCAAAATATCTAGGGCACAAATGGGATGTAACACATATACACCTCCAAGTGCAAGAGATGTTTAAAGACTCTCAAGTTAAGTACAAAGTGAGAAACAATTAATATAACATTGAGTGAAGTTCAAGTTGAGGACAAAGTAGGGTTATATTTGAGCAGAGAAAGACTCCAATGTAAAGCAAATGAATTGAAACCGCTTGTGTATGGTGCATTTGAGGTTCTTGACAAGTAGGCTCTGATGCATTTATATTAGACCTACCTCTCTATATATGATCTTGTGTTTAATTGTGAACATTGAAAACTTAATATCTCTTTGAATTTTCTATGCTAGATGAAGAAGGAGAAGGTCTTTTGTTGTCTTTGATTAACGACCTTGCTATTAGTACTCAATAATATTTGTATAAGGATGTATTGCAGAACAATGTAAGAATGTCGAGTAGAGAGCTGGAAAATTTGCAAACTGGATTAAAATGACAATTTACAAGCAGAGAGCCAGAAAATTGGCACATTGGATTAAAAGGACAATTGCCAAGCAGAGAGCCGAATGAAATCTGAAGGAGAGCATAGGTTTTATGAACTAATCTTGCTGAATCTTCAGTTGGCCATGCACTCTTGCATCTTGAGTGAAGGGTTTGGATTGGTTGGTGTGCCTGTATGTGATGTGCTCTTTGGCTTTTCCTGGAGGACTGTGTCAGAGAACGATTTGGGATGTAGAGGAAATATACTGCATTCTTTCTTTGTAGTTCCATTAGTTCTGCTTGATTAAGAGTGAGAGTTCTTGGTTCTCTCTTGCAGCAAGGAATTAGGAACTAAGGATTGACCGTGAAGGGCTTCTTAAAAAGATTGAATGCATAGGAATTAGTAATTCTTTTTACTTTCTACGTTTTCCCTGCAAGTGTATTCTTCATTTCTAGCAGTTAGAATCTGGATGTGTTAATGGTAGAAATTCCAGTTTTATTGCAACTTCACCCTGTTCTTAAATTTCAGTGTGATCTCAGTTGGATTTTTTTCCGGTTAAACCTTTGAGGCTTTTCATATAATGATTTAAGGGTGAAGAGCAACTGGAATTTCTTGATTGCTTGCAATTAATTTTTTCTTCTCAGTTGCTCTTTCTGTTTTATGCAAAAGCTGTTAAGCATGCTAAAACAGATTTTCTTCTGCAATTTGGATAACTGTCATGACTTTCAGCCTCCTGTCCATTTGTTGTGTGATGAAAAGTGGTTTTTAGAAAAAGAAAAAAGCTTGGAACTTGAAAGTGGGGAGGGTTGTACAGGATATTCTGTGTTCTTCTAATCTCAGTGGATCTATTCTACTTTGCAATTGGCTGTACCTCTTTTCAGATCTTCCAGAATAAGAGTAAATCTCTGGTTAATAGTCTGTTTTCTAGAGGCAGCTAAGCTGTGGTGGAATTCCTAGTCTTAGAGCTGGATTCATACTTAAGTAAACACCTCATCTACCAAAGAGAAATCTGGCTGCAGATTTGAAAATGATATCATGCTATTTAATTCATTCTATTCCTGGCTGTATAGACCAGTTTTAAGGGTCTATATGAATGGATGAGTATGGCCCTCAGATGATCCCATTTGGCTTTCCTTGTAGGTATGGGCCCCTTAACACCAGTTATACTAAAATAAATAATAAACTGTGCACGAGACATCATTCTTGCTAGTTACAAAAAAAAATGTATTATCTTAAGAGCTGGCTTATAAACCTTTTTGTGGCATGTTTTCAGTCCGCTTTATTTGGAGGATATTCTTGGGTTCCATCGACTTTGAGCATAACCAATCAATAAAATATTTTGTCCGCTATATGAATTGTCTCGGCATATATTTATGTTTTCAAAACAACTTGAAAATTATTCAACTGTCAAAAAGAATCTTAAGTTATTCAAGATAATTTCTTCAGCATTTTTCATGCACAAAGACAATGCACAAGATTGGGATGCTTTGTCGCCTATGAAATTGCCCTCTATCCATCCTTTTGTAAATAGCTTCATTTACAAGTTCATAGATTAAATGCAGGAATACAAATCCAATATGCATCCTTTTTCTTTTATATTGAAAACTGGGATAGATAATAACTCTTCCTGAAGTATGTTTCCAATAATCTTTAAAGGGAATGCTCCTCTGTAAACTTTTTTGCTACTAAATATTAAATAGAATGAAATATACAATTGCTGGGCATTTGATTACATAAAATTCAATTAACTGCAATTTATTTTGAAACAGTTCCTAACATGGTTAATTTGATGAATCAGTGCTAGATGCTGTTGGATTATTGGCCGAATATTTGAAGGAAGATCCTTGGTTGGGCTGCTTATGCAATCATTTGGGGTAAGATGGCTTTATTTCCTATTTTGGCGCTATTTAAAAGCTGAAAAGCTATTGGTCACTTGCTAAAATATGATCACGACTCCTTTTTTGAAAGGCTTCAAAAATCTAGTAATACTTTAAAAATTTTAGTATAAACTTTTACAAGGAAAATGACAGTCAGATGCAACCCTTTAAAAAATGCCAACCAATGATCATTGGAATGCAACAACACTTTGGGATCATACAACTGAGCAATCACAACACATCATCTGCTCAACGTTCAATAAGGCATCATCAATAATCTGTAACATCGTCATAAATGTTGCAAGCGTAATAATAAGTCTTGAAACTTAGTCTCTCTCTTTGTTTGGCTAATTAGTGATCCACCATATTTACCTTCCTTCTACATGATAAAAGTTCTAAGTTACTAGTCTTGGTATGGGTGTGGGTATGGGTATGGGTTTTTTGGCAAGTTTGTTGTCATTGATGTCAAAGAGGTTGTGATTGATGTCAAGAGGACATCGTTGGTCCAAGAAAAAGGCCA
This sequence comes from Sequoia sempervirens, assembly GCA_007258455.2. Lineage (NCBI taxonomy): Eukaryota > Viridiplantae > Streptophyta > Pinopsida > Cupressales > Cupressaceae > Sequoia > Sequoia sempervirens. The sequence goes on along the minus strand of VDFB02105785.1, from coordinate 429,660,400 downwards.
AACGCCACTAATTGATCATTCCATAGCAGCGCTCAAACTTACATTACTCCCTTTGAAGATTGCTGGCCAACTCCCTTTGCTATATCCAAATTAACATTGACTTAATATTTGTCTTTGGGCTGACCACACTTTGGCATAAAAATAAAGCTAACATATTCATGTTGGCCGACCCTTTGGTGTGTTCGCCCCTTGTGGGAAAATTAAATTAAATTAAATTTATTAATGTGGCCGACCCTACCTTTATCAGTGCCTCCTTGGGAGGATTAAAAATAAATTAATTGTGTTTTAATAAGGCCGATCGCTCTTGACGAATTGCCTCCCTTGGGTGAAGAAGCACATTGGTGTGGTATAAATAGAAAATTGAATAGAAGTTAGAAGGAAAGAAATTAATGTAATATCTTTCCCATACAAGCAGATTTATGAAAAATATTTGAGCAGACTTGTGAAGCATATTTGAGTAGATTTATGAAGTTTTTTTCTTTTGGTCGAATGTAATGTCCCCTTCTCAGCAGTGATCAGTGCAGTTGGCTGTTAGCCTATCCTAGAGGCCCGTAGGCTAGTCGGAAGCAAAAATTAGGGTTTCCTATTTTCTAGGAGGATACTTTGGTAGTTTTGGAGGCTTGCATATTGGAGTTTTGCAGTTTGGATTTTGAATTCCTTCCGAGTTTTTAGTGAGCTTCGCACTGGTGTGACATGCAACTGAAACATGTGACTTTTTCGGACTTACTATTTTTAGTAAGTTGCAATTGCTGCTTAGAATGTGGTTAAAATGCATTTGGACAAACTTACTATTTTTAGTAGTGTGCTATTTATAGTAAGTGCTATTTTTAGCAGGGTTTCAACATGCTAGTTCAGAGGCTATTTCAGGCAAGTTAGTTTGAGCAGTTTGGTCTCTCGCACTCTTGGAGCTCATTTTTTGTAAATTTAGTATTTTGATTGAATTTATATTTTAAGTGAAAATATGTTGCTAAGGCTTGGAGGACGCCTACTTGGAGAGAGAAGTTATTTTTATAAAGGTGATTTTTATAAGATATTTTCACTTAATCTTTTGGACGCCTAGCTTGTGATATATTTGCAATTTTATTAAAGTCTTCTCCCCTTCATTTTGGATGTCATGTCTAGGTGGCTAATGGAATTGAAATGAAATGGCAAAATGGAATTGAAATGAAATGGCGAATTGCAAATTGTTGAAGGTAAATGTGAATTTGAGTTGGGCACCCCATTTGTAGGGAGTTGAATTTGAATTTGGGAGAGAAAAGGTTATAAATAAGAGTGTTGGGCTTTCATTGTTTGTATCCATTGAAAATTACAACAAAGTGTTGCCGAAATTGCTACCCACTCGCTTCGAGGAATGCATACCTCCTAGCAAACTTAGTTTCATGCTTGCAAGATAGCACCTAGCTATGCCTCAGACTGCTCTTTACACTAAATAACAGATTGAGCATAATGGAGATGAATACTTTTGATGTTTTCTGATATTTTGGTGTGTTTTCAGCTTTTCTATGTTGCTGGTTTTGGTGTTAGCTGTAGCACGTTTTGGTTTGTAGCTCAAGGAGTGATTTTCTGATGATTCTGGGTATTGAGTCAAAAAATGAGTTTGTCTTGGGCGCCTCCTCATGCTAAGTTTCAGATTTTATGGTGGTGATTGTGATTTTATATGCTGGTTTCCCTTCTCCTAGAGTATCGTACTTTGTCTCTAGGTTCCTTGGGAAACGTGCTCACTCATTTGGGACTGTTAGTTGGTGGTTTTTGGTCTGAAGTTGGTCGCCCTTCTCCTTGGATCTGTTTGCATTTGATCTCATGTCACTTGGAGGAGTCTACATGGAGTTATAAGCATTTTAGTGTGTTTTATGCTTGCTGGTTTGGGTTTTCTAAATGCTGGTTTTTCATATCAGATTGTTAGAAGATCTGATTTTGGCTTGTTTTTCATAGTTGAGAAGCTTGAGAAGTTTGGGGAATCATCTAATATCATTTTGCAGTGGATTGGACAACTATAACTCTTGTAACTTGCATATTATACTCATTGTAAGGCTGAAATTAGTAGTACTGATTCAATCACTTTATATTTCTGCTCTTTACTTTGTAATTCCCACTTTTAGTGGAAGGGACAGGCCTTGCCGTCCATTTACTTTCAACATTTATTTTTCTGTATTGTCTGTTGAACAAGCGGAAGGGGTCGGCAAGCCGCCCACACTTTACTTTTAGTACTTTGTGTAATGTCCCCATTTTGGCCATACGCTCTTCTTTGATTCATCAGTCTATTCCGGAACCCGTAGACTGGAATGAGGTGAAATTAGGGTTTCTTGGCTTGGAGTTTTGTGGCATTTCATGTTATTTACTATTTTTAGTAAATGCTAGTTGTGGCAGTTGCAGTTGTCCATTCTTAGTCCTTCTCAGTTGGAGCAGTTGTTATTATATTGGCTTGGTCTTCAGAGAGCTTTATTTGGTGAAAAATATTTAATTAAAGGCATTATGTTTTAATTCACTATTGACACCCCCTTGGCCTAAGGAGATAACTTAAGTTGTTTTTAAAAGTGGGGCCATGAAGGGTATGCCTTCATAAAGAGCTTTATTAATTTTATTAAGAACTTTATTCCTTGAGCAAAAGTGGACGCCACTTTTATATTATTTGAATAAAGTGAAATTCTTGGAGGCTTTTGGGACGCCACTTGAGAAGTTGATTGGTCTTTGGGAATGGGAAAGGTCTCTTGTGTCTTTTGAGCTGCTTCTCAGGCAATTGAAGAGTTTTGGTGAGCTCTTATTTATTGAAGGCTTTTGCTCCAGCATTTCATCTATGAAAATTATGCTAAAGTTATGCTGTCGAAATGACAATTGACATATTGCTTCGAGGATGTCTACCTCCTAGCCTTTTCATCCAATTTCGTGTTTGCAATATAACACCTAGTTGGTTACATTGCTGCTTCTCAACTTCAGACTAGCAGATGGAGCATCAAAGATTTAAGATTTTGGAGTTTTTTCACAGTTCTGGTTTCCTGGTTTTTACATAGCTGAATCTGATTTTTGTTCATATCTTTTGGAGTGAATTTTTATATGTTCTGGGTATTTTGGCAATCCATCTATTGACTCAAGGCGCCACTTTCCACAAAGTATTGGAATTTAATTCCAAGTGTTTATTTTGATCTTGCATACCCAATTCAACCAGCAAAATACTTGTTTTGAGTTCAGAAAACATCTTCAATATAGTAGCTCTTCTTTGCAGTTGTGTATCAGATGTTTTCTGAACTCAAAACAAGTATTTTGCTGGTTGAATTGGGTATGCAAGATCAAAATAAACACTTGGAATTAAATATAGTAGACCCCTTCCGCTTGTTCATGTTTTCTGAACTCAAAACAAGTATTTTGCTGGTTGAATTGGGTATGCAAGATCAAATATATTATTTGATCCATTACCTCTTTATTTCAACTTGGAGTGAACAAGAAGAGGATGTAGTTGCAGCAATGAGAAACATTTTAATTTTAACTATCAATGAGATGGATGACATTCCAAAATCCGTCTTAACTTTTTTGTTAAACATTCATGAACAAGAAGGAAAGGATTCCTCTACTGCTGGTATGTTGATAAGAGATTTGTTCATTCAGTGTGATAGAAAATTGAAGCCACACATGAGGAAGATAGAGCAGAAAAATGAGTTGTCCGCACATGCTAAGGGAGAGTGCAAGGAGGCAACATCAATTTTGAATACATATGAAGCATCTATGACAAGTGACCAAGAAGATTTTCTTGGTATGTATGTGGATATGAATGATAAAATCAGCAACACATCTACTCATGATAATTCCATTGAAAAAAAGAATGATAAAATATTCAAAGCAACCAGCTTTGATGATTCTTTAATCCAATACAATGCTAGTGACTTGGGTAATAATGGGTTTGATTATCAAACTACATTTGTGGAGAAAGTTATAGATGAAGATTTCAGTTCAAGAGGATTGAAGAGTGACTCATTCAAAGAGTCAATAGTTCAAGAGGAGCATGATGATCTCTTTCCTATTGATCATTGCAATCAAACCTTTCACATTTGGGATCCGGGTGCGATGTCACCAAGGTATGTTAAAGAACTTGAGTGGGATAAATTTCCCTTTGATCCTGATAAAGTTCAAAATTCATTTTGTATTGCAAGCTATGAAGTCATTGGAGAAGACGTTGTCTTTGATGAAGAAGCTTGTTTGGCAAAGCTCCCTAAAGATTCCTTTGAGGTAGTAGTAGCCACTAAAGCAGAGTATGTTGCTACCAAGACTTTAAGAGAATCAATCAATAATGATTCATTGTTTGAAAATATTGCTGTTAGGAAGGAAGCTGATTTTGAGAATCAAGTCAAAGAAAATAAATCAGAAAAGTTGATGTTTGATGAGCAAAGCTTCTTTGCTGATTTTGATCATGGGCCTAAAGAGCTGCAAGTTTTGAAGGATAACTTAATGGTTTCAGAAGAGAAAATTGTTAAAGCATTATCAAGATTTGATAGCACACACAATTTTGTTGAAGAACTCTATTGGAGGTCACAATTTGAAGAGAGACAGAATGGAGTTAAAGGAGTCACTCTTTCCAAGTTGCAAACTATCAAAGAAGCATTGGAATCATTAAAGATAGATTATTTGCATTTGCTCTCAGATAGGGATAATGCCATTAAATTTGCAGAAGAGACCTATGATGCCTACCAAGAGAAGGAGAAAGAGGTTGATTGTCTTTACCTTGATCTTTCCTTAGCTCATCACTCTTTATGCAAGGGAGAAAATCAAATTCCTATTGCAGCCACATTTGAAGGACAAGAAGCTGATACAAGGATTATGGAGATCAAGCAAATAGTTGAAGGTATTAATGAACTCCATAATGATGAAACCTTGCTTAATTTTAAGGAGATTCATGATGATGATGGTAATTGGAAGGTAAATCAAGAGTGTGAACTCTTGAGTTTGGAAGAGAACTTGCCTCAAGAAGGGATAGCTTGCAGCCATGAGCTTGAATCAACAAAGTGCATGTTAGCGAATGTTCAGTTGGGTGTAATGGAGGTAGGAGACCAGCTAATTGATTTCAAACTTCTCAGAGAATGTAGGGACGAGATATATTCTGTGATTGATAATCCTCCAAGTTTGCTTGTAAGTGAATGCATAAGAGGTTTAGAGAATTCAGTCTCCATATGGGAAGTGTTGATTCATGACAACTTCCCCATCTTTGACACCAAGGTGTTAAAACATGTTTTGGTAAGACATATTGTTTACATGCCTGACAGTTTATCCTTTGGATTGAGTAATGCTCACATTATCTTATCTTGGGAGAAGGATTTGAAGATGATGTTTGTTTCAGGCTCCCTTGTTTTTGAAGCTTTCTTGGATAGACTTCAATGGTTTACCAAAGAAGTCAATAATTTTCTGGGTGTGCAATTGGAGTTGATTGGTACTCAGAAATTTGTTGTGAAAAATCTTTTGGGGTATGGTAGGAAGGTTCATTGGAGGGATAAGGATCAAACTTTCAAAATTAATGGTGTTTTCTCCTTTCTTATCAGCCACTTGATGATTCCATTTGTTTATCAACAAATGGATTGGAGAGAAATTTTGAGCAAAGAATGGTTCTTGGCTGTAATGGAACTCTTAGAGTGGGTGTTTCCACCCTTGTGTTCGAGCAATTTGGTCAAGATGAATGTGGATTTTCAATATTGCAGCAGTGGTTCCTACTCTTGTTTGCAGATTTCTTTGAACTCTAATGTTGAGTCTTTCATTCTTGATTTGGTGGTAGCTGCTGGTCACTCCATTGCAACAGCAACAAGCGAAGATTCTAGACTTATTACTCATGAAGTTTGGGAGAAAGTTGAACCTAAACAAATTATTTACTTTCTTAACAATCTATCTCTTGAGTTGAATGATGTTTTGGCCCATCCTAGTCCTTTGAGGGAATGGGAATTGAGGACAACTTTTGTTTTGCGCTCCATTAATGTTGATGTTTTCATGAGTGGGCTACATGGGTTTATCAAAGAAGACTCTAAATTCTTGAGTTTGCATTTTGCCTTGATTAGTACTTGGAGAAGTCTTGTGTACTATTTCAGATGCATTGGAGAACATTTTCAATTGAGTATCCATGTTTGGAATCCTCAATATGGCTTGAAGGAAATTGTTACTAGTAGAAAGAGGAATCTTTGGAGAGATAAGAATTTAATTTTCAGATCCTCTGATGATGTCCCCATCTTCGCCAATCATTTGAAGGTTCTTTTTGCTCATCAACTGGTGAATTGGAGAGATATTTCGAACAAAGGATGGTTTAATGTTGGTTTGGAGTTTCTTGAGAAGATGTTTTCAGCCTTGGTCATGAGCAATTGTTCTATTATGGACGTTGATTTTCAGTATTGCAGCAACTGTTCAGTTCATTGCATGATGATTTTCCTAAAATCAGATTTTGAGAGGTTCATTTCAGTTTTCATGGGCAGCTGGTCCATTTATTCTTCCTCTTCTCAATCTTTTTTCAGTAGTGGTTTATGGCCTCAAAAGTGGGAAATGATGCTTCATAGTGATTTGGATCAGATTTGGATAGTGTTTATGTTCCTTTCCAGTGATTTATTCTATACAAATTCTTGCACTAGTGTTTGGGGCAGCGAACCCTTGCTTGTTTGGGTTCAACCTTTTTTAGTGGGAGTGTTCATAAATTTCCTTGCATATATCAGAATTATTCAGAAGAGGCATTATACATCCTTGAGGAGCTTTGATGATGCAGCTGTTATGTACATGCAAAGGGCTGTTTATTCTTTTACAAATAGCTATGATGGAGTTACATTTGTTGTTGTGATTTGGTTTGATACTTTGAAGAGTGATGTTGATGAGAATATCTTTGAGTTGTTTAGAGTAATCCTCTTTATTCTCAGGATGGTGATTGACATTAACATTGCAGATGTTAATTCCTCAGAGATTATTGGGCATGAGATGCTGCTAGATTTTGATTCCATTCCTTCCATGTTTTTCAGTTTGAATTTTAGGCATGTTATCTCCTTGAGGTTGCAGGGATGGTTTGTGCAGTTCTGGTGCAGTGATTTCATTTGTGTGATCAGAGTAGAGCAGCATCAGCATGATGGAACCTTTCCGAGATGGACTTGGGACCCCGGGATCCTACATGTTTGGTGGGATCAGTTTGGAGTGTTGTGGCATTGCTTGAGGACAAGCAATTTTGGGAAGGGCGGACTGTAATGTCCCCATTTTGGCCATACGCTCTTCTTTGATTCATCAGTCTATTCCGGAACCCGTAGACTGGAATGAGGTGAAATTAGGGTTTCTTGGCTTGGAGTTTTGTGGCATTTCATGTTATTTACTATTTTTAGTAAATGCTAGTTGTGGCAGTTGCAGTTGTCCATTCTTAGTCCTTCTCAGTTGGAGCAGTTGTTATTATATTGGCTTGGTCTTCAGAGAGCTTTATTTGGTGAAAAATATTTAATTAAAGGCATTATGTTTTAATTCACTGTTGACACCCCCTTGGCCTAAGGAGATAACTTAAGTTGTTTTTAAAAGTGGGGCCATGAAGGGTATGCCTTCATAAAGAGCTTTATTAATTTTATTAAGAACTTTATTCCTTGAGCAAAAGTGGACGCCACTTTTATATTATTTGAATAAAGTGAAATTCTTGGAGGCTTTTGGGACGCCACTTGAGAAGTTGATTGGTCTTTGGGAATGGGAAAGGTCTCTTGTGTCTTTTGAGCTGCTTCTCAGGCAATTGAAGAGTTTTGGTGAGCTCTTATTTATTGAAGGCTTTTGCTCCAGCATTTCATCTATGAAAATTATGCTAAAGTTATGCTGTCGAAATGACAATTGACATATTGCTTCGAGGATGTCTACCTCCTAGCCTTTTCATCCAATTTCGTGTTTGCAATATAACACCTAGTTGGTTACATTGCTGCTTCTCAACTTCAGACTAGCAGATTGAGCATCAAAGATTGAAGATTTTGGAGTTTTTTCACAGTTCTGGTTTCCTGGTTTTTACATAGCTGAATCTGATTTTTGTTCATATCTTTTGGAGTGAATTTTTATATGTTCTGGGTATTTTGGCAATCCATCTATTGACTCAAGGCGCCACTTTCCACAAAGTATTGGAATTTAATTCCAAGTGTTTATTTTTATCTTGCAAAATCGATTTCTTGAGGAGGCCGTACCATTTTGATGGGCATTGGGATGCGTGCTAAATAAATGGGAGTCTTTCTGGATGGTTTCTGATTTGCATCTTGGGCGCCCCTCTTCTAGAAAACATCTGCAACTGATTTCACATCATTCGGAGGTAAATTGATCAACTTATGAGCATTTTTATGATTTCACAGTTTGCTGGTTGAATTTCCAGAATTCTGATTTTTATATCAGATTGTTGCAACTTCCAGTTTATGATCATTTACTTCAGTTTTTGAGAGTTATATCATTGTAAAAGTTCATGCTAATATCTAAGGTTCATTCCTTATCAATGTAATTTGTAATTTGCAGAGTTTACCTTGTAAGGTTGAGATTAAGCATTACTAATCCAACCAATCTTTAGTTCTGCAATTACTTTTCTGTTCTATCATTAAATTACCCCTGGATGGTTTACCGCCAGTGTGGACAAACTGTTTTGTAACTCTCTTATACCCACTTCAAAGTGGTGAATCCCCACAGCATTGTGGATGCCCGCCGCAGCGGATGAATTGCTTTAATTTGTAATCTTTTCCCCCCACTGTTTGGTGGTAGCGTGGAAATGTTTTCTATGGCTGGTTATCCGCCTAACAGTTTATAATTTCAATTTTCTAGACTCCGTCATATGTTAGCACCTCGCCCTCAGTGGGATCTTGAGTGCACATTCTTGACGTTGAGTAGTTCTTCAAATTCAAGTTCAGTTTCTTCCATTCAAGTTCAGTTTTCAGTTTGAGGCTAACGCTAATCCAATCATCTATTGCTGGTTATTTTGTGTTACTTCTTCGAAAAAATTGGTTAGCATATTTCACTTTGTAATTCATCATCATGCTGATCAGCTAAGCCGTCAAACTACTCCCACTAAATAAGTGGTGGAGTTGCATTTGCATTGTCCTTTTCCAGCAGTTTCAGATTTATATGCTAATGATCCCCTTTCTACCGTATGCTCTCACCTTGCCCACACTGGGATCTGGGTGATCAGAAAGTGAAAGGGTTCCATTCAGCTGGTTTATTGGTTTTGCTAACGCTAACGGGTGAAGTGTTGTTGCAAAAAATTGGGAAGAATTATAAGGGGGTTATTTCATCGAATGTGTTGCCATTTAATGTGTAGAAAATTATTATTTGTATAGAAGGAAAGTTGCATCATTTCTCAAAGTCACTATTATCCATTGAGGTACATAGGTTGATCAAGTGGTGAGCAAAATATAGTTCATAGATGATGATTGAAGGTCAAGTCAGGCGAAGCCTGGTCTGGCATCTTGAGAGGTCGTGAATTAAAGGCCTATCCGTGAATAATTATTTTGCTGTTTACAGAAGCTATCTCCATTTGTTGGAGCTGTGATTTTATTGATTGAAGCTACTTCACAAATTGTGATCTCAAACCTGCAGTGGATCCAAGTCTTCGATCTTGCGACATCAAAAGTGACGCAATTGAACATTTACTGAGTAGAGGAGGAATCATTGTTAAAAGAAACAAAAGTTTGCAAAGCCAAAACCAGCATAGAAGTCAATATTTCCACTCCACATTCCACAATGGGCAAGTTGTGTGTGTTGAAACCCAATAGTAGGGTGATCTGGCACGTAATCTACTTTGAAGGCCCTGTGATCTATCCATAGAAATGTTGATCATTGCAGATTTTTTCTATGGGTTGAGGATCAACTTGTACACATAAAGGTCAATGTTGTCCATGCCTAGATTATTGTTGGTTATCAAAGATATCTAAGAGATCGACTCATAGGAAATGATGATCATCATTTCATTGAGAATTTGAGTGTCAATGTTTGGAGTAAAGGCATCAACAATGGGATTATTTGTGTTGGCAGCTTCATCCTCTTCCTTGGAGGGAATTGCATGGGCAAAATGATTGACTAATTGCTGCTACTCTACCAACATGGAGAAGGATTTGGTTCAAGGCGGCCTCCACGGGCCACTTCTTTGAGAACACTGTCATGCGCAGTTTTTTGGCTCATGCGGTTCTTGGTAATTGTTCTCGAATCAACAAGATCACCCCTTGCATTAAAGGAATCCTCTCCTTTGAGACCAAAGTCAAAGGTTTTATGTTGCAAGCATCAATGCTATATTCAATGTCGTTGGTGTCCATGTCCCAAGCCCTATGAACACCATTTCCCATGCATTTTCTTCTCTTTATTTGAGTTTAGCTTGTGATGTTTATATAGTTTCTCCATCGCGTGGACATCCTTGGTCTTTGTCCAGAAGCGATAGAGGCTTATTCGTATAGATGTTTCCTGTAATGTGCCAACCTTTTGGTAAAGTAAAAATTTCTAAATTTACTTCATATGAGTAAATAAACATGCTAACAAGTCATTGCAACAAAAGTTTTCTTTCTTTTATTGAAACTATATGAACAAGATGCCATATTATATTACAATAAAGATTCCACTTTATTACAATAATTTCACAAGTACACATAACAAGAATACATACCTTTACAAACATAGCCCCAATGAGCTTTAGAACTAATAGCTGAATGATGGTCTAGGATCTTCCCTTTCAAAACTTGGCTCTTCTGTCTCCTGTTGTGGAGGAGAAGCATCACTCGGGTGCTTTTCCGCCAACCACAAACTCTTAATGTAGTCCCCCACACATCTATCATTTGATAGATGGCTCTTCCCTTCAACGAAGAGATTGGTAGAGTAACCGATAACGACAACCAATTGAGCATAGTGTTGTGTCCTACATAACTAGAACCTTGTAATCCCACAATCTCGAACTAGCATGTAATATTGGATCACGGTGAACTGACAGTGTAATCTCAAAAGTCACATAACCTAGAGTGGAGTCACACAATCTAGAGTGGAGTTTTGTACATTACACTACTTCGATCAAAAATTTCTCATTCAGTACTTCGAATTAAGTCATCTATCACATACACTACTCAGGGCCGATTTGACTTTAGGCTATCTTCAACTACGCATAGGTATTTCCTTCAATGGATAGTCCATCATCCCAAATAACCTACAACCATATTAATCTACTTGGAGTTAACTACTTAACTAGTAAGTACACAAGCTAGGTATTCCTTCTATGGATAGTCCATCATCCTAGATAACCTACATACTTGGATAACTCGACTTATGTGTAAGTATATTAATCCCTCTCCCATACTAGATGCCCTCTCCTAGGAGAAATCATAAGTTTTATAACAAGTACGTACACAAGCACCCTCCCATACTGGATTATTTATCCTAGGAGTAACACAAGCTTTACGAGTTAAACTAATAACTTAGTTGGGTGTACCTCAAGTGACTCTTGCATTCAAATCAAGCCTAGTATATAATAACTAAGATACACACCCAACTCCTCCTATGGAGTAAATATAAATACAATGCATCCCATGCTCAAACATATCTAGTATATTTAAATACCTATGTTGTACCTGATATAACATAATTGAATTCCTCAGTCAAGTAATCTCTTTGACATCTCTAGTATAGTTAAATACTTGTGTCGAGCTACCTCTTCAACATATCTAATGCAATTAAGTATTTGTGTCAAGCAAACTTTCCTATCGTGGAGTACTTAAAAACACATTATAAAAGCAGCCTAAAGGCTTCAATTCCCTTATCCAAAAGCAATATTTAATACTTCTATGACTCAAATAGAAAAGACATTTCATGTAGCATAGAAAATATAGAAAACCCTTTGAAATTGACAAGAAGAAGAAACCCCCATCCCCCATGCTTGTTATCGCTTTTTCGCAAGTATTGATGGCAAGGCAGCCTTCTCCTTTGGTTGCTCAGCTTAACCCAGCTTCCCAAATCAATTCTCATTCCCTTTCTTGTTGAAAGCATTCTTCTCTCAGAATTAGACAACTCTTCCTCACAAAGTCTACTCTTTTCTCACTCAGAAATTAGATATAATAGACTGGTAAAACCCAGATGTAATAACTAGCAAAGGTGTATTCTTTTGGTATGAATGAAGTCACAGAATGTAAATACTGGCTGCAAATTATGTTCACTCAAAAATATGAAGAATGAACATAATATGATGCTCAAGATGATACGCAAATGAGGTGTAAGGCAATCATAGTATAATATGAAATTGGTAAATCTCAAGAGACAAAGACAATGATAGATGATGAAAAATGGTGAATCAATACGATTTAAGGAGAGTTGGGTGACTATATGTAATGAGCCTAGCCTCCATCATTCCCTACAACCATGGCATGTGAATTGACACCACTACCATTTGAAATATTCATCTTGTAGGTGGCGCCAAATCTAGCCAATACTCAGCAATGAACATGATGAGTCGATTTCCAATTTTGCTAGCATTATGAAGACTATTTCCAAAAGCACATGGAGAAATTCATAAATCAACACCTATAGATAATTGGTTTCAGAGGTGGTGCCAAACCTAAGAGATGGCGAAATTTTTGATAATCTGAGAAGAACTCAATCATAATTCCTCAACACATACCCAACATCGGCTATTTCTTCGGCTGAGTCGATTAAATCATTTACTGTGTTGAATTTGGTCAAGCTTCCTCCATCGACTAGGTCAAAGCCCCAAAGATTTAAGATGTAATTCATTGTTTTCTCCCTGTATTTTCCTTAGTAGATGATGCGTGATTTTATTGAGAGCCATGTTTGATTCTAGTTCAAATTTCATCTCTTTAAACTATATCAGCATGTTTAAACGCCAAAGTTTAAATGACAATATTAAATCGATTCTTTTAAGCAATTTAGAAATAATTCAATTTCCAAAGTTTATATTTGTGAATTGAAGTCTTCACAAAATCGACTCATTAAATCTGAATTGTTCGATTTTTCAAAGTTTAAACTATATGAATTATATATATTTTAATTATATATATATATATATATATAATATATATATTCAATATACATACATATATATATGTATATTTAATATGTAACTTAAATATATAATATTTAATATATATTTTCATATATATATATTTAATTAATAAATATATATATCATAAGCCAATCAGCATACATCCGATATATATATGTGTGTTCATATTCGAAGGCAATAATAATTATAATATCCACATTATACAGGATGTGCGCATATATATATATATATATATATATATGTAAACCTGTATATTCCTCTATGTACACGTATGTGTAGGTATACCATATCGATGCACCTATATAAGCATATCCATTTGCCAACGTATGCTTGTATCGATATGTATATACATATGGATACATGTATATACTATACATTTATATATATGTCCACATCCAATTCACTTACATCCATTTACGTTACCATCATATTGATAGGTGTGTACGTGTGGTATATCTATACATATGCATATACTTGTCGATAGATCCTCTTGACACGCATGTGCATACATATAAACATTCTTCCACCTACATCCTACCTATCCATATGATCGTAATATCACAAGATAAATCTTAGAAACCACACAGATAAACATCACTTGCAAATGCATGCAGAAGTAAACAAGACTACTAATGCAACCATACAAGCTAAGGATGACTTACCTATAACCCACACAAACTGACTCAGTTCACTCAATCTAAGGTGGTGTGTGTATGCCCAAATAGTTTACTTTACCGGTTACCCGACCAAGCTCTTCTCCCGAGTGATATTCCCCTCCCCCTAGAGAATGAACATTTTCCTGCAACCACTAACACATGCACTTGGCAGTCAATTGTTCACGATATATGCAGCATATATAAATGTTGGCGTTTAAATTCGCACCTCTGGAATGCGTATTTGAAACGGACAGCTATGCACAGATAAACTGCTCTTCAAATTAGGAGGGGAAGCTCCCTCTTGCTGATGGTATTCAAGAAAGTAAACTAAAACTAAGTTGCCTATCTTTTTGATCAGCTAGAGCACAAGGTTTATAAAACACAAACGCCGTAGCTGAGATTTTCTGATTTAAGAACTTCAACTACGACTAACTTAAACTAAAGCGTTTCTAACTTCTCAAGTAATAAGCAGAGCAAAGAGAAATGAACAAGGTAGATTTTCTGACAAAATACTTCGATAAACTCTTTCTCAACGAACATCTACACACTTCAATGTAAGTTGAAATCAAGATCATAAAAGTAAAACACCAATAACGGAAATTAGAAATTTTATATCAAGGCAAAGGATGCTCATGATTTTATTACTCGAACTTTTGGAACAAAACTCACTTCTAACATGCCTGGAATAAGAAATTGCAGCTAAAGAGGCTTGCAGTCTTATTCTTACACAATAGAAACAACAATCACACTAACTCCTTGTTGGCTAAAGAGGCTCAACAATTTTCTAGCACAACACAATTGAATGACACTTGAATAACAAAATAGAAGGCAAAATAGGCTCAGCGTTTTGTTATCACTAGCATGGTTAAAAAAACTAAATGAGCAAAGGCTCTTATTTATAGAGAAGCAGAGGAGTAGGGAACCCTAAAATCTCCTTGCTTTCACAATCTAGGGCTTGCTCAGCAAGCAAGCTTTATTACTAAATCTAGAAAGAAGATAACATCTAAAACCCTAGAAAGCAGAAAAAGCGGGAAACGCCAACTATTACATCTTATCCTCTTTCTATCCTCAAAGAATGGATAAGGATTATTCCAAGAATAGAAAGAAAGCGGGAAAGAAAGCTTCTAGAAGAAAGCTACTTTAAAGCTCGATCACATCCACTAGGAAATTAGAAACAGTGTCCCGGTTCGGTGCATCTATGCCCTCAATAGCAAAACACCGCTTTTCAAGAATATCTTCAGCATCTGCAATAGATCTAAGGAAATCTTCGACATCACTGGCCGCTTTCTCGAACTTTGCTGACATCACTGAAATATGGCCTATCCTTACGCCAACTGGATTGCAACTGCGAACAACACTCTGGAATTGATCCTGTACTTCCTCAAGCCTGACGTAGGAACCATCTTCAAGACTGTACTGAGAAGGGATCTCTATGATAAACTCACCAATGAAAAGGAGAACTTCAATCACCCTTTGTCTGTAGGCGATGAATTCTTCAGATATTCTTTCATAGGTTTTAACTTTGAAAACATGACGCTCTCTCCAGGCAAGGATTTGTCTCTTGTGTTCTCTTGAAACTGCTGAACCGTAAGCCGTGTCTAAATCAGCAATGATGATCTCATGTCTCGGTTTTACTTCAGCCAGTGTTTGTTCAAATCCTTGGATACCTTGACGTAGCTTATGAGCGTCTTCCCTTAACTGGAACATCCGTGCCAAAATCTCCCTTCCTTTGACAACGAAACTCTCGATCCACTCCTGAGTTTCTTTCCCACATATGACCAACTGTCTTAACTGCTGATGATCAGCTGGTGTCTCTAGAATCTGGGGCAGCAACTGAGATACTTGTGAAGAACCATGAACAAGGTTAGAAATGAAAAGCCTGAGCTGTTGATTTTCAGCCTTGAGGGCTGCCTTGTCTTCTCCATCCTTAAGTACTCTTTCCTGAAGATTTTCTGATGCAACTTTGAAGAGACTCAAATCTGCATGTCTAGTATTTCTACCGAGATTGGCCTTGACCATGACGAAGTCATCCATGTTCACCTCATCCCTATTCTTGTCTTCTGGGGGCACTGCAGTCTCCACGACTATCTCGTTATCAGGATTCCTATCAAAGTGAACTTGCTTCTTTGCCTTCTTAGGAGGTTCCTGATAGATGTTATCAAGATCGTCCACACTCACTTGATATGAAGGCCTTCTCCTAACCCTTCCTAAGGAGTTCTCAAGCCAAGACACAGTAGTATCTTTACAAACTTCCTCAGGAGGTGCAACTGTAATCTCCTCATCATCTTCGATATCAAGATCAATGTGAATTGGTGAAGAACCTGTCAAAGGTACAGAAACATGTGTTGTAGGTGGCTCCTCTGCTTCATTCTGAGGTATGGGCTTGTTAGGAGGAACTTCTAAATCAGCTGTAGGCTGCTCCTGTATGACTATGCCTGAGAAATGCAACCTTCTTTTTACATTTTTATTCGATCTACTACCTTTGATGCCTTCTTGAGACTGACTTTTACCCTTCCCTTTCGACTGTGCTCTGGAGGAAGAGGGAATTATCCTTGGCGGCTCTGCTACTGGAACGGAGTTTTTCCTTTTAAGGACCAAGAAAACCTTACTATGCTCAAGGACTCGTCTTGTTCTGTTTTCAACGGAAAGAGATTCCTTGTTTGCCCAGTTAACTTGTGGTAAGGGCTGATCTTCAATTCGTTTCTGAGTGTACATCGGGAGAAGCACATCTTCATCATCATCTGATAGCCCTTCTATATCTTAATTTAAGCAATCCTTCATCTGATGGAGAGTGAGCCTGCTATAACTACGTCTCTGCACCTCGAACTCATCTGCACAATTAGCCCAAAAATCTTCCAGTGCGGCTATATGATCATAGTTCTTCTCCAATCGGCCAGCGTAGACACCATGAGGATCAAATGATCGTCTCTCGCTGTAAGATTTGAGGCCGAATTTATCTAACTCTTCTCCTATTGTCTTGGCATCTGTAGCAGTCTTGCATGTATAGATTCCCAACCCTAATGGAAAGTGGAGGGAGGGTTTCCTTCTGTTCCTCAAGACTGTGTGGACACCGTGAGCCTGCCTCAAGAACTCCATGAAGATGACCTCATCTGATGGATACCTTGGCAACATGAGCGGGGCACCTGAATAATCATAGACCCTGAGATAGGTAAAGGTAGGAAATTGTATAAACCAATCCGCCCATTCCGCCATTGCTGCCCTGGCAACTGAAGATATACGGACATGCAGCTCATTGTCCAGGTCTCACACTGTATACATCAGAAAAGCCTCGTTCACCCTTTTGTAGTGGTGCAACGACTTTGTGAATTCCAACTGGGGATAGTAGTTATATATGTGTTGTACACTCAATGACCCCTCGGCGTTTAACCCTCTGAATTGACCTTGATAGGCCACTAGGTAGACTAGGTACGAGACCATGTGGAATACATGAAACTGGAAGTACTCTGTTATCTGTTGATGTAGACAGTCACTGATCAAAGTAGGCCAGTCATAGAACTCGGTTTTCTTCATGATGTGGGGTATGGCGTAAAACATCCAAGGTTGAAACTTGGTGGCATCTTCTGAGCCAGTGACCCTATTGAGCAAAGTGATGATGATGGCAACCTCGTCCTTGAACTCCCCTCGCCCAACGTTCTTTGGCAAGGTCTTATGTTTTTTTTTCATCCATCTCTATGCAATCTTCTTGCTATATTTATCTTTATGCATATTCCATATCCTTTCGCATTCACCCTTTGAGAGAGTAACGCTTTCAGGCCATGGGGGAATGGAAAAACACTTTTCAATCACATCAGGCTTTATACTGCAAATCAATCTACCATCTGCTGACTGGATCTCCCTAGTAGCCGGGTTGTAATGCTTAATGCAAGCGATTACGAACTCAAGACTCTGAACTGATATAGGGATTGATGCTGCTGCGAGGAGTCCGGAATGTCCTAGGTTCTTGATTGAAGTGTTGCCTGCTCTCTCCAAGGCATGCAAATCGAACACCGGCTTGATATGATGCAAGTCTGTCTCAGCTGTTTTGATGTAATCGTGATAGAGAGCTGATTCAGTCTTGAAAACATTGGGAGTGTACTTCATTTCGGAAAACTTGAAGAATGACTGTAAACTTGCCTAGGTTCAGACAAGTCTTGAGCAATTTCTATTTTTAGAATGCTGATTTTTGTGCTCCAACGGACAAATTTTTGAGAAATTTTTCTGAGATATGGGTTTTACTTAGAATTTCGTTGCAAGACAACCCAGATCGTCCGTTTTTGAAAATTTTGAATTTTGACTGAAAAAGCAGCAAACCCTAATTTCTTCAATTTTTCCCAAAAAAGCTGGCACTGGGTTTTGTTCAGAACAAGATTAGAAATGGACCTAGTTGATTAGTTTTGCAAAACCCTGACGTTTGATTGAAAAAGCAGCCAACCCTAGGTTTTGAAATTTTCTTGAAAAAAGGCTGCGATATGGGTTTTCTTCAGAAGACTGATTGAAAAGGACCCAGATGGTTGAAATTTGAATGCACTGAGGTTTTCACGACATGCAAAATAAAAGCACTTGCTGCAACTTGATGAAGTTCTTGAAAATTTCTTCAGAAGATTAAGGCAAAAAGACCCAGATGACAGAAGAAAGGAAAGCCTTGGCCTTTTGCTTGAAAAATTCGATCTTCTGGAACAAAAAGCTTGAAAAAGCAAGGGTTTATGCTTGCTGGTCTGAAAAATCTGATGTAAAACCAGCAAAGATGGATTCTTGAATCACAAAAATTCTTCAAACTTGCTGCTCCAACTTTCTCCTCTGGATGCTACCTGCAAAAATAATGAAAAATACATGAAAGAATGATGTTAAATAGACTTTAGGGCTTTGGATTAGGTTTTGCTTTCTTTGCTTTTATTTCCAAAACCCTAAAACTCAGCTTCCTTGAACTTGGACGCCATCTTTCTTTTGCAATTTTGAAACTTTTTGAAAATCTCAAAAATTTCTCTAAGGCATGAACATTTGGGCACCCTTCTTCAACAGGGGCGCCCATTTCTTCCAGTGTTAGTTTATTTTTTGATATTTTCAACTTTCCTTCATTTCGACATGCTACTTCGCCTCTGATTTCCCGTTGACAGATTGACCCGACAGGCGAGCTAAAGGTTTCACGGCGGAGCTTGACTGATTCTGAGGAAGAAGTTCTGGAGCATTTCTGGCAAAATCCTTCATTTTGACCTCCGAAAACATAGGTGCCTTTTCCTTCTAGGGGCGCCCATTTTGTCCAGAGTTAGCCATTTTCACGACTTTCAAATTTCTTCATAAACTACTCTCTTACAGACGATCTTATTGAATCTGGAGCTCCGGGCGTCGGATCGACTGACAGTTATACTCATCACGAAGCTGACGAAGAATGAGAAGGGGTCTTCTAGGACGAACTTTGTCAAACAATGCATTTCAGGCCTCCAAAAGTTTGGGCACCCATCTTGGCTGGGGGCGCCCACTTTTGCCAGACTTAGTTTATTTTTGATCTTTCTGTGTTTGCTTCTGAAACTTCGTTCTCAACCTTCGTCGGACCCCCTGTTCAGCTCCTCGTATCTGATGACTGCGGACTCCGATTGATGTGCTGGATGTCTCGTTTGAAAGCTAGATCAATCGTGAAGAAACTTCGTTAGACACTCGTCTGCAGATTCAACTGTTAGGGCCCTTGAAAACTTGGGCGAAACCCATCTTGACTGGGGACGCCCACTTTGTCAACACTTAGTCAAATTTTAATATTTTTCAAATTCTTCACTCTGTTTTCCGTGTGAATCCCTCCTGTTCGTCATCGAATCCCGGATGACTGAGTAATCTGATAACTGCACCACTGAATTTGCTGCGAAGCTGACAGAGAAATGAACAAATTTGATTGGAGGCGAAAACCCTAATTCTGACATTTGATGCCCTAAAAAGATGGGCGCACTTTCTTCACTGGGGCGCCCAAGTTTGACAGTGTTAGAAAATTTTCATCATTTTTCACTTTCTTTCTCGTTCTTTGTGCATGTTCATCGTCTAGCCTCTGCTGAGAGTTTGAATGCTGAAATTGACGCCTGGCAGCCGATTGACCTTCATTGACGACCTAGGAACTCCTGATACACTTCTGAAAAGCAGAATAGACCTAGTAGGGCAAAACTGATCTTTTAAGATTCTGACTGCACCAGCTTGATATGGACGTATTTTGAGCCAATCAAAATCAGTTCGGACCCTGTCGGACCAACTTTCTATTTTTAGAAAGTTTTTCCAGTATCCATTTCGAAAGAAACCCAGAAAAACCCAGAAAACGTTACTATTTCGAGAAAATTTCTAAAAATAGCAATTTTCCTAAATTTTAGGGATGAAAAACTGAGATCTGGGTTTTGTAGGTTAAGCTGTTCTTAGCAGACCTAGATCGTCAGAAATTGAAAATTTTGTGTTTTGACCCCTCATGCAAGACGTGCACACCCAAATTCTGACCTTTTTGGCTGATTTAACAAGACTTTTACTCATTTCTTCAAAATGTCTAAGTGTAACAAAAATTTTAATTTTGGGGTACAACAATAAACATCTTCAAAGTTAGAATAATTATAACTCTATAACCATCTATTCACATTTATGCAATATTTCACCATAAATAACATCAACAAAGATAACATCAAATGAAACAACATCAAATGAGATAACATTCATATTGATAACAAGGTACAAGCATCATTAATTCATCTCCAGAATCCACATTACATTCACATTTACCCTATGTAGTAATAGTAAACAGTAACTTCACAATTTGGGGTGTAACATTGCCCACATTGATGACAATAAGTAGCATTTGATGTTCCTCTTGCAATCACGTTTTTTATCAATAAGCTGATTTTCCATTGAGGTCTGGTTGAAATTCCCCAAGATTGAGAACATTTGAGAGTTTCTATATCCATGGTGTTGACTCTATTAATCAAGGAAAACAGGGAATACTTGGAAAAAGATGCTAAACTGACCAAAATGTTTGAAAATCCATAATATTTCATAATTTTTGAGAAAAAATAGTTTTTCTTATTGCAATTTGTTTGGAGACTGTCATGATTCACATTGTTATTCTGTGGACCATGTTTTTTAAATTGTAGTTTAAAAAAAATATCACTTAAAACTACATTCTGCATGAATAACCAGCCAAATGGTGAATAATTGCCAAATTTGGTAATGCTAAATGAACATTGAATAACATTCATATCTTGGTATACTATCAGATAAAGATATATAAAGTGTTTCTTTGTCGTCTGAATTTTGGGAATTCTTTTTGAAACTCTGTATGCTCTGGAAGCTTTTACATTTTCTTGTTTCAAACAACTCAGGCTTAAAGGCATAATTTATGCACCTTTTAATATCTGGAAATCATTAATAATTTTTTTTCTAAGACGATGTGATTGTGGGAACCTTTGCAGTGTGGACCTAGAGGCTACCAAAAAACCTCAAATCAAGGACTTTGAATCTGTGGATTTAACTTCAGAAAGGATCCTAGTATGCTTCAATTTCAGCTCTGTTAGATATTGTGATTTGCTTCTAGTTATCAGTGATTTTTTAGTTTTTCTTATTCTGCTACCAATTCTAATTGAAACAATTGTTTTAAGTTTGAAGAACTTGTGAGTTTAGGCAAATCAATAGCTAAATTTGTAATCCTTCTCTTGGCTATGGTGATGCTAGTAAATCTAACAAAGTTGGTAAATCTGAATGGATGATCTCAGTTAATGCCTATGGTGCATCAGAATGAATGCTCTTCAATATGAGGTGAAATAATGCCACCATAAAGCTTTAAGAAGACCTGCCTTGGAAAATGATTGGTATCACAAATAAATCTAATCCAACTATGGCCTTCTCCAAGGCAACACAGAAAATAAGCCTCATTCAGGATAGGTTGGCAAGGATGGAAATCTAGGGACCTTCAATGTGTACACTTTGTAAATCCCAGGTAGAATAAGCTAATTGTCTGATCCCCTGCTGCCCCTATGCAGAACAAAATTGGAGTTGGATGACTGAGAAACATGCAGGTTGGGGGGCAAGATGGGAGTGGGTGAGACTCTCCTAGACTTAAGAAAAGATTTGGAACCCTTTTCAAAGGCTGCATTGTCAATCTTTATTTAGAGCATCTGGCTGGCAATAAAATCAGAAAATCTTCGAAGATATTGCTCAACCCTTGAGAGCTGTGCTTTGTGAACTGATTCTTTCTTATCTGCAGTGGCTTTCCTGCCACATTAGATTAGATGCTCAGAAGATCTCATCTCAAAACAATGCAGTTTCTGCATGTTGGCCAGGAATTACCCTTCCACTTACAAATTGGTTTAGAAATTATAAGTTTAAGAACACAATGGCAAATAGAGTTCATCCCCACCTTGCCTTATAAAGCTTAATTTTGATCAAGCTTTGAAATAAAATCCACACAAAACGGCAGTAGGACATTTGGCAAGTGTTTGTAATGGATATTTGAAAGGGATGACTTCAACTTTCATCTCAAATGGCACGAGTAACAAGGAAGAAACAGTTGATTCTGTGGAAGGGTTGAAACTAGTACTTTTCCATGGTCATCTCCATTTAGTAGTTGAAGGCAACTTGATCAATTTCCAGCGTTTTTTCTAAGAGGAGAATGGCTCAGTAGGATTTTTTTGCCAATGCTGGAGTGTTGTATTCTGTCAAATTTGGTCAAAAGTCAGTATGGTTTAGTGGAGGACTTGAACCTTCTGATACAAGATCTTTTTGCAACATAACTTAAAGTCTGTCAATGATAGAGCCAAAGTGCCCCTTTTGAGATATCTACCACTCACTTTAAAATCAAATAGTCTAAAATTAGGTTGGGGCATTCGGCCTGTACTGTCCATTTTAAGTGCAAATATATCTTGAAGTATGCTGATATCTATGGGGTGCTGCATATTGAAGGCAGATACATTTTATTTAATAGAGGCATTCCTAATTTCTTTGTGAGGCCTTTAATTTTTCCCAATACCTTGCATCATATAATCTGTCACTTTTTATATTATTCGCAACAGGTCACCAATCTGCCTTGATCCCTTCTGTAGATTTTCCATATTGTTTTGAACAGTGAGAAGGAGCTTGGGGACACCTTATATGCTGATGCAATCTTGGAACGTAGATTTGACGTCTCTTCTAGGCTGAGGACTCCAACACTCTAACAATGATTTGCTCAGTTTTAAGGAGTAGGCCACTGTCAATACAACCAGAAGAAGACCTGTGCTTCCATTGCGTTTGATTTTGTCAATAAACTAGCTGATTTGTTGGCTGATAGGGAGATTTTCAACTAGATAATGGACAGAGTCCTGAGAGCTCCCAAGTGCTCTTCATGGGAGGCAGTGCAACCCTAAATGGAGGAGACGGGGACAGGGAATTAAAAGATGTAAATTCTGTGGAAGTAATTGACGTCCATGAGTAGATGGTTCAAGGGTTACTACTCCAAGTACATTGAGATAATAAGATATATTTGGGAATTTTGAAGAAAAAGTCTTCTATGTGGCTGCAGGTCCGTCTAAACATTGAAGTTTTTACTTGCTCAAAATCTGAAAAACAGATGCTTGTAGGACTGAATTGAATCTGCAAGACCTTAAGCAGATAGCCAAAATTGGGCCTGGCAGAGATATCTTGGTCATATACAAAGGGCCAACCTAATCCTCTTGAAGCTCTACTTTCTGTTAGCTATTTGCATTTAATGCAAATGTCCCATGAAATATTGTACAGTGTGCATACTTGTAAATTTTGTTAGTTTTAAGTTTAGTTAGATCTCAAGGAGCTTCCCTTTGTAATTTGAAGAATGGTTTTATGGTACACATTGTTCTAATTTGAGTTGTTTTGTAAAGGATAAATTAAAATGCTAATAGAATGCTACTATGCTGTATAGTATTAGATATTAGTTTATGCTTTGTATGGATAACTAGGAAAATACATAGCAGAAAGACCATTCTTTGATGGCTATTAGTAGTTTGATTTGTGGGAAAGTTAAAACATTGGTTCCTTAGTTTGAATATCTGTACATTAGGTGTTGTACCTCATGGCTTTGTAAGCCTGGTTTGTTTTTATGAATGAGGCACCCAAATATAGCTTTTTTAACTGATTCTTTATCATTTGATTGGTAGTGATGTATGTGTGATACTTGAATTGGCAACTTAAATTGTCCCTGAGTTACCAAATCTTACCCAATGGATTACAAGGCTCATCAATCATTTACACTCCTTGGTCACAGACTTGACCAGTCCACTGTTGTGTGATTCTCTCATATGCGACCAATTGATCTAGCCATTTTCTTTGATTGCTGTTTGTGTCATGTCCCCGAAATCATGACATTTAGATAATAAAGAAGCATAATTAAAAATATTTAACCATTTGATATTACCTAATTATAATTGTCCAAAACAATATTATAATTATGGATATTATAAATAACATTATGATATAATAGATATTAAATTATATAAAATTAATATAAAATATAAACATAAAATAATATTATAATTATGATTATAAATATAATGAATAATATAATATACACAAGAAAATATAAATAATCAAATATAAATGGAAATTATGATTGTTATATAGAAACTAATAAATATAACTAATATTATAAATAAATATAAATAATATTACAAATAAATTAAAAATAAAATAGTAAAATATAATACACGTCAAAACAAAAAAAGAAATATAATTTGAGATATCATTAAGGAATGTTTAACTAAAGGTCATGTCCATTTGTGGGGTTAATGAAGCTCCAAAAGGGTACAAGGGCCCGGGTTATGAGAAGGTGTGTGGCATTTTATTGGAAAAGGAGGTTTCGTTGGTTGAAGATTCATTGAAGCTTATAAGAGATTCGTGGGTTGAGACAGGTGTGTCCATTGTTTCAGATGGTTGGAAGGACTCAAAAAATTGGCCTTTGATCAATGTCATAGTGGTGTCCCCTAAAGGGGCAATGTTTTTGAAAGCCATGGATTGTGAGGGGCAAGTATGTAATGTCCCCATTTTTAGCACTACACTTTTTAGTGATTGATGGCCTATCCTCGGTGTGTTGTCAGCTAGTCAGAGGCAGAATTAGGGTTTCCGGTTGCTTGGTGGGTTCTTTTGAAGATTCAAGGGTTTGCACGTTGGAGTTTGGTTGTTTGGATTTTAGATTTCTTCTTGGTTTTCAGAGAGCTTTGCAGAGGTATGACATGCAATTGCGTCGGGCAACCTTTTCGGACTTACTATTTTTAGTAAGTTATGACGGCTACATCTTGGAGTTTGGGATTTTGGATTTTGGATTCTTTCTGGGTTTTCAGAAAGCTTTGCAACGGTATCGCATGCATTTTGATTCGAGCAATTTTCTGAATTTACTATTTTTAGTAAATTCTATTTTTGGCAGCAGTCCAGTTGGCATCAGTTCAACAGGCTTTCCTCTTCAAGCAGTTCAGTTGGTATTGTTGATTTTTGGCCTTTTGATGCATTTTTGGAGACATAAGTTATTTTGATTTAAATAATGTTATATTTTCACATTAACCCCTTGGCCTAGCAATATAACTTGAAGTTGTTTTAAAAAGGGGGACTTCATGGGTGAATGCGTCATCAGGAGGTTATTTTAATATTTTCTAAAGGCTGTTTGCCTTACGGAATGTAATTCTACTCTTACGTACTACTGGCAAACTGGTAATGTGCAAAACATAGGATAAAACAGTAAACTGAAAGATATCATATTTGAACACCAGAAACTTTATTCATTCTCAGAAATATCATGTACAAAAGAGTATCAGCAGTGATTGACAATAAACATCGGCACCCAAAAAGAACTGTCCCCCGACTATCCCAATCCGACTACATATAACGCTCGGCGGTGGTTAGATAACCAACCGACACGACGCTTCATAACAACATTAACATTAACATAATCGGAACATGCTTTCCCGAAAGTACATGACATTATTATTCTTTACTAATCTATAGTTTTATTAACAATTGGCCGACTACGACCAAGGCCGACTACGACTGACAACAAAGTAAAATATACGACTAACATCATCCCCCCCAAAAAAGAAGTCGTCTTCCAGACAACATACATACAGCAAGATAAGATCACTAATTGGCCGACTACTTACCTGCTACCACTACTTAATCGGCCAAATAAAGTAAAATATACTACCAACATCATCCCCTTAAAGAAGTCGCCTTCCACGCATACACAATGTTAAAGATAAGATCACTCAAGCAGGCGAAGGAGTGCATCCTTTGATGCACGTGATGACGCCGAGTGGTGGAAGAATGCTCGCTTCGCAGCGCGCACCAGACGCAGCGGTTTCGACCGCCAGATCTCCTCTCCCTCGGGCCAAATTTTACCATCCGGGCTGGGCCTCCATCGCTTGGTTTTTGCCTTCCTCCGCTTCGTGATTCCCTCGCCGCCTAATTCCACCTCGCTTATGTTTCAATCGATCCTCCACCGCTTACCTGGCCGCTGCTATGTCGCCTTCTTCACCGGGTGGGTTTCCCTCCCTCCGCCACCTATACCTAAGACTCCAATCGAAGCCTCTTATCGGGTAAGCCGAGATTGTTCAGTCAAGTCATTCTGAATGCTCTTGATGGTCGCAGCGGACTCATCCTTGACCCTCTGCAGGAGTCTATAGGCGTCCACTCGACGTGATACTGCTACCTCGGTGGAAAATATTTGGCGCTTCATCAGAATAAAGACATCTCGGAAGGAAAGCTCTATGTAGTATAAACTCTCCAGAACGCCTGCATCCCGTCCTACTAGCCTCGGTGGTCAACCCCGCCAAGCTCTCATCATAGCAGGAGTCTCTCCTGCTGGCCACCCCTCGCCAAATATCCGTGCGAACTCAGCCTCACACCCCATCTGCACAAATCCTCGGATGCGGTGAACCTCCTGGCCCACTAGAGGTGATCGGCCAATCCTCAGGTCCCTGGAAACCTGTCCCACTCGGATCATCAACCTGCCCATATGCTCGAGCTCCTGCACATACCGTTGCACCGTGCCTACTGGGTCGGACGGGTCTGGCTATGACATTTCCACGACAAATCCCTCTGTGGAAGCACCCTCCTCGTTCTCCTCATCATCAGAAGGTATACAATGTTTTGTCTCCTCCCGGGGCGGTTCCCCGACTACCGGTTGAGGCTCATGAATGGCTGTCTCTGTGCCTCTGCTATGCTAACCTCCGGGTGCGCAAGTGTGTCCTCGCCAAGTCTGGCCGTCTCACTCTGCTGGGTGTGAACGACTGGCCCTTCCTCATCCCCTTGTCCCTCTGAGGGACTCTTCTCCTACTGGTCTGGCTGCTCGGCCACGTCCAATGTGAGGCCTACCGATCCCAACCAGCTATCGATCTGTGCTACTCCGGGTGCTCCTGGGGCTGGAGTCGTCTCCTCAGTGGCCTCCGTCATTCCCCCAATTCCTACTGCCGAGGTTGCCACTCCTGTCGCTGCCGATGCTGGCGGTGGTGTAAGGGAACAAACTGCTGGCAATATCTCGACCGAGGCAGTGGACCCTGCCGAGACAGTGACTGCCCCCTGTGATGTCGTGGTGGCGAGAGGTGCCCACCCTGGCGATGCACCTGGTAGTGAAGCAGCTACCCTCAACATTCGCCCAGCTCCAACTGGCGCAACAGGGAGAGTAAATGTTACTGAGTGTGTGCTCTGGCTGGCTGGCGGTGCGGGGAGAGTAAATCCTGCCGGCTGCAACACTGGTATGTCAATCTCGCCAGCCTCCTGACCCCCGATGGCGACGGATACCTCCTCATCGGCCGGTGGACTAGACTCCGAGGGCGAGGAAGATAAATCGATGGGCTCCTCCCTGTCAGAAGCATCGCTCTGCTCCGAGGCCTCCTCCTCTGATGTTTCCTCTTCCACCGACGCCTCCTTCTGTTTCCTCCTCTTTCCTGAAGTTGTGCCCTCGCCGGCCTGCTTTACTTCCAGTTCCGACCAATAGAATACGGTCTGCAATCCAGGATCCAGATGAGTGAGTGGCCGCAACCGACCCCAATTGCCCTCGGGCACCTGTGTGTGTGGCATCTAGAAAGAGGGCTATGGCGTGCTGGGTCATGTAGAAGGCCTTATGCCTCTGCGCTAAAAAATCCCTCTTCCGCTCTGTAAGTAACCTCGCCCAGTTGTACACTCGGCCAACGCGGAGTCCGACCATGAAATCAACTAGCCATAAGGCAATGTCCGACGCTCGGCTAGCACCTATGAGTCGGCATTTCATTAAGTCGAGCAAGCACTTCCATTTTGCCGTAGCCAAGTGGTTTTTCCGGAGACCTCGATTGCCAGCACTCCAGATGGTATTCTGCTCCTCCGCTGTCAAGTCGCTACGACACACCTGTTTGACTAACAATTCCTTGTGCTCCTGTGTCATCCGCTTGGGTTTGTTAACCCCTATTCCCGAAGCTGGAACGCCAAACACCCGCTCAAAGTCCTGCGGCCAGAATGAAATGGTCACTCGGCAACCTCTGTAATCAATTACTGACTTGTGCGTATGCCTGCAATAGTTATCCACCATCGCCTTCAGCCAAGGCTCGAACTCCCGAGAATTGAAGAAGGGCACTAGCACAGCCTTGTCTACCCGAGCGTGTCGAAGCGCAACCTTCAGGGAGTGGTCGTCGGGAGTGCTTCGCCACCATTGTTTGCACTCGTTGCCAGTTAGGTTCTCCCATGCCATCGTTTCATTATCGGCGTCCATCCTTTTTCTTTTCCCAGACGAGGCTACCTTTGGCTGGTGCTGCATAGCCTTCTTGCCCTTGTCCATCTTTCTGTCAGTTCGGCGATTCCAGCCGACTTTATAACTCTCGAGACAGTTGTGAAAACTGCCGAAACTATCAAAACTGCCGAACTACCGATGAAAACTGCCGAACTGATGAAAACTGCCGAACTGCTGATGAAAATTGCCGAACTGCCGAAAACTGCCGAACTGCCGATGAAAACTGCCGAACTGCCGAAAACTGCCGAACTGCCGAAAACTGCCGAACTGCCGAGAGCTGCCGAAGTGCCAAAAACTGCCGAATTGCAAAATGATCTGCCAAGGTCGTACAATTTGGGTGAAATGGCTGTACGACTTTGCAATCCTGAGGCAGTACGGCTTGGGAACCTTGTGATTGCCGCACAACTTGAAAGCACTGTAATTGTCGTACGGCTTGAAGACACTGTGAAATCCGTACGATCTGGAAGCACTGTGGAAGCCGTACGACTTGGAAGCACTGTGAATGCCGTACGACCTGAAAACACTGTGTGATTTGGAAGTCCTGTGAATGTCGTACGATTCCTGCTGTAAGGATGATGTCGTACGAATTCTTCTGGTATGCCGATGCCGTACGACCTGGAGAGGATCAGTAAGCTGCCGTACGATGTAGAGTTTGGCACAGTTTCCAAGTTGTGATGAATGCCGTACACCCTGGAGGAATTCAGGAAATTGCCGTACGGCTTGAAAGGAATCAACAAAATGTCATACGATGTCAAATTCGGCAGAATTTCCAATTTGTAATGGATGCCGTACGACTGCCAGTGGCCAACCAGATGAAAACTGAGGAATTTTTAAATACCGTACGATTTGAAGAAGATACCTAATACACTGATGCCGTACGATGGCAACCCTGGCACCAATTTTAGTCTGGAATAGCCGTACGATGCAGGACTTCACAAAATTTCCGACTTGCAAAGGCCTACGGTACAGAATTTGGCCAAACTTTCAATTTGCACTTGCCTGGAATGCCGTACGATTTGGAGACTTAGTAAAAAGTGTTGTATGATTTCCTTCTCTGTGCCTGGTGCGCCCCTGCAACTGATAAATCCGTACGGATTCTTGCTCGCTTCCTTCCCTCTGTGATTTCGCTGTGGTTTGTCTTGTCTCCAACGTATCTCCTCTTTGAATGGCCGTACGAGTCTGGGTTCTATATTTATTTCATTTTTGACTTTAACTGCCTTCCCCCTTGGCCGTACGCCTTTCTTCTTGGTCGAGCCTTGGCCACTTTTTATTTTAATATTCTTTCCTTTAATTTTTCGCCCTTTATTTTTCTCAGTCGACTTCTCCTTTGGCCGTACGGGTTGTTCACTAGTCGAGACGTTTATTTTGATTCGCCTCACTTTATTTAATTTAATACTTCTCTTGGTGGCCGACTTATTTAATTTATTATTTAATTTTTTCTCCCTTCTCTTGCTTTCTTTTCTGACTTCTTTTACATTTCTTTTATTTTTTCCTTCTTTTCTCTTTTCTTCCCATTCGCCTTGTTCCTCCTTACTTACTCTGTTATTTTCTTTTATTTTCATAGCTTTTTTTCTATTTATTTTTATTTTTTCCAATTTCCGTTCATTTTCTCTCTCCTCCCTTCTCTCTTCTTTTCTTTTTATTTTTTTCCACTTCTGTTCATTTTCTCTCTCCTCCCTTCTCTCTTCTTTTCTTTTTATCCCTCTAGCTTCACTGTGCATCCGAACTTTTAATTCTGAAGTGTAATACCATTTACATGTGTGTGGTGGCCGTTTATAACATTCTTCCTCGCAACAAGTTCCTATATATTCTATATCAAACCATTTATCCAGTAAAGGGGCAGGACCAATACCTCGAAAACTTCCGTCGACGTACCTTCCGCCGTACTTTTGATACCACGTAACATCGTCACCTTGTACTGTCGGTGGTCCCGCCAGGTTAGGAATTATTTTCCAGAGTCCATCTTGAGTTGCGATCTTCCTAACCCTTGGTATTTTTCTTCTTTCTCGACGCATTTGTTTCAGGAGATCTTCTGTATACCCGTCCACCATTGACACAAACATATCTTCTGTCTTCAAAACTGTCTTTAAGCAAGGGGCCTTCTTCTCGAAATAAGCATCCCATTGCTCATCGATCCATTCCTCCTCGTCATCCTTTTGTGGTTCATCTTGTTCTTCTGCCTGTTTCTCCTTTTCCGCTTGGGCTTCCACGTCCAAATCCTTGGCTATATATCCCCGTTTTACTCCTTCATAAGGGGCTACATAGTGCCAATGTCCCCCCATTCGACGCCACAATGCAGGGGTTCCGAACACTGCATTGGTCAAGTGCCTGTGTATTCGTGGTATTGCAATTCCTTCCACTCGCTTCTCTGCCAACCTCTCTTCAATTATTTGATCTCGCCCTAATTCTGCCCAGACATTGTCTGCTACATATCCGGGACCTCCTAGTCCCCAGTCTTGTTTTCTCGGGCCTTCACTTTGCACAGGCCAATCTTCCTTTGTTGCATAGCCCAACATGTTGATGGCAATAGTATTCTTCTCTTTTCTCTCTTGATATGGCTTTAGCTTCGATCCGTTGATTGCCTCCGATATCAGTGATCCATCGAGATTTTCTAATTTTATAGACCCATTGTCACCTACTTCCTGTACTCGGAACGGTCCCAACCAACGAACTTTAAACTTCCCCGGCTTGATCTCGTTACGGCCGTTATATTTCAGAACTAACTGTCCCGGTCGGAAATTCATTCGCCGGAGATGTTTGTCATGCCAATATTTCCGTCGCCGTTGCATGTTCTCCGTCGCCCATTGTGCCATCACCCTTCGCTCGTCCAGCTTAGTCAGTTGGTATAGTCTTTCCTTTAAGCTTTCAGTATCGCCTAACCGATTCTCCACGGCTATCCTCAGACTTGGTACCATATACTCCATCGGCATCACCGACTCCTGACTGTACATCAATTGGAAAGGCGTGTGGCCCGTTGTAACCTTGTACGTTGTACGATATGCCCATAGGACGGCTGGTAACCTTTCTTCCCAGTCAGCTTCTTCCACGCCACATGATTTGTGAATCACTGACACGAGTACCTTATTTGTAGACTCCGCCTGGCCATTAGCTCGCGGGTAGTACGAACTTGACAGGTTGTGAAAAATTCGGAACTCTGTCATCATCAACCTGATAACATGATTGACGAAGTGTCCTCCACGATCACTCGTGATCCGAATGGGTATGCCGTACCGTGTCACTATTTGCTCATAGATGAATCTTGCCGTACTTTGTGCTGTATTGTCTGGCAACGCTCGAGCTTCCGCCCACTTCGTCAGATATTCTGTAGCGACCACAATATATCGGCATCGTTGCAAGTGACTCACCTTCAATGGTCCGATGAAGTCCAACCCCCATCGTTCGAACAATTCCTGTGGCTGTGAGGGATGCAGTGGCATGAAATCCCGCTTCAATGGTTTCCCGACCCTCTGGCAAGTGTCGCAGCCTACCACCCATTCTTTGGCGTCAGTGTGCATCGTCGGCCACCATAGACCTGCCAAGAGAATTTTCCTTGCTGTAGCATCTGGTCCCATATGGCCGCCAGCCAGTCCTTCATGTGCCTCTTTTAGTATGCCAGGTATTTCTTCTTCGACGACACATCTGCGGAGGATCTGGTCGGGCCCCATCTTGTAGAGTAACCCATTGATCAACTGGAATGTCTTACTTTTTAGTACGAGCTTCCTTCTTTCGGCTGGTGGCATATCTTTCGGGAACGTGGATGTGGACAGATATTCTCCAATCTTCTCATACCATGATGGCAATATTGCAATCTGGAATAAATGTGCATCCGGAAAGTCTTCATTCACCCCTCCCTCTGCAGGTTCGCCCAACCGGATTCTGGATAATTGATCGGCAATAACATGGCTTTTTCCCGGCCGTACGATGATGGTGAATGTAAATTCTTGCAACAACAGTAACCATCTACTCACCCGTCCTTGGATAATCGGCTTGTTTACCAGATACATCAAGGCTTGGTGGTCCACGTAGAAAGTGAACGGCGTGGCTAGGAGGTAATGCCTGAACTTCTGTACGGCGTAAACCATTCCTAGTGCCTCACGCTCAGTCGTACTGTAATTCCTTTCGGCCTTTGAAAGTAGCCGGCTGGCAAAAAATACTGGGTGATCCAACCCGTGTGCTCCCACTTGTGCTAGGGTTGCCCCGATGGCAAAATTAGAGGCGTCTACATGTATGTGGAATTCCTTATCCCAGTTCGGATACATCAATATGGGTGAGCTGATCAGTCGATCCTTCAGTTCCTGGAATGCCTTCTCCTGTTCTCCGGCCCACACGAATGGTTGGCCTTTCCTCGTCAATAGGTCGAGAGGGTACGATACTTGGGCAAAAATTTTAATGAATCTCCGATAGTATCCTACATGCCCGAGGAAAGACTTTACACCAGTGACGTTCTCCGGAGCCTCCATCTGTACGATGACCCTCACCTTGTCGGGATCCGTCTTCAACCCAGCTTTGCACACAATGTGCCCAAGCAACTTCCCTTGCGGCACCATAAATCTGCATTTCTTCGGATTCAAGGCAAGACGGGCTGCTCTACACCGTTCCATGCACTCGCCTAAAGCTTTCAAATGTTTTTCTTTATCGCTATAAATCGACCAATCATCGAGGAAGGCTTTGAAATTACCTACCGACATTTTATCAAAGATGTGGAGTATTATCCTCTGGAATGTAGCTGGTGCGTTGCATAATCCAAATGGCATACGGTTGTATGCGTACACCCCATCCTCGACGACGAACGTAGTCTTTAATTTGTCTTCCTTGGCGATACTGATCTGATTGTAACCCGAGAAGCCATCAAGAAAGGAGTACATTTCGTGCCCGGCAACTTCTTCCAGAATCGAGTTGGTGAAGGGAATGGGAAATGGATCCTTGATAGTTACTGCATTTAGACTACGAAAGTCAACACAGATTCTAATTTGCTCCTTCTCTTTCTTCAATGATATGATGATCGGCGATACCCACTCGCTGACTTCCACCTTGAAAATGATGCCGGCCTCCAGCATCTTCTCAATCTCCTCCTGTACTTTAGCGGCATAATTTTTGTTCATTCTGTACGGTCGCTTTCGTACGGGCTGGGCTCCTGGTACGAGAGGAATCCTGTGTACACATAACTCCGGTGGTACGCCTTTTAAATCCTTGTACGTCCAGGCGAAAGCGTCTTTGTATTCCATGAAGATTCTGAACGCTGCCGCTTTCAAGACAGGGTCCCAGTCATCACCGACAAAAATCTCCTTTGGTTTGGCTGATTCCCCGAGGTTTACTTTTTTCAACGTTGGTTCCTCGTACTTCATGATTTTGTCCTGCTCGAACTTGTGGGCTGGCGTCACATCCAATTCTGCCATACCTTCTTTATATTCTCCGTACTCAGGTGGGAATGTTTCACTGGTCAAGCTGTCGTCTTTTTCTACTTCCCCCTCCTTGACCTGCAGCATGTGGCAATCTGGGTGGAAAACTTCATAATCCTCCATCTGCCAGTGAAACAGTCCGCTCAGTGAACTGGTCTCATCTTCCGAGCAACTTCCAATCTCCAACACCCCTTCTTCATCCGGTTCCATTGTCCTTCTCTCATCATTGTCTGAGTCTCCTCCGGATTCAGATGCCGAAGATGCTAGATCCTCACTGACGGCCTGATTCTTCAGATCAATGGTGTATTTCCTCCCCCGATTTTCTATTGAGAGTGTATTCCGCTTCCAGTTGTGGGTTGCCTTGGCAGCGATCAGCCATCCCCGTCCCAGGAGTGCATCGTACGCCTTCTTCTCCATTGGGATGACTACAAAATTCAACAGAAACAGTTGCGTGCCGATCGAGACCTTCTGCTCCATCAGTGTACCCAACGGTCTGATGCCATGTTGATCTGCTCCCATGAGGTGGAATGTCGGGGGCCAGAGAGTTGGCTTACCCAGACACTTCCAAGTCTCTTCTGGCAGTACGTTTACTCCTGAACCACCATCGACGATAGTATTAGATAATCTCATGCCCAAGATTTCCATCTCGACGACGGCTGGTTTCCTCCCGATGCTTACTGCTAGGAGCATTGGATCCGAAGTCTCGGCTACCACTTCTGGCGTACGTTCTGGTGGACTCTTCGGAAGATTTTCTCCAATAGCATTTGTAAGTGCTACTTTGAGATAAGGCATTGTTTGCAAAAGATCAGTTACCTTAATGGGTACGGTTGTGTGAAGCACCTGCCGTACGATATTATTCTCCGACTCCGACTGTAGCAACGTACTGGTAGCTTTCGGGTTCTTGCCTTCATTCGCCATTGCTTGTTCTACTTTTGTCTTGGCCTCCCGAAATCGTTCTTTCTCCGTACGAGGGTCTGGATAATTTGCCTGTTTTGACTGCGCTCTTGTAATCGCCAAGACTTCCTCGTCGGCTACCTCTAGCATATTGATACTTCCTTTTTGCTTCGGACAGTCGGTGTCTTCATGATCACCCGGTCCACACCACTTGCACAGTTTTCCCTCGTTGCCTTGGCCGCTCTGACAATCCCTCGCAAAGTGACCCCATTCATTACAGTTCCGGCACTGGATCATCGGTCGTCCTTTGCTATTGTACTGAATTTTGCTTCTCGGCGTATTTCGCCGACTGTTGCGGTAACCACTAGGGAATGCATTGTTGTTCTGTGGCTTCGGTGGCGTGGTTGGAGGAGTTGACTGTTCGCCTTGAGCAAAGAATACTTGCGAACTTTTGGTTTTTAAATTGTATGGGCACTCCTTGACGGAGTGTCCCATGACCTGGCAGATGTCACAGAATAACTTTTTTGGGCAACTTGCCTTTGTGTGACCTTTCAATTTACAGTCCGCACACCATAATTCATTGGCCTCTTTGGATCCTTCCCTGTCGGTCTTCAGTTCTTTCATTATCCGCATCATATCTCGCCGAAGGGCCTGTACGGTTGCCGATTCATCGTCACTTTCCTCGGCACTCTCGTCGTCATCCCTCCTCTTCCCCTTCGAGGAAGTCCTATTTTCACTTTCAATATCCATCGCCTGATTGTATGCTTCTGTGTACGAGGATGGCGGTACGACTTTCATTTTTCGCCGAAGTGAGGGAATCAGTCCTTCAATGAACCATCTTTTCTTTAAACCGTCTGCCGGCTGTGCCTCCAGTTTTCCTATCAAGTCTTTCAACCTCCTGTTGTAGGTCCGTACGTTCTCGTGCTTGCCTTGTTTAGTATGATATATTTCTGTGACGATCTCACTATCGTCCCGTAGGAGTTTGAACTCCACTTCAAAATTTTGCTTCAGGACCCTCCATGTGGCTCTCTGCGCTTGGTCCAATTCCGAGTACCAATCAATGGCACTGTCTCTGAGTGTTGCTGGAAATGCCTTCAACCACTGGTCGGGGTCATCCTGCCCGCTGGCTATCCAGATAGTCTCACATGTCTTGCAATGCCGTACAGGATCCTTAGAGCCATTCCCCATGAATTTTGGCAACTTTTGCCGATCCGGATGAGCCATCTTTACCTGTTGACCTCCTTGTTGACCTCCTTGTGTTTTGGACCCGATTAGACTAGTGGATTCCTCGCTACGTCCCTGTGCGTCACCAGCACCCTTGGCCACGTACGAGTCACTTCCACGTCCTCCGTCAGCATCCTCAACACCGTGGGTCTCCTCAGGATCCCGCCGATGCTCTCTCTGCCCTGGGGTCTTAAGCTTTGGCCTTCCCCTTCTTAACTCGTTGTCGTCGTCCGAGAGGGACAACTCTCGAAATCGTCTGATACTGCTATTCAAATCATCTTCATTTGCATAAAGGTTATATTTTCCTGCGTGTGGAGTGCTGAAGGGGTCTTCGTCCCTTCCTTCTAACAAACTGTGGTGCGTTCGTTCAATGGAGGTGTCTATTTGTTTCAAATTTTCATATGTTCTTTTTATGCTCTGATTGATTTCAATTAAGTCCTCATCGAGTTCCTTATCGACTTGCCTTAGTCATCTTCGCCGATTTTCTTGCTCTTGCAGCCTGAGTGATCGCCGAACTTGCTCTTTTGAAGTCCCGTGCCCGTCAGGTACTCTATTCTTGTCTTTGTTCGGCCGTACGGGCATTTAGTTGTTCAAGCAATCATTGCTGGTTGCCGGAAGTGCGGCGCCGACTAGTATCCCGTTCTTCCTCTTCCCATTTGTTTCGGTCTTCACAACGTTGCACGATTTGCTGCCTTCCGCGCTCACGGGCTTCTTCCTCTCGCAAGTCTTGCAAGATAATGAAATGGCGGGCCAGTAACCTGGGCATGCGATTCAGGAGATGGTTCACCTCGTCGTTCACTACCAACCGATCCCAGATGACTTCCTCAGGGATCTCCCGAATGTGGGATTCCCTACGTACGTGGTCACGTAGCGAGATTTTCCACAAATTAACCAGATCTTCTGTCAATGAGTCTTCCCGTTCCTCATTAGCATTTATAGGTTCTTCCGCTGGTTGACCCATTACACTGCCATGGTAGATGATGCCCTAGTTCGTTCAGGCAACGGCGCCAAATGTTTGCCTTACGGAATGTAATTCTACTCTTACGTACTACTGGCAAACTGGTAATGTGCAAAACATAGGATAAAATAGTAAACTGAAAGATATCATATTTGAACACCAGAAACTTTATTCATTCTCAGAAATATCATGTACAAAAGAGTATCAGCAGTGATTGACAATAAACATCGGCACCCAAAAAGAACTGTCCCCGGACTATCCCAATCCGACTACATATAACGCTCGGCGGTGGTTAGATAACCAACCGACACGACGCTTCATAACAACATTAACATTAACATAATCGGAACATGCTTTCCCGAAAGTACATGACATTATTATTCTTTACTAATCTATAGTTTTATTAACAATTGGCCGACTACGACCAAGGCCGACTACGACCGACAACAAAGTAAAATATACGACTAACAAAGGCCAAAATTATGCTTGGAGAAATGGGACGCCAACTTTTGAGGAGAAGATAATTTTAATTTGATAAAAAAAGTCAAATATTGCCTTGATGAAGGGGACGCCATTCCTAGAAGGAAATAAGGTTATTTCAAATTTGAAAATTAGGGCGCCACTTCTAGAAGCTTCTGGAGATTCCTTGCTGAGTCTATAAAAGGAGACCTCTTCTCTTCATTTTCTCATCTTATGTCTTCAATATTGTTATGCTGTCGAAATGGTAACAAGATTGCTTCGACGAATGAATGCCTCCTAGCTTGGCTCTTCTTCTTGCTTGAAAGATAGCAACTAGTTGAGAGATAGTTTGTAATAGGTTTGTCTTGCATTTCAGTTGAGTATCTTGCATTTTTGGAGTTCTAGTTTTGCATTTCAGTCTCATTTTGAAGTTGCTGAATATCATAGCTGATTGTAAGAATTGCTCATATTTCATGAAATAAAAATATTATTGTTCTGGGCATTGCATAAATCCTTTTCTCTATGTGGGGCAACCATTCTTGCAAAGTTGTAGATTTTTTAATGAAGATTTAGATTTTTAAAAGCAAAATCGCCTCTCTCTATTGGCCGTACCATTCTGGTCTGCCTGGCAAATGTTTAGAAAAAAAAAATACTTCGATTTGTTAGCTGTTTCTTGGTCTAGTCCTCATTGCCATCATTATAGCTTTCGTTTGCATCAGGTCTCATGTCATTCTGGCAAGTATTGAGTGAGTTGTGAGTATTTTGGTGGGTTCTAGGGTTGCTGATTGCTTCATTTCAGTTGCTGGTCTGTTATATCAGTCATAGATAAATGCAGATTTGTGAGGAGTTTGAGTCCAGAGAGGTTTTTCAAGCATTGAGGAAGTCTTACAAATTATTGCAGCATTGAAGAACTTGAATTACTAGGCCTTGGCAAGCATTCTAACATATTGTAAGCTGATTAGTAGTACTATCAGCAATTCTGCTCTCTATCTTTCATTTACTTTATTGTACTTCCCGCTGCATAAGTGGAAGAGGCTGGCTTGCCGCCTATTTACTTTCAATTAATAGTTGTAGGGACCCTCTGACCATATGCTCGCCATCACTCAGCGCCATCCTTGGTTAGAGTTACTTCAGTTCATCTTGTATCTAGATCCTCTAACCATATGCTCATATGTCCTAGACGCATTCTTGGTTAGAGTTCCTTTTCAATTTGCATCTGAATTAGATCCTCTGACCATATGCTCACACCTTGCCCATATTGGGATCCTGGTGTACATTCTTGGTTAGAGTTGCTTACACAACGTTTTGGTTTTAGAGCTAACCTTAACAGGTGCGTGTTGATTGTAATTGCATTTGAAAAAAAAAAAAATTAATCTGGTTCTTTACAAAGTAAAAGATGGACAATTTATTGCTAATATTCTCATTGCAGACATTGAGCAAGTGGGACCCCGCAACGTTGTTCAAGTTGTAATAGACAACGCCAAGAATTGTAGAGCTATAGGGTTGTTGGTTGAGGAAAGATATTCACATATCTTTTGGACACCTTGTGTGGTCCATTCACTTAATCTTATGCTGCAAAAGATTGGGAATAAAATTGCATGGATCAAAGAATTGTATGTTGAGGTTGAGGACATTCAGATGTTTGTCACCAACCACCACTTGTCTCAAGGGATCTTTAGATCATTTTCAAAATTGGAGCTATTGAAGGTAAGTAAAGTAATATTTACATTTTCTGATTTTCATAACTTGATTGTGTATTCTAATTTAAATTCTTTAAAGTTTATTTTAATTTTATTTTTTATTTTTTAAATTGCAATAGGTTGTAGAGACCCACTTTGCCTCTAACACAATTGTCTTGAGACAACTTGTGAAAGTTAGAGAGGCACTTTCTAGCATGGTGATTAGCAACAATTGGTCTATATGGAGGCAAAGTAGCATTAGAAGAGCAACAAAAATTAAGAACATGATATTAGATGACTCATGGTGGGATCGTGTGGAGTATCTCCTTAGCTTCACTGAGCCCATTTTGAGTATGATTCGCTATACTGTCATGGACAAGCCATGCATTGGAGAGATATATGATGGTATAGACTCAATGCTTGAGAAGATCAAGTGCACCATAAATGCAAGAGAGCAAGACCCTGAAGAGACTTTCTTCGAACTAGTGCAAACAATTGTTGAAGAAAGATGGAACAAAATGACAACACTCCTTCAAAGATTGGGAATTTTTCATCACTAAAATCCAACCAATAAATACTCCATTCCTTGACTGAAAGTTCTTGCCAATCCACCTGTTTGTAAGCAATTGAAATTATGTGATGGCTAATTGAAACAATGGCAACTGAACCAAATCTGAAATTTTGTCTTATGGGTCTCGTAACAGCCAACAGGATGTTAGAGATATCATCATCTTCATCCAAAATTAATGACATGATGGAGTGTATGGAGGTTGTAATATTCTTGGTATGAGCATCATTAATGGCAACCCGAAAGTTTTGAAACATGACAAATATCATTTCCTCACAAGTTTTGATAATGAATGCATAAGTGGGTTAGAGGATAAAGTCTCCACAAGGGAAGAGATGATTCAGGGAGATTTCAACATCTTTGACATGAAGGTGTTGCCCAAACATAGTTTGGTAGCTGCTGGTAATTTCATGACAGCAGCAAGAAGTGAAGAATTCAGACTTGTTACTTAGGAGGAAGGGGAGAAAGAAGAACCAAAATAGATTGTTTACTTTTTTAACAATCCATCGCTTGGGTTGAGTGACGTTTTGGCTCATATTAGCCCTTTTTGGGAGTTGGTTTTGATGACAACAATTGTTCCATGCTCTATTGATGTTGACGCTTTCATGGTTGGGCTTTAGGGGTTTATGAGAGAAGACACTAATTCCTTGAGAGTGCATTTGGTTATGATGGACACTTGGAGACGTGTTGTGTACTCTTTCCGGTGTGTTGGGGAATCATTCTTAGTTGGGTATCCTTGTTTGGCATCCTTGGCATGGTATGACAAGGCTTATTGGGGATGGTTGGAGGAATTCTTGGAGGGACAAGGATCAAAATCTTAGAATTAGTCGTGTTGCTAACTTCCTTACCAGCCATCTGGTGGTCCCATTTGTACATCAACAAATGGATTGGAAAGAAATTTTAAGTGTGGATTGGAGAGACAAACAGATGGTTACTCTTGGGAGTGATCCTTGGCTTAGACAGGGGCAGATTTTGAGACACGAGCTTGCTGGTTTGGGGCAGACTAGCCACCATACATGAGGAGTTGCTCTCGTTCAAGAGAGTTGGTTCATCATTTCTTGTCAAATAGGTGGAAGATATCAGTTGGAGATTTCTTGGGTGTTTTCCAGCCATTTATGAGATGATTGGGTGCATCAGGATGCTCTTCTCACATGCTCATACTTGGGAATTCCTATGGCACTGC
Organism: Sequoia sempervirens; assembly: GCA_007258455.2. NCBI lineage: Eukaryota > Viridiplantae > Streptophyta > Pinopsida > Cupressales > Cupressaceae > Sequoia > Sequoia sempervirens. The sequence goes on along the minus strand of VDFB02105785.1, from coordinate 429,619,682 downwards.
TATTATTCCATGTGTAGAGTGCATTGTATTTCACTGATCCCAACTTTGAGCAGCAGTGATTATTTGTTTCTTCGAACCTTTCCTACTCTCCGAGTTCATCTTATGGAGGTTTGTGATGCAAATTTTGATAGTTCTCTCACAATATTGGTCTAGGACAGTGAACCTTTGCTTGCTTTGGTTCATCATTCTGAGGCTCTTGGAGTGGGAACTGTAAGAGTTTTTAGTAGTCTCCATGGTTGTATCAAAATAATTCAGAGGAGGCATAGTAGATTCATATGGAGTTATGGGGATGAGTTGGTTGAGCTCTTGCACAAGATTGTTTTCCTTTTTGCAAGGAGATTTGGAGAAGTCACCTATGCAGTCGTGGCTCTGTCAGATACCATATGGAGGTACTAAGTCACCAGGTTTGAATTCGAATTCGAATTCGGCAACATTGAAATTCGGATGAAATTTGACAAGAAAAAAATTCGAAAAGTAAAAAATTCGAATTAAATTCGTCTTATATAATTTTGATTTTTAAAAAATATAAGTAATAAACTTAAAATAAATAAAAAATAATATTAATATATTAATATGTTTAAATATATTAATAAAGCTAAACACAAAACAAAATAAATAATAAAATATGTTTAAAAATATACTTTAAATTTAAAATATCATTAATATATAAATAATAAATTAATTAAATTATATATTAAATAATAAATATATTATAATAAAAGTTTAATTTATTTATTTTAAAATATTAAATTTTAACATTGTAAATAAAAATAATATTACATATAAAATAATTTTAAAATATATGAAAACATAACATAAATAAATAATATTAAAAAAATATAAAAAACATAACAAAAGAAATGATATTCAGAACATATTAAAAATAACAAATCGAAGGCCAAGGAGTCGCCAACATTGAAGCCCTGCAAACCTGACTTGCCCGAGTCCATTTACAGTCTAGCTCCAGCTCCAGCCGCTTGAATCCCGACAACTTGTTCATGGTCGAGTGCACGATGGATGAGTGAATGCGTCCACCTCATGCCAACGCTTGGAAATACTTTGTGCAGCCCACGCAGGATAAACTTTAATTGTAAACAAATCTTCAATTAATTGGGAGACTAAGGGACTTATGAAAATTCTAAGTGTAAGAATTCTTCTCAAACTTCTATGTTCAGATTTTCGATTTCCAGATTTTATTTATATTAAATGTGCTGATTGCAGAACATTGATCGATTTCTATATCTGCATATCAAAGAAGGATCCGCCATAAATAAGTGAGGAGACCCGCCCCTAAGAGGCACGTCTCATGAGAGGACGTGTCTCCACCTAAGTTACCGATTCGCCATACTTAGCCTCCGGATACGATACAGTACGATTTGGGTACGAAATTCGGGTACGGTACGGTACAGATTCGTCCAGGATTCGGTTTTTGGCCTGCGGATACGTATCAGATTCGTCAACTCACTGCGGATTCTTCCAGGATTCGGCATGAAGAATCCGAGCCGAATCCGAGCCGAATTTCGCGTCAAAAAGCCCAGTCCGGAAAAAAACGTCTTTTTTAATCATTTTTTATTATTTTTTTGACCTTATGTTGACTTCTAAACATTAAAATATTCATTGCAACCCTAATTTCGACCTCCAAACACACTAAAAAGGTAAAAACAACTTCATTTTAACAATTTGTGAAAGAAAAACGAATTTTTTTGCCTCCATTGCTGAACTTGCTCTTTTGCTTGCACAAGCTCAAACAAAGTTGAAGGCTGATCGTTGGTGGTTCAAGGTTGATCGCTGTGCTATTCCTAAGCACTTGCAAGTGTTTTCCAAGATTCAAGAAGACTGTAGAGCAAGATTTGTTCAAAAAAGGTAGGTTTCTTTGAAATTTTTTGATTTTTTTTTTACATTTTTTTTAAGTTTCTGTTTAACAAATGAACTATTTAGTTTTGTTTTTATTGTATTACTACTACTTTTGTTGATTGTTCTCATTCTTTTAATCTTTTTAGTTTCAAATTTCAATACCAAAATTATTTCAATCTATTGTGCCCTGGCCCTTAGGTATTACAATGGCATCTGCTTCTAATTCAGGCCAATCTCGTTTCAAAATAAGTGCAACCTCTCCCCTTTGGAAATATGTAGAAATGGTTCAACAATGTCCAGGTGGTGGAGTATTTGTTTGGATTTGTGGTCATTGCAAAGTTCAATACACGAGCTCATACAGTCGAGTGAAAGCCCACTTGTGTAGTATCCCTGATATTGGCATCAAACCTTGTCCGGGACCTCCAGAAGGTGATGGCAAAGGCCTTGCAGATGACATAGTGTTGAAATATATTGCTGAGCAAGAAAAAGCAGATCAAAAAGCTACTAGTGTTAAAAAAAACCATCCTTTGAAGAAAGGATCTCAATCCATGAAACCCCCTACACCACCTACTTATATTCCACCTACAGAAAGCCATCCATTTATGAACATCCCTCAAGAGCAAACCGTGCCCTCATCAAATAAAAGATCTAAGGGACCGTTGGAAGTTTCATTTCAGAATGAGGCAAGAGAGATTGCTGATCAAGACATAGCAAGATGTGTCTATGCCAATGGATTGGCATTCAACGTTGTTCGTTCACCATATTGGCAAAAAATGGTGAAATCTATTAATGAGGCTCCAAAGGGGTATAAGGGCCCAAGTTTTGAGAAGGTGCGTTGCACCTTATTGGAGAAAGAGGTGAAACATGTAGCAGACTCTTTGAAGCCCATAAGGGATTCATGGATTGAAACAGGGGTGACCATCGTTTCTGATGGATGGAAAGATGCAAAAAATCGCCCATTGATCAATGTTATTGCCGTGTCCCCTAAAGGGGCAATGTTTTTGAGAGCAGTGGATTGTGAGGGACAGGTGAAAGATGGTCCATTTATTGCTAACATCCTTTGCCAAGCCATTGAAGATGTGGGCCATCAAAATGTTGTGCAAGTTATAACCGACAATGCCAGAAATTGTAGGGCTGCTGGGTTATTGATTGAGGAGAAGTATCCACACATTTTTTGGACACCTTGTGCTGTCCACTCCCTCAATCTAATGCTACAAAAAATTGGATCCAAAATTGAGTGGATCAAACAGGTGTATGCTGAGGGCGAAGACATCCAGATGTTTGTCACCAACCACCATATGACACAAGGAATATTTAGACAATTCTCAAAATTGGAATTGTTGAAAGTAAGTTAATTGAAATTCTCAATATTCTTAAATTTTTAGTTTTCTTTTAATTTTAAATTTTGATTTTGTAAATTTAAATTACATTTTAATTTTTATTTTGATTTCCAAACAGGTTGCAGAGACCCGTTTTGCCTCCAACACAATTGTGTTGAGACGACTTATAAAGGTTCGTGAGGCACTTTGTGCCATGGTAATCAGCCCTAATTGGGCCATATGGAAGCAATCTAGCAGTGAAAGGGCAAATAGGATCAGGCAAAGGATACTAGATGATTGTTGGTGGGATCGTGTTGAGTACCTGGTCAGTTTCACTGAGCCTATACTGAGCATGATCCGTTACACAGACATGGATAGACCTTGTTTGGGAGAAGTATATGATGGTATCGACTCAATGATTGAGAAGATGAAAACCATCATCAATGCAAAAGAGGAAGATCCTGATGAAAAGTTCTTCAAAGAGCTACAGGAAATCATGGTTGATAGATGGAACAAAATGACCACTCCATTGCATCTTCTTGCTTTTGCATTGAGTCCCAAATATTATAGTCCTGAGCTTCTTTCTGTTACATCAAGAGTTGCTCCATATAGGGATGTTGAAGTGGCTCAAGGTTACAAGGCAGCAATTCGGAGACTCTTCACTGATCGTGACCAACGTGATCGAGTGAGGGCTGAGTTCATGGCTTTTGCATGCTCCGGTAGTGTTGCTCAGAATCTTGATGCTCTTCGAGACAAATACAGGGTAGATGGTCATAGTTGGTGGTATTTCCATGGGCAAGAATACATGAACATCCAACCAATTGCAATAAAAATCTTATCCCAAGTAAGTTTTATAGTTTGTAATTTTAATTTTAATTTATAATTTTATATTAATTAATAATTTTGTTTAGTTAAATTTTGTAACTCTTAACTATTTAATTTGGTCTTGACTCTTAATAGGTTGCTAGTTCATCTTCATCAGAGAGGAATTGGAGCACATACTCCTTCATCCACTCAATAAAACGCAATAGGCTGCATTCAAAAAAGGCAGAGGACTTGGTGTATGTGCATTCAAACTTGCGCCTCCTTACACACAAGCAAACTTCCTACAAAGAAGGAGACACAAGGAGGTGGGATATTGAGCCAGAGCAGCTTGACTTGGATGCTTCCACAAGTCACTTAGCTGCACTTGATATTGATGATGAGTATGAGCCTGAAGCAGCTACTGATCGTGAGAGTGGTAGTGTCGGTGCTACTGCTACTGCTAGTGGCAGTGCTTGTGCGAGTGCCACGAATGCTATTTGTGGTTCTACGCAAAATGTAGCATCTAATAATGCTAGTTTGTTTGATAGTGATGACCCATATGGTTCAGATTGATCAATGATCAATAATGGCTGATTGTAAACGTTTGACATTTTATGTTTGAACTTTAATTTATAATTTTATATCATGACAATCGAGTAATCACTAATATTTTAATATTTGACTTAGTGACTATGAAAGTGGTGATGTATTTTTCATTTTTGCTATGTTATTAGACTATTAATATGGTGGTGTATTCTGAACTTAATTACTACTGCAAATATGTATATATTTCTGATTTTTATATGTTTTTTGTATTGCCGTACCCAAATCCAAAAAATTTTTTTTGCCGAATCCCGTACCGGATTCGCGTACCCGTACCCGAATCCAAAAACGAATCGGTAACTTAGGTCTCCACAAGTGGAGACACGTCCACCCATGAGACGTGTCCTTTAGGGCATGGCTTATGATAACAGTTGTTTATCATTTGTTTAGTATAACTCATACCCTTCTACAAGGTGGCGGATGAGAAGTAAATTCTGATTGCAGAATATAACATCATTCGAATTTTATATGTATGCTCATAAATTCGATTAATATGTTTTCCAGAAACATTTCAAGATAAATGATAAACTTTGATCAAGTATGAATGACGATGATGCTTACAGCAATCGTCCTTCATATCTGACCGAAGCTATCATTCATTAACACTCCCTCTTAGCTAGGGAAGATATTTAAAATCGAATAAGAAAAGATATCACCTTAACACGTGATATCTAAGACATGGTATGATTTCTCAATATTGTCAAGTCATATGACATTCTTCATAACATATCTTTATTATGGTATGTGCACTGACATCAAGTCACATGATGTCTACCATAATTCATGGCATATCCACGGATATAAATATCCACCATGATTATCTCTTAAGGATCACAATGATCTACAAATGATATCAAGTCCCATGATATCAATCAAAGTGTCCAAGAGATACTATCATGACATGTCCATCAATATCAAGTCACATGATATCTGTCATGATAGTTTATCATTGTAGAGTCGTCACTTTACAATGTCAATTACAAGTGTTCATTATTAGAAAGATCGTCACCTTTCAATAATGTACATAGGGGAAGTAGGCCCATAAAGTCATGGAGTCACACACATGACAAAAGAGTTTACACATTAAACATCTTTATATATTAGTACAATTTTATAAACAATTTGTATTTCAAACATAAATAACAAATTACATTTCAACCATACCAAGTTTCTTCCTGAAGTGTTCTACCTTGATTCGGGAGAGAGGCTTGGTGAGAATGTCTGCAGCTTGATCATTTGTACTAATATACTCCAACCGAATCACTTTCCTTTCCACCATATCTCTTACATAATGATAGGGGATCTCAATGTGCTTAGATCTATCATGAAAGACAGGATTTACAGAGAGTTTGATGCAACTCGATTATCACAATGAATAATTGTAGGATTCAAGGGCTCACCAAAGAGTCCCACAAGCAATTTACGAAGCCAAACTGCTTCTCTTGCTCCCATTGAGGCTGCAATGTATTCAGCTTCTGTTGAGCTCTGTGCAACTGAAGATTGTTTTCTGCAAATCCAGGAGATCATAGCTGATCCTAAACTGAAGCAACATCCTGATGTGCTTTTCCGATCGGTTACACTTCCAGCCCAATCTGAATTAGAGTACCCATGTAGATCTAGTTGATCATTCTTGTAAAGAAGACCATATCCAATAGTGCCTTGAAGATATCTAAAAATATGTTTCACAGCCTTTAAGTGAATTTCCTTTGGCTCACACATGAACTGGCTGAGAACATTCACTGCATAGCAAATATCAGGTTTGGTGTTGACCAGATACATCAAGGATCCAATCATTTGTCTGTAAAGGGTTGGATCTGCACACTTGGATTCTGCTGCTGCTTCTTTCAATTTGTGAAGGTTGGTTTCCATAGGTGTAGACATCGGTCTACAGTCCAACATTCCAAATCTTTTCAGAATATCAATAGTATACTTTCCCTGGTTTAGTATAATGCCCTCTGATTTTTGCCATACTTCTAAACCTAGGAAGTAGTGTAAAATGCCCAAGTCTTTCATGTCAAATTCTGAAGTTAGATCCTTCTTTCCTTGAGCAATGAGATGATCTTCTCCTGTTATCAGTAAGTCATCAACGTATAAAATAATTATCAACATATCACCTTTAATTACCTTAAAGTAAAGATTAGGGTCTGCATCATTCTTGGAGAATCCCAGTCTCAAGAGGTAGCTGTCAATTCTTTCATACCAAGCCCTGGGAGCCTGTTTAAGTCCATATAGTGCTTTCTTTAGTCTGCATACATGTGAGTCAGGTTTATGTATCACAAAACCTTCGGGCTGTTCTAGATAGACTTCCTCTTCAATGGTTCCATTCAGGAAGGCAGTTTTCACATCCATTTGATGGATCTTCCAACCTTTAGCTGCTGCAATGGCTATCACAACTCTCACAGATGTGTAACGGGCAATAGGTGCAAATGTTTCTTCATAATCAATGCCTTCCTTTTGTGAGAAACCTCTTGCCACAAAACGTGCTTTGTATTTTTCTATACTTCCATCAGCAACATGTTTGATTTTGAAGAGCCATTTAGAAGAGACAACAGATTTCCCTTTTGGTCTAGGCACTATATCCCATACATCATTCTTTAGAATAGACTGATATTCCTCTGTCATTGCATCCTTCCATGCTTGATGTCGGAAAGCTTCTGTAACACTGATAGGTTCTGAGTTTATGATGTTGTTCATTAGAGCAACATAGCTAGAGAAACGTTTGGGTCTTTTACTCTCCCTGAACGTTCCTTTGGGTGCTGCATGATCCTCTGCTTCTTTGATCATCTTTCTGGCCCAAAGTGGTCTCTTTCTGCCGTTGTCATTTGTATTCTCATTTGAAGTAGAAGGAAGTTCATGTGGCATTTCCCCAGAATGCTCCCTCTGAATCTCAGGAGCAGGTTCCATTTCAGGTATTCTAGGGGAATAGGTTTCAGTCTCACTAGAACTTCTTGCCCTCTTGAATGCAACGTCTTCTTCAAAGATGACATCTTTGCTCAATTCAATTTGATTCTGCTCGGGTATGAATATCCTGAAGGCCTTGGAGGTTTCATTATAACCCATAAATATCCCTTTCTTTCCGGAAGGTTCAAGTTTGAATCACTTCTCCTTGGGCACATGAATATAGACTGAACTACCAAAGATCCTAAAATGACTAATGTCAAGTTTTATGCCAGTAAAGGCTTCTTCAGGAGTTTTGTTATCAAGATGAGAATGAGGACATCTATTTTGAATATAGACAGCAGTCCTAGAGGCTTCTGCCCAGAAGGAGGTTTCAATGTTCTGGTCAAGCAACATTGCTTTTGCAGCTTCTACAATGGTTCTATTTTTTCTTTCAGCAACCCCATTTTGTTGAGGGTTGTAGGCTACTGTGAACTCCCTCTTAATTCTAGCACTCATGCAGAATTTTCCAGAGTTGTATTCTTTCCCATTGTCTGTCCTTAAGGTTTTTATTTTCTTCCCGGAGAAGTTTTCCGTAAGTGCTTTTAACTCTTTGAACCTTTTGAGGATTTCTATTGACTCTTTACACTTAAGGAAATAGATCTAGGTTTTCCTAGAGAAGTCATCTATAAATATGACATAGTATAGAAATCCTGCTTTAGAAGGTACAGACATGGGTCCACATAAGTCAGAGTGAACCAGATCTAACACATTTAGGTTTTGCTCAAACTAATGGGAAAGGATCCCTTTGTATTCTTTCCTAAGGCACAACCTTTACAAGTTCCTTCATAAGATGGTTTTAACTTAGGTAAGCCTGTTACAAGTTTTTCCATAGAAGGTAGGGCACGGAAATGAAGGTGTCCTAATCTTCTATGCCAAATCTCATTTGACTCAAAGGTGTCAAGGGTAAGGGCTTGTTTAACTTCAGTGCAAAGTTTGTAAAGGTACCCTTGTCTTACACCTATGGTTTGGGCTTTCTTGATAGTTGAGTTTTTAGGCCATGCTAGAACTTTTCCATCCATAAATGTAACCCTATATCCATTGTCTTCAAGGGCAGAGATGGATATTAGATTCCTCTTTATTCCAGGTACAAATAAGACTCCAGTGAGTTGAAGGGAGAGACCAGATTTCAATGTGATGGAACAAGTTCCAACCCCTTTTACTTGATGTGTAGAGTCATCCCCAATTGTTACATCTTCATCAGACTCTTCAGTCATAGTGTCTAAGTGTTCTCTAAACCCTGTGATGTGCCTCGAAGAACCACTATCAATCACCCAGTTGTTGATATTGTTAGATACTTGACTAGATAAGGCTGAATAGAACACAAAGTTCTCAGATTCATGATCTGAATTTGTCTTTCCTACTTTGGCAAAAGATGCTTGTTGCTTTGATCTGTCAGGGCACTTCATTGCATAGTGGCCATATTGATCACATCTAAAGCATTGCACTTGAGAGATGTCTTTCTTTTAGAAGATCCCTTTCCATTGGAATTTCTCTTTCTTTTAAAAGATCCTTTCTTGTAGGAGTTTTTCTTATTCCTTTTATTAGATGATGTGTTGAGTACATGAATGTCTTCATCTATGTTTTTCTGTTTGTTTTCTTTTGTGGAGAGTCTTGTTTCTTCTTGAAGGCAGTCAGTTCTTAGCCTGTCAAACTTAGGGAGTTTAGATCTTGCACTTATTCCTTGAACAAATGACTCCCATGAGTTTGGTAGGCCTCCTAGTGCAATTAGAGTTAACTCTTTGCTATCAATCTGATATCCAATTGTGGATAATTGATCCCTTAGTTCAATAATCCTCATGAAGTATGCATTAATGGACTCTCCTTTGTTTATCTGAGCATTGTTGATTTGCCTTTTTAATGCAAGAGTCCTGCAGGTGTTGTTGATCTCATAAGTACTCTCAAGAGATTTTTACATATGGTATGCAGTTTCATGTTTTGCTAGGATGGGCACTATATGATCCCTAACTGCATCTACTAGGATTTTCATGGCCTTTTCATTGTTTTCCATCCATTGAGTTTTCTCAGGTTCAGCCTCTGGTTCCTTTTTATTTTCTTTCACAAGTGAGTCTAGATTATTCTCTCTAAGGATCATCATGATTCTAAATTTCCATGATGTGAAGTTGTCTACTCCTGCAAGGCGATCTTCAAATCTGATCACACTTGACATTATGAAGAATGTGATGTGAATTCGAATTTTAGAAAATACAAATTTTCTAGAGCAAACTGATTTTAGATTTGTTTTGGATTCACACAACTTGGCTCCGATACCATGTAATTGTAAACAAATCTTCAATTAATTGGGAGACTCTAAGTGTAAGAATTCTTCTCAAACTTCTATGTTCAGATTTTCAATTTCCAGATTTTATTTATATTAAATGTGTTGATTGCAGAACATTGATCGATTTCTATATCTGCATATCAAAGAAGGATCCGCCATAAATAAGTGAGGAGACCCGCCCCTAAGAGGCACGTCTCATGAGAGGACATGTCTCCACAAGTGGAGACACGTCCACTCATGAGATGTGTCCTTTAGGGCACGACTTATGATAACAGTTGTTTATCATTTGTTTAGTATAACTCATACCCTTCTACAAGGGGGCAGATGAGAAGTAAATTCCGATTCCAAAATATATCATCATTCGAATTTTATATGTATGCTCATAAATTCGATTAATATGTTTTCCAGAAACATTTCAAGATAAATGATAAACTTTGAACAAGTATGAATGACGATGATGCTTACAGCAATCGTCCTTCATATCTGACCGAAGCTATCATTCATTAACATAAACAAAGAAAGATAACACCTCCGACAAAAATTGGGGAAAACAAAAACTTAAAAAACATTTTTTAAGATATCTTTTAATAAAATCACAGTGCCCTCGACGAATTTCAACGAATTTTTGCTAACATTTTGAGATTTTTTAATGTAAAATTTTTTATTGTACGAATTTATTGAATATGAACGAATTTCATTTTTTTTTTTGAAATTTGACAAATTTCGAATTTCGAGTTGATATTCGACAAATTTCGAATTTCAAGTTGATATTCGGCCGAATATGGTGACTTAGTGGAGGTATGCTGAGGGGTTTGATTCTGAGTTGAGTGGGTTATCTTTCCTTTTGCACAGATTAATGATAGATCGTGGCATTGTTGATATCGATTACTCAAAGTCTTTTGGGCATGAGATGCTGCATGGTATTGATTTCAGTCCTTCCAGTTTCTTCAGCTTGAGTTTCAGGGATGGTAACATTTTGGGGTTACAAGGGAGGTTAGTGCAGTTTTGGCACAATGGTTTCACTTATGAGATCAGAGTGGTGCAGCATCGACATGGTTGTTCCTTCTTGAGACAGACATGGGACCTTGGGATTCTACTTGTTTTGGTATGGATCAATTTAAATTTTTCTAGAGTTGTGGTGGTATTGCTTGAGGGCAAGCAATATTGGGAAGGGCAGATTGTAATGTCCCCATTTTTAGCACTATGCTTTCCAGTGACTATTAGCCCATTCCCAGATGCTCGTAGGCTAGCCAAATGCAGAATTAGGGTTTCCAATTGTTTGGAGGCTTTTGTTGTGAATTCAAGGGTTTTGCAGTTTGGTTTATGGATTCCTTCTGGGTTTTCAAATAGCTTCAGAGGGATGTGACATGCAAGATTGGTTTCTCGATTCTTTTCGGGTTTTCAAAAAGCTTCGCAGTGGTATGACATGCATCTACATCTGACAACCTTTTTTGGACTTACTATTTTAGTAAGTTGCAACGGTTGTCCTTTTTGTGCTCAAAATGCATTTGGAGTCACTATTTTTATTAGTATGCTATTTATAGTAAGTGCTATTTTTAGCAGCTCAGTTTGGGGGTTTCCGGAGTGGTTTCTATTTTTAGCAGTGGCTGGTCATGATGTTGCTATCTTCAGTTGGTCACAGTATTCTTCTATGGTCTTCAGTTTCGCTCAGTTTGGGTGTTTGGCATATACTTACTATTTATAGTAAGTCACCTTTGGGGAGTTGGTCCCAGGCCAGTGTAACAACATTATTACTCAGTTTATTTTTGAAGAGCCTAAGATTGCAGTATTGGTTATTTGTTTAATTCGACCACTTAATTCATTTTATAAAGTTATATTATAAAATTAATTTGAGGAGTAAAAGTGGTCATTCGAAAAGTACCTTGAGCCTAGTGAAGCAACTTTAAGTTGTTTATAAAAGATAAATTGATATTATATTTCCCTCACTGATGTGGGATGCCTAGAGAAGGAAAAAGTTGATTTAAAATGTTTTAATATTATATCTCCTCAAGTGTGGATGCCTATGGGGGAAAAGAATTAAAAACGTTTAATTTTTCTAAAGTGGTGAAGGGCATTGATTTCTAGGGAGAATTTGAGAAGCTTTTAGAGTCCAGTCACCCTAGCTTCTATATATTTTCATTTTGGCTCTCACTTTCTCAAGTTGGCTTTGACAACTTAACAAAATGTTGTTGGAATTCTTCCAAAGTGCTTGGGTAGCGAATTGAGGACGAAAACCGTCTTCATTTGAGTTGGTTTCGGTGGTGAAATGTCCTCCCTAATCAGATAGAGAGCGATTCTACAACATGGATCACATAGCATTTCACAGAGTTCAATTTACAAGGGTTTTGGTGATTGAAAATGAAGGTATTCGACTAATTTTGATGTGATAGTTTGAGGTTTTGGTGTGTGGATGCTTTGCATCATTTTGGCTTTGATTTGGCATCAATTTGGAGGGGTTATTTCCAGTGTTTGGAGTCTTTATGTGGATTTTCTGAACTTGCCAGTCGCAGGGCTGAAATAGATAATTTGCTCATATTTCCTCATTGGCTTGAGGTTTCATTCTGGGTATTGCATCATTGGAATCCTTAGCTCAAGGCACCCATATCGAGTATTCAGTTGTAGTGTTTGGTGAAGATTTGAATTTTCTAAAGCAGGTCGAACTTCTCCAGCCGGTGCACTTTTTGGGCATCATTGAGCAGGGGTTGCTGTTGTATAACCTTTGTTCCAGTTCATTATTCAGTGCTTGTTGGTGGTTTTTGAGGTGCTGGAAACTCAGAGACAAACATTGCTTGATCGCCCTGGGAGTTGGAGGTGTTTGGTATCATATTGCTGCTATTACGAAGTCATTATCAGGTCTGAAACTTCATATATCAGGTCTGATATCTCATTGTAATATTCTGATTTAAAACTGAAAATGAATGTTTGTTGATGCTCATTGAAGTTTCAATTGAAAGGAAATGTTATTTGGTATTTCTTATTATTGCAATCATTTCCTTTATGTCATATGCATCTAAAACACATTGAAAAAACAAACTCAACATTGGAAACAATCTCAAACACTACCTTGAGCAAGTATAACAGCAAACAGGGGTTTCAAAAAAAAAAGAAATTAGGGGTGTATGTTATAGGAGTCACTTACTATTCTTAGCAATATGCTATTTATAGTGAGTGCTATTTCTGGCAGTGTTGTTTGGCAGCAATTCCACACTCAGTTACTATTTCGGACAGTGTGGCAGTGTAGTATTGGCAGAGGATTCTCTAGCTTTCTTGGAGTTCAGAAGGGAAAGTTTAATAACTTTTGTTATTTTCTAATGTTGCTTTTTGGACCCCACACCTAGGCTTTATAACTTAAGTTGTTTTTAAAATACGGGCCTCTCATTTGGATGCCAATATTGGAGGATTATTGCATTTTAAAAGGTTTATTATTGCCAAGACAAGTTGGATGCCTAAGTTGACAAGTGAAAAGGTTTTTAAAAGATCGTAATTGTAACCCAAGAATGTGGCGTCCCTTTTTGGAGGGAATTTGGTGTTTGAACTTCTGGGTTTGGAGGTTATTTATATGCCTCTCTTCCCCCTCATTTGGTTATCCAATTTTATCATAACGAATTGTTGCCAAAATCATTTTAGACTCTTGCTTCGAAGTTGTGTCATGTCCCCAAAATTGTAACACATTGAAATGCAAATAAACAAAAAAATAAAAATGCATATTAACGATTTAATGCTAGTCTACTTTGGTGTTAAAATATGAAATATTGAGATAGAAATAACTAAAAAAAATAAATATAAAAAATGTAAATATAACGACAATCTAAATATTATTATTTTAATTATAATGATCATAGATAATATTATAATTATAATGCATCTATTATAATAATTATAAATAAAACAATTAATATTATTAATTGTAAATAACATAATAATTAAAATAATACTTACAAACTAGATATGACTGTACCTTATTCCTAAAGGCATCGATTCAAATAAGAAGCATGTTAATTACCTTCAAACAACAGTGATTCTAAAAGGAGCAATCATTATATTTAAAAGCAGCGATCATTATAGTGTAATGTACGATTAGAAAAAAGATAGCGATTCATTAAGGTTTAAACAAACAATTCCAAGGGGCAGTGATTGGAGGAAGGGACATATCCCAGTCAAAAGGTGCAAGGCCATGCCTCTTCAGCAGATCAGGGGTATAAAGGAAGTCAGTCTCAAAGCAGAGAGACAACGATTGGAAAGGAAAGGAAATAAAGGGAATAAAGCAAGTTATCTGCTGGCAACTTAGGAAGCAATTAAGGAAATAACAATAATGGATTTATGGGAATGAATATTCTTCAAAATATAAGGATATGAGCAGAACAGAGAAGTATATTTCTAATTTATGTTGTAATAAGTAATATATACATAAAATCAGATACACACACACACACACATATACATGTATGCATGTGTAGATGTGTGAGTTATGTGCAAATATACAATAGTGATGCTTGTAGCAATTATTAGGCCTTATAAGTAATTATGATATTTTAAATAAGTATGGATAGTAGTCTTATCCGCTTGATCAACACTACTGATATTCTCTGAGTGTGAAGAACAGATGGATTTAGGGAAACACACATAAGGGATCTGCTGGCAGCAAAGGGATTCAATTGTAATAATTAAAGGATATAATGGATTTTCAAATAAGGTCAAGGTCCCATACATATCACTGCTCACACTCTATGATAACATAATCATAATCCTTTATGTATGGCTGATTGGGTTATTTTCCAATCTGAATTTGATATTGCTGATATGATTATTTACAAGTCTGAATTTGATTAAATTACTATGTGTGTATTTGCACCATGATAGAAGAGGGGAGATTACAAAAGGGAATAGTGATGGGGCACTCCCTAGGTACATCACCTCTATAATGGAGGACCAAGTTGTCCTATAATGGAGAACCAATGTGTTATATAATGGAGGATCTAGTGTCCTATAAGGGAGGGCCAAGTGTCCTATAATGGAGAACCAATGTGTTCTATAATGGAGGACCTAGTGTCCTATAATGGAGAACCGATGTTTTTTATAATGAGGGACCAAGTAGTCCCAAGGAGGCCAAAGGGGTACTTGCCTTTGTCTCAAAGGGTATTGCCTTTGGGCCTAGGAGAGTTAGGTCACTAGGACACTCCTTTGTAACCTCGCCCCCCTATCATGGTATAGCAATATAAGAAGACCAATCATGAGGAAATGGAGAAAGATGGCAAGATGAGGGGATAACAGCAAAATTAGAATCCTCACTAGGTAGGGCACCTCATATGATTGACATTTACCACATGAGGCTAAAGGGGTACTGCCTTTTAGTCCAAAGGGTAGCTTTTGGGCCTAGAGAGGCTAAGGACACCCCATTGAGTCACTCTCTTCCATGTTCACTCATGGTTGAACATCCCTAGGATAAGGCAATAACTAGATTAACGGATTTACAATCGATTTACTAATGTTTAATCATGATACTCTACCTGTTAAGTTATTGTTGTAATTTTTCTCTAACTTGTTTGCAGGGATTAAATCAAGCCAAGGTACTCTCTAAATCCATTGTTTGCTTGGGAAATTGGTAATTTAGGTTAAAATTAGTATAATCCCTATTAGGGACATTACAAGTGGTATCAAAGCATGTTCCTGTCGTCCTGTGGGACATTCCCACTTTAACTACCATTCAATTAGAATTAACTATTCAAAGTAAGCCAATAATGCATGCATGTGCCTTCCATGTATATACTTTGTGACTTCAAGTGTATATTGTTTACTCATGTGTATACTAGGTGACCTTGGGATGGTGGACGGGCCCGCGGTGTTGTATGGGATGCACTAAATCCCCTTCCCAGTTGTCAGACTGTATACTTGGCCTTGTGGAGTTGAGGATGGACCTACGGTGTAGTATGGGATGCATCGAATCCTCTTTCCATTTGTCTAATGGTGTAGAAAACTAGAGGAAAGGATAGGACCCACAATGTAGTGCACAATGCACCGATATTCTTTCTATCTGGGATGCATTATGGACATGTGTGTGTCAGCCATTGTGTATGTGATGAATGTTAGAGTTAGTCACTAGGTATTTGTGATGTATGGTGGAACTCATCATTGTGTTTATGATTACTTTATGCTTAAAAAACTATGAAAATATTAAAAATGTTGTCTATCAAGTTGCTTGAGCTACTTGGTTGCGTGCTTGAGCTACCTACTTGTTTGCTTGAGCTACTTGTTTCTTGGTTGAGCTACTTGCCTATGTGCTTGAGTTGGTTGTTTGCTTGCTCGAGCTACTTGTTTGCCTGGTTGAGCTACTTGCCTGCTTGGTTGAGCCACCTAGTTGTTTGCTTTAATTTTTTATTCATGTGGTTTTAATTTATACTGATTCACAAACTCCAACTTGTGGGTTTTGATAGTTATGGGGAAATAGTAGAACTTAAGAATATTAGTCAATACATCATCCTCATAACTAGAATAACCATCACTTGGGTTAGAACTTCCAAAGCTAATATCATCACCACAAGTAGCAATATCTTAAAATTACACATCTTATATTATGATTGCTTGAGGGCAACCAATCTTGGGTGGGGTGGACTGTCATGTCCCCAAAATTGCAACACATTGAAATGCAAATAAACAAAAAAATAAAAATATATATTAACGATTTAATGCTACTATACTATGGGGTTAAAATGTGAAATATTGAGATACACATAACTAAATAAAATAAATATCAAAAATATAAATAGAATGACAATCTAAATATTATTATTATAATTATAATGATCATAGGTAATATTATAATTATAATACATCTATTATAATAAATAAAACAATTAATATTATTAATTGTAAATAACATAATAATAAAATAATACATACAAACTAGATATGACTGTTCCTTAATCCCAAAGGCATCGATTCAAATAAGAGGTATGTTAATTACCTTCAAACAGCAGCGATTCTAAAACGAGCAATCATTATATTTAAAAGCAGCGATCATTATAGTGTAACATACGATTAGAAAAAGATAACGATTCATTAAGGTTTAAACAAACAAATTCCAAGGGGCAGTGATTGGAGGAAGAGACACGTCCCAGTCAAAAGATGCAAGACCATGCCTCTACAGCAGATCGGGGGTATAAAGGAAGCTAGTCTTGTAACGACCTAGTCCGTTCGTAACGTAAAAAGATGTTAATTTACATCCTACAAGTAAGTAAACGCGTTAACATAACATTGCAATAAAAAATTTCCTTTTCTTCATTGATAATACATGAACAAGATGCCATATCAAATTACAAATAAGGATTCCATTTCATTATAATAACTTCACAAGTACATGAAACAAGAATACATACCTTAACTAACATAGCTCCAATGAGCTTTAGAACAAATAGTAGTAAGAAGGTCCAGGAGATCGTGCTTTCAAATCTTGGTACATTGGTCGCTTGCTGTGGAGGAGAAACATCACTCAGGCACTTTTCCGCCAACCACAGACTTATAATGCGGTCCCCTGCACACCTATCATTTGATAGATGGCCCTCCCTTCAAAAGAAGAGATTGGTAGGGTATCTGTTAACGATTACCAATTGAGCATAGTGTTGTGTCCTACACAACTAGAACCTTGCTATTTCACAAGCTCGAACTAGTATAAGTATCACAATGAACTGACAGTGTAGTCTCAACTAACTCACATCTATGTGCAAGTCATACATTTCACTAATTTGTTCAAAGCATTCTCATTCAATACATCGAATGAAAGTCATCTATCATAAACACTACTTAGGGCCTATTTGACTTAAGGCTATCTTACACTAAGCATAGGTTTAGTCCTTCACTGGATTATCTTTCATCCCAGACTATCCTACGACATACTAACCTACTAGAAATGTAATAGCATAACAAGTATTCACAAAATCCCCTCCTATACGGGAAGTCCTCTTCCTAGGAGTTTCATAAGCTTCTCTAAGTTAATCCAATAACTTAAGCTCTGTTCATTACTTAATTCATTACCATCATTTTTGTCCTAGTATTTAGTAGCTAGTGCATCCAATATTCTCCTTATATGGAGATCATTCAAATTATGCAGTATTCAACTAAATGCATCCTTTATCCCTAAACAATTCACTTCTCAAGCATAAACATAGAATACAGTTTACAAGAAGTAATTCACTTCCTAAGCACAGACAACAAGTATAATTTCATTAAGTAATTTGAATGGAAAATAAAGATAGTAGAAGCATATCCCATGCCTGTGAATTGCTTTTCCACAGATTGTTGATGTCACAGAATCCTATTTGATCAATACCAACTTCCAGCTTCTCAAACACTAATAGCTTCTCTCAGTTTTCTCTCTTCCTCACACAAGGTTAGCACAATCAGAATTGATAGGAAATAGAGGTAATTAATTAGCAGGGCTGTATTTTGGTATGAATAACCTACTAAATTATTAAACTCATATTTGATGAAGAGCTGATTATTGCTTCTAGCTGGTGAATATATAAACTCAGAAATGAAGATGGATTAAGAAGAATTGCAGTCTGAACAAGTAAAGTGGCTATATACAGAAAGGCTCTCAAGAATACTAGACAATAGTTGCTCTCAGCAATAGAGGAATTTTGAATTTTGAAGCCCGTGAGAAAGAATGAGTAGAGCGGCTTTATATAGAGCCCCCTGTTCAACAATCTTCCACATTTGGAGGCATGGAAACTGATAGAACTTCATTTGGAATAATTCAAATGAAATGTGGCGAATTTCAATGCTTACACAGCTTCAGAAGAGGTGAGTCGACTTCCAGCAATTTATAGACTGATTCAAACCTTTGCATATGTTAAAAATGATGAATTGACACCTACAGGTGTCTCCAATATTGGTGCCATTGCAGAGATTTGTTTGTTGATTCCATTCACTAAATTAGTCAAGGTTATTTGCCCACCACTTTGCCTACATTTGTGGTTTGATTGCCAAACTTTCAGGGCTGCATTTCCATTTACGGGAAGACCTGGTCAGTGTTTCATGCGTTTTTCTAGTTTGAGCGCATGAGTTTTCCAGGCGCGGCTTCCTCCAATAACACTTCAGAATTAAACTCAAATATTTCACATTTGCCTAAATCTGATGGCGCATGGATAAATTCGAATTTTTTTCCAATAGTTCAAAATGATATTGAATTGATTTATTAAATCGGCTTCCATAGATCAAAAGATTTTAATCGATTTATGCCTTGGTTCATTGTTTAAAATAAAGTCTTTATTCTTAAGACTTAACTATGAGATAAATCAATTTATTTCAAATTAATTAATATATAAATTTTAACATATATTATATTTTATTTATATATATAGATATATTAGAGTAACATTATTATATACATACTTACATTCATATATATATATATATATATATATATATATATATATATATATATATATATATATATATATTATATATTGTTGGCGTTTTAAACTCCTCTCGAATGCGATTTGAACGGACAGCTATGCACAAATAAACTACTCTTCAAATTAGGAGGGGAAGCTCCCTCTGCTGATGGTGTTTGAAAGAAAGTAAACTAAAACTAAGTTGCCTATCTTTTTGATCAGCTTAGAGCACAAGGTTTATTAAACACAAATGCCGCAGCTGAGATTTTCTGATTTTAAGAACTTCAACTACAACTAACTTAAACTAAAGACGTTTCTAACTTCTCAAGTAATAGCAGAGCAAGAGAAACTATAAATGAACAAGGTAGATTTTCTGACAAAATACTTCAATAAACTATCTCTCAACAAACATCTACACACTTCAATGTAAGTTGAAATCAAGATCATAAAAGTAGAACATAAATAATGGAAATCTGAGATATTATATCAAGGCAAAGGAGGCTCATGATTTTATTACTCAAACTTCTGGCACAAAACTCACTTCTAACATGCCTGGAACAAGAAATTGCAGCTAAAGAGGCTTGCAATCTTGTTCTTACACAATAGAAATAGCAATCACACTAACTCCTTGTTGGCTAAAGAGGCTCAACAATTTGCTATCACAACACAATTGAACAACACTTGAATAACAAATAGAAGGCGCAATAGGCTCAATGTTTTGTTATCACTAGCATGGTTAAAGAAACTAATGAGCAAAGGCTCTTATTTATACACAAGTAGAGGAGTAGGGAACCCTAAAATCTCCTTGCTTTCACAATCTAGGGCTTGCTCAGCAAGCAAGCTTTATTACTAAATCTAGAAAAAAGATAACATCTACCACCTAAGAAAGCAGAAAAAACGGGAAACGCCAACTATTACATTTTATCTTCTTTCTCTTCTCAAAGAATGGATAAGATTTATTCCAAGAATAGAAAGAAAGCGGGAAAAAAAGCTTCTAGAAGAAAGCTACTTTAAAGCTCAATCACATCCGCTAGAAAATTAGAAATTATGTTCCGGTTCGATGCATCTATGCCCTCAATAGCAAAACACCGTTTTTCTAGAATATCTTCAGCATCTGCAACAGACCTAAGGAAATCTTCGACCTCATTGGCCGCTTTCTCGAACTTTGCTGACATCATTGAGATATGACCTATCCTTCCGCCAACTGGATTGCAACTGCGAACAACACTCTGGAATTGATCTTGCACTTCATCAAGCCCGACGTAAGATCCATCTTCAAGACTGTACTGAGAAGGAATCTCTATGATAAACTCATTGATGAAGAGAAGAGCTTCAATCACCCTTTGTCTGTAGACGATAAATTCTTCGGATATCCTCTCATAGGTTTTAACTTTGAAAACATGACGCTCTCACCAAGCAAGGATTTGTCTCTTGTGTTCTTTTGAAACTACTGAACCATAGGCTGTGTCTAAATCAGCAATGATGATCTCATGCCTTGGTCTTACTTCAGCCAGTGTTTGTTCAAACCCTTGGATACCTTGACATAGCTCATGAGCGTTTTATCTCAACTGGAACATCCATGCCAAGATCTCCCTTCCTCTGACAATGAAACTCTCGATCCATTCCTTAGTTTCTTTCCCACAACTAACCAGCTGTCTTAACTGCTGATGATCAGCTGGTGTCTCTAAAATCTGGGGCAGCAACTGGGTTGCCTGTGAAGAACCATGGACAAGGTTAGAAATATAAAGCTTGAGCTGCTGATTTTCAGCCTTGAGGGCTGCCTTGTCTTCTCCATCCTTGAGCACTCTTTCTTGAAGGTTTTCGGACACAACTCTGAATAGGCTCACATCCGCATGCCTGGTATTTCTACCAAGATTGGCTTTGATCATGACGAAGTCATCCATATTCACCTCATCCCTATTCTTGTCTTCTGGGGGCAATGCAATCTCCATGATTATCTCGTTATTAGGATTCCTATCAAAGTGAATTTGCTTCTTTGCTTTTTTCTTAGGAGGTTCCTGATAGATGTTATCGAGATGATCAACATTCACTTGATATGAAGGCCTTCTTCTTACCCTTCCTAAGGAGTTCTCAAGCCAAGACACAGTAGTATCTTTACTAACTTCCTTAGGAGGTACTGCTGTAATTTCTTCATCATCTTCGATATCAAGATCGATGTGAATTGGTTTTGTCAAAGGTACTGAGACATGTGTTAAAGGTGGCTCCTCTGCTTCTTTCTGAGGTACGGGCTCGTCAAGAGGAGCTTCTGTTTCAGCTGTAGGTTGCTCCTGTATGACTATGCCTAAGAAGTCTAACCTTCTTCTTACATTTTTATTTGATCTACTACCTTTGACGCCTTCTTGAGACTAACTTTTACCCTTACCTTTCGACTATGTTTTCGAGGAAGAGGGAATTGTCCTTGGCGGCTCTGCTACTGGAATGGAGTTTTTCCTCTTAAGGATTAGGAAAACCTTGCTATGCTCAAGGACTTGTCTTGTCCTGTCTTCGACTGAAAGGGATTCCTTATTAGCCCAGTTGACTTGTGAAAGGGGTTGATCTTCTATTCGCCTCTGAGTATACATCGGGAGAAGCACATCCTCATCATCGTCTGATAACCCTTCTATATCTTCATTTAAGAAGTCTTTCATCTGGTGGAGAGTGAGCCTGCTATAACTACGCCTCCGCACCTCGAACTCATTTGTACACTTAGCCCAAAAATCTTCAAGGGCGGATATGTGAGCATAGTTCTTCTCAAGTCGGCCAGCGTAGACACCATGAGAATCAAATGATCGTCTCACTGTAAGACTTGAGACCGAGTTTATCTAACTCATCTCCTATTGTCTTAGCATCTGAAGCAGTCTTGCATGTGTAAATACGCAACCCTAATGGAAAATGAAGAGAGGGTTTCCTTCGATTCCTCAAGACTGTTTGGACACCATGGGCCTGTCTTAAGAACTCCATGAAGACGACCTCGTCCGACAGGTACCTTGGTAACATGAGCGGGGCACCTGAATAGCCATAGACCCTGAGATAGGTGAAAGTGGGAAACTGTGTGAACCAATCCGCCCACTCCGCCATCGCTGCCCTAGCAACTGAAGAGATGCGGACGTGCAATTCATTGTCCAGGTCCTGCACTGTGTACATCAGAAAAGCCTCGTTCACTCTTTTCTAGTGATGCAACGACTTTGTGAACTCCAACTGGGGATAGTAGTTATATACATGTTGTACACTCAATGATCCCTCGGTGTTCAACCCTCTGAATTGACCTTGATAGGCCACTAGGTAGACTAAGTAAGACACCATATGAAACTCATGAAATTGGAAGTATTCTGTTATCTGCTGATGTAGACTGTCACGAATCAAGGTAGGCCAATCATAGAACTCGGTTTTCTTCATGATGTGGGGTAAACATCCAAGGCTGAAACTTGGTGGCATCTTCTGAGCCAGTGACCCTGTTGAGCAAGGTAATAATGATGGCAAATTCATCCTTAAACTCTCCCTGCCCAACGTTCTTTGGCAGGGTCTTATGTTTCTCCTTCATCCACCTTTGTTCAATCTTCTTGCTATATTTATCTTTGTGCATCTCCCATATTCTTTCACATTCACCCTTTGAGATAGTAACACTTTCGGGCCATGGGGGAATGGAAAAACACTTCTCAATCATGTCAGGCTTCAGACTACAAATTAATCTACCATCAGCTGATTGGATCTCCCTAGTAGCCGGGTTGTAATGCTTGATGCAAGCGATTACGAACTGAAGACTCTGAACTGCTATAGGAATAGATGCTGCTGCGAGGAGTCCAGAATGTCCCAAGTTCCTGATTGAGGTGTTGCCTGTGCTCTCCAAGGCGTGTAGATCGAACACCGGCTTGATATGATGCAAATCTGTCTCAGTTGTTTTGATGTAATCATGATAAAGAGCTGATTTAGTCTTGAAAACGTTGGGAGTGTACTCCATTTCGGAAAACTTGAAGAATGACTGTAAATTCGCCTAGGTGCAGACAAGTCTTGAGCAACTTCTATTTTTAGAATGCTGATTTTTCTTCGCTCCAGCGGACAAATTTTTTGAAAATTTTCTGAGATATGGGTTTTGCTCAGAATTTCGTTACAAGACAACCCAGATCGTCCGTTTTTGAAAATTTTGAATTTTGCCTAAAAAAGCAGCAAACTCTAATTTCTTCAATTTTTTCCGAAAAAAAACTGGCACTTGGGTTTTGTTCAGAATATGATTAGAAATGAACCCAGTTGATTAGATTTCCAAAACACTGACAGCTGATCGAAAAAGCAGCCAACCCTAGATTTTGAAACTTTCTTGAAAAAAGCTGTGATATGGGTTTTCTTCAGAAGACTGATTTGAGAGGACCCAAATGGTTGAAAACTGAATGCACTGAGGATTTCACTGACATGCAAATAAAAAGCAGCTGCTGCAACTTGATGAAGTTCTTGAAAGTTTCTTCAAAAGAATAAGGTGAAAAGACCCAGATGATTGAAAATTTGAAAACCTTGGCCTTCTCTTTGAAAAGTTTGATCTTCTGGATGAAAAAGCTTGAAAAAGCAAGGGTCTATGCTTGCTGATTTGAAAAATATGATGAAAAACCAGCAAATATGAATTTTTGGATCATAAAAAATTCTTCAAACTTGCTGCTTCAACTTTCTCCTCTGAATGCTACCTACAAAAATAATGAAAATTACATAAAAGAAAGATGTTAAATAGACTTAGGGTTTTATTTTAGGTTTGCTTTCTTTTGCTTTTATTTCCAAAACCCTAAAATCTCAGCTTCTTGAACTGGACGCCATCTTCCTTCTTGCAATTTTGAAAATTTTGAAAATCTTGAAAATTTCTGTAAGGCATGAGAAGATGGGCGCCCTTCTTGGCTAGGGGCGCCCACTTCAAGCAGTGTTCGCCAATTTTTTGCTATTTTCAACTTTCTTCATTTTTGACCCCCTGCTTTGACCTCTGTTTCCGGCTTGCAGACTGACCTGATGAGCGAGCTGAAGGATTCATCATAGAGCCCGGCTGATTCTGAGAAGATTGGTCTGGAGGCGCTTCTGGCTAAAAACTTCGTTTTGACCTTCAAATTCATGGGAGCTTTTTCCTTCCAGGGGCACCCGATTTGTCCAGAGTTAGCCGTTTTTGATGATCTTCAACTTCTTCATTAACTCTTCTACAGATGATCTCATTGAATCTGGTGCTCCGGACGTCGGATTGTTTTCCTATTATGCTCATCGCGAAGCTAATGAGATATTAAGGGGGGTCTTCTAGGAGATACTTCGTCAAACAATGAATTCTAAACCTTCAAAAGCTTGGGCGCCCTTCTTGGCTGGGGGCGCACATGTTCACCAGACTTAGTTTATTTTGATGAATTTTTCTTGTTTGCTTCTGAATTCTGAAACTTCACTCTCATTTCACCCTATGTTCAGCTTCCTGTATCTGGTGAATGCAAACCCCGACTAATGCGCTGAATATCTCATCGGAGAGCTGGATCAACTGCGAAGAGATCATATTAGAGCCATTTCTCTGGATTCATCTGTTTTACCTCTTAAAATCTTGGGCGCCCTTCTTCACCTGGGGCGCCCAATCCTTCTAGACTTAGCCATTTTTTATCTGATTTCATCTTCAAGTTTGAAACCTTCATTTTGTACCCTTGACTTTGATCTGAATTTGCCGAAAGATGGCTAGTCGGATGATCTGACGAAGACAGGCGTCGCGGAGTTGACCGAATACTGAAGAGATTGAGCACTTTAAAAAACCCTAACTGCTAGATTAGATGCCCCCAAAAAGCTGGGTGCCCCTCTTCACCAGGGGCGCCCAAAGTGTCTTGTATCAATCCTCCTAATTAGGAAATCATTATCCTAGGAGTACTCAGCTGGCCTCTGTTATCCTAATAACTTAAGCTAAAAGACTTTACTTGATTCTGCCTTCATTTCGAACCTAGTAGATAATAAGTACAACTACGTATTCTCCATATACAGAGATCTTACACAACATGCAGAAGTCATTCAAAATGCAAATAAATCCCTCCCTTTTATCTTTTTCCATTATTTCTTTTAATGTAAGATAAGTAAATTAATCCCCTAAGCTCTTTACTCATATATTCCCTTTCCACAATCCCTTAAACATTGAATCCCTATATACTCCTCATATGGAGTTCATACATAATTCACACTTTAATGCAAAACACACACTTATGCTATCAGGTATACACTTCAAAAAACATGCATAGCTATTCCTTAAGGTAATTTACTTACATGGTGCAACATAGAACCATTTCTTGTTTATCTTAACTGAAGTATTGAACTCAATGCAATTCCCTAACTATGCACATTCAGTATTACTCTTTTAGATATATATCAAGAAATATGCTCTAGAACATGAAAGAAGAAACAGCGTGCCTGGTATATGCCTTTTCCCTTTAGAGGATGACCGTGAATGTGTTAGCAGCTCCTCAGACCTCCAACAAAAGACTTCCAGCACTCTCAGACCAGTCTCTAACTCCTCCTCAGAAATTGATCACTTGCAAAAGATATACAGTTGAAGAGTAATCTCAACTTCCTACTGTGAACTCAGATATTGTGAAGATAGTAAACAGAGGATGTCTCTCAGCAAATGGTGAAATATGCTCTTAGAAAACATGAAAAGCTTCTCTCAGCAATAATAAAACTCACTCACAGCTAAAGAAAACCACTTAGAAAATATTTTGAAACTCTTTAGAATGAGAACAAGCTCGAATCATATATTGTGTGTTTTAAAATGAACAGGGACAGCTCAATAAAAATACTAAACTCAGATTGCTCAATCTGTTTTTCTAATGAATGGAAGGCGTCTATATATAGGCCTGAATTGCAACGAATTCCACTAATGGAGGCATGTGGATTGACAACAATTGCCCAGAATTAGTCAAAATGATACATGGTGGATTCTTAAACCCTAAGTCATTAAAAATGGAGGTGATTCGACCTCATTGAGCCAGCAAATCATGAATAATTCAACTCGAAACTGTAAAACGCCACCTACAGGTTAATGCGCATTTCAACAGGTAAAGATAAGTAAAAATTAATGCTGAGACAAAGTCCCCCATCAGTAGGCGTCCACCTTTCAGGCTGTAAGCGCCCTCTTTCCCAGCTGCGTTTGAGAATTTCTTCCCATTATTTCTGCGTTTTTTCCCTTATCCGCCATTTCACGGGAAAAGCTTTCTTCAGTTTTTTTTCCTTTAAAATTATATTTCAACTTTACACTATGAAGTATTTTATATTTTAAATATTTATCTCTCTTAATATTTCGATTTCCCATAGTTCAAAATATTTAATATTGATTTCAAAATCAAACATTTCCTTTTTAAAGTTTTCAAATGTAATATTTTCCATTTAAAAGTGTGTTCACGAGTTTGACGCGTTTCAATAAAAACGTCAAGTATTTGATACTTCATTTTTGACTTGTTCAAATATTTTCAAAGTAATAATATAAAGTTTTTACTGTGCCAGGTGATTACAATTTTACCCATGGTAATATAAAATTCATAAATTTATATAACTTAATATATATATTTATAAATATATATTTATATATATCTTTATTGTAGATTTATTTACTTAAATATATATATGCGTTTGTATATTTAAATATATTTACGAGTATACACATATATATTTCCAAGTAAAACTACAATATAAATATATATTTATATATTATTAAATATATATATATATATATATATATTTTATTTACATATCTAAATATTTACACGTTTATGTATTTAATTATTAAATATACGTATACGTGTTAGTATTTGTATGTGTAAATTCCTAGGCAATATTAAATAATATAATTAATATCACTATTCACAGGCAAAAGGTAACGTGGGTATGTATATATATGTATATCACAATACGTAGTGTACACGTAAATGTATGTATACCATGTCGACACATATGTATGGGCATATCCATCTGCTAAGCATACGTATGTATTGACATGTTTATACATATGGATACATGTACATTATATGCATGTATACACATACTCACTTGACCTATTAGTATATATCCATTCGCGTTTTCCACATTAAGGTCAAAGTACAGTAAGTCAGACAAATGAGTAGTCATCATTTTCGAAGCATAAAGAAGTAAACATAACTCCTAAAGCCTAAGGACGACTTATCTAGACCAACATAATTGACTTGGTTTCTCAAAACCTATACTGACGTGTGTGTATGCTCAATTTGGTATTCGTTACTGTTTACCCGACCAAGTTCCTCCCCGAATGATGTCTCTCCTCTGTCTGGAGGAACAGTCTTCATACCTACACACCATGACATGACACCGGCAGTCATATGCTCATAACAAGGTAAAAACATCTCACAAGTTAGAATAATATTATTCCTTAATTGTATGCAACATTCATTCAAAATTACATCAATTGAAGTAACAATCAAATAAAACCATCATTCAAATAGGTCACATTCATTTAATAACACGATCAATCATGTTTTATTCATCACAAAGATTCAAACATTACAATCAATTGCCCTATGCAATAGTAGCTATAAAATCGGGATGTAACAACAGATACATAGGTAAACATCACTTATTCTCGCATAAGGAAGTAAATAAGACTCCTAAATCCTATGGATAACTTATCAAGACCAACATAACTAACTTGGTTCCTCGCAACCTATAATGATGTGTGTGTATGCTCAAATGGTTCTCGTTACTGTTTACTTGACCAAGCTCCTCTCCCAAGTGATATTTCTCCTCTGCTTGGAGGAATGGTTCGCACACCTGCATTTAATGACACGACAACGGGAGTCATATGTTCACAACAAAGCAGTTTACATGAAACATCTCAAAAGTTAGAATAAACATTACTCTATAACTTTGCATGCAACATTCATCTAGGATTACATCAATAGAAGTAACAATCAAATGAGACAATCATTAAATGGAACACATTCATATTGATAACAAGAACAACATGTTTTATTCGTCTCAATGATTCAATCATTACAATCATTTTCCCTATGCAATAGTAGCTATACAATCGGGGTGTAACAAGTCTCAAAGCATAGAGACAGCGATTGGAAAGGAAAGGAAATAAAGGGAATAAAACTAGTTATCTGCTGGCAACTTAGAAAGCGATTAAGGAAATAACAATAAAGGGTTTATGGGAATGAATATTCTTTAGAATATAAGGAAATGAGCAGAACAAAGAAGTATAATTCTGATTTATGTTGTAATAAGTAATATATACATAAAATCAAATACACACACACACGCGTGTGTGTGTGTAGATGTGTGAATTATGTGCAAATACACATTAATGATACTTGCAGAAATTATTAGGCCTTATAAGTAATTATGATATTTTAAATTAGTATGGATAGTAGAGTCTTATCCGCTTGATCAACACTAATGATATTCTCTAAGTGTGAAGAACAAATGAATTTAGGTAAACACACATAAGGGATCTGCTGGCAAGAAAGGGATTCAATTGTAATAATTGAAGGATATAATGGACTTTCAAATAAGGTCAAGGTCTCATACGTATCACTGCTCACACTCTATGATAGCATAATCATAATCCTTTATGTATGGCTGATTGGGTTATTTGCCAATCTGAATTTGATATTGCTGATATGATTATTTGCAAGTCTGAATTTGATTAAATTACTATGTGTGTATTTCCACTATGATAGAAGAGGGGAGATTACAAAAGGGAATAGTGATGGGGCACTCCCTAGGTACGTGTAATGAACTGGACCAATTTTTTTATTTTTTTGATTACAATAGGCAATGCAACACGCACCCGTTAAGGTTAGCTCTAAAACCAAAACGATGTGGAAAGCAACTCAACCAAGGATGTACACCAAGATCCCGATGTTGGGCAAGGTGTGAGCATATGGTCAAAGGATCTTATGCACTGTTGAACTGAAGTAACTCTAACCAAGAATGCGCCCTAAGACCCGATGTGGGAGGAGGGGCGAGCATATGGTCAGAGGGTCCCTACAAACTGCTGACTGAGAGTAACTCTAACCAAGGATGTACACTAGGATCTCGATGTTGGGCAAGGTGTGAGCATATGGTCAGAGGATCCATGAAATGCAGTGATGGCTCAGCTGATCAACAACATGATATTACAATGCAAATTCAGAATGTAAATAGGCGGCAAGCCAACCTCTTCTACTTATTCAGCGGGTAGTACAATAAGAAAGTGAAAGAGATAAATGAGAATGTTGACAGTACTACTGATCAGCTTACAATATGATAGAACGCTTGCCAAAAGCCCAATATTAGAAGTTCTCCAATGCTGCAATAATGTTTATGATCTCCTCAATGCTTAACAAGACTCTCTAGTCACAAACCCCTCACAAAATGCATTTATCTAAGTCTGATATGACAGACCAGCAACTAAAATATAGTAACCAGCAATACAACTCACTAAAATGCAATAAATCACTCCCCACACATCCAAAACTCATGAAACGAAGTGCAATAGACTCTAATGATATTGGCGCCCAAATCCCAAGGAATAGACACAACCAACAACCCTTAATTATTTTCCTTGCACACTTCCCAATGTCCCCAGAGGTGGTAAGGCCTTAAGAAGGGTGACTTGCTGAAGGAAAATTCAAAGAAGCCTCTGAAAAATCTGCAAACTTGCACAAAGGGTCGCCCCAAACAGTTAGACACAAAGATGCAATACCCAGAACGAATATATTTTTATTTTTTGATTTGTGAATGAAACTTGCAATCAACTACATACAACCAGCAACACCAAAACTTCACTAACATGCTAGAAATTGAACTACAAATGCAAGAAATCCAACTACAAATGCAAAGAACTCCATTACAAACTATTATCTCAACTAGTTGCTATCTCTCAAGCAAGAAGACGAGCCAAATGCTAGGAGGTATGCTTTCCTCGAAGCGTGTGCCTGAAAACAATTCAACAGCATAACGGTATGGTAGACAAGAGATATAGAAATGAAGAGCTGAGGCTTGCTTTATAGATTTGAGAGGAATCTTCTAGAAACTTCAAGAAGGGCACCCAAATTTCAAATTTGACTTTACCTCATTTCCCTCCAAAAGTGGCGTCCTTTTGTTAGTGTAGGTTTTTTAATATTATTTTTCCTACACATTATTAAGCATACCTTAGGTTATAGGAGATGTGGTTCATGTGACGACACGTGGCGTAATCCATCGATTACATGTGTTGCTCCCATTCACACTTGGGTGGTTGAGTTTCACACCCTCTTTTGGCTTTATATGCCACCTCACAAAACCACTCATCTATCTCTTTCTAAGTAGGTTATGCCACCTATTTGGCATTTTCCAAGTAGGCATAACTCCCACCTAATTTGGTTATTTGGGAGTTATTACCCCTCTTGGAATTATTTGCCCATATTCTGCTATATATTCTACACTCACCTCTCCCTCCTATCTAGTCCAGATCAAGTCCAGATGAGTTCATATTAACTCAGTCAATTCAAGGGAGAGTTGAGGCATATTGTATCATTTAGTGTGTGATAATAACATCATTTTGTTATTGCACTATATTCCAACATTTTATCTCTTGCTGCTCTCGTGTGGAAGGCTTATCTTGGTTTTGCAGGTGATCCTGGGTGCTCGAGTTCATCAACAACTCTTACACCTTTTTCATAAGGTAAGCATTTTAATCTTTATTAAAATATTCTCCTCTCTCCAAGTTGGTGTCCCACTTCTCAAGCTTGATTTTTGACCTTAGAAAATATTAAATTACCTCCAGATGAGGCGTCCACCCTTGAAGTCCTCTTTTCAAAACAACTTAAAGTCATATAGCTAGGCCAAGGGGCTATAACATTATTTTAATTAAATTAACTTATCACATCAAAAAATGCATCAAAAGGCCAAAAATCACAATACCAACTGAACTGGCTGAAGAAGAGAGCCACTTGCACTAGAGCCAACAGGACCATTGCCAAAAATAGAATTTACTAAAAATAGCAAATTCATGAAGTTGCTCAGATCACCATGCATGCTATACCATTGTGAAGATTTTTGAAAACCCAGAAAGAATCCACAATCCAATCTTCAAACTTCAAGCAACAACCTCCTCAAAAACGGGAAACCCTAATTTTCACCCTTCGAGTAGCCTATGGGTCTCCGGAATAGGCCAACGATCAACTGAATTGATCACAATTGAGAAGGGGACATTACAGTACACCACCTCTATAATGGAGGACCAAGTGTCCTATAATGGAGAACCAATGTGTTCTATAATGGAGGACCTAGTGTCCTATAATGGAGGAACAAGCAGTCCCAAGGAGGCCAAAGGGGTACTTGCCTTTGTCTCAATTTGGGCCTAGGAGAGTTGGGTCACCAAGACACTCCTTTGTAATCTCGCCCACCTATCATGGTATAGCCATATAAGGAGACCAATCATGAGGACATGGGGAAAGATGGGAAGATGAGGGGATAATGGCAAATTAGAATCCTCACTAGGTAGGCCAACTTGTATGAATGACATGGGCCACATGAGGCCAAAGGGGT
Organism: Sequoia sempervirens; assembly: GCA_007258455.2. Taxonomy (NCBI): domain Eukaryota; kingdom Viridiplantae; phylum Streptophyta; class Pinopsida; order Cupressales; family Cupressaceae; genus Sequoia; species Sequoia sempervirens. Next base: position 429,587,970 of record VDFB02105785.1, on the reverse strand, counting down.
ACTGCCTTTTAGTTCAAAGGGTACTGCTTTTGGGCCTAGAGAGGTTAAGGACACCCCATCGAGTCACTCTCTTCCATGTTCACCCATGGTTGATCATCCCTAGGATAAGGCAATAACTAAATTAACGAATTTACTATAGATTTACTAATGTTTAATCATGATACTCTACCTGTTAAGTTATTATTGTAATTTTTCTCTAACTTGTTTGTAGGGATTAAAGCAACTCTCTAAATCCATTGTTTGCTTGGGAAATTGGTAATTTAGGTTAAAATTAGTATAATCCCTATTAGGGACATTACAGGTTGATACACCTCCTAGTTCTTCTTCAATTCCGAGTTTGCAAGATAGTCCTAGCTGAACAATGGATGCTTCTTCATTCAGAGGTTGCAGATTGAGCTTCATTGGTGATGGCTTCTTTCATGTTTTCTGATCTTGTGTGTTTTGATGTTTTCTAATATTTTTGTGTGGGTGTGAGATAGATTTTCAGTTTGATATCTTTTGGAGTGATTTAATCAGTTTTTCGTGTTGCTAGTTTGAGTATGGCTAAAGCACATTTTTGTTCGTAGTGTTCTGAAGAGTTGGAATAATTTTGTGGGTATTGGCTTAATACTTTCCTTGCTCCTGGGTGCCCCTTTGCCTGGAGTTTCATAATTTTTGGTGGTGTGCTTGATTTTTACTAGCTGGTTGCCCTACCTGGGAGGCTGTACAATTTGCCAATGGTGCCTTGGGTTTCATGCCAGAGACTTGTTACCAATTTCAGGGTGTTTGTCAGTTGGAGTTTGGATGCCCAGGGCTGCTTTTCCATTTGCCACTGATTTGAGGTCATTCTAAGGAGTTTGGAGAGAGTTATGATGAGTTCATGAGGGCTGATTGAAGATACCAGTACGTTGTCCTTTTATATCAAACTGCTGCCATGACATATCAAACCTGGTATATTCATTGTTTCCTCATATTTTCATGATATATTGTATTAGACTCCATTTTGTAACGTTGATATAGTAGCATAGTTGGAAGACTTGCCCCAAAAAAAAATTCGCCAAGCCAAAAATAGGAGAGTTTTTAAAACTTAGCAAAAACTTGGCAAAAAACTCAGGAACTTAAAAAATTGCTTAGATTTCATTAGAAACACATTTTTTTTGCAAAATTGAATGACATGATGAATCCAATGAATCCATAAATGAGTAAAAAAATGTTTTCTATTAATTTTGATTGACTTTAATGTAAATTGATTACAAAATCGCATTCTCATGTGGAATCCCGATGGCTAAAAGCCTAAAAGTTTGATACATGAATAGTAAAACTAGAACTAGAAGCAAATACTAAACAATAACTAAATACAACATGCTAGACATTTCTCTTCCCTAGTCTAGCAATAGCTAGGGAAGGGGTGGGTCCTCTAGGCTTGCTGCGTGTGCGTCGTGGTGGTGGCGGTGCTACTGCTACTGGCTCCTCGACTGGCATGGAAAGTTGTGCCTGTGGCTCTAGCTGAATCTCATCCATATCCTCAGGAATGTCCTCCAACCCTACATCTCCTGATGCACCCACATCCTCCATTACCTGTCTCTCGGAGTCAAGGATCTCATCCGTGCTAAACAATGGAGGCTGCTCATCTCGCCCTATCCAATCACTATAAGGATCTATCTCATCTAAATCAATAGGATCCAGTGATTTTTCTTCTACTCTCTTTGTGCGCAACTGAAGGTTGTATTGCACAAAGACAAGGTCATTGAGGCGCTTTTGTGCTAACCTGTTCCTCTTCTTCGTGTGAATGGTCTCGAACAAGCTCCAATTGCGCTCACAACTGGGTGCACTACAAGGTTGACATAGTATGTGGAGGGAAATTTTTTGTAGATGTGGGGTATTTCCACCCCAATTTTTCCACCAAACCTTTGCAAAAATAAATAAATATTGAAGAGTTAGAAAACAAAGTCAAAGACTCAAAAGTCAAAACACATTTTATCAAATTATAAGATGCATGTGAAATAAACTTAAAAGTTAAAGACTCCCAATTTTATGCCTGTGGCAGAGTGGTTCTTCCTCTAATAGCTAGCTCCGAAGAAAAGAGATTACCACTTGCTTCCCTGTACATATCCAACTTGCTGATGATGAGGTCTCTCACTGCAACCTTGGATTCTATCCTCTGAATGCATGTTGTGAGCCCCTCCATAACCTCTCCATTAGGATCAGAGAATCTCTCTGAGAAGATATAATAAGGGTTGAGGAAGTACCCTGCTGCATGGATGGGTTGGTGGAGTTGATTGTTCCACCTCCTATCAACAATCTCCCATATGGGATCAAATTTGAGGCTGTCTCCCATGTAATAACTTTTGATAGCCTCCTTGGCCCTAGTCATTGCCTCATAAATGTATCCCATTGGGTTTTGATCCCCATCTACCAAGCAAAGGGCTCTAACCAAGGGCTTCGACACCTAGATTAAAAATACAAAATGAGCAAAATTAGAAATTTACAATGAAAGGCTTAAAGTTAAATTAAAAAATATATGTATTTATATTCAACTTGAGTTTAAAATTAAAATCAAAGTTTTGAAGTTACCTTCACGATCTCTGTAGCTTTTTGTGCAAACAAGGGGTCGAAGACTTTGCAGCAACTCTCTCTCCTTCGGGCTTCTTTGAATATGAGGAGTCATTCCATGCTTGACTCACAAACATTTGTTTTAAAGAGCCCAAAGAATCCAAAATGCTTTGCAACGTTAGGAAAATCATTGCAAACCTTGTGGCACCTGATCTCACCAACTCCTTACCTCGCATATGCTCTCTCATCAAATTAAGAATCCAAGGGTGATTGTAGATATATTTTGTGATGCTCCTTGCATCATCTACAATCAGTCCCACCCAAACAAGTTTGCCTATGTCCTTCAAAAGAAGGTCAAGGCAATGGGCCGCACAAGGTGAGCAAAAGAGTGATGGATGTTTAATCTCAAGCATTCTTCTAGCTGCCACATACGTTGTTGCATTATCTGTAATGGCTTGCACCACATTAGCAATCCCCACCTCCATCACAACTTCTTCCAACAATGTACACAATGTATCTGCAATTTTTATCCTGTTGGAAGCATCCACCGACTTCCAAAACACTTCACCTTTGGAAGCAACCAAAAAATTAAGGATGGTGCGGTTTCTCCCATCCGTCCACCCATCGGAAAGAATGGAGCAGCCATATTTCTTCCATTTATTTTTTTGTTCTTCCACCACACACATTGCCCTTTCAGTTGCATTTGTGAGCAACCTGCAAGTACAAAGTAAAATAGTTAAATAAGTACAAAATTGTAAGTTTTAAACAAAAAATAGCTTGAATTCAACATAAATAATAAATTAATTTAAATTAAAGAAAATAAACTTAGCATAAAATTTAAGTTGACTTACCTCCCACTCAAATCTTTGCGAGAAGATGGCTTGTAGCCTTTTTCCGCAACTGTTAATGCAATGACCATATTGTGCCAATAGGGACTATTCGCCACATTGAATGGTATGTTATTGAAATACCAAAAGTCTGCACATGCCATGTTGGCATGTTGATGCACCTCCTTGTTCCACCCTATAGCTTACAATGACATTTGTGCACTTGGTGTGTTTCGCAGCACAAAAAAACTTTGTGGGTTGCGTGAAGATGAAGGTGGTGGCGGCACTGACACTCTACTCGAACTAGAGGAAACGGGGGGCCTAGAGGATAGTGTGGTTGTGGCTGTGCCATGAGTACGAATCCATGGACCACGAAGAGAGCCCACAATGCCTCTATCTCCCTCATCTGACTCTATCTCCATGTGCTCGATCCCGTGCACCTGAGTTTGACCATGGGCATGCACATGTCCACTAGCCATGGTTGTTGCTATGGCTCTTTCTCCCCTCTCCCTTTGCATTTTTCTTTCCTCGGCAACTAAAAGTAGGGAAAGCATCTCTCTTCTAATCTCTTCTTTGGGATTCTCACAAGGCTTGGCATCACGCTGAGGAATGCCTGCAAGATGGTATTTGAGGTGACTTATGCCCTCCATATGTATTCTTACACTCACTGCAAACAATTGTTCCGGGTATGTGCCCTCTCATAGCATACTTCCATGAAGGGTCTCTAGCCCCTGGAGGAAGAGTGCCTAGAACCCATGGTGATGGTGTGGGCAAGGCGGAACCTGATGCTGAACCAGAGCCAAAAGCCATTATAGTGTGTATTCAATGATCAATCTACACATACAAAAAATATGTATAATATATTAGTTTTTTAATACAATTTTTTTTTAAAAACAACCTAAATCATTAAAAGATCTCTCTAAATTTGATTTAAATTGATACAAATGTGTTTAAATGAATTATAAATTAACATTATTAACTAATCGAATCATTCTACACAAAAAATGAACCTAGGTCTGAAAATTTCAAAAAACAATGAAAAAAATCAACAAAAGATTGTGATGAATCTTGTTTTTTGGATTCTAAATGCAAAAAAATTGTTTCTTTGTGCTCTATCATGTCTTTTTTTTAATTTGGAATGAGTATTTTGCAAGAAGAATGAAAGAAAATGATTAATCAAAAACAAAAACCCTACTTGTGAATCAAATTTTCCTTGAAAATCCACACAAAATGGTGTTTGAATCCGCTCTCCTCGATGGTAGATCATTGGAAATGATGTCTCCTTGCTTGGGGGGAGGGGGAGGGCGAGAGTAGAGGCGGAAGGGGGGTTAGCTCTCCACACAAAGTATCAAGTTATTTTGAAATGAAATAAACATCAAATAAGACGTTTCTGACTTTATGTTCTGCGCAGGCAAGTTTTTTTGTCAAACTCGCGAGTTTTTGGCGAGTACTCACCGAAAAAACTCGCAAGTTTTTCGGAAAACTCAAAAAAACTTGACCAGAAAAGCTTGGCGAGTTAAACTCAAAAAAACTAGGCAAATTTTCTGCGAGTCGGCCAACTATGTATAGTAGTACTAATCAGCTTTCCACTTTTAGTTATTTTGTATTACACTCCCATTGAAGAAGTGGTTGAGTTCTCTTTAATTTCTTGTTGCCTGCTAAAAAGTGGAATTGGTTGGCTGGCTATGCTATCAAGTTCTTTACTTTAAAGTTTACTTTCTTGTAGCCCACTAAAAAGTGGAAGTGGTTGGCTTTGCTGCCAAGTATTTACTTTTCTCCAAAGTTGCATAGACATGTGTTGTACCCCAAATTAAAATTTTTGCTACACTTAGGCATTTTGCGGAAATGGTTAAAGTCTTGTCAAATTTGTCAAAAATGTCAAAATTGGGGTTTGCATGTCTTGCATGAGGGGCAAAAACTTGAAATTTTCAAAATCTAACAATTTGGGTCTGCTCAGAGCAACCAAGTCTACAAAACCTAGATCTCAGTTTTTCGGCCCTACTTTTTAGGAAAACTGCTATTTGTAGAAACTTTCTAAAAATAGAAACTTTTTCTAGGTTTCTTTTGAAACGTATGCTAGCAAAATCTTCTAAAAATAGAAAGTTTGCCTATTAGGGTTTCAAACTGATTTTGATTGGTCGAAAATACTTCCTCATCAAGTTGGTACAATCAGAATCACAAAATGATCAATTTTTCCTTGGTCTATTTTGCTTTTTTAATTTCAAAAAGCATTTTGAGAGCTCCGAAGCCATTAATGGAGGTTAGTTAGCTGCCAGGTGTCAGATTCAAACATTCAAACACTAGACGTGCACGCAGATCAAAGAATGGAGGAGGCTATGAAAGTTGAAAAATGCAAAATTTTGGCTAACACTAGAGACTCCAGGCGCCCCAGCTCAGTCTAGGCGCCCAAACACCCATGCCTTAGAAAATTTTTCATCTCCAGCGAGCAAGGCAAAGGTAAGCACGCCAAACAAAGGAGGAAATCGAAATTTGCAAAATAAAAAACTAACTCTGCCAGCCATGGGCACCCCAGAAGGAGATAGGCGCCCAGCTTTTCAAGGCATCAAATGGTGAAATTAGGGTTTGCGCTCCCAGGCAATGTTGTTCAAAATCTTCTCAGCTTTGCAATGAGTCCAACAACATGGTCATCAAATCATCAATCAGCCTAAATCTCAGATTGAACGAAGAGGTCACAACCAAGAGGTAGAATGCAAACCATGAAAATAACATAAAATATTCTAAGTCTGGGAACTCTGGGCACCCCAAGTGGCCAGGGGCGCCTAGCCTTTTGGATGACCTAATCCAGCAATTAGGGTTTGCAAATGTGCTCAATCTCTTTAGGATTTTGTCAGCTTCGCAATGGATGTCTTTGTCAGATCATCAAACTTGTTAATTGCCGGCAAATCTAGATCAAACTAAAGAGATAACATGAAGGTTCAAGTTTGAAGGATGAAATTCAAGTAAAAATGTCTAAGTATGGAGGAGTTGGGCGCCCCAACTAGCCAGGGGTGCCCAAGCTTTTGTAGGCCTAAATGAGTGAATTTGCAGTCAACATCTCCAACATGACTTCTTCAGATTTGAAGCAGCTCTCCAACAGAACCATTAGCAAGTCCATTAGAGTTGATAATCACGAGATATCGAAGGTGGAACAAAGGGAGAAACATGAGCAAAATATCAAAAGTCAAAAACAAGGTGAAAAACATAGAATATAAACTAAGCTACGTAACGGAGCCGTTAGCTAGATCATCGGACCTCCCGAACTCCTAGAATCATGAACTCATCAGAAGAACAGAAGAGAGTGACAAGTTGGGAAAATATTCTAACTCTGGAAAGCTTAGGCGCCCCAGGAGATCATGGGTGCCCAAGGATTTGAGGCCTCAAATCAACTTTTTTGAAGGTGCAACATCCAAAAGACCCCTCTTAGAATCAGTCAAGCTATCCAGCGAATCTAACAACCAGTTGATCGGGTCAATCTAACTCCCAGAATATTAAGATCATCTGAAGGTTTGAAAGCAAGTATAAAATTTGAAAATCACGAAAATGGCCAAACGAGATGCTTTTTCACTGTTCTTCGTGGTTTTGAGATCAGTGAGCAAGGAGAAACGCTTTTTCATGCTCCAAACTTCTAGGTAGTTGCTTTTTCAAAACCACTCAGCTTTTTCCGTTTCTGATCACATGCTTCGCTTTTTCATCCTCTTCAACATTGAGAAACTTTTCCTTCTTCTAGAAATTGCTTTTTGGCTGCTTTTTCAAGATGGATTTAGCTTTTTCAATTTCCAAGCATCTAGGTTTCTCTGGCACGTGATTTTCTACAAAACCTAGGTCCCAACTTTTTTCAATGAAATTGTTTTTTCGAGGCAGATCAACATTCTATTTTCAGCAGCACTCTCCACTTAAAATCAAGAAACAAATCAGCTTTTTGGCTGATGTGGACGAGATTTAAAGCAACAGTCATCTAGAAGCTTTCTTCTAGCTTTCTTTCTATTCTTGTCTCAATTCTTATCCTCTCTTTGAAAAAGAGAAAGAAAATAAGTTGTAATAGTTGGCATTTACTGTTTTTATGCTTTATTAGGTGGTTAGATGTTTATCTTGTTTAGTTTTAGAAATAAAGCTTGCATGTTGGCAAGTCTTAGTTGTAAAAGCAAGGAGATTTTAGGGTTCCCTACTCCTCTGCTTGTGTATAAATAAGGGCAGCCTTGCCCATTATTTTCTTAACCGTGCTTGTGATAGCAAATTGCAAGCCTGTAATGCTGCAAGTTGTTATTCAGTGTCAATTCACTTTGTGTAAGAGCAAGCTTGCATGCCTCTTTAGCTGCAAGTTATTGTTCAATGCATGTATGTACCTTGTGTAATCTTTGTTCATGAGATTTGAGAAATAAAGTCTTGTGCCTATTTTGCCCTGATATAATGTCTCAAATTTCTGTTTATTGTGTTATGCTTATATGATCTCTATTTCAGCTTGCATTGAAAGTAAGTAGATGTATGTTGGAGGAAGAGTTTATCTAAGTACTTTGTTAGAGAATCAAACTTTGTCCATTTCTAATTCTCTTGCTCTGCGTTTACTTGAGAAATTAGAAACATCATTAGCGTAGGCTAGTCGTAGTTGAAATCTCCAAAACAGAAAATCTCAGCTATGACGCTTGAGTTTTATAACCTTGTGCTCTTAGCTGAACCAAAAAGGTAGGCAAATTAGTTTTAATTTGCTTTCTTAAGCAACATCAACAAAGAGGGAGCTTCCCCTCCTAATTCGAAGAGCAGTTTATCTATGCATAGTTGTTCGTTTCTAATTTGCATTCCAGAGGTGCGAATTAAAACGCCAACAACACAGATACAAATACAAATATAGATACGGCCATTTTTTAAGACCCCCAATATGGATATGGCTGGATACGACATTCATAAAAAAACATACACATATTTTCTAAGTTATTAGAGGAGATTTTCATTACTTTAAAAGCAAATAAGAAAATATAAATTAAAATATTATTAAAATTTAAATATTAATAATTTAGTAAAGAATAAATAGTTAAATATATATTAATAAATTTTATTTATATTTAAAGAATTAGTTTTTTTTTGGTTTTTTAAAATCTCTAACATTTAAACAATATAATATGAATATTAAATATAAATATAAAATTATAAACAATTAACTTTTTTAAATTTGTAAAAATTAAAACACCAAAAAAAATAGTAGAGTTGTATTGGAAGAAGACTTAGAAAAATGGGTTGCTGAAATAGAAATTTATTTATACAAAACAAAACAAAAAATTGCATGATTGAAGTTTTTTAAGATAATATTTTGGAAGATTCACGTTAGCTTTTTTGAAAATCAAATCACATAGTATCCAACACTGTTGGAAAATCAGGGTTTTTTTAGCACATGTGGGTATGGTATCCAACGTGTATCCATGGTGTATCGCACAAGTATCCGTATCAGATGCAGGGATATGCATGCCTGGGGAGGGGCAGGGGCGTATCCGGCTACTCTACTTTTCTCTGTTGGTTGACTTGCCGCCAATAGTTCATTTGTACTTCTAGCATTTGACATTGTAATCAGATCCCCTTACATTGTATGCTCTCACCTTGCCCACTTCGGGATCTGGGTGATCAAAAAGTGAAGGGTTGCTTCCAGTTTGCTTATCATTACATTAGGCTAACGCTAACGAGTGAAGTTTGTGTGAAAAAGTGGGGAAAAAACTAAAGGGGTATATTTCAAACTGGCCCAAATGAAGCTCAACTGGAACTTACTATAAATAGTAAGTTACTGAAGATAGTAAATTACTAAAAATAGCTATCACCACTGAAAAAACCCAGAAAACTTATCTCAGGTCACCAAGTCCCCCAACCAAATCCACTTAGCCTATAGGAACTGGAATACTGGAATAGGCTAATGGATGCTCAGATTGGCTATGATCAAGAAGAGGACATTAGAAGAACATATATAAGTTAGGAATAAGTTAAGAAAACTTCTTAGAGGATTTGTCATTAAGATTTGCTTCTGGGTAATGGACAAAGTCAATAACCTAGATCAGTGCCTTATTAGGGTAATAGAGTCAAATTAAGTCTTGCAAATGCTTCTTTCTAACAAAATAACTCAATTCAGTGGATTAATTGCATTAACCCCTTATAGTAATGCATTCTACAAATAGAATTCAGTCACAATTCTTCTTATTTAGCCTTAATGTAACACACAATTCTCTGTATTTTGTTCAAAGCACTTAATCTATTCCTTGAACAGAAGCAACAAACAGAATACACAATACAAGAAATTTGCATAAACAAACTCAAAGATCCTTGATCATTTTATCTGTAAGATATTAAGTTTACAATCTGGAGACAATTGCAATGAACATATTCTATTCATATATTGCATGCTGAATTGACACTTACTGTATAGAAATGTTTTATATACAGACTCAACTTTCCTCTATTACCTAACAACTTAATTCTCTATGCTATGATCTGCCCAAAATAGTTCCAGACCTTTTTCAATAATATGAATCTCTCTTTATAGAAAAACTGAGCACATGAACTCAAGACCTAAGTCACATGACTCATGTGACTTATTTACAATTACATTTTACTTGTCACCTTCAGTTGAAAACAAGTGGGGACTGAACCAGTTGCAAAATATGATTCCCCTTTTAAAACAAACTCACAGAAGAAATTGAAGCCGTTGGAGAAGGTTGGAACCAATGCTAACTATGCCACAAGAGCCAAAAAGAATACCAAAACTGCCAAAGAACTGCAACATCATATAACATTCTGAAATTCATTACTTGCATTGTCAACTACTGATTGGATTGCTGAGTTGGAAGCCTGATGACTGATTGAAACACAAATATACCCTTACTCATCATTTCCTTCTCCACGGTGCATTGGCTTTCATTGTACAATTGGTTACCATCTGAATAGCTTAACCAATATTTTCCTTGTTTCCCTGTTGTGGCTGAATCAAAATCTGAGTGTCTAAATCAGAATTGGTATGGTCAGTAAGGAACTTATTCACAAATGCCATATGAGTAGTGTATTCATCTTTTTCTATCTCCTTGGTCAGTGCTACAAATCTAGCCATTTCATTTTCTAGCTTCATCAATTTATCTAGATTGAGGTTCAAGATATCCATGTTCACTTCATCATTTTCTTTTATGGATATGAATATGGGATGCAGGACATTATTTAAATCTGATCTCCACTCAACACAAGATTTCACCTCTCCTTCACCAGTCAGAATTGAAGGCATTACGAATTCCTCCATTCTTCAAAAGAATCTAGTTCACTCTTTAAGCTGACCTTATAATCCTCATGTGCCATTAGCATATTCCCTGATGCATTGTATTTTTCAAGTATACTGACACAGATACCATCTCTGCTCCCAACATCAATATGAGCCAACACTACTTTCATCACTGAAATCCTTGGTGTCCATGAAGTATAAATACACTTCAAAGTATTCCTTGCTCTCATATGATGTGTAAAAATATTTTTAATGGAGTTGTATGCATTCCATGCTTCCTCAACCATGCTTAGGATGCAAGACAACCTGTGCTCTAATATATTTTCAATAGTATCAGACACCTTTTTGTCGCTTTCTTCTACTGCAGCTTTCTCCACTTACTTGATCTTATTTAATGCTTCCTCCAACTCCTTGATTCTCAAATTAAGTGCCTCCTCCCTAGGTGATGTATCATCTGTAATGGTTTGAGGGGGTGGAAGAAGTCTTGAAATTTTATTATATTCCTGCAGCAACTTCACATTTTGGTCGTTGGCCCAAATCAGCCTCCAATTTCCTAACTGCTGCCTTAGTAAACATTGTTGTTTTTACTATCAAGGATGCTACTTGCAAGGCACTTGTATCTCCAAGCCTCCTCACAATCAAATTGCCAGTCAATTCATTGGCATATCTTATTACCTGTGGCTTGTTGGTCTTAGGATACCCCTCTTGAACGGAGTTCACAAGGATCTAAAAAATATTTAGAGTTTTTAAGAACTCCAGGTATTCAAGTAGCAAACCATTATGGACAGAAGAACTAAAATTCCTCCCAAATCTACAAATGGGTTATCAAGTACTGAAAGCGCAAATGCCATAATGTGAGCAACTTGCCCTAAGGATGTATACAAAGGAAGAACAAAAGGAAGCCTTGTAATGTCCCCTTCTTTGACCTAGGTGTTCGGGAAGAACCCCTTAGCCTATTTTCATTCTTGTAGGCTAATTTGGGGCTTGGAGAGGAAATATTTTAATTAATTAAATGTCTTACATTATTATTTTTCAGACAACTTAAGTTTAATTAATTATTTTATTTAAAAAGATGACCATGTGCATTAAAGTGTCTTTTCAAGGCCCAAAGCAAATTAAAAAATAAAAGGGTCACTTTATGCAATTTAAAATAGAAGTTCTCGAAAGTTCGTACGCAAAATATAAAAGTTGTAAAAGGGGAAAAAAAAGATCATCTTTGGTCATTCTCATATCTTTCATTGTGAAGTTTGGATTGTGTGTTTTAACTTGAAACCCTAGGACGAAAACTCTAAGGGTAATTGCCTTTGGAGATGAAAGATTCTTCCTAGTCAATTGTGGTGGATTCAACTAGGGTTCACAACTATGCTGAATGTTTGAAATGCAAGAAATTGTTTGGAAATGAAATCTTTCTTGGAGATGGAGATTTATAGGTGAGATCTGAGCAACAAATTTATGAAGTTTTATGGGCAAATAGAAATTCGTCAAGGAGGTTGATTTCTCGCAGAGTGATCACCTTGTATTCAAATCCTCAATTCCATATTGCTGGATGTTGTTGAGTAAGGCGTTGAGATTAAATTGCTAACATTTTGGGAGAAGTTGCCTTGTCATGGTTGGCCACCACATTAAGAGTATTCAAGACAAACTGAAATCTTTACCTGCTGGTTGTGAGGATTGTTTGGGGATTCAGGAGGAGGTCGCGGGCCTCAGAAGAAGTGTACCAACGCATGTTAGCAGATAAAAGAGTTAGCTGCAGACATTAAATGGTCATTTGAAGTGGAACAAGTATTATATGGATGGCGTGATGGTTCCTGAGGGTCACGCCAAGTCTGGAACTACACATTTGTGACTGCTTCCCTTACTATATTCACTGGAAGAAGCTGTGCCAGGTTAATGAAACAGTTTTTGAGGAGATTGAGATTGTGATAGAAGAGGGATGTGTGTTGAGGATAGTTGGCATGCTGCTTGAAGCATATCCAGTCGACCAACACAATTTTTTCTGTGCATAGACAGGGTAAAAGGAGTCAGTGCACCAGGTCGGAAGTGATAGTAGTATTAATACCTGCATATGGCATAAATACTGATGATATATTGATAATCTTTGTATCAGCAAATTATTGCAGAAATTCATGACAGTTTATTTGTGTTCCTTAGTTGAAATTGCATAATGTTGATATTATTGTGAGTCAACCTTGGTGTTGTAAAATCGTCAAGCATTTATATTTTATTCCCAAATCTTTCATTTCAAAGCACATTACAACAAAAAGACATATCAGAAAATTCTACAATGAGCTGTATGCAATATGTTTGGTGGAATGCCTGCAAGCTAAAAAAGTTGGTAATATTTCAAGTTGGGAACAAATTTTGTGGTAGGGATATTTCAAACCTAGTATTATGAAAATGGAAAAATCCCATCCCTCTACATCAATTATCAATGTTACTTCTGCTGTCAAAATGATCTTTTGACCAAGCCAATCAACCTTGAAGAGGATAATACTTTCGTGACATGAGTAGAAATCTGCCACATGAGAAAAGTCAGGTTCCACGTGGCCCCACACAAGCTGGACTTCCGAAATTGACAGATAGTCTTCTAAAACAGTATTGCTTCTGGATTCGATTGTGTTTATATTTTTGCATCAAATCCGAAATTGTCAGATAGCCTTCTTTTGCATTCAACTTAAATCATCCTCAAAATTGGGTGCACTTTATCTCACGCATGCCCACAAGGGTGTTCTGTGTAGCTGATGTCTTTAGAGGGCTCCATTTGTCTCCATGCTCCCTTCTTTCCTGCCAAGGCCTGGGCTTTATATTCTCTTAAATCAGAATCCTAACTCCTTGTTGGCTGATTTTCCACCAACAAATACCCTAATCCTTTTCATCTTGGGTGGAAAATGACTAGTACTCCAAAAATCAGCCCCAAACAGTGCATTACCCCATCTCCCTTAGCTTTGGCTAGTTGCAACCCAATTCAAATCACAGACTCCTCCATCCATATTGTCTTGGCCCACATCAATGATAGCCTCTAGTTTCTGCTTCAGTCAATGGAAACAAAGGAAGTTCTGACCTCTTGCAGAAATGTGTCACTTTGCCTGTCTCTTACATCCAACACCAGAAAAATAAAGATACTCCACCAATGCCTGAAAAGTTGAGTAGAATGCCTCAACATTCTTAGGCAAAGGGTCTGAGTCTAGAAATAAGGTTTGAGGTCATTTATTTTTCCTTACAACTTTTGACCACTTAAAAAGTTAGGAGACAACTCACTGAGGTGACCTGACAAGTCACAAAACAAGCAGTAGGTAGCTGCAAGAAGTCTAATGATCCCAATTGAAATCTCTTGTGCTGAAGTGCTCTACAAATGTGAGGAATGACACACTTACTCCTAGCCTCAGCGAGTTGTCTACTGCATGGACTTGGAATATGCTTGAAGCTAAAGCAAGAGCTACAAATGCTCAGTTGTATCCACACAGCAAATACAAATGCATTCAAGTTCATACCTTCCCCTGGAAGACATGTTTCTTCAACACTACATTAATCATATTGTCTTTGAAAAGATAATGTGAGTTGTTGTAAAATCTAATATGTGCAGGTAATTTACTTTGACTTATATATAATATTTATATGCTCTTTGTACTTGCTGATCTATCAACACCTTTTGTACTTCTTCCCATGGATTTGCTATGGCAACCCTAAAGCGATTTTTGTAATATTTTCTTTATATCAATAAAATCATCTTTCCTTATATTAAAATAGTAAAGATATCAACTTATTTCAGTTCCACTAGTGCTACTTGAATGTACATTTCAATTTTACAATATCATATATGTATTGTGTGTGTTAATTTGATCATTGTGTTACTTTTATAGGTTCATGACTTCCGTGGAGTGAACAATGCAAGCAAAGGGACAGCATCTCAGAAAAATACTACAAGCAGAGGGAGAACATCACAAAAAAAGAATGATGAAAAGGGATTACAAAAAATTACATCCATGTTTAAAAGGTCCTAGATTTCTTGTAAGGTAGACTATTGTTCCTTAACATATTGAAGTTTTAGTGCCCTCTATTCCTTCATGATACGGATCAAGCACTTTTCCATGAGCTTAACTACTTAGGTATCGTCTTCCACTAGAGCACAGTCTACCATTTAAGTGATGCTCATCAGTAGCCAATTAGTCAAAAAATGTCATTAAGTTTGAGCTCCACTTCAGCAGCGTATTATATCTTTTGTTCTGAACTTTCATTCCCATCTTAATATTTGAAAACCAACTAGCTTTGTTTGGAAGGTTATTAATGGCTAGAACGATAATGAGTGGCCATTGCAATTTAACTGGATGGCAAGGTCAATTCATTGCACGGACATTGATATGCATTATTTTATTCAAATTACTATATTTCTCTACATTCAACTTCTAAATTATGCATTACCTTAATTGGTTATGAATGCCAATAATGTATAGATATTTCATATTTTGTATGAATATTCTACATATAGAGGAAAAATCATAAATTTTACCATAGAATAAAATAAAGTCTGAAATCCTTTGATTAAAAGATTTATTGTTTTAAGTCAATGGCAGGGTCAAATCATCTGCTAGGGCACTGATTTATTATTTATGCAAATTGCTATTTTATCTACATTCAACTATGAATTTATAGTTTACATTATTTTGTTACAAATGCTTATAATATATAGATATTTTGTTTGAGTGTTCTATATGCAGAGGAAAAAAATATTCATAAACTTTAGCATAGCATTAAAAAAGGATGGAACACTTTGAGAGAGATTTATTGTTTGCCTATTGATAATTTATTGTGTGTTTAAACCTGTGTTCTCATACCAAATATTCTAACCTTCATTGCAGATAAAAATCCAAGGTTTTACTTCTATTGAGAAAAATATCTTAAGTATGCACTTTTAAAGGAGTTTATTGTTTATAATCATAAAGATAATACGTAGTGAGGGAGCAAACCAGAAATACTAACAAATTCATGTCTGTATATGTGACCTGAGAAGATTCTGTTGATTCTTTAACATATACATCTAGTTGACTTAATATTTCGTGTTGATCTTTCTATTAGAAGGCAATATAACTCCTCAAATATATTTGAAACAGTATGGGAGGTAAGAATGGATACAATATCTCTTGGCATGAATTGTAGTTGAAAACACTATAAAGTTGACATTACACTTGCTAGCACACTTCTACATAAACTGTGATAAACACAAAGAAGCAATCCAAGGCTCTTGTTGTTAAGTGAGCTATTCTATACAGCCCAACACTCAATAAATAAATCAAATTAACTTTTTAGAATACACTAAGAAGTACACCAGTACATATATATATATATATTTTTTTCCAATTTAATTGAACGTAAACCTTACACTATGCCACATGAAACCAAAAGTTCTACTATGTTCATTTTATGTTATTATGGCCATATCCACAAGATAATTCCAATATCACAAGTTAAACAAGTCTTAATTTATTAGGCATGGTATTTTAAAATTTTGATTGTGATCTTTTCATACTTATTCACCAAGGCTGCTCTCTTGCTCCTTCTAATGCCTTAACTATGAAATGTTTGGACTATGGATTTGGAGGCATTTCTATTCTTATAGATTCTAGTTCCTTGTGGAGCAAATGGCTATCTTATTGATGATTCCTTCTCCTCTCTTTTGGAAGAAGATTTTGTCTAAAGCCTTGGACTGTTAGGATGTTTTTAGCCTAGCCTCTGATTTTAATACTCAATAAGAATATTCAATGTTGAAATCTAAGTATTGGCTTTACCATTATCATTGGTAGTGGATTGAGCTTGGGAAAATATTTCAAGTTCTATGGCATTTCGTTTTCTTTTCTCACTCAAATTTGTGGAATAGTATTCTCTAAAAGTTAGAAAAAAAATCATATTGGGTCACATAACCTTCCTCCACAATCAGCAAGTTTCAAATTTGCTTTAAAATATTTTCAGCTATTCGTGTTTAGTACAATTATTGTTGGGAACCTTCCAAAGTTGCCTATAACATATTAAAGATGCTTCTTAGAGATATTCTATGGGTTGACTTTAAAGGCTCTAGAGAATTACATTGAGTTGTCTACTACCTTTGTTGGAGATTGAAAGGAAAAATAAATGAACAATGGAAAGTACTAACTAATGAGCATTGTTTGAAGGAAAGAGATTACCAAAAAAATAGAGAAGCCAAAGCAAGCACCGCCAAATGCAAAGGAGATACAAGAATTTGATAAGAGGAAAAAACAAGAAAAAACCCCAATATTATGAATGGAGGCAAAATGCCTAAGAATGATACAAAGAGAGAGAGAGAGAGAGAGAGAGAGAGAGAGAGAGAGAGAGAGCACTTAAGCCTTAAGCTTGCTTGCTTGAATGAAGAATGAGAGGAGAGGCACCTAAATATATAGAGGTGAAAAGAGGATTTAGAATTAGAAAGTAACTCATAACTCAATGAATGCCACTATTCATCTATGTGTGTGCAATGTGTCAAGAACCTCTTAAGGAGGTGGCTACAAATATTCATTAATAAAGGAATTAAAAATAAAATGATTCATCCTCACATGTGTGAGAAGACTAAAAAATAAGACTTGTAGGGATTCTTTTGGAATATTCCTATAAGTTAATAAATTATTACAATTAAAGATTAACCTTTACCAAGTAAAGATTAATCTTCTAACATCCCCCTTTAAGCTCTATTTGGGGAGTTTGCATCAAACCCTTCAATGGGTTGTAATCTTAGATTTTTGCAATGAAAAAAAAGTTTATCTTTACAAAGAGCTTTGGTGAGAATATCTGCAACTTGATCTTCACCTTTACAATGCAAAAGAGATTTTTTTGTCTTCAATTTGCTCTCTAATGAAGTGATGTTGAAGAGTAATGTGCTTGGTCCTTGCATGAAAAATTGGATTCTTTGCCAAAGCAATAACACTTTGATTATCACAATATCAAGGAGTAGGATCCTTTTGAGGTAGACCCAAGTCTTCAAGTAATCTTCTTAACCATAATGCTTCTTTGGATGCATCTGTACAACCTTTATATTTAGCTTTTGTAGAACAAAGAGAAGTAGATTGTTGTTTCTTACTATTCCATGAGATTGCACCTGATCCAACAAAGAAACAATAACCACAAGTGGATCTCCCATCATTGGGAGCACCTCCTAAATCTGAGTCAGTATAACCCTTTAAAGAAAAATCACAATTTGCATCATTAAAAAGACTAAGATTAAGAGTACCTTTAACATATCTTAAAATCCTTTTTGCAACTTTAAAATGAGTTTGTTGTGGTTTAAACATAAATCTAGAAACTAAACCAACACTATAAGAAATATCAGGTCTAGTCAGTGTTAAATAATTCAAACTACCAACTAATTGTCTATACAAAGTAGGATCAATAAAAGGAGTTTTCATATCAACCATTTAGTTCCTAATTCACAAGGAGTAGAAACACACTTTGCATCATTCATTTTAAATCTAAGAGATCTTGAGCATATTTATGTTGAGAAAGAAAAATACCTTTAGGTGTTTGTCAAATTTGCATACCCAAAAACTAATGTAATAGGCCTAAATCAGTCATTTGAAATTGTTGATTGAGTTGAGACTTAACATCACTAATCAAATTGCTAGAACTATAAATAATAATTAAATCATCAACATATAACATAATAATCACAATATCATTTTCACTATATTTAATATATAAATTTGGATAATTTTTGCTTCTAATGAAACCTTGAGGTAGAAAGAAAGCATTAATCTTATAATACCATTCTCTAGGAGATTGTTTTAAACCGTAAATTGATTTCTTTAATTTGCAAAGAAGATTTTCATTACCTTCCTTAATGAAACCCAATGGTTGAGACCATAGTTACGAGACTAGGACTCAGCTTGGACTCGGTTGGGGTGACTCGACTTGGAGACTCAAGACTTGGTGCCCGGACTCGACGCAAACTCGGCAAAATGAAAAAACCCTAGAAATTTAGAGATTTTTGAGGATTTAAAACTTGTTTCTAGCACCCTTTATTGAATAAACCTCAAAGACACAATAACATCATTAAATATAAGCAAATTTGATCACATACACAAGTATACCTTGATCACATAAGTATAAAGTACACAAATTGTAGCTGAGCTGTTGAAGGAAATAACACACTAAGATATATAAATGTAGTCAAATGTATACAAAACACATGGAATATGAAATCCATGACATCAAACGTTCCATACAAATATGAAATATCAAAACAATAGCTACAAGTCTATGGCATAGTGGAGCCAACATCCTTCCTACGAAGGCGTCTAAGGGTCTTGGATGATGTATCAACTATAGCCATAGTCTATGCATGTGTCTCCATGCCACTCTCACCAACACCAGTTGTGTCTCCTCGTGCTCTAGCCTCCTCCTCAGCCATGGCTACAACTTCAACCTTTCTATCTGCCTAGTCCACCCAATCAAGGTCCTCGTTAGTAAAGACTGCATCTGTAGCCTTAGTGATCCACTCAAACTGGGGATCAACCTCCTCTAGCTTGATCGGGGTGGAGTCCTAGTAAAAATTCTTCTTGCATATGAGCTGAAGGTTGTAATGAACATATACCAAATCATTCATCCTCTCCACTCCAATTGCTTCTAGGAGTGTATTTGCTCAAACATACTCCAATTGCGCTCACAACCAAATGAACTGCATGGTTGGCTCAATATACAAATGGCAACATTTTGAAGGTCCGGTGTATCATAATCAAACACATGCCACCATCTATCTGAGATGAGAAAAAGAAACAAAATCAATCTCATTTCCAACTTGAATTTTCAAGTTTCAAGTTCAACATTCAATAATAAATTATAATATAAAGAGATGAAAATTATGCCCTTAAATATATTTTTACTTGGTTGTAATGTCATTCTACTCTCTTTGCACAATTGACGTGCAAAGAGGTCTCCTTGTGCTTTAGTGAAGGCATCTATCTCGTGCACTATCTGTGTAGTAACAACAGGTAACATCCACTCTATCGTCGAGTAGAGCCCACTAACAATTGCTTTATCTACACGAAAAGCATGGCTGAATTAGAAGGTTGGATTTAGGAAACATGCGGCTGCATGGAGGGGCCTATGAAGCTGGTGGTGCCATCTCTTATCATGATCTCCCAAATGGGACGATACTTCTCAACTCCACCATAGATGGATCTAATGGCCTCTATGGCCCTATCCATGCCCTCACATTTGTAGCCCATTGTGGGCTTCTCCCCATCAACAACTCATAGGAGAACTAGCAAGGGCTCGATAAACTGCAAAGTGCAAACATTGTGAACACATTAACTTAAGTGTGAACGAAAATAAACAAATAAAGGTAAAATATGAATAAAAATTAAAACATAATGAAGAATTAAATTTTACCTTCACAATCTCCTCCACTGGTGTCCAAAACCCTGGCTCATCAAAAATGCAATTAGTCACATCAATCCATATAGTGGTCATTGCACAGGATGAGGAAGACCACTCCTCACCAACAAACATGCGCCTTAAAGATTCCTTTGACCGAATCAAGGATTGCAATGTGATAAAATTTGTGGCAAACCTAGTGATGCCAGGATGAGCCAACTCCCTCAACCCCGTGTATTGCCTCATTAGGCTAAGGACCCATGTATGATTGTATAAAAATTTGCAAATATTTTTTGCCACATCCACACATGTTTTGATCCATGGGAGCTTTCCAAAATCCTCCAATATGAGGTAAAGGCAATGGGTGGCACATGGAGTCCGGAATATAGTAGGGTGCCTCTCCATCAATAATCTACCAACAACATAATTTGTTGCATTATCAGTCACCACTTGAACCACATTCTCTTCACCCACCTCAGCTATCACCTCCTTTATAGCCTCACAAAGGTATGTGGCATTTTTGACATGGGCGGAAACATCAATGGACTTGATGAAGATGGTGTCACCTGAAAAAAGAAGCAAAACCAATTATTCAATAAATTAAAAACATAAATCAGCCATATTAATCACTAAATCAAATTCAAATTTCAAATTAATTAATGCATTGAGGGAAATACAATTACCTGCAGAGGAAACTAGAAAATTAAGCAGCATCCTATTTCTTTTATTGGTCCAACCATCAGTCATGATGGTGCAACCCAAACTCCTCTACTGCAAGCATTGCTCCTGTAATTGTGCTTTTAGATCTGCCACCTTTTGACTCAAAAGTGGGCCCTTTAATTCATCTTCGATAGGGGCTTTGAACCCCACCCCACATATGGTTATGGTATCAACCATATTTTTCCAAAAGGGAGACCTAAAACATGTCATAAATAAATTAATAAGTTACATAGTATTGTAAAATGAAACGTTTTAACTTTAAATTTGAATTCGATAATGAGATACATCTAGATTCTAAAATTTAAATATAAATTTTAAAACAATTAAACAAAAAAGAATTGTCTGGCTACATGGAAGGGAATGGTGCAATAGTACCAGAAGTTTGCAATTGATTTCTTCGCTACATCATGTGTGTCCTTGTTCCAACCCATGCTCTCAAGCGACGGTTGGGAACCAAGAGTACTACGTGGTACAAAATATGAATCCACCCTAGATTTACAAACTCTAGGGCCAATGCTAACACTACCACTAGTAGTAGTAGAAGCGCTAGGAGTACCCATAGTTGGTGTAGTAGCACAAGCACTAGCACTAGGACGGTATGGAGGCATGGAAGAAGCATCTCCAACACCACCAATGCTTGCCAACTCTTGCCTCTGCCTCTTTTTCATTTCTTTTTGCAATTCAAATGTTTCTAATTGCACTTGCAGCTCACAAACAACTTCAGGAGGTGCATTAACACAACCCACTACATCATGGACGGGTATGCATGCAATATGGTATTTCAATCTGTTTGTGCCTCCATGATATATTGTTTTGCAATATTTACATTTTGCCTCTCCTTTTTCTACCCGAGAAAGATTTCAACATGTTTCCAAGTAGGGTCTTTTCTGCTAGGGGTTTGAGACATAGTGAAAATATGATTTGAATTGCAAATGAATGTGGCTACAATAACAAGTATGTTTTCTAAAATTATTTAAGTTGCAAGTAGGGTTTGTAAAAAAAGAAATGCAAACTCAAAAAAAAATTGATTTTGCAAATTACAATGATTTTTTTATTAAAAAAACACAAAAAAAAAAAATTAAAATCACACTTACCTCTTAGATTAGGCTTGAAATGCAATGCAAACTCCTTCCAATCACTCGTAATGAGCTCTCAATGCAACTCCTTGCTGGTATGAAGCTTCCCAAATGCTATCTGAGCCTGGATTTGTCTTCAACTTCTTGTTGGTTGCCTTATAATGAACTCTTGTTTTTCTTTGTAGCTCTCTTTTCTCCTCCTATTTTTCCAAGTAAATGAAATGAAGTTGCTTTTAGGGTTGTGGAGATGATATAAGTAAAAAAACAAACCATTAAATAACCGTTTTATTTTATTTTTTTTGCTTTTTTAACTTGACTCTAGCGGTCGAGTCCTACAATTGGGACTCAACGAGTTTGGAGAGTCCACAAGGCTCGATGAGTCCTGTTAGGGCTTGGCGAGTCCTGTCAGGACTCGACCGAGTTCGATTCTGAGCCCCCAAGACTCTACTAGGGAGACTCGACTCGAGACTTGTCAAGTCCTAGCGAGTCTAGGCGAGTCCCATTTCAATGATTGAGACATAAATTTGTTGGCATTTCAATTCACACCTCTGGAATGTGGATTGGAAACGAACAACTATGCACAGTTAGACTGCTCTTCAAATTAGGAGGGGAAGCTCCCTCTTTCCTTATTATGCTTAAAAAGAAATGTTAAACTACTGCCAATCTTTTTATTTCTCAGTTGAGAGCACAAGGTTATAAAACACTTTACATTACAGCTGAGAAATAAAAAGATTTGTAGTAGTTTAGCATTTCTTTTTAAGCATAATCAGCAAAGAGGGAGCTTCCCCTCCTAATTTGAAGAGCAATCTAACTATCCATAATTTTTTGTTTCCAATCTGCATTCCAAAGGTGCAAATTGAAACAACAACAATTTTCTAGCACCCAACATTCCTTTGATCTTAGTCTCTCTTCTTCTTTCTATGCCTTAAAATGTTGAGCACGTGTAAACACAGGTGTTGAAATATTATCATGATTTGCTACCAAAGAGTATTGACATAAATCTTCTTCTTCTTTATTAACGGGTGCACTATCAAAGTACCCCACCATCGAAGTTGTCCGTCTATGGTAAGACAACATTCAAACTTGAACTAGGTGCAGCTTTAGTGTATCCCATGATTTGGTTCATTCTTAAATTTTTAGGACATGTGGAACCAGTATGTTTGTTGGTCTCATGGAAAGAACAAAATACCGTAGATTTCTCAACCTCGACTATTTGTCTTGGTGGAGGTGCTGGAAATTGCGGCCTGTAATTATTAAAAGGCTAAAAATTATTTCTCTTCAATTGGTATGGTTGTTGAGGTTGATATTGTTGTTGATATTGTAGTGGTGGTGGTGCAGGCAGTGCAGGTGACCCTTGAGTTGGAAACTGCCTTTTGAGGATAGTCACCTCATTAGCTACTTTTTGTCACAATGGATCTACAGAACCATGAATTAGAGGCTTGATAGAATTTTTCTTCATCTTCTTGGAAGTGATCATATTATCTTCAATCTCAATGGCATTTTCTTATGTAGTTGTTAATTATGTTTCTTTGCTGATCTCAAGAAAAAGGCTATCTCAAATGGAAGAGCATTTATGAAACTACTCAACATAATTTCTAGTGATGGATTGAGTGTATGAGAAAGACGTGTGACTAGGTGGTTAAACCTTGCCACAAATTCCCTCATAGGTTCATTGAGCTCCATCTTTGATTTTGAAAGTTGGGAAAATAACCGATGACTATCTTCAATAGGCTTGAACCTTGCCAAAAATTTCTCACTCATGGTCACCCAACTTGTAATAATGCCTAGGTCTAGGTGATGAAACCAATCAACAGCATTTTCCTCAAGAGTCTCTATGAAGAGGCATATGACAATGTCTTCATGTGGTACATGCAAGATAGAGCAAGCCATTGTGAATGCATAAACATGTCCATCTGGGTGTTGAGTCCCATCCCTGTGAAACTGAGGAAAGTGCTTCCTTGACCCTTTAGGTAACTCATGATTTCCTTGCAAAGCTAACGATCCAATGTTATTACCCCAAGGTAATGGAGGTGGACGTCCTTGATTATTATTAGCATGCTTATGGTTGGATCACAAGTTCTTCTTCAGGTTCTTGGATCTTAGGATTTGTGTTGAATGCTTCTCCAACTTCTATTTCTTGAAGGGCTAGATCTACAGTAGCACCTCTCCTCATATAAACCCTATAAGCCAAGGTTATCTATTCCCAGGAAGGAGGTGGTAAGACTGGTCTTTCAACTGCAAGATCAACTTTTCATTATTCTTTGTCTAGAAAAGTAGTCATGTTTCTCCACTGAGCAGGTGTTTCCTTGTTCTAAAACACAAAACTTCTCAAACTACTAATGATGTATGTTTGCTCGCCTTCAACTCACATAAGATTTGGTTGGATAATAGAAGCAATAAGATCCGGTTGTTGAATAGGAGCAGTAGGATGCTTGATGATCATTCATTTTCCATAAAGCATAAGCTTTCTTGTTGTTTTATGCCTCGTGCCCCATGGTGGGTGCTGAAAAGTTGTTGGCGTTTCAATTTGCACTTTTGGAATGTGAATTGGAAACAAACAACTATGCACAGTTAGACTGCTCTTCAAATTAGGAGGGGAATCTCCCTCTTAGCTGATTATGCTTTAAAAGAAATGCTAAACTACTGCCAATCTTTTTTATTTCTCAGCTGAGAGCACAAGGTTATAAAACATTGTGTTTGTTGGAAGACATAATTACTGAGAGTGGGGGGGTGAATCAGTGATTCAAGAAAGTCACAAACTTTTAAAATTTTAAACCAAAACATCAAATGACTATTGAAGAACATACTTCACTTGAACTCAAACAATATTATATGCATTATAAGTCAAATAAACATTTTATTAATTGAGACTGACTTGATAAACTCTACACAAATATCAAAGCTCATATCTAAACCTTTTTATGCAAGATGCTTTGATTTAGAGAATGGAAAAAATGAACGACTGACATCAACAACTTTTTATGCAACTAGTGACAATATTGTAATCAAGCAAGTAAACCATTCACACATTGAAACACCACATAACACCAAAATTTGTCCTGAGTGGAAAAACCCTCTCTGGGAATAAAAAACCACTCGAAAAATCTTTCCTTTATTCACTTATAGCACCAACTCCACAAAATACAGGAGCACCAACTCCATTATAGTGCATAATAATCACAGTATTCTATCAGAACCCTAGAAGTGCAATTTGCAATCCTAGAATTTCAATAGAAGACTATAAGATTTTCAATAAGCACATTGAAGAATGTTGTATGAGAATGACAACATCTTCCTCAAATACAATAATTTGAGTATCAATATAAAGATTTTCAATGCAATACAACTTCTGGACTGAATATCTGAAACATCATATTCTTTTTTTTCAAGTAACTCATGAAAATGCCTGAAGATCATCTTTTAAAGACCCTGCAAATAATACTCTTTGTATGCAGTTTGAATAACTGTAAACCATCTCGGGTTAGGGTTACAAGAGAAAAACCCTAAATAGTTTTCAACTAACTCTTTCAAGAATCATAACCTCTATAAAAATTGTTATAAAACCATAAGAGAAAACTATCAGAAACCCAAAACAAAAAAAGGTTTAGATAATAACCAACAATTGTTAACCCACCACAACTGTTCAACCAAGATTTTAATCACATAACCCATAAGTTTTTTTCTTTCAACAAAGAAAATTACAATTGACACAATAACTGTCGAAGAAATGATATTAGTTGCAAGCTTAATCACAGTTTCATTCCTTTTTAAAACAAAATAAAATAATCCTTTTCCTTAACAAATCATTCCAAGCTTGTAACCAAAAAATAGCAAATACCTAATTATGCAATGAAGAAATCAAACAAATGCCAAATCGATGGAGACAACCACAACTACACAACTGAAGAAGCCATTGTCAACTACCAAGTTCTTGCTGATTCATGATCTGCTATCCATGCTTGTAATGAACTCATCTAACTCCTTAGAACAAATTTACAACTGTGAACACAATATTCTCATGGTAGCTAGGGTTCCAAACCCTTCAACAATAATATTTCCCTAAATTTCTTTCTTCCAAGTCTGACGAAGAATTTATCAAACATAATGATGTTTTGAAGTCCAAAACAAATCAAAAACATATTAATAAACCATTATTATGTTTTTTTAAAAACCGATGACAATTCTTCACTGCCAACAAAAACATTGCACAACATTATCAATCATTCATTGCTAATGCCAAGTCACCAATTAACTATGTATGTTGTGTCTCATACAACCCGATATGAACATTATAATTTCACTGACATCATTATGATAAATGAATCATTAACCCAATATCAATGATGACTCTCAATAGTTTTCCAATAACTTGGTCACTTCCATGTGACTTTTAATAAAGTCATCTGTCTATGAGACGCAATGAGACCGATATAAACCATATAAATTTGCCCGAGCCTTTTATTATAAAGGCTTTAATAATCTTTTAAAATTAAATGCGATGCAAGTAATAAAATGTTCAAATCCTCAATATCATATGTGATGGAGATGATAAGGTATATGAATTTTCATCACAATGAGAGCATAGATAACACATACCCTCTTAACAAATAGTCAATGAAGAGAATACATATAAGTGAGTTAATACTTGTAATCCATGCTTCTATGTAAACTTCTTGTAAACGGGTATGTTTTGTGCAAACATAATATGTGCCACTCATATATCATTTGATCTGTCAGCTCAAGTAAAAATGCACAAATGTATAAACAAATGTATACCTCAAAATGAATATGCCAGTATATGTATGTCACTGTGACTTGCAACCTTGAAGCAAATGCATGCCCTAAAATAATGAACATATGTCAAACATCAGTACCAATATGTAAAAACCGAAACTTGAAAGTGTATGCCATGAACCATGTAAATGACCATATGAACCAACTATAATCATCATGCATCAAAACAAGTTGAGAATGCATCTTTTCAACATCCACCAAGCATATCATCACATTCACATCACACCACATATCATAACACCAACCAACGCAACTGCATATCAGCTAATCTAAGAATGTAAAGAATAGAACCAGTGATGGTCATGAACCCCATAAAATAGTTTTTGCATCAAGGAAAAACTAACACATAAACAGCTGAAAGCCAACAAACTCCTCCTTTGTCCTTGATGGAAAAACACATATCATCTCTCCCCCTTTTTGCCTCAATGACAAAAATTGAAAGAAGAGAATGTGAGATTCCATGAATATAAACAACTGAAACCAAGCAACACAGTAACCATCTGAAAGGAGAAATCAAGAATCAAATACTATCAACATATCATTACTTTAGTCATAATCAAACAAATTTGTGTCATATATCTCCTTGTGTTGACCACATGAGAAAACACAATATCTTTGCATTCACAACAATCAAATACCCTGTCAACTCATATATTTAGAGACAAATTGCAACATGAAGCTCCCCCTGATTATTTGCATTGAGAGACCATAAAGTTGACCCACTAACAAAATTTCATTTGTACTGCCTTATTGCATTAGCACTATTTCATAGACAACTTGTGTCAAGTCCTTGGATTGTGATGTTAAATGTGCACAATGCACATCTACTACACTTTTCATTGATTCTCAACATGTATTACACTTCAATAGTATAAGCTTGTTACTATGGAAACAATTGTGTTGTTCATTGTTCACTGTTAGTAGACCCAATAGTCAAAACATTTAAAAATATGAACTGAATGTGTACTATCAAAGCAAGAACACAACACCACATAACTACGTTGACATGACAATGCATTGTACTGTATACTATCACCTTAACAATTCTCAAACCTTCAAACTGTGTGAACATGTGAATCCAAGATTTATACACTAGCATTTGATGTATAGACACAAAATGTTGTCAACAACCAACACACCTTCTAATATGAACCACTGTCAATAGCACTGGTGTCAAGATGCTAATATGAATCACTATCTTATGTGATTGAGGGCTCCTGCAGTCTATAATAACTCATGACCAATGAAAGAAGCATCAATACATTGTTTTTCTAATTTGTTTATCATGCTTCAAGAAAGATACCAAGAATCAAACATGAAACAAATATTTGAACCAAGGCTCTCTACTACTTTCTCATATATGACTATCATTGCCATACCAAATTCAAACTCCACCTTGCAACAATACCTTGTAAAAACACATTGTCACCTTTTTTCCTTAAATTTACTAGAATACTTGCAACTCCAACACAACATGAACACTATCCTAAGAATGCAATGTTTTGTCACCAAACACATTATCAAGTTTGCACCCTCTTTCATTTTTTATCATGAATACATGACTCCAAACTAGTATAGATGACCTATATCACAAACTTTTGAAGATCAATACTACTGCTATTAAGTAGAGGCTTTGTCAAAGACGAGTCACTGACAATTAGAAACCTGTTAATCAAATGGCTGCAAAAAAATAAAATCCAAAATCATCAACATTTATAAATGTATCATGATCTGTCCAAATAATGGTATTTGTCAAACATCCCTTTTATTGAAGCTTGATGTATTTTTTATTCATTGAAAGAACAATAGAGATAGAAATGTATGCACATCAAGAAATCACAGTGCTTAGACATTTTATGTTAAGAGAAAAGAATGATTTTATTGATATCAAATACCCTATACCTCCACTACTTGTTATGTTATGGTTGCTTTCAAGACCTCCTAGTCCTTGTTTCTTCATTGCATCCATGTCCATCATTTTTAGTTCAAGATACAAACTGTCAAGAGAAATAAATGCTCACATTGTAAACAATGACATAGAAATCACATGACAGTCCTAAACACGTGTTTTTCCCTTTGTAAGAGCCAATCACTGTTACAGTAACTTGTGAAATGTTCAAGATCATAGATGTACAAATATTTTATTGTTTCAGATATAAAAGCTCACTTCAAGACATCCAATCCATAAAACATATAGCTCACACCTTGATTACTGGAAAATAATGTAAAGAGATAAAAATTTTTCTCAAACAATCATTCGCCCATAAAGACTGCACCGTCACTCCAAGGTTTTCATATGCATAAATTTTGTCACACATTCTCTATAAAACAAAATGTTCTATTGCAAATCAACTTACTCCATCATTAAAGTTAGCAAATTTTGCAATATCATAGAGAATTGTCACTATAATACAAGCATTATTCTGCACACCTTCAAATTTTTCTCTAATGAGTGGAAGATTAATACAATAACCAACTCCCCCTTACCTCATGTTGAAATTTCAGGCAACAGTTGATCCCTTTTGTGCATTATGCACTAGTTTAGTATTTTCATTTCCTAGGTCTTGTTTTCTCCTCCAAACCTGTATGGGCCTTTTCTTTTTCTTGGTCAATGCATCTACATTGTTATTTTTAAATGATGTCTTCAACTTACTCCTACACTGTTGTGCCTTATGCCCAAGTTTATGACACTTAAAGCATGTGATGTTGTAATCAATTTGAGGAGTAAAGAAATCATTTTTTCTTGACATTCCAAAACTTTTATGATCTTATCTTCCATACCTTCTACAATTTCTTGCTCTATGACCATAAGCATGAAAAAAATAGCAATAGCCATTAAATTGAGAGTAGTTATACCTAATAAATGGAGATCTTGATGGTCTTTTTTACCTTTCATCAACCCATTTTTATTCTGTCTAAGCAGTAACAATATGGTGACCAAGATCAACCTTCATTCTTGGTGTTTTCTTGACTATAATTTTTTTTCCATTTGCAGTAGCAAACACTGTCTCATGTTTAGATTCTTCTGTAGAGCTTTGTCCAACTTCATATCCCACTCCTATAGGATCGTTAAAATGCTTTTGTCTACTAGTCATCTCATTCAATAGATTAGTACTACGATCAAATTTTTGACTTCTTTCAAGCTCTTTTCTTAATGCAATTACTTCTTCAAATTTTAGACATTCAATATTTTTAACCTCCAAATCAGACCTTACAACATCTGCTATCCTTTTCCATTCTTCAATTTCAATTTTCTGACTTATAATCATGTCATCTTTAAGAGTTAGTTCTTTTAACAAGGAATCATTATATGAACTTTTCTTCAATGTAGCAATCTCATTTTCTAGTCTATTACACAATTCATCCTTGTCTTTTAACTTGACTTCCAATCCCTCTTCAATCCTTTTTCTATCAATCATTTGGGCTTTCAGAAATTCAATAATCTTTTTATCATCATTATGACTTTGTATTATAGCTTTATTGACATTAACACTTTCTTGTAAGCATACCTCCTGATTTTCCTTTCTAAGCCTCTTAAGTTCATCTAAGGAAACAAGTAGTTCTTCCTCCAAATCAACCTCAAATTCATCACCTTCATATTCCTTTTTACTTACTAAGTGAACTTCTTCTCCAACTACAAGATCACATTTAGTATTAATTGGAAGGGGTGCTACTTCACTAGACTTGACACTAGTGTTTTTATTCTGACTATTATTTCTTTTGCATTTACCCATAGTACTCCTCTTATCAAGAACTTGGATGGAATTATGCAAGGTTCTAGCTCTATACATCAATAGCAATTGAGATCATATATATTTCCATTTTGATTTTCAAAACACATAGTCTATGACATGTTTGATAGACTTCCAAAAACCAGAATCAATCCTAGGTAGACTAGACCTATATGAGGGCCCTATGCTCTGATACCACTTGTTGGAAGACATAATCATTGGGAGGGTGAATCAGTGATTCAAGAAAGTCACAAAATTTTAAACTTTTAAACCAAAACATCAAATGACTATTGAAGAACAAACTTCACTTGAACTCACAATATATATGCATTATAAGTCAGATAAAAAATTTATTAACTGAGACTGACTTGATTAAATTTACACAAATATCAAAGCTTATATCTAAACCTTTTTATGCAAGATGCTTTGATTTAGAGAATGGCAGAAAAGAATGACTAACATCAACAAATTTTTATGCAATTGATGACAATATTGTAATCAAGAAAATAAACCATTCACACATTGAAACATCACATAACACCAAAAATTTTCCTGGGTGGAAAAACCCTCTTGGGGAATAAAAAACCACTCAAAAAATCTTTCCTTTATTCATATAGAGCACCAACTCTTACATTCATGAGAACCAACTCCACAAAATATAGGAGCACCAACTCCATTACAGTGCATAATAATCACAATATTCTATCAAAACCCTAGAAGTTCAATTTGCAGTCCTAGAATTTCAATAGAAGACTATAAGATTTTCAATAAGCACATTGAAGAATGTTGTATGAGAATGACAACATCTTCCTCAAATACAATAATCGGAGTATCAATATAAAGATTTTCAATGCAATACAACTTTTGGATTTAATATTTGAAACATCATATTCCTTTTTTCAAGTAACTCATGAAAATGCCTGAAAATCATCTTCTAAAGACCTTGCAAATAATAATCTTTGTATGCAATCTAAATAACTGTAAACCATCTCGAGTTAGGGTTACAAGAGAAAAACCCTAAATAGTTTTCAACTAACTCTTTCAAGAATCATAACCTCTATAAAAATTGTTATAAACCCATAAGAGAAAACTGTCGGAAACCCAAAACAAAAAAAGGTTTTGATAATAACCAACAACTATTAACCCACCACAACTATTCAACCAAGATTTTAATCACATAACCCATAAGGTTTTCTCTTTCAACAAAGCAATTATAGTCGACACAATAACTATTGAAGAAATGATATTAGTTGCAAGCTTAATCACAATTTCATGCCTTTTGAAAACAAAACAAAATAATCCTTTTCCTTAACAAATCATTCCAAGCTTGTAACCAAAAAATAGCAAATACCTGATTATGCAATGAAGAAATCAAACAAATACCAGATCGATGGAGACAACCACAACTGCACAACTGAAGAAGCCATTGTCAACTACCAAGTTCTTGCTGACTCATGATCTACTTCCATGCTTGTAACGAACTCATCTAACTCCTTAGAACAGATTTACAACTGTGAACACAATATTCTCATGGCAGCTAGGGTTCCAAACCCTTCAACAATAATATTTTCCTAAATTTCTTTCTTCCAAGTCTGACTAAGACTTTATCAAACATAATGATGTTTTGAAATCCAAAACAAATCAAAAACATAATAATAAACCATTTTTTTTTTAAACTGATAACAATTCTTCACTATAGAAAAAAACATTCCACAACATTATCAATCATTCACTGTCGATGCCAAGTCACCAATTAACTATGTATGATGTGTCTCATACAACTCGATATGAACATTATAATTTCACTGACATCATTATGATAAATGAATCATTAACCCAATATCAATGATGACTCTCAATAGTTTGTCGATAACTTGGTCATTGCCACGTGACTTTTAATAAAGTCATCCTTCTATGAGATGCAATGAGATCAATATAAACCATATAAATCTACTCGAGCCTTTTATTATAAAGGCTTTAATAATCTTTTAAAATTAAATGTGATGCAAGAAATAAAATATTCAAATCCTCAATATCATATGTGATGGAGATGACAAGTTCTATGAATTTTCATCACAATGAGAGCATAGAAAACCACCTTAACTGATCAATCTGAAATACTAAGCCAAAAGATATGAAGTCATAGAAAATAATAATGCCAATATCACATGACCACAATGTGGCTCTAGACCTTCAAAAAACAAGTTGTCCAAATCCTTGTAACATTGTATGCTTTATGACACCATGTATCAAATGTTAGCACACTTATGTATCATATGTTTCTTGAAGTCAACACATACCCTCTTAACAAATAGTCAATGAAGAGAATACATATAAGTGAGTTAATACTTGTAATCCATGCTTCTATGCAAACTTCTTGTAAATGGGTATGTTTTATGCAAGCATAATATGTGCCACTCATTTATCATTTTATCTACCACCCCAAGTAAAAATGCACAAATGTATAAAAAAATGTATACCTCAAAATGAATCTGCCAGTATATGTATGTCACTATGACTTGTAACCCTGAAGCAAATGCATGCCCTGAAATAATGAACATATGTCAAACATCAGTACCAACATGTCAAAACTAAAACTTGAAAGTGCATGCCATGAACCATGTGAATCACCATATGAACCAACTTTAATCATCATGTATCAAAACAATTTGAGAATGCATCTTTTCAACATCCACCAAGCATATCATAACACCAACCAATGCAACTACATATCAGCCAATCTAAGAATACAAAGAGTAGAACTAGTGATGATCATGAACCCCATAAAACAGTTTTGGCATCAAGGATAAACTAACACATAAACAACTAAAAGCCAACAGTTTTGTAGCTGAGAAATAAAAAGATTGGAAATAGTTTAGCATTTATTTTTAAGCATAATCAACAAAGAGGAAGCTTCCACTCCTAATTTGAAGAGAAATATAATTGTGCATAGCTATCTATTTCCAATCTGCATTCTTGAGGTGGGAATTGAAATGCCAACAATTTTCTAGTGCCCAACATTCCTTTGATCTTAGTCTCTCTTCTTCTTTATGTGCCTTAAAATTCCAAGCATGTGTAAACACAGGTGTTGAAATATTATTATGATTTACTACGAGAGAATATTGATGGAAATCTTCTTCTTCTTTATTAACAGGTTCAATATCAAAGTATCCTATAGTAGAGTCACCATCAAAGTTGTCCATGTGTGGTAAGACAACATTCGAACTTGAATTGGGTGTAACTTCAATGTATCCCATGATTTGATTTATTCTTAAATTTTCAGGACATGTGGAACCAGTATGTTCGTTGGTCTCATGGAAAGAACAAAATACTATAGATTTTTCAATGTCATCAACGTTCTTGTCTTTAGGAGGTGTGGAAAACTCAAGGATGATCTCGCCTTTAGAATTCTTCTCCATATGAACTTGCTTCTTAAGTTTCTTCTCTGATGTGTCTTGGTACACGTTGTCAAGCTTTGCAAAGTTCAGTTGAAAAGAAGAAGATTGGAAACAACAAGGTAGTATGTGAAGTACCGTGAAGTAGATTGGAAACATACTGTTGTAGTTATCAAACTTCAGCCTTGAGGATTGCCTTATCTTCTCCATCCTTGAGCACTCGTTCTTTCAAATTATCTGCTACAACGTCAAAGAGATTTACATCAGTATGCCAGGTGATTCTTCTAAGATTGGCCTTGACAATCTTGAAGTCATCAATTTCAACCTCATCAAAATTCTTGTCTTCAGGAGGTGTGGAAAAATCAAGGATGATCAAATTGAAATCATCTTTTTCAAAAATTTGACGATCAAAAGCATCTTTTTCAAAACTTTACAATCTAGGTTTCTTCAAAATAAGATTATCTACAAAACCCAGAACTTAGCTTTTTTTGAAAAATCTGCCTTTTTCTAAAGAAAAATCAACAATCTATTTTTAACTTTTGTGCAAAACTTTTTCGAACATAGGCATGTTCATAGTCAAAATTCAAGTTTCTACACATGCAATACTCTCCAACATAAATCAGGACCAAATCAGTGTTGCTTCATGATTTCCTAAGAACATTCAAAAATGACTTACATCATGTGCATCTAGTGTTTGATTTGCATGCTTTGGAAGGTGCAAGAAACATTGCAATCAAGAATCTTGATCATTTTGGGTTGCTTGCAACAACTTCTATTCCCATCTCAGTGCAAAGCCTTGAATTCATAATTTCTTGTGTCAAGCATTACAATTCAACTTCACGAGAAATCATATCAGTAGATGGTCATATTATTTGTAGCCTCAAGCCGAAAGACATTGAGAAGTGTTTTTAAATACCACCATACACGAAAAAAATCATCATATCTATTGAAGAATGTGAAAAGGTGTGGTATGCGCAAAAGGACAAGTGTTGGAAAAGAATGGCTCAAAAGTGGTTGAAAGAGAAGCAAAATAATTTTCCAAGGAACGTTGGGTGCAATGAGTTCAAGGATGAATTTTCAGTCATGATTACTTTTCTTAATCGAGTCACAGGTCAAGCAGAAGCCAATAAATTTCAGCCTTGGGTGTTTTACATCATCTCCTACATTGTTAACAAAACAAAACACTATGACTAGCCAACATTGATTAGTGATAGTCTCCACCATCAAATGATAGAGTTTTTCAAGGCCCGTGAATTCCACATGATATCTTACCTCGTATATCTAATGGCCTTTCAAAGCAATTTTAGAGGTTTGACTGTCATTGGAACCTTGGGTGTTCAACATGTATATGATCATTACCCACAATTAGAGTTTTTAGAGTCTGAGGGGCGTTGCAAGCGGGTGAATGATTTATTCCTAATGCATATGAAGTGAGATCTTGATAATGAGTTGCATATACATATTTCAATAGATGCTAGATTGGCAATGGCGGAATGGGATGATTGGTTTATCCAATTCCCCACATTCTCCTACATAAGAGTATATGGCTTCTCAAGTGATCCAGTCATGCTTCCTAGATATCCAACGGATGAGGTCGTGTTCATGGAGTTTCTAAGGAAAGTACACACCTTTTTGCATAACAAATGCAAGCCTACCTTCAGCTTCTCATTTGAGGTGAGTATATATAGATGTAGATCGACAGCTCATGCTAAGTTAATGAGTGATGAAGTGTCAAAGTTTGGTCTCAATATTTCCAAGGAGAGACATTCATACAATCCTTTGGTGTCTTCGCAACTCGTCTTGGTCACAATCATGCACATGTACCTACATTAGAATATTTTTGGGTTAATTGGGTAGATGAGTTTGAAGTGCACAAGCACAACTACTCACAACTTACTCTTTAGAAAATGGAAGATTTCTTATCAAAAGATGTGGAGGGATTGCTAGAAGATGATGGGGAATTCCTACTTCCCATGTATGCCAGAGATCAGGTCGAACAATGACCACTTTCACAAGTTGATTGGTTTGCCAAAGAGAGCACCTCAATTGAGGAAAGGACAAGCTCAGTTGTTAAGAACATCAATATTTTCCTGAACAATAAGAAGACACAAAAGGTAGCTATTCCAATTGTAGAGCCGCTAATAGTTCAGTCATCTCTACCTTCTACTAAATCAAAACAAAGAGCGAAAGCTATGAGAAATCCTCCAAAAGACACAAAGATTAGCATAATGACGAAGGGCTTAAAGGAAAAGGTGAATCAACAAGAACAATCAGAAAATGCACCAAAGGTTCCAGTTGAATCATCACCACGAGTTGAAGTAGAGACTTCATCTCCTATTCTTCCACCATCACTGAAGCCTTCTCCTATTCATATAGATTCAAAAGTCGATTCACTGGTTCATAATGTCTCAACACCGAGTGATCCATTAGGAGTTACTAGAGCTGAAACCGATCCTCCCAAAGAAGTTAGTAGAGACTCTTCATCTTGGCTTGAGGACCTCTTGGGTAGGAAGAGGAGGAAGCCTTCCTATCAATTGAACTTTGTAGAGCCTGAAAATGTCTACTAAGACACATTAGAGAAGAAACTTAAGAAGAAAGTTCATATGGAGAATAATTTTGAACATGAGATCATTGTTGAGTTTTTCACATATCTTGAAGACAAGAACGTTGGTGAGGTTGAAATTGATGACTTCAATATTGTCAAGGCCAATCTCAAAAGAAGCACCCAACATACTGATGTAAATCTCTTCGAAGTTGTAGTAGAAATTTTGAAAGAACAAGTGCTCAAGGATGGTCATTGGCGATTAAAATCTATTTTCAAACCTAGAAAATATTTCCATTGGCGAATTAAACCTATTTCAAAACAGAAAAAACAATTTTGTTGGCGATTAAAACTTTTTTTTCAAACCAAAAAAATATATCCATTGTCTAATTCAACCTATTTTCAAATGCATAATTGGAAAATTAATATAACCGTGATCATTCAATGAATTTTCTTATGGACAGTTGTAGTTGCATTCCATAAGTAAATATTTGAAGCACAAGATTTTTGAATTGAAACCTCTGGAATAACACTAGAACCATTAGATGCAGACATGTGGTGAGATCAAGGCTCATCGCTCATTGTGGTAATGAACCCGATGGGTTGAAGGATTTTGGAAATGACTCAAGCGATAGAAGAACTTAAGTGGAAAAATTATGCACGTGCATAAAGTTTTTTTTAAAAGAGGGACCGTTCGATGAATTTTTGATGGACGACTATAGTTGCATTCCAGAAGTAAATCCTTGAAGCACTAGACTTGCAAATTGAAACCTCCGGAATAACACTAGAACTATTAGATTTTCAAAAATCAATGGTTGAGATTTTATTAATTATTTAGGTATGTCGGTCATCATGCTCTTGTTTACTTTATAATCTTTCCTAAGTCAAACCAAATTATTTTATGACAAAGCCTTAAATCTTAAGTCTTTAATCTTGAGGGTTGAGTCTTGTCAACCTAGCGATGTCCCCATTTTAAAAATAACTTTATTTGCATGTGCACTATGCAGCCATCTTGTCATTTGTCGCGGGCATACCTTTTAAGCACTTGTTTTTAAGGATTCAAGTGTTGAAATAAATGTTAATTGTCACATCAATGTTAGTGGTGAATTTAAAAATGATAAGTGTGATGTCATACTCATTGTGTTTGTGCTAACTTCTATAAATACTTCACCAACTTGATGTTCTTCATATCATTTATAATATATTTGGCTTTGATTTATTTCTTCTCTATTCTTGATTTAACTGAGATATTATGGAGTCTTCATGGAATGTCATGCTACCCAAATTTTTTTGTTAGAAAATAAGGGACGATGCATATGGCAAACAAAAGTTGGGTATGGTTTTTACAATTCCTTGTGTGCAGGTTGACGGTGCTATAAGAATAATTTTGGGTAGGGAATGGCTTCAAAACAACCCTTATGCTCTATATTCTGAGGTAGCTTCGGATTTCTTGTCCAATTGCATGGAAATTTTTCTCGATAAATATTTGGTGAAGACATTGGAAATATGTTATTTGTAGCCTTTCGTTTACTCTATTTCTTCATTGGAGTTGGCGCTAGAGCATTACAATTTTGAAAGTGGTTTAGAGCCTATTAGTGGAATCTTTAGGAAAGTGGAATTGCATGCTTCTACAACATAGGCTCTTTCCTTGGTTAATATGAGATGGGGTTTGTTATGTGATACGAAAGCTGAATCATTAAAGAGTATGGAGTTTTGGAGGAAGGTTTTGTGTGATTCACTTTTCTTGTCTGTTGTTAGTTTGTTAAATTTGATTCACATTCTACTCAAACACCCAGTTGATGGCCTCAGCTAATGTTACAAAAAAAAAAAAGTAATGAATTGTGTGATGTGTGATGTGTCTATATTTTATTGTACAGCATAACAATTTGTGTAATATGTACTTTGTGACTAGTTTTTTGTCATAGTTAGTGGATTTTTGCCTTTTGGCCATGATGCTGGTTATGTACTAACTACTATGTACTTTAGTCTTTAGTAATAGATACTTAAATTAATATAATTTTTGTGGTTCCATTCTTGTAAATCCTTTTTTCTTTGGTCAATATAAAAATGTGGCTTTTAAAACTAATAGTAATTTTCAACATATAGTTCTGATCATAAGTGAGCAAAATTTATTGTGACTTATTAGTGGGCATTGATAATGATTAAGGTAAAACAAGACATTTAATTCTCTTTTTTCAATGTGTCGAATTAATCTACCTTTCATTTATTCTATTGAAATTCTCAATATTTTTAAAGAAATTTTGGTTGTGGTACAGCAGGCAGCGACACGGATTAATTCCATATGAATAGCCAGAGTGATTAATTGGATCTCTTTATATTGAAAAATGCATGATGTACTATAGAATTGTAGATGATGATTTCAATAATCTAGTGATTTAGTGAAACAAGATTTGTAATGATTTCATATCGTTTGAGTGGCATTGGCGATTTTGACAATTGATATCTTGTTAGCTTGATGTACAGTTCGCATGTAGCCAAGCTGTCAGAGTCCAGACATCAATCAAATTAAACATTTAAATTGTAAATGTTAGGCTTAAGTTAGACGAATTGATTAAATTGTATTTTTGGTTTGCGCGAATCACAATTATGACTATACCCAATCTCGCACGTGACATGTGTGAGGTGTACACAGGGACCAAGCTAGTAGTGACACTATTAGTGGCACTTTTGGCCTATAAATAAGGACAGTGAGCACAACTGAAATCATTTGTTGAATTGTCATAAGGGTTTTGATTTTGTAGGGTTAATAACTTAATAAGGATTCAGGAAGAAGATGATGTAGTATTATTGGGGATATTCTAAATTCTCCTGCCTCTAGTTATGTAGTTATAGAGTAAAAGACCAATTTCCTTCAAGTTCAAAATGGGTGGAATTGGAAAGAAATTGATTTTGTTCACTTAACTTATCAGATAGGTTTTGAACCAAGATGAGGAGCTCTGATGGAGATAAGTGTTATCCTAGTACATGGAAGTTGAAAGTAGAAGATGGGAGCAGTTTTACTACCCCTCATCATCTGCATGATTCTCATTCTCAAAGGGGATAAGTACATTTTGTATCTTCATAGCTCCCATTTCCCCAACATGGTTGGCCAGGCAAGCACCTTGCATTTATTTTTTAGACACCATGGCCTACCAGG
The DNA here is from genome assembly GCA_007258455.2 of Sequoia sempervirens. NCBI lineage: Eukaryota > Viridiplantae > Streptophyta > Pinopsida > Cupressales > Cupressaceae > Sequoia > Sequoia sempervirens. The sequence continues at coordinate 429,548,581 of VDFB02105785.1, read as the reverse complement.
AAAGCCCCATGCATTTATTTTTAGATCCCATGGCTGACCTAACAAGTCCCATGTGTTTATTTTCAGAGCACATGGTTGACCCAACAAGTCCCATTTATTTTTAGAGAAACATGTATTACATTTATGTTTTCACCAACGGTCTAGCAAAAGCTTGGCGCTTGCACTTACATTTGTATTTGTAATATGTAATAATGTGACATTGTAATTCAATTGTAATAAAATAAATGGTTGTGCTATTAATGTGACATTGTAATTCATTTTATTAGTCCTTTGCAAGTTAAGTGCTATTAATGTGGCATTGCAATTCATTTTATTAAGGCCTGTGCAATGTTAAGTTACCGATCCCTTGGCCTTGATTTCAATCCTAGCGCATTAAAGTTTAAAGAAACTTTAAAACACAAGTTTATTATTTATATCATAAATTACTCAACCATCCGATGAACATTTGATGTATAGTTGTAGTTTCATTCCAGAATGAAATGCACATAGTGCTAAGCTTGCAAACTTAAACCTTTGGAATCACCCTATAACCATTAGATTAACAAAGATCAACGGTTTAGAATTTGCTATCAATGTAGGAGTAAATCATAAATGGATCATTTTAAATTTTGTCAGCCATGTACTAATTGTGTACTATGTAGTCCAGAAGTAACACGTAGATGTTTCGGTTTCATTCACTTTAATATTCGAAAAAACAACACTTTCTATTGCTAAGTGATTTTATTTTGAAGTTAGAGGGTTAAAACACAAGGAGATTTTAGTCTTCAGTTTGCTCATTGCAGTGCACCACCCTATTTTGGGTTCCACAATTCCACTTCCAACAAAGCCATTCCAGTAATCTAGTTTCAACTTCAAGAATCAAAATATGTGTAAGTTAAAGAATTCTTGCAGCTATATTTCATCGTTTGACGTTTCTTAAAATATTATTTTGTCAAACTTTGAAGTTTAAGTTTAGGCTTAAGAGGCTTAAGAGTTAAGAAAAATTAAGGACTAATAGGGAATTCACAAATTTCACATTATTGATTGTATTAGCATGTCTACCACCAGTACCACTAGAGCAATGTCAGATAAAAAAATACATTATGCAAAATTGCTTAAAACCCTAGGTTTCATTGATGAATACCATGATATTTATGATCTTGAAACCTATGATAGGCTTACCTCAGAACTTAGATTTTCATCTTAGAATAAGGCTACAAAGCAAATGCAAGTTAATAGTATTAGTGCATCGTAGGTAACTAGATTAGGGCACATGATGTTACATGAGGTTTTCCCTTGCCCATAATTTATCATGGTCTATGCCCTAAATTATGATGATAACCAAAGAGAAATTTTTAATAAAGATAGCAAAGAAGAATTGTTATCCATTAATGTAGAAGAATTTGGAAAAATTTTGGCCTTGGGGTTTACAACAGAAGAATTTGGAAATGTCCACATTGACCTAGAAAAGCTTGCTAGTGATTATGAAGCAGTGGATGAAATGGAGAAAAATTCTTTCTTAAATAGAATCTTTCTTAAATAGAATAGTTCAGGATAGAAACAAATTGAAAGGTGATCATAAGCCTCCTTATGATTTGGATATTTTTAGACTATGGGTTTAGGATACTATTTTCATGCTAGCATTTTGCCTCGAACTGGATAGAAATTTGGAAGTGGCTGCAAGCCTCCTTGAAATGGTATATAATATCCATTATGGTGTTCCACATGTCAAATATAATTTTATTGGGCACATTGTAGAATCCATGCATAAACAACTTTTAATGATTAAAGGAGGTTCCACCAAGACATTTAGGTTCACAACCTACTTGTGCTATCTTTTTCTATTCAAATTTAGAGGAATGTTTCAGACCAACAAGCTTCAGATTCAGCCCTATAGTAATGCTGAGAAAAATAAAATGGCTCTAGTATATGAATGGACCACTATGATAAGGATGCATGATTCTCGAAGGAACTACAGTCATTTTTTAGACTACTTTTTGGCTCCATTGCACCAAGCAATTACATATACTCCAATGCCTAGATTGCCTATGTCATGTAGAAATTGCATTCAACAAGGAAAAGAAATACAATTAGCTGATTGGTACTTAATGGAAGAATATATTGTGCTAAGATTTTATGGATCGGAAGTACAACCATAAAAAATTCCAATACATGTGATAGAAAGGGTTTTTGCTTTGGAATATGTAAGGCCAATGCAAAGTATTAATGAACTAAACTTTATTGTTCAACAAAAGAAGACCTTTACCTTTTTCATGTGGAGGGATCAAATTCAAGAGAAAAGCATTTAGTGTGGCACGTAATCTTTTGGATTTTTTTATTTTGATGCTATCTGTCACTGACAGTATGATCCATGTGACACCATTAAATCAATGGTTGTGCTCAATAAGAATGTTGCAAGTATAATTCAACATCAAAGTAAACCCTTGCTTGAAAACTTGAGAAACAAGGATTCTTGGGATGAGATCAAAATAGCAATGGAAAAAAGTGTTGTTGAGAATGGTATTTATTTTGAACAATTGTTAGCAGAAATTATGGCATTGCATCGAAAGACAATTAGGAGGTACAACATTTTTTATGAAAATTATGAAAATTCATAAACCATCTAGTAGAGTAAAAATGTTAGATTCTCTAGAGAAGGAAGTTATAGAAAAAAAATTGGTCATGATAAAAAATTACTGCCTTTTGGTCTATGAGGAAGGAGCTAGGTGATCCAAGAGCTCTTGCAGAGTATGGAGATAATGAAGAAGATAGTGAGTCTAGAAAATTGTGGAATATAGAGCATCCGAATGAATAAGAAGATAAAGAAAGTGATGATGAATCTAATGATGATAGGGAAGAAGAAATCCATGTCAATTTCAAACTTGGTTTAAGTGAGGCCACAAAAGAAGCATATACTACAGGAGCAACCATAGCTAAAAGAATATGTTATGAAGGTGGTCCTTTGGGGTCCCAAAGACAAGGCCCTTGGATGATAATAGATGTAGAGCATAGAAAACTAGTTGATAAATTTGGCCTTGGGGTTGGAAGTGAAAAAGTAGACCTGGGGCATACAAGTCAATTTTTTAGAGCTTCAAATACTCATCCTCATAGTTAGACACAATCACAACTAGGACATGCCCATGGTGGAGAGCTTAGTGCAACTAGCACTGCCTCTAGTGGTGATGGTATGGGTAGTAGTACTAGTAGTGGTCAACATGTGCTGCAAAAAAAAATTACACACAAGAGGACAACAACACAATATGCCACAAAAACACTAGGTGGTCTAGGCATATAGAAGAGGAAAAGGATTTTGGCAAGTCCAAGTCACACTACCAGTGGATCCACCACAAAGGAGTTATTTCCAGGCAATCCCCCACTACCAGTTATTCTAGTTGCAACATCATTAGCAACTGCAAGTACTCCTATTCCTTCACCATTCAAGCATTCCACTATTCCTGTATCCCTAGGTTTTGATTACATTGAAGGGTTTAAAAAGAAATTAGAATTGAAAAAAAAAAAAAAGAAGCAACTGATGGAGAGTGTGTCTGCTGTAAATTTAGAGCCTCCAACAACCATGGTATTACCCACATTTGACACAAATAAAGAAATCATGGAGTACACAATTCTTGTTCCCACAGTTCAAAACAAACCAACAAATCAGATGGTTCCATCTAAATTCTAGCTAAACAATATTCAATTGGATTTTTCTGGACTTAGAAATACTGACAAAATTAATGTATCAAAGAAGAACAATTAATTGGTGTACACATCATTTCTAAAGTAAGATAGAGAGAAAAAAATATTGCAGACTCAAATTGAAAAGTTACAGGAAGACCTAGAAAATGAGAAAGCAAAGAGGAAAGCAGTAGATAACAAGAGCAATGAATTAGAAAAAAGAATAAAAAAAATTGCCTCTACATTAACAAGCAAAGATGATAAGCAGAATGAGATTGTAGTGAATGAATTGAAGCAAAGGCTAGATGAGGGAAAGAATAAATATGATAAGGAAAAATCCACTTCAAAAAATTAAGACTTAGCATTGTGAACGGAAATGCACAATGGGAACAAAAATTGGAGGGAGAGCTAATGAAAGCAAAAAATGAAATAAGTCTTGTCAAAATAAGCTATCTGCATTTTGTAGAGAAACAATGAGGCATATGAAAAAAAATATTTGGGATGAAATAATGTAGAGGATTGATCATTTGTGTAACATTTTTCAATTGATTGATGCTATCAGACAACATCATAAGAATCTCAACAAATATTTAATGGACAAAAAAAATGTGTTGGCATTAAAGAAATCAACAATTCAAATTCAACAAACAGTCTACAAAGCCAGTGAAAATGTTTTGAAATCAAAAGGGATTACTAATCAGCTTGTTACATCAATGATGTTGTCATCTATCATTGAAAAGTGTTTGAGAATGCGTGAAACAAAGGAATATTTGCATTTGGTTGCAGACAAGATGAAGAAAGTGGATGAAAAGGTAAGGAACTTCACAAAGCTTGGTTTGCCAAAGGCTTTTGACACAAATGAGGGATTCATTGGAAAGAATGATTTTAGAAAGAAGATGGAGGATGCAAGGAAGATTGATTTGGACTAGTTTCCTTAGAACCCATATGTGGTGAACTATTTGGATTCCATCAAACCATTACTAACCTTGAATGTAAAATTGACTAAATAATCCAAGACAAGTTTCAATTTGAATCATGAATTGTTAATGAATCTTCACGTCAAACAACATCAGTTAGAACAAATGAAAACTCCACCACCTAAAGAGTGGAAGTTGCTAGAAAAGGTGATGCAGTGATTTGATTTTTGATAATATGAGTTTCTAAGTTCCAACTAAGCTCTGTGCAGAGTTTTATTTGAGCAAGATTTTGCATTGCCAATGCCTCTATGTATTCCTTCATGTGATAATCAATTTAAAATCTTAAATTTAGACTTCAGTAATGTGTTGATGTTCAATTATCTGTATTATTTATTATATCATTTGAAGAAAAAGCTTGGTAGTGGTTTCAACTACTAGATACACTTTAAACGATTGTTGATGTTCATTATTGTATATGCTACTAATTATATTTTTAATATGTTATTAAGCTATAAGCATTGAGTTGAGTGATGAATCGCTGAGTACATGTTCAAGTTTTACTTTCAACACAATTAAAACATGAACTATAGGGTGATTTTAATTCTAGGCATCCATAATCTTAGTGAAATTGCATTACAATTCACACATCAATACTTAATCTCCATGACTACTTAGCAAATCCACTAAACATTTATATGAATTCATGCTTTAATCAAGGTACTTTAACTAGTTCATTAAACCAAAGCCAGAATTAAAACATACATCAATGCATAATGACAAAGAAGATTAATGAAATATCATTCATCATATTTCATTAATAATTCATGTAAAATGTTACAGTTGGAGAGATGATAGACTCAAAATAAGGGAGAAAAACAATCTTAGTCGCTAGTCCTCTAAGTTTTATACCCTTGTCGTGGAGTTCTAAATTTTCATAACTTCCTAATTCCCTGATTTGGTTCACTTTGTTGAGTAACTAAGTTGCAAGTTTTTTAGACATAACCTTTGAGTTATGGTGTGTGGGTTTATTCTACTTTTGCTGAGTAATTTTCTGGTGGATTATCTATTATTGGAATTGGAATGATGGATTTTTGGTTAGTTTCATTATTGTGGTTACTATCACTCAAAGTCGCGGTTTTGGTGCTTTTACTAACCTTAGTCGCTAGTCCTCAGAGTTTTATAACCTTGTCACAGAGTTCTAAATTTTCATAACTTTTTGATTCCTTAACTTGGTTGATGGTACACTTTGTTGAGTTGCAAGTCTTTCTTGGTCATCTTTCTAGTCGGTGAGTCAGAGGTTTTGAAAACTTTGAAACTTCAAACTTTGGTTCTAAGGTTCCAAGTTTCAGTGAGCACGTGACATTATGGACTTATCTTTCCTTTCAAAGGCGTTGTCATCTAAAATCTCATTGAATGCTATGTACGAACTAACCTTGAGTTGTCTTTTCAGGAATTTCAAAAAGCATGCAGGTTTAAAGGCTATATTTTTGAGTAATGAAATTGAATGCCACATTTAATGCAAATCCTATAAAAAATGATAGCATAAGTGGGTGTTGAAGTTTTACTTAGACATTTAGCCTGCATTCACATTCTTTTCCAAGGCTAGTACTTCTTAAGTGAAAACATTCTCTTTGTGAATTTGTGTTCATCAGAGTGGAATTGAAAACGACTGGTCTGACATTAAACACATGTCTTGTTGATGACATAAGTTGAGGTAGTGAAACTTTTGCTACGTTTTTTAGTTGCATTTCCTTCTTTTTCAATCTACTCTTCCAGGTGTTTGTGTGTTTCTTTATGTGCTAGGAGTTCATGTAGTCCAGAATTGGAAATTGTTGGCCCAACGTAAGGGATATAGAGCTTAGACCTTTTAAATTAGAATAGTTTTGGGCGCACCTGAAGAGTGTTGAGAAGTCTAAGCTAGATATAAAATTGTTAGAATAGCTCACGGTGGAGGGTTTCTAGAAGTTGTGTTGAGTGTGGACCTGATAAGTGCATGTGTGAGAAGGTACATTCTGGAGATACAGGAAATTAAAGCCGCATATGGGACTATAATTGTAGAAATTTCTCTTGAAGTTGTTTCATGTGTGCTGAGGATTCCAAAAAGGGACCCTATAGAAGACATGTTTGTCATAGTGGCAGGTGACTTTTTCAAAGCAAATTAAGACTGGTGTAAGAATTCCATGGCCAAAACCTAGTTGAATTCTGAAAGGAAAGGTAAGTCGCAACTGTCGACTAAACTCAAAAGAGTGCATTTTAAGGAAGAAATTGCATATGCTATTGCTTTATTGCACCGCATTGTTGGGAATGCATGAGTTGAGCTATTTGAGGATTGGATGTGCGATTTATCTTGATAATCTATGATGAGAACATTTTCATTGATTGGGCTAAAGTTATTTACTTCCATTTGAATGAGAAATTAATTAATTTCCATAAGATTGCTACTTTTTGTAGGTGTTCTTGCTTGACATACATTGTAGGTAGTCAAAGGTCCTTTTGTCTTGGGTTGGAGCCGCAAGGAACCCCAGCTTCTGATATGCCTGTGTATAAACACTTTCCTCAATTCACTAAACAATTTGGAATGGGTCATTTTTGTTGTGTTAATGATGCATTTTTAATGGATGTCGTGAGGAATCTAGATGGAAATCCAAAAATGCACCTTTCCCTTGAATCAATTTCTCTTGTATCAAATTTTGGGAGTTTTTATATCCAATTTGATAAGTTTTTCTATTTGAGAATAGGGGGTTTTGAGAAAGCCCCATTGAAATTACCTCAGTATCCTGAAGATTTACTAATATTTCTCGAAGTTTGTCGATAAATGGCCATGGTTAATATTAAATATATGAGCATGGGGAAATGAGGGTGTGTCTTCCCATTGAAGACCCCTTCTTTTATCTGCAAAACAAACTAGGTGGCCAAGGGAGCTAAAGGAGTACTCGAGGAATATAACCTCCAGTATTTGTCTATGAGAGCTAATTTTGACAATAAGGGTTTTGTGAGTAGAATCTCTATGGAGAAAGCTTATATCAACATCAACCATCTATCAAATATTTCTGGGAAGATTATGTCGATGAGAATGAATTTTTGAGAAGAGATTATATGAGGCTAATGCTAAACCAGATATAGGCTTTCAGTCTACCATTTTAGACTCCTAAAAATGTAGCTGAGGATTCAACAATCATAGATCTTGTATATGAAAAAATTTCTGATAAATCCCACCCTAAGTTTGATTGGAGACAAAGTGAAATTTTAGATATGAGGGTGTGTGCTGCCCCAGTGCTTAAAAGAACCCAAGACTGTTGGATGGGAAATGGTGGCAAGTTGTTGGTCCTATTTAGGAGCCTAAGTCATCACAGAAGAACGAACAGGGGTGTACGCAAGCATCTGGTGCAAGTGTATCATCGGGGAAACCCTCAGTTAGGTCCTCTAGTGCAAATTTTCATTCAGGAGGTGATGGTGATAGGCTAGAAGAAATAGCCAAGTTGAAGACCATCTATGAACAAGACAGTGTGCTTTCTCCTACCCCTAAGAAGAAGACCAATCAAGAAAAAATTTTGCCTATAGATTTTGAAGCGATCTTTAAATAGATCATTGAAGATAATACCTTTCCTCCTCTATCTGAATTTCCCTCTTCTATACCTTTGGTTGATAATCCACCTATCACTCCTGATGCTCCTAAATAAACTATTAGTGGAAATGAATATTTTGGTCTGGTAGTAACCTCCCCAAGATGGCTGAAAAAAAGCAGTGGAGAAGAAGAGAAAGCATATTCCTACAATGACAGTTGGAGTGGATAGAGTTGCAAAGTTACTTCAAAGCCTAAGAAATCTAGGAGGATGTCAAGGATGGTGACTAATGCTACTTCTGGAAATCAAATGTTAGAAATTGTTGACCATATAAAGGATTTAAATGAAGATGAAATAATGGAGGAAAAATACAAAGTCACACATGTTGATATGGGGCCTCCAACACTGGAAGGTGATGTGTACCATGTCAATTATTCAGTCAATGCCTTGATTAAAAGAGTGAAAGAATAGCGGAAAGAAAATATAAAACTATAATCGTTGGGTAACTTTATTTCTTCCATGGCCACTCCTCCTGCATCTAATGAAGCCTCAAGTTCTCAGGGAGAGCTAGAGGGCATCAATGTGCTCACCATATAGAAAATTAGCCTCATATAATCTCTAACTAGAGGGCATCAATGTGCTCACTAGGACATGAAGCGGTTGAAGTTCTGGAAGATGAATCTGAAGATAAGGCAGAAAATTGATGCATAGTTATTTTTAGCATTTCATGATACTTTCTTTAATTTTAGTTCTTTTAAGCTGAAGACAATTTTAATTTTTGGGTGCGGTTGTCTTCAAGAAACCGTTACCATAGACAATTGGTTTATTCTTTCAAGTTTTTTTTACAGTTATCTTTCATATGGAAACTCATATGGTGAAGTTCATGCAAACATAATCTTTGTGTTGTGGTGTATGGATTTATTATGTTTATTCTGAATATCTTGCCAATGGTTATCTATGTTGGTGTTCTGGATGTTTAATAGATTGCATTACTATCCAATGTTTATCTTTGAATGAATGCTTATGGAAATGGTTGATTTCAGTTAAAGAAATTTATTAGTTCTGAAGTGATTTAAGTCTTTGTGCTTTAGTTGATAGTTTGATATTGGAATGCCTTTCAAATCTCTGGTTAAAAGCTACACCTTTCTTTGCTTTCTAGTTAAAAGTAGCCTGAATTTCTATTCATTGTATATCATAAAAGGTAGCTGCCACCTTGTAAAATAAGCAGAGAATCGATATGAAATTTAGGTGATTTGGTAGTTTAAGCTTTTATTGTTTAAGTTGTGTGGATGCCTTTATAAGTTATTTATGTTGAACTGTTAGCTTTTGTTAGCTTATAACTTATAAGTTATGGATGTTTAACTATTAGCTTCTATTCAAGGAATGGATTAATAATATTCCTTTCAGTTATTTATCAAATATTGTGTGAATGGAAATGCAATAGGAATTTATAAGTAGTTTGATAAGTGTTGTTCTTTAAAAATGATGAAAAATCACATATCAAATTCAATACCATGGAATACAATATAAAATATAAAATATCACAATTTCATGGAATACAACATAAAATATCAACTAAGTTTGGAATATGATTCATGAAGTGCAATATAAAATAAAATATCATGAAGTGCAATTATTCACAATTTCATTGAATACAATATAAAATATCATCAACTATAGTATGGAACAATGGGAAATAATCCATGAAGTGCAGTATAAATACCTAAAAGCCGCTAATTCTCTTCCATTTCCCAAATGGAGTCAGGGTCCTCAAACTAACGTTCATCTTGAGATAAAGTAAAAAAGTTGTCTTGAATTTAATTCTGAGTCTGCTCTTCATTTTCTTTGGCCTCTGTCTCAAATTCAACATTCATTGTGTGATTTGTGTCAATGCCATTTGTCCCAGTCCCACCGCCACTACCACTACCACCAATACCAGTGTTTAGAATTGGAGTGTTGCACAACCCGGTCCTTCTTCTTTCACATGTGGACCTCCAGATTGTGAGTTCCCTTTCAAAAGGAAAATTAAAGACATTATACGCAGTCCTTTCAACCTCAAGAAATTTTCCAAATTCTTGTCTAGTTTGTTTCTTAACTTTGATTTCAAAAACTCCTATGTATTGAAAACTCTCTCATCCTCCACCAACCCCAATATCATTGTTTGACATAAATCAGCAAGTTTGAAATATTCCGATATCAAACCACACAATATTTCACTCTGACCTAAGTTTGTCCAAACCTTTTTTATTGATCCCAATTCAAAGGCCTTCTCCATGCCCATGGATTTATACTGGTCCCTCATAGTTGTTGCAAAAATCCTAGATTGTTTTCTAAGCTTAGCTTCATTTAAAATTCCTTCTATTTTTTGCTCGTCATATGTTGCACTTTTCGAAAATTGTTTGATCAATATTTTTACTTGATCATGAAAATATTTCGGGTTCTCTCAGTTTACCCAAAATTGAGGATTCACAATACCCATGGCTTCAAGTATTTCATGTTGAGGGAATCTTTCACGAATCTCTGAGAAAGAGATTTTGTAATTTCCTTCAAATTATCACTAACAGATTTAACAATGTCATTAAAATCTTCCTACTTAATAGCTACTTCTCTGCTAGAGCACCTGGCTATCTTACAATGGTACATTGTTATCTCATATCCACATACACAGATAAATAAGTGCCTACTTGCATTAAACTATAAATAACTATCAGGATTATTCAAATCAGTAATTTTCCACCACATGAAATAATTTGGGCCATCTTGTGTTAGATCTAGATATAGATGATTGAGGGCCAAGCATGTATGTTTACATAGATTGGAATATTCATTAATATACATAGTTTTGTCTTGGGCTTTCTTCACAAGATTTTTCATCACATCCAGCATGGGGAGAAGACTAGCTAAAGTCAAGAGTGTCTCTATATCGCTTAACCTATGTAAAAGGTTAGGAGCTTTTTCTATTGTGTTGTGATGCTCGTACATCACTCCAATCAAGGATTGATATTCTAAAAGAACTTGTTGCATTGGTCCATGTAGGGAGATCCATCTGGTAGCAAAATCCTTCAAAATCTTGTTTCCTGATGTTATTTCCTTAACAAAAATTTTTAATTTTATGAAACGTTTGGGACTTTGGTAGAAGTATGCATGGATCTCGTGGACTAGATTTTCAACTTTTGATACTGTAGGAAACTTGCTTACAAATTTGAATTCTAAATTCATTTTGAGGGCCATGCAGTGAATATCAAGCATGTATGGTGCACAAGTAGTTCGTAACTTTGTGTAAACACCAGTCCTTTGACCTTGCATCACTATAGCTCCATCAGCTCCTACACACACCAACTTTTTGGCAATTTTCAACTCATCCATACCTGTAATTTCATTCAAATATTTCTTGACTAGTCCAAATAGATTTTGCGATGTTGAACTGTCCTTCATTTTATGAACACAGAGAAGATGATCTTGGAGAACATTTCATTCTACAGTATACAAATGCATACAAACCCAAGAAGTATTGTCTACCGTAATAACTTCATCTAAAGATAATGCAATGAAATTTGAATCTTTTACTTTCTCCTTTAAATCTTCCTTTTCAACTACAGCAAGACAGTTTTCCCATTCCCATCCAGCATTTACTGACCAATGTGAGAAGGGATGGTGAGGAACATTCAAAAAAGATAATAAACCAAAATATTTCGGGTAGTCTATCATAGGACACCCTTTGGAAAAAATATGAAAAACAACACTCATCTGAATAGTTTTTGACATATTTGCTACTTCCATTGCTTTTCCAAATTGAGCCTCAAGTGTACCTTTACATGCAACAATGTTCAACATTATTTTTTCATGCTCTTCATAATACACGACATACCTAACATGAAGACATTCTTCCTTTGATTTCCATCGTATGAATGATTACATTCCTTTCTGTCTATGATTTTTTTTTCATAATCTTTACTGATATGCTTTTCTATAGTGTCAATCTTTAGCTGCAACATCTTGGCTCTTCCACATTTCCAACTACAAATCGTACATTTGGCCAATGTTGCCTTTTCAATATTGTTTGCATTGTCAATACCCACTGGTACAATGAATGGGTACTTTGACAACCAACCAAGTTGAAAATCCCTTGTCATTTCCCACTTGCACCCCATTTTTTGTTTGCTTCTTTTCTTGCTACCAACATCATCATCCTCATCCAAGTCAATTATCTCATTCTGGCTAACCAAGCCCAGGGTATCCCTTGGAACATCTTCTATGGTATTTCCATCCTCATTTGATACATTTTGATTTAACTCAATGACAATCTCAACTTGACCTTCTGGTGGCAGTGAGGTATTGTGAATGCTACCAATATTTGGTGGAAGAGTTGATGATGTAGCTCTATCTTGACCTAATGGATCAGAAGCTTTGGAAATTCCAAAGTAAGACTGTATGGTACGTCTAAGTTTTGGGCATTTTGATGGCCTCCTAGTCTCTTCACCACCTTGAGGAGTGGTAGGAGCCTTACCACCCTAAGGAGCGACAAGAGTTTGAGGAGCAGTAGGAGTCTCTTCACCACCCCGAGGAGCGACAGGAGCCTTACCCTTGCTACTCAAGTCGCTAGACATATTGATCTCACTTTGAATAAAAACTAGAAAAAAATGTCTTCTTGTTTAAGAAGGATAGAGAATATAGATCCCATTCCCTACTCAATATCATCTTTAAGACTAAAGCAAGAATGGAAAAGAGATAAAGAAAACTTATTATTATAACTAATAACACTATGAAGAAATGATCACTCACCTTTAAGTCTACGTTTTCAGCTTTTGTTGACTTTCGAATCGAGAAGTGGAACCTTAGAACTAAACAAAATGTGTAAGAATAAATGATAGTTTCGATTGTATTTATATCAATCCATATTTGGAAAATTCCGTGGAATTTTTAAATGCTATATTAAAAATTTGGCGAATCTCGCATGCTTATACAACAATATGTTGTAATTTTCAAGGTGAAATGTGTCCTCAAATGTAATTATTTTTTAATGTTATTGGCGAAATAGGTCCTCATAAGAAACTATTTATAAATTTTAATTGGAGAAATGGGTCTTTACAAGAAACATTTTGTAAAGTTTAATTGGCGAAATGGGTCTTGATACAATGTTGTTTTAATAGTAATGGCGAATATGTAGGTGTTTTATTACATGTTTCTAGGATTCCAGGCGAAAATATTAGTTGGTCCATTTGAAATGCGTAGTTTGTTATGGTGAATTTTTTGCTTAAATATTCCTCATAAAAAAAAAATTGGTGAATGGACATGGCATTGGACCGATAGTTCATAAAATCCAGGCAATTTGGACACCCTGTTGGGTGCAAATAATTCGCCAATTTCGACTTGTCGATTTCTAGAATTCACCAATTAGCGAAGATTTGCCACTAAAGTTTTCCCTATTTGATGGCTATGATAATATGTTTCCAATCTCTTTCATGGTACTTCATGGACTACCTTGTTGCTTCCTTAGATTCTGGAGTCACCTACATATCATCAATAGCTGAGTCATTTGGTCATCTACGAAAAACATATGAGAGGTTGGATAGAAGATTGCATCACCAAGGGAAAATTTATACTTGCAGAGATGTACCAATTGAGGTATAATGCCCATGATCTTCACTCAAGGATTCAAGAATTTGAACATAATATAGCGGAAAGGAAACCAAGAGATGAGATTGTCATTTCTGACTTGAGGAAGGCTTATGATTTAGTCACTACATAAAACACAAGAAGAAGCTTTTTTGTTGGAGATAACAACACCTCTTCAAAGTAAAAACCTACGGAGGAATATCTATAGAATTGGCTAGATATAGACAGAAGGTCACTCACACTCTCAATTTCATCAGCACATTTGTGTCGCAAATCCCTTATCATATATCAACATGAAGATGGCACTTACTTTGATCTCGGTGAAGTACAGACAAATTTGCAAACCTTGTCTATCACAGTTTTAATGGTGATCCTACTTCTTGCAAGATAAATCATGTGGTTTCAATGTCAGTAAAATTTGATGAAGCAATGGAAAAGAGAAAATAATTCCTTAGTTTGATCATAGACGGTGAGCAGATGTTGGAAAAAAAATACATCATTTTGGATGGTATCAATGTTCCTGATGAAGAGACAGTTAACAGCTTTTTGGAGGATATGATTTCCCAAGTTACCAATGAGTGAACTATCAGCTGGAGCATGCAAATATTTCCAAGAATAGAACTCAAGTAAAGGCAACAATTAACTTGATTCCTTTTCCAAGTTCAACTGATTGTTCTCATTCATGCATATCTATTCTTTGGAAATATCAACATATAGTTGGAGTTTTTTCAGTTATTTGATGTTAGTAGTCTAGTTAACTATTAGTTTTCTTTTGTTTAGTCTTAGAAATAAAGTTTTGATGTTTGCAAGACTAGATGTTAAAATAAAGAGATTTTAGGGTTCCCTACTCCTTGTTTGTGTATAAATAAGGGCAGCCTTTCCCATTTATTTTTAACCGTTGTTGTGATAACAAATTTGCTAAGCCTATTTTACCTACAATTTTGTTATTCAGTGTTTGTTCATTTTTGTTTCAAGTGTAATCTAGTTGATTACATATCGTATGCCTATTTTGCTACAAATTTTCATCCCAAAAGTGTTTTGCTGTTATAAAATTGAGGAAGGAAATCTCATGCCTACCTTGCTCTGATCTATTGTCTCAAATATATTTAAGAACTTTGTCTTACACTTTTCTTTCGTAATATTTATTTCAGCTTACATCTAATAAGTACAATGAGTCTTCAGGTGTGTTATGAAAGAAAGTTTACTTAAGCTTTTGTGTCAAATCAATCATTCCTTTTTTACTTATAATTCTCAAGATCTGAATTTACTTGAGTTATTAGAAGCGTTATTAGAGTAGGCTTAGTTGTATTTTGAAGTTATGAAACTAGAGAAAACCTCAGCTGCAACACAAAGTGTTTTATAACCTTGTTCTCTTAGTTGAGAAATAAAAAGATTGACAGTATTTTGGTGTTTCTTTTCAAGCATAATTAGCAAAGAGGGAGCTTCCCTTCCTAATCTGAAGAGTAGCCTAATTGTGCATAGTTTTTTGTTTCTAATCCGCATTCTAGAGGTGCGAGTTGAAATGACAATAGTTTTCTATGGTTTTGAAGAAAAAACAACGATCTATTTTTAGCTTTTGTGCATATCTTTTCTGAACATAGGAATGTTCACATTCAAAAGTAAAGTTTTCATACATGCAGTACTCTCCAACAAAAATCAAGACCATATTAGTGTTGCTCCAAAATTTATTGAGAACATTCAAAATTGACTTACATCATGTGCATCTAGTGTTTGATTTGCATGCTTTGGAAGGTGCAGGAAACATTGTGGTCAAGAATCTTGATCATTTTGGATTGCTTGCAGTAGCTTCTATTCCCATCTTGGTGCAAAGCCTTGAATTCATAATTGCTTGTATTAAGCATTACAATTCAACTTCACAATAAATCATATCAACAAATGGGCATATTATTTGCAGCCTCAAGTCAGAAGACATTAAGAAGTGTTTTGCAACAACACCATATGCAAAAAAAATCATCAAATCTATTGAAGAATGTGAAAAGGTGTGGTATGCACAAAATGACAAGTGTCAGAAAGGAATGGCTCAAAAGTGGATGAAAGAGAAGCAAAATACTTTGCCAAGGAATGTTGGGCATAGTGAGTTCAAGGATGGATTTGCAGTCATGATTACTTTGCTTAACCAAGTGATGGGGCAAGTAGAAGCCAATAAATTTCAGCCTTGGATGTTTTACATCATCTCCTAGATTGTTGAAAAAATAGAACACTATGATTGGTCAGCGTTGATTAATTATAGTCTCCACCGTGAAATGATAGAGTTTTTCAAGGCCCATGAATTCCACGTGATATCTTAGCTCGTATATCTAATGTACTTTCAAGGAAAGTTTAGAAGTTTGATTATCATTGGAACCTTGGGTGTTCAACATGTATATGATCATTACCCACAGTTAGAGTTTTTAAAGTCTGAGCGGTGTTATAAGCGGGTGAATGATCTATTCCATATGCATATGGTGTGAGATCTTGATAATGAGTTGCATATATGGATTTCAGCAGATGCCAGATTGGTTTACCCAATTCCCCACATTCTCCTACATAGGTGTATATGGCTTCTCAAGTGATCTGGTCATGCTTCCTAGATATCCAAAAAATGAGGTCATGTTCATGGAGTTTCTAAGGCAAGTACACACCTTTTTGTGTAACAGACACAAGCCTACCTTCAACTTCTCATTTGAGATGAGTATATATAGATGTAGATCAACATATGATGCTAAGTTGATGAGTGATGAAATGTCAAAGTTTCATCCCAATTTTTTTAAAGAGAGACGTTCATAAAATCCTTGTGGTGTCTTTGCAGCTCATCTTGTTCTAAATCATGAACATGTACCTACAATTGAGTATTTTTGGGCTAATTGTGTAGATGATTTCAAAGTTTGCAAGTGCAAATACTCCAAAGTAACACTTTGGAAAATGGTAGATTTCTTATTAGAAGATTTGGAGGGTTTGTCAGATGATGATGGGAAATTCCTACTTCCCATGTATGCTAGAGATCAAGTCGAGCAACAACCACTTTCACAAGTTGATTGGTTCACCAGAGAGAGCAGATCAATTGAGGAAAGTACAAGCCGAGTTGTCAAGAATAGAAGGATTTTCTTGAACAGTAAGAAGACACAAAAGGTAGCTCTTCTAGTTGCAGACCCACAATTAGTTTGGTCATCTCTACCTTATGCTAAATCAAAACAAAGAATGAAAGCTATGAGAAATCCTCCAAAAGACACAAAGATCAATAGAATGATGAAGGGCTTAAAAGAAAAGGTGAATCAACAGGAAAAATCAGCAAATGCACTAGAAGTTCTAGTTGAATTAGCGCCATGAGTTGAAGTAGATATTTCATCTTCTCTTCTTCTGTAGTCGTCGAAGCCTTCTCATATTCATATAGATTCAAAAGGTGATTCACTAGTTCACAATATCTCAACACCGAGTGAACCATCAAGAGTTGCTAGAGATGAAATTGATCCTCCCAAAGAAGTTAGTAGAGACTCCTCATCTTGTCTTGAGAACTTGTTGGGTAGGAAGAGGAGGAAGCCTTCTTATCAATTGAACTTTTCAAAGCTTGAAAATTTCTACCAAGAAACTTAAGAATCAAGTTCATATGGAGAATAATTATGAAGGCGAGATCATCCTTGAGTTTGCCACACCTCTTGAAGACAAGAACATTGATGAGGTTGAAATTGATGACTTCAAGATTATCAAGACCAATCTTGGAAGAAGTGCCCAACATAATGTAATTCTCTTCGAATTTGCAGTAGACAAACTAAAAGAACAAGTGCTCAATGATGGAGAAGATAAGGCATCCCTTAAGGTTGAGGTTCGACAGCTACGACAATATGTTTCCAATCTCCTTCATGGTACTTCATAGACTACCTTATTGCTTTCTCAGATTATGGAGTCACCTACAAATCAACACCAACTGAGTCAGTTGGTCATCTATGGAAAACATATGAGAGATTGGATAGAAGAGTTCATCACTATGGGAAAATTTATACTTGTAGAGATGTGCCAATTGAGGTATAATGCCAATGATCTTCACTCAAGGGTGGACCTATTGTAACTGCACTGGCACACCTCGAACTCATCCTCACAGTTGAACTAGTAGTCTTCCATAGAAGGCTTGTGAGAAGAATGACCACCAAGGAATGATGAGAAGTGACCCCAAGGATCACATGAGCGTCTCTCAAAGAGATACTTCAGATTAAGTCTTGCTAACTCATGGCCCATAGCCTTGGTGTCAGATGTTGCACAGATAGGAGTGAACATCGTACAAATACCGTAGAAATTCCATGAACACCACCTTATCTGAAAGATAATGGGGTAGCATTGCTAGATGACCTGCATATCTATACACGCGAATGTAGGTATAGGTAGGGAATTGGATGAACCAATCTTCCCATTCTACCATCACTGATTTGGCTTTCTCTAAGATACATACATGTAGCTCCTAATCCATGTTCCTCACTTTGTACATAAAAAATGCTTCCTACACCCACTTGAAGTGTCACTCAAACTATGTGAACTCAAGTTTTGTGTAATATTGATGAAATTTTTATACACTTAGAATCCCCACAATGTTCAACCCTCTAAACTGGCCTTGGAAGGCTATCAGATACATGAGGTACAAACACATATGGAACTCATGAGCAACCAACAAGTCGATCATCTATATGCGGAGAACATCATTGATCAAAGAGGTACAATCGTAATGCTCCTTTCTATGGATGATCTGAGCCATGATGTAATACATTTAAGGATAGAATTTATTGGCATCTTCTTGAGCAAAAACACGGTTAAGAAGGGTAATTATAACCGCATATTCATCTTTGAACTCTCCACGACCCACATTCTTTGGCAAGTTAACTTTCTTTTATTTGAGCCATCTCTCTACCATTCTTCTCTGAAATTTCTCCTTATCAGCATTGAATGCCTTCTCACACTGTTCCATGGTAATGAAAAAATTATTTAGATTTGGAGGAATATCAAAGCACTTCTCGATGTCCTTGGGCCTAATACTACATATCACTCATCCATCCACTAATTGAATTTCTCGAGTAGTAAAGTTGTAATGCTTTACACAAGACATTACAAATTCTATACATTGTACTGTGATGGGAAGTGAAGTCGCCTCTAGCGACCCAGATTCCTTGATGTTTTGAAGTGTGATCTAGTTCATTTTTGAAGCATTTAAGTCAACCTCTAGATCCACCTAATGCAAATTTGTGTCACTTGTTTTGATGAAATCATAAATTAAGACTGATTTGGTCTTGAATTGAGTGAACTACATTATGTAAAACTAGCCTATTGACTGTAAACATGGCTATGTTCTGAAAAAAAAATTGATGAGGCTAAAAGGACTCCTGGTGAGGCTAAAAATAGCCTATCGAGGGGCAATTTTCATGAAAATTTTTGAGACGTGGGTTTTGTAGAGAAAATAATTCTATGAAAACCCGCATTAGAAATTTGAAAAAATGCCTTTTTTCTTCACATGCAAAGACTTTTTGGAAAAAAAAACAAGGGGCTATGGGGCTATGGGGCATTTTTTTTCAAAAAATTCTAGAATTTGGGTTTTGTAGCCACCAATGTGTTGATCAAATCCAGATTCTTCATGTTTCAAAATATTGAATTTTCCTCTACCATGCAAAGGAATATTTGGAAAAAATAAAAGCTTCAAGAAGTGAAGCTACTGGGCAATTTTTCTTGAAAAATTATAACACATGGGTTTTGTAGAGAAAGTCATGCACAACATACCCAGATGAACATAATTATGAAATATTGTCATTTACTTGGACATGCAAGAGAAAACCTAAGACAAGGATAGAAAAAATAAGAGAGAGAAAATAGAAGTTATATTCTACCTCTTCCTATACTTGAATGAAGTATGTTGAATAATATGGACCTATATCTGCAAAGAACACTAAAAAATAACACCTATAGTGCCTTCATATCTTGCTTGCACGAGAAAATATGTGTTTTCCTTCAACATGTTGTGAAAATAATGGGTGCACGAATGCATATTTAAATAAATTTGAGAGTTAAGGTGTCACATGCAGGAGAAAATCCTAATTTTAGACGCAATTATCTTATTGGGCTAGAGATTGAGCCATGAAATGGGCACCACCCAACATGCAAGGCACAAATGCGTCATATGCAAGTAAGATTGACATTTAAAACTAGTTTTGATATTTTTAAATTCAGTTAATTGAATCCACCTTTATAGGGCGGCTAGAGTATGTACTTCAATTTTGAAAGTCACATTTTGATTTTTTGGGCGCCATTCTCAGACTTGAAACTTTTTTGCTAACTTCCTACTTTTTAGCTTTTGAAAATGTCACTGCAACCTCTATTAGACCCTAAATTTTGGATGCCCTATTGATCCTAGAGATGAGCAAACACATTCATTGTGTAGCTGGAACAATTCTAAAGAAATGTTGTTGGGAGCTGTGACTGCTAAAAACTGAGTCTGATGCCTCAAATTCAAGGGCACCTATTTTCAAAAGGGTGCATATGACACTAGACAGCCATTTTCTGTATTTTAACTCTTTGTGCTTCAATCTGCCACTACCAGTGACTGATTACTCCCATCGACTAGATGTTGAATCCATCGCATACCTAGAAGAATTCCGCAAAGGATGACTGTATGTGCAACATTTGAAAGTTGATTTAAGGACCTCAAATGCAAGGGCATCCCTGGCCTATAAGGGCACAAGTGAGCTTTTGAGAATGATTTTGCAATTTGTAGCTTTCAACCAAACTCTCCATTTTGACCCTCGCTACCAAGAGTTGGACTACTCTGATGTGCATGTTGATGATCTCATTACAGAGATAGAACAACTTGGAAGAGATATTCCTGGGAGTGACGAAGGGAGAAAACTGCTTCTAAGACCTCCAATAGAAGGGCACCTTTCTCCAGGAAGGTGCATTTTTCCATACTTAGACATATTTTTGCTTTCCTTTTCCTTTCAGCATTTTCTACTAATTCTTCATCTACGGGCATTTGATGAATCTCGAGGGCTAACAGTTGGATTCACTCCGTAGCTAGGAGGATCCTAAATAGATCTCGTGAAGATGATAGCTGTCGAAAACCTCATCTAGTTGGCTAAAAGGCTAGGCGCCCCTAGTCTATAGAGGTACAATTTGATATTTTCACTTTTATTTTCCCTCTACTTTATGTGCTTGTTGGATCAATTGCCATAGTTGCTCAGTATGTCTTACAGAATAGCAAACGAATTCATTGCAGAGCTAGGCTGAATCTGAAGAGATCCCCAAGAATTAGTTTCTACAAATTCTGACATCTAATAGGCTTTATTCAAGGGCACCCCTGGGCTACAGGGGCGCGAAAACTGTATTTTAACTTTGGTCCATGATGCGTAAATTTCTCGTTTCTTCTGCTTCTGCCATCATTTTCCAGAGTTTCACAACCCTGATGGATTTGCTTGATGACTCATTGGAAAGCTAGTAGAAATATGGAGAAGATGAATGTATTTGCAACCACTGATAACTGGATTTGGGCCTTCAAATTAAGGGCGCCTCTGGCCTACAAGGGTGCAAATTTGCCTCAAAACTGATGATTTTCACCATTTCGTACTTCACGAACACTATGACGCTTGCTAAGTTGATTACACTGAAGCATTATTGTCGTTGACACGTGTGTGATTGTATTTCACCATTTTATGCGTACAAACACTGCAAAGTTGACTTGCACATTGATTGTGCAAGTGTCTCCCATGTAGCAAGGTGAAGTGTTTCTAGATTATTATTTTTGCATTTTTCACCATTTGAAAATCCCCTTTGTTGTGAAGCATCTTTAGTCGCATAAACCTCTGTGATGAGTTTCAGGCTTAGATTCCAACACTTGGTACTAGCCAACTGCCATTGACGACCCCAGAGGTCCTAATTTTTCTCTTAAAAAGGTGAAAACAACCCACCAGACTTAAACTAACCTTTTCTTGATTCTAGCTTCACCAATGTGATTGTGACGTGAAATAAGCCAATGAAAATAAATTTCAGCCAATTCTAACAAGATTCTATTTTTTAGGGTTTTTTAGGGTTTTTCCCAAAAATAAGGCCCGAAAATCCTAATTTTCAAAATTTTCCAATATATTCTAAACAATAAACCCACAAAAATCCCATGCTTTATTTAACCAAAATCTAACTTTTGACTACACTTTTACAAGATTTAGACCATTTTAATCAAAATGCCTTAATGAAGCAAAAATTTCATTTTGGGTACAACACAAGTATAATCTGGCTGATCGCATATTGTATGCCTATTTTTCTACAATTTTCTATCCCAAAATTGTTTTGTTGTTATAAAATTGAGGAAGGAGATCCCATTTCTACCTTGCTATGATCTATTGTCTCAAATCTATTTCAACACTTTGTCTTATGTTTTGCTTTCATAATCTTTATTTCAGCTTACATCTAATAAGTACAATGATTCTTTGGGTGTGTTATGAAAGAAAGTTTATTTAAGCTTTTGTGTCAAATCAATCATTCCTTGTTTACTTCTAATTCCCATGCTCTGAATTTACTTGAGTTATTAGAAGCGTTATTAGAATAGGCTTAGTTGTAGTTTGAAGTTACGAAACCAGAGAAAACCTCAACTACAACATAAAGTGTTTTATAACCTTATGCTCTCAACTAAGAAATAACAAGATTGGAAATAGTTTAGCATTTATTTTTAAGCATAATCAGCAAAGAGGGAGCTTCCCCTCCTAATTTGAAGAGCAGTCTAATTGTGCAAAGCTATCTGTTTCCAATCTGCATTCCAGAGGTGCGAATTGAAACGCCAACAAAATTTCTTCATATAAATCACCATTTATAAAGGAACTTTTAACATCCATTTGATGAATAGGCCAATGTATATGAGAAGTTAAAGCAAGAACTAATTTAATAGTTGGCATCTTAGCTATTGGAGAAAATTTTTCATTATAATCTAAACCTTCAACTTGAGAGAAGCCCCTAGCAACTAATGTAGCTTTAAACATGCTAACTTCATTATTTTCATTAACCTTAGCTTTATACAACCATTTTCATGAAACAAGATTCTTACCTTGAGGTAAGGGAACTAAATCCCAAGTTTTATTAGCAATTAAAGTATCATAATCTTTTTGCATAGCCTTTTTCCAATGAGGTTGATCTTTAGTTTGTTCATATTTTTGAGGATTATTTGAATGCATAATGTTAGACATCAAAGAATAATTACAATAATTTTCCTATCTAGTTTTAGATTGATTTATCCTAGCTAAAATATCCTCACTTTCTTGCAACAATTTTTTAAACCATTTAGGATTTTTTTAGATGTAGGAGTATCATCACTAGAAGAAGAAGAATTAGGAGAAATTTCAACATTTTCATCATCACTATCACTATGATAAGAGATGCATTAGGAGGGTTAAGAGAAGATTAAACTTGATGATTATCCTCGACAACAATAACTTTATTTTTAGAAGATTCAATATCATGCACTTTAGAACAATCATGAACACCATTTTTAGAAATGCATACATCTCTAGCAACTTTAACTTTGTTAGTAAGAGGATTATAAGCTCTATAAGCTTTAGAATGTTCATCATAACCAACAAAAATATGATAAGAAGATTTAGGATATAATTTTTGTCTCTTTTTTTTAGGTTTGTGAACATAAGCGATTGAACCAAAAATTCTTAAATGCTTAAGATTGGGCTTCCTACCAAACCAAGATTCTTCAAGAGTTATATCCTTTAAAGATTTAGTAGGAGTCCTATTAATAATGTAAGTAGCACAAAACATAGTTTCTGCCCAAAATTTATAAGACATATTTTTAGCATGTAACATTCATCTAGCCATTTCAACAATAGTTTTATGCTTCCTTTTCACTACATCATTTTTTTGAGGTGTATATGGAATAGTTAGCTCATGCTTAATACAAAATGATTTCAAATAACTATTAAAATCATTGTTCACATATTCTTTACTATTACCAATTCTAAGAATTTTAAGTTTAAAACTAGATTGTCTTTTAACAAATTTATGAAATTTAGAAAATATATCAAGAACTTGATCCTTACTATGAATAAAATAGATCCAATTTCTTCTAGAATAATCATCAACAAAATTAAGTGCATACCTTGATCCTTGGATAGAGTTATTCTCCATGGGTCCCAAAAGGTCACTATGAACTAGGTACAACTTATAAGTTGTCCTCCATGATTGGCCTTGTGGAAAGAGCTCCCTATGCATCTTACACTCATGCATCCTATGCATACAATTTTAGATGGAACAATACTAGGCAATCCATCTACCATATTAAGTTTTTTCATCAAGGAAATATTGTTAGCATTAATATGACCAAGCCTTTCATGCCAAACATTAAATTTAATGGTAGATATTAAAGAGCATCTAGATTGAGAAAACTCATAAAATCTAAACAAATTATCATTGTCTAATTTGGCATTAGCAATGACCTTAATTTGTTTTTGATCAATAACATAGTAGATATCTTCGTAAAATTCTATTTTTAATCTTGACAAAGCTTAGCAACTGAAAGCAAATTAGTGAGGGATTTTGGGAGATGGGTGGGGCTATGGTGTAGTCTTCTTGCATGGGCAAGGAAGCACGCAGCCTGTAACAGGATGAGACTTTCTTGTGTGCTTTTCTCCTTGCATGTGCATGACTATTATTGTAATTTTTTGGTGGTAAGAAGATCTTGGGTGGTGGATTAATGCTTTTGAGGGGGTCTATTTCATTTCAAAAATCCATGTTTTCTTTTTTTTTTCTCCATTCTTTCTATTTTGGTGCTTGGTTTATCGCTACCCCATGTGGATTGGTTTTTCTAGGGAGGGTGTTTGTGTTCTTTCTCATGGTGTTGCATGTAATGGTTGGAAAGTATGATCTTTCATTTTCTCCACTTGGAGGAGGTCAAAAAATTTCAAATAGGTTAACCTTGGTGAAGGTTAATCGAGGAGTAGTGGTTTCCATTTGCACACGATTAATGGGTGCTTAGAAAGATTGCAAAAACACCTGGTGTTGGTGATCCAACCTAAGTCTTTTGTGGAAGATGTGGAGTATTACAACAATCATGTGTTGATTTGAAAATTCATAGGGATGCGGGTGTCACTTCTCTTTCTTGATTCTTGGATTCGCAAGACTTGGGACCCTGATGGTGACTTTGATATAATGTTGGCAATCAATAACTTCTTCATGGTGGATTTTTCCTATATTGCTGATAGAAATTAGAATCTTGAAGGCAGATCTCTTCATTAAACCATGGCATGTGGTTTTTAACTCTGTTGAGGAGCTCCCCTCTCAGGTTCTAGTTTGGGTGTGCCTTCCTTGTTTACCTCTAGAATGTTGGTGAAATGACATTTTGCAGATAATTTCTCTTTTTCTTAGTAAGCCTATTAGGCCTTCTCAACAAATGTAGACTAAAAGGGTTATTTCCTGTTGGTGTGAATAAATGTCCCATACCTAGTTAATTCACTTACTAGGGACTTAGGGGACATATTCACATGTTAAGTTTACTTAGGTCCTAAGATTCTTTCTAGAAGACTTAGTTGTCATGTCTATACTTTATCGTTTCCTAGGTAGTTGTGATAAGTTGTCTCATGTCATAAGATTAAGATGCTTGTCATAATCTTATGACATCTTATGTATCACCTTGGCTATATAACCAAGGGTCTCTCTCACATTATACAACGATTCTTTTTGCATTCATTAATAGGAATATAGTTTATTCTTGCCATATTGATCTTCTGAGTATGTGCTTTCCATAGGCCTTTAGATCTTGGGTGGATATTTCCATAGTCAAATCCTACATGGTAAAAGAGCAATTTGTGTGCCTTTGGTTAGTCTTTTAGGAGATCTTGAGTGAAAATCTTGTACTTTCTTGAAGCATTGAGTATGTGTTAGCATATTGTTTTCATTGATGTCAAAAGAGGATCAAGAATGAGATGAAATTGATCATGTATGAAGGGTATGCTGGCATTGATGTAAAAATGTTTCATTGATGTCTAAGGTGAGATATGGTATGTTGTGGATCTAGTTCTGGAAGATGAAGTGTAAGTTGCAATAGTTGCTCAGGATGTTGCATTGTTGTCAAGCAACTTTATCATGATGTTACAGTGAATTCTTTTGATGTCCAAAAGTAAAACCAAAGGCCAGATTTGATATGGGTTTTCTAAGAGTTTCTCAGAAATATGCTTTGTAGGTCCAGAAGTTGAAGTATGCACTCAGAAATGATTTTTTTCTACTCTTGAGTGTTGTTAGGGTTTATCAATTAAACCCTAGGTGTTTGTAGTCATGGCACTCTAGCAAGTTTTTTAATTTTTCATTGACTGTCTATTGGAGGTTACTGGTCACATAAGTTACAACTTATGTCATTGGTTTCATGTGGGGAACTATCCCCTTCACTTGACTATTACTGACTTGATAAATATTTAGCTATTGTAATATTTCCTGTCACAAATGAAATATTTTTCTATGTGTTTGTATCGAAGAGATGTCAACATGTCGGGAGGAGTTACATTAGAGTCCCTTCGATGAAGTGATAAATAAAGAGAGACAATGTAGAAGGTAGGAAGGATATATCGAAGAGACAACACAATATCAGAATGAGTAGCTTTAGTGTCTCTTCGACATGGCGAAAAATGTTTGGTGTACAATCAATGACTATGATCAAGAAGATTTGACGGTGCCTACTAGCCTATGGCACATGTGTTGGACCCCATCTATACCTCGCGGGGGAGTGAGGAATGGTGGAGATCAATAGGGTGTTGATTGGATAGTGCACAAAGTTGGTATTTAGTCTTGATGATGCAAGATGAACATGTGGTGACATATCGCTCGGTCGCTTCACATCGTTGTTGTGAAGCAAAGTGATAGAATGGTTCTCAAAATGAGCAATGAACAAAAGAAGGTGATGTTAGCATAGCCAGGTGTCAAGATATGATTGCATTGCATGTGTTCTTCATATCATAATTTATATTCTCTATCATCCAATGCATTCAACAATGAGCGATGAACAGTCAATATTATATGATGAAGATCAAACAAAAATTGCTGCACCTCTTCACATCATGATAACAAAAGATGGAGGCATATGCAAAGCAACGATATGTGATGGGTATGAATACAAAGGAACCCAAATCTATGGTGTTGGTTTGAAGGTATGTGATCGGACGATGATCTTTATACGCATTCACATCGTAGAAATGAAAGGCGGAGTCTTAAGTGAAGCCATGATGTGTAATGGCTATAAAGTGGTTGAGATCAAAGGCTTAGATTCAAAGGAGGACTATCGAATGGTGTTCATTGCATCAATTCACATTGTTGTGAATTGAACGATTGGTGAAGAGTAGTGATACACAATGGTAATGAATGACAAGATCAACGATGGAGATTTAAAGAAGGATTCATCAAATGGCTATTTTTTAAAGTTGTTGAGATCAAACAAAGAGCTAGAGGATCATGGCATGAAGAACAGGATCGACAAGCCAAATTCAAAGGTGAAGATACACAACGGCTAAGTCCATGTAAACAGGGTTTTTATTGGAAATCGACTCAATGAATGAATTTAATTTGTTCAATTGCACCTACAATCAATGTCATTGAATATTTTATCTGCTAAGCGGTGGTACAAATTGCTAAGACAATGAAGATCTGATTACATCGAATAAATAGAGGAATAAATTAAATGCATATCTAATCTTATGGTTTTGTAGATTGCTACTCTTAGAAAAATATTTGCAACAAAAATTAATGTGGGTGTGGCTCGATGCAAAGAGTGCTTCTTGAAAAAGAAAGAAAGAAAACCCTAATAGAGGGTTTTGGACGATTGGAATGAATGTGAGAATCTCAAGGAAATCTCCACATGTTGGTGAAAAAGATACAAAACAAAAAATCAATTTTTGACTAAGTGTGGAATAGAAGAGAGGGTGCAAGATAGAGAGAGAAGGGTGTGCAAAGAAGAGTGTTATAGAGATAGCAATAGATATTTGAATAGTTGCAAAGTAAGTTGCAAGATAGGATTGTAATCAAATTGTTATATCTCTTATTGCAAATCTGATTGGTGGGTGTCATCAAATATATGGGTAGGTGCTTAGATTAGGGAGTGGGTTCTTCCTTAGAGTGGTTGCTCCTAAAACTAGGGGATTGGAGTCTCCTTAGGGTTGGTTCCCTTAAAGCATTGTAACTAAACATTGGATTGTGAGGTTGTATTAGGATAGTAGCTCCTAGTAGCATTTCTCACCGTGGTTTTTCCCATCTTGGGTTTTCCATGTACATCTTGTGTTATGTGATGCTTGTGTGTGTGCATGTTCATTTATTTGTATGTTAAGTCACAATTTGCACATTAATGGTTTAAAGAATTATTCTGCTCAAATTATTTAAGGATTAAAAAAATTAAGATCTACCAATTCACCCCCGTCTTAGTAGTTTGTTGTGTCCAACAGTATGCTCTTTTCTTGCATCTTTGGATGATCTAGATAATCAAAAAGGTGTGATAGAAATACAAGATTATGGGGGGGTTCCTTCTTTGGCTTTGTATTGCAGGTGCACATTGGGATCTTGTTGCATCAAATTTGAGCTCACCATTGCATCCAAAATACCTAAGAATGTCAAATCTACCTTTTTTTCATCCCTAGTTGGACATTGGAGGCCAAATATACAATGGTTTGAAGATTGAAGGTGGTTGCTAAATCTAGGAGGTAGCTACCACTTCAGAGCTTTTTGAGACAAAAAGAATGTTGTCATCATGTTCAAAAGGCCCAAGAACCTTAAGATCTATTATCAAATTGTCAATTTTAGACAAGTTGCTTTCGGAGGAAAATTTTTTAACAAGCGGGTCATACAACCATACCTAAACAAAGAGCGATTTTATTAAAAAATAATTTAATTTATTTTCTACAAATTTTTTTTAAATATCAAAAAAATCAAATCTCACTGTTTGTGGTTTAAAATAAAATATTTTAAAAAAAATTTAAAAATAACAAAAACAAAATTTAGGTAGCTTGCGCAGGCAGTACCTGTGTAGGTCTGCATAAAGGTACATGGGTACCCATATGGCCTTGTGCCCCATAAGGGTGCAAAATAAAAAATAAATAAAACTTGTGCAACTAATTCAAGGTGATACATTTAAATGAAGTGTGAACTTGCATAAAATGAAATGCATAAATTAACTGATACAAACCAACAGTATTTTCTTTTTGAAAAGTAAAAGAAGAACAAGAACTTATAGTTGATTTACTTTGAAACGCACAAACAATAACTGAAAGGAAAAATTTTAAAGTAACCATTACATAGATATAAGGAGTTTGAGATTACAGTGTTCCTTGAATCCATCTAATCCATCTAAAACTTTATCCATCTTGTACTATTGAAACTAAGGAGCAGGAAAAATATCATCAAGGTGCTTTTCTGCCCATCCATGGACTTACTAGTCCCTTGTTTTATTTCCTATTGGAAAGGCCTGTCCCTTCGTAGAGCATTAATGGAGAGAAAATCTAATGCCATATGAGACTAGTGTTTGACCCTACACAATCCTTAGTTGGTCATACACTATAGGAAACTCCTAACTAGTATGACCTCTGATTGGGCGCGTATCTAAGACAAAGAAAACTAACTAACACTATCAGGTTGTAGCATCACCTTGGCCAAGGTTTTTAAATAAGCACAACTTGACACAGTGAATTCATGTAGTCAAGTTTATCACCCTACTTGGCAAGAAATCATATAATGAAATTTCAACCCTCATGTCGGTCTCTTATGCTACTGCATACTAGCTCATGAGGGTTTCGATAATCTGACATGATTGGGCTAGGTTTCTCATTATTTAATTAACTCATAATAAATAATTCGGCTTGTTTGATAGACTGTAGTTTCTCATCTAAAGGTTCAAGAAATAACCATGACGAGCTTGCAAGAAATTTAAGATCAACATTCAATACAAAAGGGGTTTAAATCCTTTAAGAAAGATAGCTTTTCTTTTTCTAGAAGAGTGAACTACAACTTAGATACTAATTATGTTTTAAATATTTCCAAGGTTGGGTTTGAAGTTTGCCATTTGTTTGGACTAAGGAGTCTTCATTTATATATACTTATATTCCAAGACTCACACTTATTTTAGTACAACTTAGAGGAGTTTAGGAGACCAATTAAAGAGTCATTCTCAAAGGGAGATATCATATATCTACTCTCAAGATGACCTATAAATTCATTTTAGATGCTACCATCATAAGTAAGAACTTAGGAAAAACAAATAAGATTTACACGTATAAGAAAATGTGCAGCTAAATCTTCGCATAACTAGTTTCTTTATCCTTTCAAAATATTTCATTGCTAAGGTAATTTAATGGAAAGAAAAGACTTAAGAGCTTAATAGCATCATGTTTCAGTTTGCAAGAAACGAAGCATTCTCAATTTATCACATAAAAGGTGACAAGGACTTAGAACTACAACATGCATGTTTAGCCCAATGAACGTCTCTCTTTTCTAGCTGCGTTGCTCCCACAATGATCATGTGTTGGATTGTTCTCCTCTCTTTCTATGTACTCAAGGAGAATACAAGATTTAACAATCTCAATAATTTTATTTCCCCTCTCTTTTCAACTTTTCTCTCTCTCGGCCTGAAGTTTTGTTCCCTACTTTCATAGTCTAAGCTCTAGAAAGTACAGAAAAATTTGATTCCAATGCGTGCAGCCTTAACCTACACTATCGACTCTCCCCTTCATGGATTTTTTCTCTCCTTCACACCCAAAATATATTAATTTTTCTACTCTGTAGAACAAATCTTTGCTTGCTATCCTATCATCTACTCTTCCTTTTCAAAATTCCTAGCCTCCCCGTCTCATTCCCATTCCTTTTCTTCTTTGAAAAGATATCTCTATCTTCTTGAATAATAGTGCCAAGAATTCATTATCCACCTTGCAAGAAAGTGGTAACCAAAAAAAATTTCCCTCTATCCTCAGAAGGAATCATATGATAGCCACCCTCGAAACCCTTTTTATTTAGGTATCCATTTAACTCCATCCTCTCCCACTCCGTCTTGGGTGGCATCATGGAGAATATACAGTTCTATCTCTTTTTCTTTCCCAATGCTACTGCTTTACTAACATTATTATTATAAATTTTATTCGTGGAGAGTATCCACGGTGACGAGAGAAATATATATTATTTTTGGTGATTTATATACATTGGTACTATATTCGAGTTGCTAAATATCATATTCGGGTTGATAATTATAAATTACCAACCCCTATAAAAATGCATAAAGATTACTTTTTTTCTTAATATTAATAATAAAACAATTGATGATTGCCCCTTTTTAATAGGAGCGTCATTTATAATTACTTCCCTTTTAAAATATATATATTTTGAATTTATTGATATGTATTAAGTTTAGTCCTTTTATATTTGATCAATTTAAATAAAAACAATTAAATATTTTTGAGAGTCATAAATGTTCGGGTCCATTAAAGGTTCAATTTTAATTTTAAATTCAAAATAAATAATAATGTGATATTACACGACCAACAACACAGGTTAGGTGATCCTAACACCTAAGGTCGACCTTGCGGTTTACCTGACAACTCTAGACTGGTAGTTCCAATCCCTACTCAAATGACAGACACACACTTACAGTTGGGTTTCAAATGACACTAGATTTCTCTCCCATCACTCCTCGTACCTAATGATACTTTTCCTCCCTCCTCGGAGGTGATATTTCCTACAACCACTAGGTCAAAAACAAGTAGTTAGTCTGATATCTCATTACATCTTTACAATCTGCATCTATGTAAACATGAAAACATTTTTCATATGAACTTAATTAAACTATTTATATATATACATTGTAAATCTCCATTCAAAAAGACACTTAATGACATATATATATATATATGCTTGAGAAACAACATCAAGATACTAGGGCACAACATCAAAATATATAGGGCACAAGTGAGATGTAGCATATCCTTCCCCTTGTGAATCATTGTCCTCAATGATTTAGAGTATCAAATAAGTAACAAAAGTTTTCCATTATTTATCCAAACATAATGAAAGAAGTTTGACTATTATAAACATTAAATAGATGAGGATATTTAGGATGCATGTCATTGAAGTCCTCCTAGGTGACATCGTCTTTTGAGTACTAGTCACACTGGACCTTACACTGGGTAACCTCTATGTTATGTAAGTGATGCTTATGTACCTTGAGCACCCTGATTGGCTCAATCATGACTACCCCTACGTCATGTACTTGTAAGGAGTTCCAATCAATTAAATGTGCAAAATCAGATACATAATTTTTAATATATGAAACATAGAAAACATCATGCAACTGAGCGAGAGCTAGTGGTAGAGAAATTTTATAAGCAACTAGATTGATAACTTATAGGACTTCAAATGGTCCAACATATCGGGGTGCAAGTTTGGTTGATTTTCCAAATTTGATGGCACTTATATGAGGTTTGACGCAAAGAAGAACTTTCTCTCCCACTTCAAATTGTCTGGGAGTTCGCTTTGCATCTGCATAGCTTTTATGTCAATTGTTACCTTCCGCTAACCTTTTCCTGATCAACTTCACTTGCTCTTCCATTTCTTAGAGAATTTCTAGACCGAGGATTATCCTCTCTTCCAGCTTATCCCAACTGATAGGAGTTCTACACCTCCTTCTGTATAGTGCCTCAAATGGTGCCATTTTTATAGATGACTGATATGAGTTGTTATAAGCAAACTCAACTAAGGGAAGATAGTCCTCCCATTTGTACTACTGATCCATGCAGTACATTCAGAGAAGATCCTCTAGTATTTGGTTGACCTTTTCTGTTTGGCCATTTGTTTCAAGATGGTAGGCGAAACTAATGTTCAGTTGTGTACCCAGGGCTATAAATAAGGTTTTCCAAAATCTAGATGTCATTTTGGCATCCCTATCGAATATTATTTTCTCAGGTACTCTATGCAAACGAAATATTTCTTGCACAAATTTATAGGAAATAGTTGGTGCACCATCTGTTAAGTTTCTTGGTATGAAGTGTGTTACCTTGGTAAGTTTTTTTACTACTACCAATATGGCGTTATGTTTGTTTTTGGACATAGGTAATCCTTGGACGAAGTCCATACTAAGTATTTTCCATTTCTAATCAGGTATTGTGTTGGGTTGCAATAATCCTGTGGGGTGTTGATGTGTAGCCTTAACTCTCTGTCACTCTAAACAACTTGCCACGAATCTTGCAACATCATTTTTTATCCCCTTCCAGAAATATAGGGGTTTAATATCTACTAGAAGTTTAGTAACTCTAGGATTTCTGAAGTATGGTGCAGAGTGCACTTCTTTCCAAATCAAATTTCTAAGTTCAGTGTTTTCATGTATATACATTCTACCTCGGTACCTTAGTAACCCATCATTTTCTATTTTGAACCCCTCATACCTTGGATCTTGAGGGTTGAGTTGTAGAGCTTCCTTTACCTACTAGTAATATCTATCATCCTCTAGATAATGAAGCACACGGTTTCTAAAATCTGAATGTAGTGTGGTTACCGCATTAACATGTCGTTAGCGGCTCAAAGCATCTGCTACCCAATTTTCTTTCCCTTTAATGTAGTTAATCTCAAAATCATAATAAAAGATTAATTTCAACCATCGTCTTTGTCTTGCATTAAGATTAGGTTGGGTAAATATGTATTTCAACCCCATGATCTAATCAAAGCTTAAATGGTTTTCCTAGTAGGTAGTGGTGCCACATTTGTAAAGCATGAACTATAGTAGTGAGCTCCAAGTCATGGGGTGCATAGTTCTATTCATAATTTTGAGTTTTCAGGATTCATAAGCTCCTAACTACCCATTCTGCATTAGTTCCCCTAATGCATCAGTTACTACCAAAAATTTCCCCTTGGGGTCTAGTACTTTTAATATTGGTGCCATGATTAGCTTTTCCTTAAGGAGCTCAAATTCTTTCTGACATGTTTATATCCATACAAAAAATTTCCCTTTCCTTTGGAGATATGTGATTGGGTATGCTATACATGAGAAGTTCATTACGAATTTCTTGTAGTAGCCTGCTAAGCCTATAAATCTTCTCACTTCATGCACATTCTTGGGGGTGGGCCATTTCGTTATCACCTTTATTTTAGTTGGATCTACAACAATACCTTTTTCGGAGATGATATGACCTAGGTATTGTACTTCTTTCTAAAATAAGGTGCATTTTGATAACTTCACATATAACTTCTTTTCACACAAGCACTGTAAACAATTTGAAAATTAATGTTCTTCATTCTTAGAGTAAATTAGAATATCATCTAGGAATACCAAAACAAATTTATCCAAGCAGTCATGGAACACGTTGTTCATCAGATTCATAAATGCAATTGGGGCATTGGTAAGCCCAAATGGTAATACGGTGAACTCGTAATTCCCATAATGAGTCCTAAAATTTTTTTTATGGATATCCTCATCTCTAATCCTTAACTAGTGATACCTTGATCGTAGATCTATTTTAGAGAAAATTGTTGCTCTATGCATTTGATCAAACAAATCATCGATGCGGGGTAGAGGGTATTTGTTCCTGATGGTTAACTTGTTTAGCATTCTATAATCTATGTAGAGACAAAGGGTCCCATCCTTTTTCTTAACAAATATTACCAATTCCCCCCATGGCGACACACTTGGTCTAATCAAACCTTTGCTTAGTAAATCTTGTAATTGGGCCTTCAATTCCATAAGATCTAGAGTTTTCATATGGTAGGGGGCTTTTGACGCTGGTGTTTCTCCTGATACTAACTCAATGGAGAAATAAAATATCCTCTTTGGTGGTAACCTGGGTAACTCTTTAGGAAATACATCTTGATAATCCCAAAGATAGGGATATTTTTCTTCAAAGGATTCCTTTGGATTTTCATATTTTGTTGCACTTTCCTTGTGAAGATAACTAGTTTCATACATCACTAGGTCATCATGGTAAGAAATTTCTTTATTTTCACTAATTTCCTCCATTTTTACTGTGAATATCTAACAACTCTTCCTCCCATTTCGCTTTAATTGTATAGCAGAGAGTTGTCGCAGCTTGACCTCATGATGAGTGCCTTGCACCAGCACTTTATTTCCTAGTCCATCCTCGCACTCAACTATTTTTTCATAGCAGTTAACCTTGGCTTTGTGTTTTCCCAACCAATTCATGCCTAGAATGACACCATAGGTTCCTAGGGGTGCTACATATAAATCTACTTTTGTGGTAAGGCCTGGAATTTCAACCTTGGCCTCAAATAAACACTGCTCTACCCAAGCTCTCGGTTGGTTGGCATACTCAACAGTCCAAGAATTAGCCATAAATCCTACTCTTTTAGGAAACTTTCTTGACATCTTAGGAGAAATGAATTTTTTTGTAGCTCTAGTGTCTATGAGTACATTTATGGGGTTTCCATATAGCATACCTAGAGTCTTTATCAGGGTAAACTGATATTCTTCTTGTTTGTTGTCCACCACTACATGGATTCTCTATTGAAATGTTGTTTGTTGTGGAGGTAAAGGGTTCCTCTTTTGCTGTGCCCCTTGACTTCTTGTGGGGAACTGGTTGGCATAGTGCTTTCCTCTACATGTATAACATCCCCTAGGGGTCCTCTCTTTTCAATTCCTCTATTATTTTCCTCATTGCCTCTTCTAGATTTATCAAAACCCCCCTATCTCCCTATTTTTCTTGACGACCTCCTTTAAACCCTTTTGCATTTTTGTTCCTAGACCTGAAGTTATCTCCTTTCTTCTTAAATGACTGGGAGTTTTGTGACCAATTTCTCCTCTTTTTGTTCATATCCCTAATCGAGTCATCATTTTTGAGATTTTGTTCCTATCTTACAGCCTTCTCATAGGCTTCATTCATAGTAGTAGGAGCCAATACATCTACAAACCCACCTATATAGTTGTTGAGACCCATAATAAACTTTCTAATTTTGTACTTTTCATCTTTTCGAAATTGAGGAATGTACTTGAGCAAATGGGTAAACTTCTCCTAGTAAGCATGTATGGAAAGCTCCCCTTATTTCAGTTCTTGGAAGTCTGTCAACTTATGTTCAAAGAATAACTAAGGCATCCATCATTTCCTAAAGATTTCTATAAACTACTCCCATGTCACATTGGCGAACGTCAAGCCTAATTCAACCTTCTTGTTTTCCCACCAACCGGCAGCCTCTCCTATCAACTAGTATGCCCCCCACACTGCTTTCATATTCTCAATATAATCTTGGATTTCAGAATATTTTTCCATTCCAATTATCCATGCCTTAATGGCATCATCGGCCTCAGATCCATCATATTGTGGTGGTTTAACCTTTTTCATCTCATCAAAAATGACACTGCGTATTGTTTTATCTTTACTTGACTGGGAAAAAGTATGTTCTTCACTATCAGTTTGATGTGTAAGGTTTGTTTCAATATTTTTGTCTCTAAACTAAGACTCATGTTCCTCATTCCTCATTCTTTTGTGTCTATCTTCCCTCTACTCCAAATGACAAAGTTTGGATTGGGTGTCTTGCATCATGAGCAAAATCCTGTCTAATTTGGTTGTAGAGTTCTTTGGGGGTACAACTTCCCCTCCACCTTCTTGCATATGAGACATATTTAATTTACTTAATTAACCTATTTAATAAACATCCTTTTAGTCTCTTTATTACATTATTAACTTTCATACATTTAATTCAAGGTTACACACAACAAAATTGATATTTTATTAGCACTACAAAAAAGAATTACAATATTTACATCTCAAGACCTTATCTAAGAGCTATTTTTGCTTCCAATTATGGGATCTTCTTTCCCTTCTAATGTGGAATAAGGAATAAGTAGGTAACCTAGAGTGGGTACACGAAGTTATTTTGAGTCATCAGACTCATTTTTGCTTACAACAAGAGGTACAGATTTGTTTTCATTTTTAGGTATCATATTTTCCATGATGGTTGTTGTCGCTGCTTCTCTTCTTGAAGATGTCCAAGGTTGTCTTTCTCTTTTTAGTTGTTAAAGTGCATAATTTAGGGTTTTGTTATTAGAGGCCGGAGTTCAGCATGAATAATCATGTTTCAAACTTGTTATTCTCCAAAGCTGAGAATAAACTGGATCTTGAGCTCTTTTACGTTTAGTGGTATGAATCCACATCCTACCAAAAACCAAAATGCTTTGTTTCAGTTTTTATTATTCCTAAATTTTCTTGTGGTGACGAGCCCTAGGTTCAATGTCAAAACCAATTGCTCTAATACCATATGTAACAAAACTAAAACTTATACTACTAATTCAAAGTGCTACATTTAAATGAAGTATGAACTTGCATAAATTGAAATGCATAAATTAACAAATATAGAGTAGCAATATTATTTTTGAAAATAAAAAGAAGAACAAGAACTTATAGCTAATTTACTTTGAAATGCATGAACAATAACTTAAAGGAAAACTTTTTAAGTAAGTAACCATTACATAGATACAAGGAGTTTGAGATTACAGTGTTTCTTGAATCTGTCTAATCCATTTGAAACTTTATCCATCTTGTATTGTTGAAACTGAGGAGGAAAAATATCGTCAGGGCGCTTTTCTGCCCATCCACAAACTTACTAGTCCTCCATGTGATTTCCTACTAGAAAGGCCCGACCCTTCATAGAGAAGTAATGGAGAGAAAATCTAATGCCATCTGAGACTGGAGTTTGACCCTACACAATCCCTAGTCGGTCATACACTATAGGCAACTCATAACTAGTATGACCTCTGACTGGGTGGGTATCTAGGACAAAGAAAACTAACTGACACTATCAAGTTGTAGCATCACCTTGTCCAAGGTTTTTTAAATAAGTGCAACACGACACAGTGAAGTCATGTAGTCAAGTTTATCACCCTACTCGACAAGAATTCATATAATGAAATTTCAACCTTCATGTTGGTCTCTTATGCTACTACATACTAGCTCATGAGGGTTTCAATAATCTAACATGATTGGGCTAGGTTGCTCATTATTTTATTAACTCATAATAAAGAATTTGGCTTGTTTGATAGATTGTAGTTTCTCATCTAAAGGTTCAAGAAATAACCATGATGATCTTGCAAGAAATTTAAGATCAACATTCAACACAAAAGGGGTTTAAATCATTCAAGAAAGATAGCTTTTATTTTTCTAGAAGATTGAAATCCAACTCAGATACTATTTTTTTTTTAAATATTTCGAAGGTTGGGTTTGAAGTCTTCCATTTGTTGGAACTAAGGAGTCTTCATTTATATATACTTATATTCCAAGACTCACACTTATTTTAGTACAACTTAGAGGTGTTTAGGAGACCAATTAAAGATTCGTTCTCAAAGGGAGATATTGTATATCTACTCTTAGGCTGACCTATAAATTCATTTTAGATGCTACCTACATGAGTAAGAACTTAGGAAAAACAAATAAGATTTACACATATAAGAAAACGTGCAACTAAATCTTCCCGTAACTGGTTTCTTTATCCTTTCAAAATTGGTCATTGCTAAGGTAATTTAATGGAAAGAAAAGACTTAAGAGCTTAATAGCATCATATTTCAGTTTGCAATAAATGAAGCATTCTCAATTTATCATAGAAAAGGTGACAAGGACTTAGAACTACAACATGCCTGTTTAGCCCAGTGAACGTCTCTCTTTTCTAGTTGCGCTACTCCCACAATGATCCCATGTTGGATTGTTCTCCTCTCTTTCTATGTACTCAAGGAGAATAAAAGATTGAAGAATCTCAAGAATTTTATTTCCCCTCTCTTTTTAAATTTTCTCTCTCCCAGCCTAAAGTTTGTGTTCCTTCGTTTCATAGTCTAAGCTCTAGCAAGTACAAAAAAAATTGATTCCAATGTGTGTGGCCTTAACTTGCACTAACAACTCTCCCCTTCATGGATTCGTTCTCTCTATCACACCCAAAATATATTAATTTCTCTACTCTGTAGTTTGCTTTCTATCCTATCATATACTTTTCCTTTTTGAGCTTCCTAGCCTCCCCATCTCATTCCCATTCCCTTTCTTCTTTGAAAAGATATCTCTATCTTCTTAAATAATATGCCAAGAATTCATTATTTTCCTTGCAAGAAAGTGGCAGCCAAAAAAAAACACCCTCTATCCTCAACAGGATTCATATGATAGCCACCCCTAAAACCCATTTTATTCAGGCATCCATTTAACTCCATCCTCTCCCACTCCATCTTGGGTGGTGTCGTGGAGAATATACAGCTCTGTCTCTTTTCCTTTCCCC
Source organism: Sequoia sempervirens (assembly GCA_007258455.2). Lineage (NCBI taxonomy): Eukaryota > Viridiplantae > Streptophyta > Pinopsida > Cupressales > Cupressaceae > Sequoia > Sequoia sempervirens. Next base: position 429,509,610 of record VDFB02105785.1, on the reverse strand, counting down.
ATGCTATTGCTTTCCTAACATTATTATTATAAACTTTATTTGCGGAGAGTATCCTCGTTGATGAGAGAAATATATATTATATTTATTGATTTATATACTTTGGTATTATATTCGGGTTGCTAAATATCATATTTGGGTTGATAATTATAAATCATCCTCCCCTATAAAAATGCATAATTTTTTTTTTTTTTTAAATATTAATAACAAAACAATTCACAATTGCCCCTTTTAATAGGAACGTCATTTATAATTACTTCCCTTTAAATTTTTATTTTTTTTGAATTTATTGATATGTATTAAGTTTAGTCCTTTTATATTTGATCAATTTAAATAAAAACAATTAAATATTTTCAAGAGTCATGAATGTTTGGGTCCAATAAAGGTTCAATTTTAATTTTAAATTCAAAATAAATAATAATGTGATACTACACGACCAACAACACAGGCTAGGTGATCCTAACACCTAAGGTTGACCTTGTGGTTTACCTGAAAACTCTAGACTGGTAATTCCTATCCCTACTCAAATGACAAGCACACACTTACGGTTGGGTTTCAGATGGCACTAGATTTCTCTCCCATTACTCCTCATACCTGATGATACTTTTCCTCCTTCCTCAGAGGTGATATTTCCTGCAACCACTAGGTCAAAAACAAGTAGTTAGTTTGATATCTCATTACATCTTTGCAATCTACATCTATGTAAACATGAAAACATATGTCATATGAACTTAATTAAACCAATTATATATACATTATATATCTCCATTCAACAAGCTAATTAACGAGATATATATATTTATATATATATATATATCCATGCTTGAGAAACAACATCAAGATACTAGGGCACAACGTCAAAATATCTAGGACACACATCAAAATGTCTAGGGCACAAGTGGGATGTAACACAAACCCCATAGGCCCCGCTTCTTTTTTAATCCCCTTACGTGGGGTGTTATTTAATAAGAGTTTTCTTTAAAGTTTCTCTTATAAAGCTTTTTTTAGTTTTTAATAAATTAAAACTTTTTAAAGTTTTAATAATGTTTTTAAGTTTTTTAAATAAAACTTTTCATTATTATTTTTTAGTAATGGTTGTTAATTAAAACTTTTAAGTTTTCTTTAATTTTAAAAAAAATTTATAAAAAATTTGCTAAAGTTTTTCTTTAATAATTATTTGTTAAAGTTTTTATATAATTAAAAAATGCTTTTCTTTATTATTTTTAATAAATATTTTTTCTTTATTTTTTAATAAAGTTTTTTAATAATATTTTTAGATTAAGTTTTTTTAAAAACAAATTACAATTCAATAAGCAAATTTGGGAAAAAAAAAATTCTACTGATTGAATCTTGTCTTGCACCATTCGCTCCTCTAACTAGCAATCAAATGGAGCTAGTTGCTCCTACTGACATCCAACTGGAGGGAATCTTTCACGGTCATCTGCTTCGGGGCACCTTTTGGTTGGCTTCTTCATTAGCATTACTAGATTTGCATCATGATTGATGTAGTTCTCCTCTTCTAATATGGTAATCGCACTAAAATAAAGTGTCACAATCTTGCTATTTTAGTGTACTTTGTCATATTTTATGCTTCTTTAGATTGATCTATGTATCCAATGTTAGTTACTATATACATAGTGAATGCAGTGGTTGGATATCCATGCATTTTAGTGTGATGTACTAGATACCATATAGACACTCCTATTATGGAAGCAATCTACTTGTATTCAAAAATTAGGTTCTACATCCAAAGACTTGGTACCTATCTCCAAGTTGTGATAAGGATATACCAATATGTCAAGAGAGTGTCCAATTGATACTCGTATAGTTGACCTTATTCCTATTGCAATGTCGATTCATCTATAGTTCTTCATTGACAGATTTTGCTGGTACTCATGAGTTGACAGGTTCAACTTAGTCACTGTTTATGATTGCATCTTCTGCAATGGTACCTGATTATTTCTATTAGTGCTTGTCATTGTTTGGCACTCTTTTGGAGAAGCATTTGAAGGACTCATCATCATCTTTGGTCCACTCTAAATCATTATGCATTGTCTCTTTCTTCAATTAAGATTGGGGACTCCTAAAATTATGACATTTGAGCTCAATATCACCATTTGCGAGCTCTCTTGGGGGTGTGAGATGTTTCTTTAGAGGGGTTCACTTGACCTTCTTCATTTTCTCTTATGGGGGGGACTTTTTCCTCACCGAGGTTTGGTCCTTCTCATCTTTTTGAGAGTAGTTTCTTGTTTTTTTCTCTCTTTTGGGGAGGAGTTTTTTTCCACTGGATTTTCTCCTTTTCCCCATTTGTGAGGGATTGCATTTTATTTGTACATGGGTACCTAACATGGCCTCGTAGCCGAGGACACATCTAGGTGCCATTTGCATAATAATCTTCCCCCTAAGTTGCACTTAAGGGGGTGTTAGTGTGAATAAATGTCTTGTACCTAGTTAATTCACTTACTAGAGACTTAGGGGACATATTCACATGTTAATTTTACTTAGGTCCTAATATTCTTTCTAGAAGACTTAGTTGTCATGTCCAGACTTTATCATTTCCTAGATAGTTGTGATAAGTTCTCTCATGTTATAAGATTAAGACACTTTTCATAATCTTATGACATCTTATGTCTCACCTTGGCTATATAACCAAGGGTCTCTCTCACATTGTACATCGATTATTTTTGCATTCATTGATAGGAATACAATTTCTTCTTGTCATATTGATCTTTTGAGTATTTTGTACTTTCCATCGGCCATTAGATCTTGGGTGGCTATTTCATAGCCAAATCTTACATTTCCTTTGCTTGTGTGTGCATAGAAATTTATTTAAATAATTCGCTATTAGATTCGATGGAAATGAGCATTGGGTCAATTTCTTGGACCCAACCTTTTTTATGCCACTTATGCCATGAATGTGGCCACCTCCAGCGGAAGTGCCCCAAATCTATTAATGTTGTTCATATGGCTAATGCTCCTTCTCAGTCTGCTTCGAAGATGGACAAAGGTAAGGCTCCCATGTAGGGGGTGGTGGCAGATAAGGTTGGTTTTGGGCCAACCAAGACTCGCAACAGAAATAGAGGTCAAAAGAAGACCCTCAAAGACATGCAAGAAGAGGAAAATTTCAATAGGTTTAAAGCTTTCATGGACTTGGTTAAGGAAAAAGGTGCTCCCCTTGATATGCAAGTAGTTGATAGCTTTATATTTGAGAAGAGCCTTCTAGTTCATTCAAGTCTTATCTTTGTCCCAACTCTGGTGGGGGTTTCAATAGCTCAGATGGACATGGATCTTCCTCCCTCAGTTCTTGTACTTGAGGGATTTATTTTGGTGCCAGAATTCTTACAGATTATATTATACCTAGTTATAGACTCATAATTGAGAAAAGTGTTGAGGAAACTGGTAAAGGAAAGTTATCTTCTCTTGTTTTAGGCCTGTAACAAAACCCCCCTAAAAAGGGGGCTCCTGAAAAGCCTCTTAAAGCAGGTAGAAACAAGGATCAAGAAAAGGTAAAGTTGATTGGGGATATGTTGGTGGAGTCTAGCTCAATGAGGACTATTGATTCTCACTTCTCCCAATGGTCGTGATGATTGTGTTATCATGGAATGTTAGGGTATGAATAGCATCCCTAGACAAAAGGCTATTCAAGAGTTGATTTGTGGTTATTCTCTTGATATGGTATTTCTCTAGGAGGCTAAGTTGTCTATTGATGGTATGTTGAATTTGGCTTCTACGATCTAGGGTAGAGGTCTTTTCCAATGTGTCAAAGTGTAGGGCAGCTCTAGGGGGACTCATTTTTTTATGGGATTTGCGTAAATTTATTCATCTTTGGTGGCTCTCTGGCACATATTCCATTTCTCCTATTGGTTCTAGTTTGGAGTCAAGTGAGAGAGTTTTTTTCTCTAACATTTATGCTCCTAGAAATTTTCTTGGTAAGATGCTTTTGTGGTCCCATGTTAGATACTTTCATTCTTTGGATCCCTTTCTTCCTTGGATTCTAGCAGGTGATTTTAATGCTATCTCTTCTCTAGAGGAGAAAAGGGGTGGTTCTATCTATTTGGACCCTTCCTCAAATCTCCTTAGGGATAATGTGGCTCTTTTGGGGTTGGTGGATATCAAACCATTGAATGGGATGTTTACCTGGAACAGTAGGAGGACTGGTGTTGATACCATTCATGAAAGGTTGGATATAAGGTTCCTAGTCTCCAACTTTTGGGTTAGTGACAGATGGAGGACTAGCTCTAATATTTTGGACTGGTAGGGCTTGGATCATTGGTTGATCAAATTCTTTGCTTGCTTGTCTACATTCTAAAAAATAGTATTTTAGATTTCAACTCATGTGGCTTCAAGATGAATCTTCATGATCTTTTTTTAGGTTGGTGGAATTTAAGGAAGCTGACTTTTGGTACTACTATGTACTCCTTTTCCAAAAGACTTCACTATATCAATTATATGCTAAAATGTTGGAATAGGCACTAGTTTGGCAATGTTTTCTAGGCTAAAAGAGCTAGTCAAGAGCACTTGGATTCCATCACTCAACAAATCCAGGCCTAGGGTCTTTCTGGGGATTTGAGTAAGATGGAAGTTGTGGTGGTCAAGGATGTGGAGGAATGGGAGCTACGTGAGGAAATTTTCTAGAAGAAAAATTCACACATTGATTGGCTCCAAGAAGGTGACAAGAATACTTCATTTTTTCACAATTCGATTAAGGATAGAAGGCGAGGTGATTTCATTTATTCTCTTAGGTCCCCAGAGGGGGATCATTTGTGTTCCTCTACTGATATTTCAAAGGAGTCTATTTGTTTCTTCTTTGCTCTATTTTTTTAGGATTCTCCTCCTTCCAGTGAGGATGAAGATACAATCTTAGCATGTATCCCTTCTCTAGTGACTAGTGAAATGAATGGTTCTCTTATCAAAATGATCTCCTTGTCAACGCTTGAGGGTATTATGTTTTAGATGAACAAGGGTAAAGCTCCTGGTCCTAATGGGTTTCTAATAGAGTTCTTTCAAGATTTTTGGGAGGTTATTAATCTTGATCTTCTTGAGATCATTTAGGAGTCTTAAAATAACAAGCAGATGCTAAGAGCTATGAAATCCTCTTTAATGGCTTGTATCCCTAAGTGGGAGGGTACCAATTATTTGGATCTTTTTAAACCTATTTCCCTTTGTAATGTGGTTTATAAAATAATCACTAAGTTGATTGTTCAACGCTTGAAGTCATGGTTAGAAAGGTTGGTTTCTGAAGGGTAGGGTGGATTTGTGGTTGGTAGACAAATTCTTGATGGTTTTGTTATTGTGGTTGATATTGTGCACTCCATGGCCTCCTCCAAAGAGAAGGCTATGTTTATTAAGTTAGACATGGCCAAATCCTATGATAATTTCAAATGGGACTTTCTATCCAATATTTTGAGGGATTTTGGGTTCGACAGAGCCTGGATAGAATGGGTTATGTGTTGTATCACTTCTTCCTTTTATGTTCTTGTCAATGGGGGGCCTTTTGAGCTTTTTAGGGCCTCCAGGGGCCTTCAAGAAGGGGATATTTTATCCTCGTACCTATTTATTTTGATGGTTGAGGGGCTCAATAGATTTATTAAATCTCATGTGGAGCTTGGTCTCATTCAAGGATGTTGTTGGGGAAATAATCTTCCATCCCAAACCCACCTTTAGTTTGTGTATGACACGACTCTGATGGGCCTTTCCAAAGTGGATGAATCAGTCAATTTGAGGAAGGCTCTGGACTACTATTTGGTCTCTTTGGGAAAAAGCATTAATGAGGGAAATCCCTTTATCTATTTCTTTAACACTCCCAAGCTTATTTAGTAGAGAATTACGGGTATTCTCAAGTTCCAGATTGGATCACTCCCCTTTGTTTACCTTGGTATTCCTCTAGCTTTTTGCATTCTTCCAAGGTTGTTTTGGTAGGATGTTATTGTTGATGGGTATTTTTTCTCTTTCTCAATACAGACGGCACACAAGTATGTTATCTCTCTTGAAAGGTAATTTCTACAACTAAGTTTTAGAAATGACCCCAAGGTCTCTCGGGTGTCAAGTCATGACTTGCAAAAATAGCTTAGTTATTGATGTGATTTGTTGGTAATCACAAAGGGAATTTATGGTTTATTAAGCATGGAGGGAATTGGGTCTTCCAATGGAGTTTTATAAATTCTGGAAATGAGTGAACAGTTGCTATAATTTCATAATAGCAAGCTAAAACTCCATCTTTGTCATCAAATTTGACTTTACAATGATGCTAGAACTTTTCTTTAACTTCATTTTTTAAAGAAAATTCAAAAGGGAAAAGGGGTTAGAAGTTTCCTAGACCTACAACTAATGATGAACAGTAACAATGGAGGATACTACAGTGGACAGGCTTCCTAAAATTGAGTTCCACTTAACTAGGGACAGCCCATAGTCTCATGAAACTAGTGCAATCTTCAAAGGTTCATTGCAGATGTTCAAATTGTTCATTCACCATTAAAGCATTAATAACAATTGAACTTAGGTGTAGCAATATAAGTAATGCTCAGACTAAATTTACACAACATTTTATCATCAATAAACAAAAAAAATTATGAGCTAGGAAGACATCAATCACCATAACATACTTCACCATTAAAGCACAACATAAACTAACAATTAAAATTAACTAAAAAATTAAAACAGCAAAGCTAAAATATAAAAATTGGAGATAGAATCATGCACACATGAGAGCAATAGACAAGAAACCAACAAAACAATGTTTTTCTCATATATTTTGCAGCAGCATGTCTTTACAACAACTCATCTCTCTCACAAATGAGGAGCAAGCCCCTATTTATAGTTTTCAAAAAGTGAAATGAATGGACAAGATTCATTTACAAGGAGTGGCCAAGATTCATTTTCACTTAGGGTTTCATCTACCCCTAGTATATTACAATATAAAATAGACCTTTGTCATTTTCCTTTTTTCATCTTCTAGCTTATTTTGTCATGTAGCTATCTTTGTCTTTTAGCTGCCTTTTTAGCCTTTACAACTACTTTAGAAAGTATTCATCATCAATGATAGGCTTCCCAGCCTCTTTCTATGTTGTTGCATACTCAACAAACTTGTCGATCATGGAAATGAGTGTCTTCTCCTTGGATAGCTCGGACTTGAGGATATGGAAGGCTATCTTCTTAAATCTACCAATGATTTGCTCCTAGTGTTTAGTGCACTTGGGTGTAGCCTTGACAACCTGTTGAGACTCAATGAAGGCCCTTGCAACAAAATCCATGAAATTCGGTGATAGCATGTCTCCATCCCCTTGTTCCATCTTCTTGTGAAAGAATGGCTTGATTTTCTCTAGATCTAACTCAAAAGTGGGAATTTCATAGTCTGCCATCATTCAAATAATATTCGCTATCTATCTGGTGCTTCATGACCCATTCTTGATCAAGCTCCAATTCATGCAAGGACTTCTCCAAAATCTCTTTCTTGTAATCAAGATTCATTTGCCATGTTTCCACCAGCCAATGATCTTCCTTTGGTAGCTCGAGCTCTTTTTCCCATGCTTCCCAAGAGAGCTTAAGGATGCTCTCAAGCTTAGGATAGGTAATCCTATATAGCTCAAATAACTCTTTGCAGGTATTTATCATGTCCTCCACCTGCTTTTCTAAACTCCAGAATTTATTGAACACCCTGGTAGCATGACAAATACCCATGTCACCATTTCATATCACCCTATTGAACCAATCCGTAGTGGAATTGGTCTAGTTCTTCATTTTCTCCATTTTATTTAGCTCCTCCTTGGAGAGGAGGATAGGTGCAGATGATTTCGTTAGGTTTTCTTCCTCTATAGAAGTCCACTATTGAATGTAGGCAGTGAGATCTGCCACTTGTGCTTTTAACTCTTCTTTAATTGACTAGTCCTTATTCGTCTATTTTATAATGGTGGACACTGACCCCTAAAGATCATCCATCTTTTTCTCATGAGTTCTTAGGCCCAGATTGATTGTAGATATTTGGTAGTCCTACCCTTGGATGGATCTGACATCTTTTCCTACTATTGGGGTGGCAATTTATAGCGTCCTAGATCCAGAGTCATCAACCGTGATGCGGGATCAAAATTTAGGTCTCTTCTCCTTTTGAGTCCTTGTTTGAGCTCTGGCTAGAATGGCCTCTAGCCTCGCCTTTGGGTCAATGACCACTAAAGCTTTCTTCTTTAACTATTGTTCCAGCCATGTAGGAACCTTTGTTTGACCCTTTAGTGATTCATGATCACCTTCCTCTTCTTGTTCTTTCTACATCTGATCTTCATCACTAGGAGCCTCTTCGTTATTCTTTTACTTCTTATCTAGATCCTTTTCTAGTGTAATCCTTCCTATATCAAGCTCAGTGGCAGTTACATTTTCTTCAGTGATATTTCTTCTTGTGGGGCCCTCTCTCCTTCATGTTGAATTTCAACATTCCACTTAGGCCTAGTACTCTTTTCTTGTCCATCTTCTTCTTTATTCTTCTCTTCCTCCCTTTCTAGAGGTACTTCTTCTATCCTCAAGTCCTTATCTTGGACAATCTGTGGAGGTTGCTCAATTATCTCTACATCCAGACCTGTGTCTATCTCCCCTTCTTCGAAGCAGTGCTCCTTTGGGTGTATCTCTTCTTCTGGTTCTTGATACAATGTCTCTACTACATATTTCTCATCAAGAACCTCGGCGTATTCTTCAAAAAAAATTGGCCCTTCTTCATCGAAATCCATCTTGTCTAAGCTTATGCTTAATCCACCTTTGTATGCTCAAAATAATCATCTCTATCAAAATCCTCAGGATCCTCAACTATGTCTTTCATGACTTCTTTGTGTTGCTTCGTGCTTAGCCTTTCCATCTCCTCTAATATTTGCATTGTTACTTCAATCTTTGGTGGCTCAGTAGGCGGTGGAGGGAGAGGTAGAGAAACAATGAGTTTATCCATTAATGCTTGGACCTTAGGGTCAAGGATTACCACAGATAGCTCATAGGCACATTCTACATGTACGTTGTGAAAGCTTGTGGCAAGACGGGTGGTGCCATAGAGGTTGAGGGAATAGATGGTGGAAGAGTTGAAAAAGTAGGTAGTGGAGGCAGGAGCGAGGAACATGATAGTGGGGAAGTGGTCGAAGAGGAATATTCCAATACCATTACTAGAGAAGTTGGCAAGGCGAAAGTGAGGTGGACTGATATGTCCACAACGGGCAGAGACAAGACAAGAAAAGCTTTGGAAGTGGAGGGTGGAGGAGTGGTGATGGTAGCAGCAACAGGGAGAGTGGAAGTGGTAGGTGGTGAGTGGGGCTACTTAGTTTCTTCTTCCTCTTCATGTTGAGGCCCTTCTTCCTGAATGGTTGGCATTTTGAGCAAAAATGTCCCCATTCTCTTTGTCCTTTTTGATGGCTTCCCTTCAATCATCTCCCTAGAGTACACCTTATGCTTGGGCTTGCACTCAAATTCATCCTTCCTCTTTCTGGATCTTGTGTCAAGTGGGGACTTGGGAGCTTCACCTAATGAACCTGCAACGGCTCCACTGTCAGTTTCACTTTCAAGCTCATCCTCGATCTCCCCATATGTCAATTCTACACCTTGCAACTTTAGTTGGGCTATTTTTCCATCTACCCATTTTATTGTTCTATGTTCAATGGGTCAGGTGAGAATGTTGAGGCCAGTGACCTCTTCCTCATTCCAATCAATAACTAGTAAGGGAATCTCATCCAAGGCATGGTATCTATCATCCACAATGTTATCATCCTCAACAATTTGATCAAGCATGAGAAATAGATTGATGGACTTTACAAATTGAGTAGTCATCATCATGTAGTGTTGCATCCACACCTCTTTGTCATCATTACAATTGCCCCAAAAGTCCTCAATGTGAGGTTAGTGGGCATATTGCCTCACAACCCACTTATCGATTCCACTCTTCCTCTTTCTATGTGAAGGTCCAAGTGATACTCTACCAATTCCTTTTCTGAGTATTCAACACATTGGGAAGGGGGGAAGAGTACATTCCTTGCCCAAAGGTTAGGGGATATGGAACCCCAGCTCGGTGCTTGTCGCTTAGCAATGTATGGATAGTCTGCAGCTGCAGAGAAACCTCCAATAGAATAATCCATTCATTAGGATAGTGTGGCAACTGATAGGTATTTCTTGAGAACCCCTCTGCTCTGATGTAAGTGAACTTTGGGAATTGGATGAATAGATACCCAAATCCATTTATAAATTCCTTGGCACTGTGTGTTACTCTTCTTTCAAAATCTCCTCCCAAGAGTCTGATTATATGCTCAATGAAGGCATCGTTCACTCTTTTGTACTCTCTTTTGAAGTTTCGGTATTGCAACTGGGAATAGCAGTCATAAACTTTGAGTTCTCCTCTCCTTGTCCCCAACATCCCAACATAGAAGAGTCCTTTGTATGGGAATTTCTCTACAAGGAGATAGACCAGATACAAAGCCATGTAAAACTGGGAGGTCTTCTTCACTGCTAGGAGCTGGTTATGTAAGTTATCGCTTATCATCTTGGCCTAGTGGAATTTTCTTTCACCTCTGATGATTTCTTCTATGAAGTAGAACATCCATTCTTCAAAGAACGAAGCAATCGGAAGGCCCATTAATTTTCCAAGGAGAGTGACCAGATCGTGGTATTCCTCAAAGAAATCGCTCCTAAATAACTTTTGAGGAACCTTATTGGCACTTCCCCTTTCATCCTTCAACCAATGTTGATTAATCATTCTTTTGCACCCAAGAGGGTCCTTTTGCCACACATTTTGAGAAAATCCATTTTCTATTTCCTCCATTTTTTTGAATTTTGGTATGCTAAATGTTCTACCAATAGACTTGGTAGACAAGTCTTCCAATACTCTCCCATCCTTATCAATTATTTTTTGACTAGAGTGATAACACTCTCGGCAAGCCATGACTAGCTCTAGAGCAACCAACGCATGAGGGAAGCCTGTTTCCTTTGCAAGACCACTTCCTTTGATATTTTTGGCATCCTCTGTGGTGGGATTGACCATCACCCTCTACTTGAATTCATCTATATTAGCATGCCCTAGATCTATATCTGAGACAATATCCCAGTTGGAGGCAAGCTTAGAGGTGCACTCCACCCCATGAAATTGATACTTCATTTGCTCCTTTTATTCTTTTCCCATAGGTGTTATTTTAGTATTTTTTCCTTTGTTACCTTTTCCTAAGGGCTTCCCTGACCGTCCCTTAGTTGGTTCCATAAATCATGCACACAAAAGGTGCAATAAGTGCTTTGATATATCAATAGGGAAAATGTCAGTTAAATCCTGCAAATTCATAGTTAGATCCATTTGTATACCCTTAGAAGATCATTAAATTCATCATCGTTAAATATTTGGACTTTTTTGGGTCATTTTTGCAAATGTGGGCTCATGGGTGTGGGTTGTCCCTAGCCAGAAGTCATTAAAAGAAAGCAAGAGAAGTTCAAAGTAGTACAGTACTAGGGCCGCAGAATCCCGCAAAATCTAGCCGCAAGGAAATTTCTGCATGGTAAATTCAAAGAGAAAACTTGAGGTAAATTATTTTAGTATGTGTGAAAGCCTCGATGAAAGTGACTTTAGTTATCTCTCTTCATCAAAAGACCCCTTTTGGTTCATGCGGATATGGTGGGTGTGGGTGTCGTGGGGTGGAAAGCCCCCAAAGTCTAGTTGTTAAATAGCGGTGTTCGATAGACGAAATCTCGCATGCGGAGTTCCACATGGAAGAACCCACACGATAAATTTCCCTTATGAGTTTACTTCTAAGTTGAAGGTTGTGGACCACAGAGTTGAGTAATGCGAAGACTGGCCAACCGAGGGACACATTAATTTTTTTGTTAAAGACAGTCGAGAGTTGGCATCCTCCTACAGGTGAAAGACACCTGCAAGGCATCAAACTTTAGTCATTTTGGTTGTGAATGCTTTCAAAAATTAGAAGACAGTGGAAAGTCATTAGGGCTTGGCCTTTAAAGAATGACCCTTGAGTGACGGCCACCCGCAAGCAGCGGTCCACATAGGCAGACCCACAATGGTTGCCTAGACTAAATATTATGTTGGGGAACTTAAGGTGTTAATTTTGAAGAAGTGATGCCCACGGAACCCACATAGTGGAAGGGTTTCAATGTCTTGCTGCGACGAGACAACAATGAAGCGAGGGTGATCTACAGATGAAGTCCTGCATAGGGATCCTTGCATGGCACCAAAAACCATTTTAGCATTTTGAGCATTAAGAAGAGTGAGGACGAAAAGGTCATAAGGGCAAGCTACACCAAAGGCTTTTACCATTAGGTAATTTCCTTACAAGGATAGAACCCCACACGAGAAAACATGCAGAACATTTAAGAATAGCACATATTTTCTTGAATGTGCAAAGGTGGAAATGAAGTAAATGAGATCCCAATGTTTTCTTTAAATTCCATTCGACATTGGGGTTTTTGAAATACAAAATGAGAGTTTGACGAATTTGAATTTTAGCTAAAACCCTAGTTGCTTAGTCGTTTGATCATTTTAAATTCCTAAAAGAGAAAGCAGCATGGACATACCTTGAAATCACACAGACAATTGAATAAAATCTTGCTTAAACTCACTATAAAACCTTGCACAAGCGGGAGCTCCTTGTTGTCTATTCAAAATTCAAACCACAAGGTCAAATGATAGGTGGGGCATGACATATTTATAGGAAAATTTCCATTAATGGTATGCATTAATTATTGGTACAACGGGTAGCTAGGCTAGTGAGGTGCAGAAACCCATGCCAGGTTGGATGCTTAGCTAAGACTCGGACGGCGAGGGAAGTTGTGGAGCCTGCAATGTCGGTGGACGCGGTAGGAAAGTCGCTACTTAGCGGCAAAGAGATAACGGAAATCCACATAAGGAGACCCGCAGATGTAAGTTTGCCGAGTCTGGCGGACATAACGGCCAAAAGGCAAGGGGCAACCCGCAAGCCCAACTCCACAAAGGAAAAAGACTTAGAAAATTTTGGGTAGGTGATTTTGGTCAAGGGGAATTTGATGAATTTAATGCATATGACCAATTTAAGCTCAAAAATAGGGGCATGCAAAATGAGGTGAGAGCAAAAACAAGCTGTCATGAGCAAAAACGAGCCGACAGGAGCAAAAAATGACCAAACGGGAGCAAAACCGACCCGATGGGAGCAAATGAAAGGGGGTCCCCGATTTGAATGGGGCATGTGTGCTATAGGAATAATAGTTATTGAGAATTTTCATAAAAAGGTTAGTCGTTGGACTTGTAGGTGGCTTCCCACAGCTGGTAGGGTGACTCTTTTGAAGTATGTGGTATAGGCTCTCCCTTTTTACATGTGCTTTGTGTTGTCTACCCTAGTTAGCTTTGTTAAAGACTTTGAGAGTCTTTTTGGTAGTTTCTATAGTCTGGTAATCCCTTCTCAAGGAAGTGGATTCTATTTAAGTGGGATGATGTGTGTCAAATGAACTAGGAGAGTGGTCTTGGGTTGTGTTGAGCTGGTTTGAATGGGAAAGCTTTGGTAGCTAAAATTTATTTGCATTGGTGTTCTAAGCAGCATTAGACTTGGGCAAAGATCCTCACATCAAAATATCTTGGGGTGGTGGAAAATGTGGATGTGCCCAGATACAACCTAATGGGTAAGGGATATATGGTTTGGTCTACCCTTAAAAGGGGAGCTAAGCTATTTAAACAAGGGTTGTTATGGATTTGCAACAGAGGCTCTCATGCTCTCTTCTAGTTTGATTCTTGAAATGAACACCCTCCTATTATATCATCCCACCCTCACTTGTAGGATTTATGTAGGAATTTTCTAGAGGTTGGATGGAGTTGGGTGGTGAATTTAAAAACCCTTCTTGTTTTGGCTCAAGCTACTGTGCACAGGTGGAATGACCCAAATGACTAGTCGTCGGGGGGATTAGTGGAGGATTGACAGGAGTTGGCCAGTATTTTGGCTGGTAGGGTTTGCAACTCTCTTTTAAAGAGGGATGTTTTCGCCTAGGGTTGTGATCAGATAGGTGAATTCACAGATGCCTTTGGTTATCAGGTGTTGGATAAACATATTTTTGGGTGCACAAGGGTCCCCTAGTAGAAATAGGTCTAGAAAAAAATTGCTTCACCCAAGTGCAATTTCTTTTCTTGGTTGGTGATTTATAATAGATGCCTGGCTTGAGAGAATCTTTGGAAGCATGAATTTCAAGGCCTCTCAGTTTGTGTCTTGTGCTCTAATAGTGATGAGAATACTTCTCATCTCTTTTCTAGTGCTCCTTTGTTAGGGATATTTGGAATTTCTTGTGGGATGTCTAGAACTAGTTGTGTAGACACGTCTCTTCTTTGGTTGAATTTTGGACTAGGTTAGGGAACTCTCTAGCTAAAACTTCTTTCCTCCACATTTCTTGGATAATTGGTCCCAACTTCATTATTTATCATATCTGGTTAGAGTGCAATCACATGATCTTCCTAGATAAGAAGCTTGAGGTCTGATAGGTTCAAATGAGAATTTTGGGAGTTCTTCAAGAGACTTTGGCAGCTAAATGTGATCTTTCGGTCCCTATGGATCCAGGAGATATGGAAGTGGTTCAGAATTTGGGGCTTCCAGTTGGTGACAGGAGTGGGGCTAGGTCTAGTTTGGGTCAATGTGTTAGAGGGAAGGTTTTGAGAGATAGTCATTGGATGTCGCCTCCTCTTGGGGTGTTGAAGATTAATACTGATGGGTCCTCTAGAGGCAATCCTAGTCATGTCAGGGTTGGTGGTATCGGTAGAGATAGCTTAGGAGTGGTTGAGTTCTTTTTCTCAGAGTATAGAGGTCAACATTTTAAAAACTTCATGGATTCTTTGGCTATTCTCTTGGATTTGAAAAGGGCATGTGCCCTTGGTTGGAGAAGGATAATTTGTGACTCTGATTCTCAAATTATGATTGATTTAGTAAATAAACACCAATTAAAGGACGTGAATTAGTAGTTGGTTGTGGTGGTTAGACAAATCATTTCTCTAGGTGGGCTCTTGGATTCTATCACCTCCTGCCATATTTTGCAGGAGTGGAATGAGGTGGTTGATGGTTTGGCTAAATGGGCTTCAGAGCAGATGGGTAATTAGATTGTGGATGAATGGGGTTGTCTTCCTAAGGACCTTTCTCAAGAGCTAGAGGATCTTGTTGTGGAGGACATGAGATGTTTTTTGGGAGTTGCTTGATGGCTCTAGTGTTGGCTTTTGACCCCTGGTGGGTTGGTTGTATTTTTTGGCTTTGTACTGCTTTCTTGGATCAATAAATTTTTTACCCTTTTTATTGTTGTGTTTTTTCAAGAGGAACATTAGACATATCAGGTTGCATAGACTCAAAAACATCTTTATGTGAAGTAGCATGTTGAGATGCACCTGAATCAATAACCCATTCAAGAGGTTGAGAAAACATTAAAACTACAAGTAAAAGCACATCTAGATTGATTGCATTTTTTTGAAACTTATGATTATTAGGTTCATTTTATTGTTGATTATTTTTCTTCATAGGGCTTTTCTCATTTTACTCCTTAAAACAAGAATTTTTCCAATGAGCATCCTTATTACAGTAAGAGCAATGAGGTCTCTTAGAAGAGTTAAAATTTCTAGGATCATTGTCATTATTGTAATGAGGTCTAGTATTACAGTTTTGTTTAGAATGATGCTTAAAATTTTACTTATGATTAGACAAAAAAGCATGTTCATTAGACTTAATATTTTCAAACTAAATTAACTTTGCTTCTTATTGTCTTAATAAATTGCAAAAAATATTATAAGTAAATTGAGTAGTTAAAGAAGGAATAGCTAATTGAGCATGAATATTAGTAATAAATTGTTGAAATTGTCTAGGAAGACATTTTTTAAGAATAAGATGAATTAATCTAAGATATTCAAATTTTACTCCTAAACCTTGCAATTGACCATTCAAAGCATCAAATTTTAATAGAAAATCATCCATAGATTTGAAATCAGAATACCTGAGATCTTCAAGTTGATCTTGAAGTTGATTTTTTCTAGATTCATTTGAACTATCATAAATAACCTTGAGTTTATCCCATGCTTTGCAGGCCTTTGTACATGTCCCAATGTGAACATATAGTTCGGGTGAAATGGAAATAGCTATGAGGCCAAGAGCTTCCTCATTTTTTAGCCTCTATTTTTCTTGATCATCTTTGGATGCAGACGGATCAGGTTTCGATTGGGGATCTATAGCAACATCCAAAAGATGTTTAAAACGAAAAAGAAAAGAGATATGAATTTTTGAAGAATGATAGTTAGAAGAATTTAATTTAATTTATAGAATTAAAGTTGACAATGTAAATAGATTTAAATGCACAAAAACTTAGTACAAGAAATAATTTTATAACTTTATGAAGGAAATAACACTCTTGAAAGTAATTTTTTTTTAAAAATAACCCCTTTATTTAAATGATTAATTTAAATACAATATCAAATAAAAAATAATTAATTTAAATACAATACCATTAATAAAATTTAGATATAAAAAATAAAATTCTTATACTAAAAAATAATTTAAAAAACTAAAAGTTATTTTTTAAATAAACTAAAAATTGGAATGAAAGTTCACTTTTTATTATTAATATTTTTTTGAAAAACTCAACTTTAAAAAAGGAAAACTTTTTTTAAAAGCTTCTTATCTTTTAGAAAAAAAGTAAAGTTTTATTTAAGTTTATGTTTTTAAAGTTTTTGTTTAAAACTTCCCCAAAGACTTATAGGAGTGAAAAGATGAAGTTTAAAAAAACTTTAACCTTTTTTAAGCAAGAAAATGAAAAGATAAATATTGGTGTTGCTTTTTTTTTAAATGAAGGTTTTTTTCAACTTTAAGATTTTTTGGAAATGTATAAGAGGGCAGATGAAGTAGGAGGGCAACACTTGAGGGAAAGAGAAAGGAGCTCACAAAGGATTATGGCACAACAAGGGGGATTAAAAGTTTTTGCTTGCAGATTTTTAAAGAAGGGGGACAACAAAACACAAAGGGGCAATGCCTTTCAAAAATCAAAGAGAGGCTATTTTTTGTTTATTTATTAAAAAAAAAATTAAAATTTTGTATTGAATATTATAAAAATAGAGGGTTTTGATTTTTTTGATTTATTATGAGAAATTAAAAATGAGGAATTTTTTTTAAAAAAAATTAAACTAGTGTTAGAGCCCTAAAACACAATGATTTAAAAAAAAATTGTAAATGCAAGGTTGAATATAAAATGCAAAAAATAATGATTTTTTTCTAGATTTAACTAATATTGCAAAAAACCTTAGAAAAATTTAGATAAATATCTTGCACAAAGGGTTAGGAAACTTTGAATTGAAATTTGGAAAACAAGATAAACCCTTATTCCAGGGTTTTCTAAAAAAATTGCACTAAATGCAAACAAATTTAAGAACAACTTATTTGAAATATGAAACCATTAGAAAATTGAAATTCCTGCACAATAAAACTAAGTTAGAAAAACAAATATCAAACATAAAACAAGTTAGACTTTGACTCTTCCCCTCCTCTCTTAGAGTGCCTCCAATGGTGTGCTTAAAATCTTGGTAAACCTTCACCAATGTAGCTCACAAAAGTTTAATAATACCAAAGCTTTGATACCATGAAAGGAAAAATAAATGAGCAATGGAAAGTACTAATTAATGAGAATTGTTTGAAGGACAAAGATTACCAAGAAATGGAGAAGCCAAACCAAGCACCACCAAATGCAAAGGAGACACATGAATTTGATAAGGGGAAAAAACATGAAAAAACCTCAATATTATGAATGGAGACAAAATGTCTAAGAATGATACAAAAAGAGAGAGAGAGAGAGAGAGAGAGAGAGAGAGAGAGAGAGAGAGAGAGAGAGAGAGAGCACTTAATCCTTAAGCTTGCTTGCTTGAATGAAAAATGAGAAGAGAGGCACCTCAATATATAGAGGTGAGAAGAGAAGTTAGAATTAGAAATTAACTCCCAACTCAATGAATGCTACCATTCATCTATGTGTGTACAATGTGTCAAGAACTTCTTAAGGAGATGGCTACAAATATTCATTAATAAAAAAATTAAAAATAAAATGATTCATCCTCACACATGTGTGAGAAGACAAAAAAACAAAAGACTTGTAGAGATTCCTTTAGAATATTCCTACAAGTTAATAAATAATTACAATTAAAGAATAACAATTACCAAGTAAAGATTATTCTTCTAACAGATATCAAAGAAATGTAAGCTTTGTGAGATAAAAGCAATCTAGATTGTACGCTTTGTGCTCAATGGATCACTCAAGTCTTGGAAGATGATGAAGTTTGGAATTTTTTACTTAAGGAACTAAAGTTCTCAAGGAAGCTCCTATAAAATAAATGACATAGTAAGGCCTTGTCTTGCCAAGTCTTATTGTGGTCGTGTCTCTACCAAGCTTGTGGAGCCATTTGATGCCAAAAACATATGTAAGATCTATGAATTTTTCAAAACCCAGCTCAAAATAAAGATGGCTTTTGTTTCGGGTTCACCAATAATATATATTCCTTATGGTAGTCTATTATTTTTAACTACCATAGGGTTCCCTTTTTGTTGGTGTGTTGACTTGAAAGTTTGGCTTTTCAAACAGGGGTTTCTCAATATCTAATATCTTTTCATCTAGTTTATGTAAATTTGTCATTCTGACCTAGACTTGAAGGTTGAGATTCACCTCAATGGAGACCATATTGAGCCCATCTGTGAGATTTGGATGGTTGTTTAGATTAATGCCTTCAGAAAACTAATATTCAAGGTCATCTTGGTGAAAGGTTGAAAGTGGCATGCTAACAAAACCTTCTAGCTATTTAAATCTCAACTTGTTTACCAGTTCCTTTCTTCCAAGCTCGTGTCTTATTAAAAGATCAATCAATATTTATTTACAATATGCTATAGTTTGGAACCATTGCTTTCAATCTATCGTGGAGCCCAAAGAAGCTTATTTTACCTGGTTTTTGCTTTACCAAGGCCTCCTAGTGGAAGATACAATAGTTTTCATGTGTGTCTCAAACCTTTGTTGCCTCACTTGTCAACATTGAAACTAATTAAGTAGTTTTTTTAATTGTGCTAATGTGCCCAAAATGGTTGGAATTTTATACTCCTCACTTTGGAAATGTATACTCTTCATTTTCTTTATACTTGAAGTGATTGGTAAGTGTAAGATAATGGGTCCACATTGAGGGGAAAATTTGGGAAGCTAAAAGTAGTCATGTTAAATACATACTTGTTCTCTAAAACTTGTGTACTGCTTTCAAGAAGTGGAGATTCATTACAATTTCGACTCCCAAACCTAAGTAGATACCCATTAAGAAAAAAGGACCATCAATAAATGGACACTTGCTTGGTAGTGGATGTTCATTACGATTTTTTTTGCCTATGCTCATGGGAATTTTTTTATTGTTATAGTAATGTATGTCTGATATGTAGATAGTGGGTGCTCAATTATAATGCACTTGTTCGTTTAAATGCAAAAAAAAAATCTAGCACTTTTGTCTTGATTTAAGTTTGGAAATCTATATGTCAGCCTTGGACTAGTAAGTAAATTGTAATGGTAGCAACAATTAGTAAAATTGGCATTGACAATATCATTAAATTTTATTTTAAAAATTAATTGGTGAAATTAAAATTCATTATAGATGAGAATGTCATATTCTCAACTATGCAATTTTGTAGTGTTAAACTTATTTATTTATTTTTAAACATAACCAAATTTGAAATAACATTATTATTTATATAATAACTTTTTTATTTTAAATCAATTTAGGCATCATATTTGATACATTAAAAAAAAATATGATACAATTATTTTAGGTCAAATTATGTGGGTTGTAAACAAGGGATTTTTAAATTTACATCTTAACTTTAGTAAAAAGCTAATAATAATAATAATAAATATTTTTGCTAAAAAATTGCAAAATAAAATAAAATTAAACCACTCTAACATCATATGTATTTGTTCACAATAGATTTTGAAAATACTTTGATTTACTATTTTTCGTGGGATCATCCACATGCATATTTTGGCCTTCAACATATTATTTTAAAATTGTCATTTTGTACATCATTTTCTTAACTAATTTTTATCTTTTAGAACAAATTATATATTTCAAAACTAGAAAATTTTACGCCATGTAATATTTTATCTAAAGTGCTTCAAATCTTTATTCCAACCATAAAAAAACACTAATTTTCAATTCTTGCACTTATCGTAATTACTTGGAAGATGTTTTTTGTTGGAGGGACTATGTCATGGTTCTTATATTGATTTTGTTTGGGGAGTTTTTCATAGTTATGACATTGTTCAAGCAAGTTTGCTATACTTTTTGGAATTTAATTAGTGTTGGAATATCGTTTAATGACAAGTGATGAATGAGTGTGCTTAAATAATAATTAATAGTGCAACACTATTAAATAAATTCAATTTTAAAATGTGCCAAATTGAAAGTGTACTTAATAGTGTTAAACTAGTGAGTTTGTTATTGTAGATGCTAATCAATCAGAAAAACATCTTCATTATCAACCAATTGTTAGATGTAATAATGTTAAACTTTAATATGTGAAGTTCTAGCATGAAAGAGTAGGTTTTTCACCAACTTGATCACACTCCAATTGTCATAGGAAAGTTAAGTTGGTATTGTTTGGTTAAGTTGAAGATGAACAAATATCCTTTGTAATCATAATACACCATGGTCTATGCTAACAATTTCCTTATATTTTTCCTTCATGTAAGGCAAGACAATTGTATGTTGTAGCTTTCTCTCCCAAAAAATTATGCTTAAGCCAACAAAGACATAGCTTATGGGACTTTTAATATCAATTGATTTGACTAAATTAGAACTAGTATTGCCAAATCATAAAGTTTACATAATTTTATAGGGAATGCCAAAGTTGAGGGTTCCTTTAACACATTAAAAAACTCATTTTTTAACTTATGAGTGTCCTTAAGACTTAAACATAAACTTATATGTTTAATTAAAAGTGGAAATTATCTTTCTAATGACACTCTTGTCCTACAGCAATTCAAATCGCATGCTCTTGCTTGTTGTTTTAGTCATCCATGGTGTGTTGCCAAGTGGTGTTCCCCCTCCAATGTACTATCCTTTGGTTGGTTCTATGTATGTATTGGGTGTCACTATGCTTGTGTCCTCGCCTAGGCTTCACCTCTTGGTGTTAGGGTTATGGGTGTTTGTTGTGTCAGCTTGACTTATAATACTAGGGTTGTAGGTGTTTGTTATGTTGGATAGCCTTCTACTACTAGGGTCATGGATGTGGTTTGTGCCTCCTCTATGGTGCCTACTATTATTGGTGGTGGTCAAATATTTTATCATGTGTCTAGTACTATTGTTGTTCATCCATTGAGGGAGAAAAACCATCCTCTTCCTTGTGCCAAATTATCCCTAATCCTAGTTTGTGGCTAGGATGTGGTAAATGAGTACTTCTACCAACATAGGAGTTTGGTGTGCAAATTTTTCAATTCCTGATCTTCTCTTTTTGATCTTCACAAATGAGTGTTGGATTCATTGAGGTCTTTTGTGGAGGGTAATATTTAGCTCTTCCCCTATGCTAAAGTTATTTTCATTGCCTATTTTTCCTCTTCTAAGGAAAAAAGTGATGTTGGCTAAGTTATGAGCTCCAGAGGAGCATTCTCTCTCTCCAATAAGCCTTGGTCAACCTCCTTTAACCCTCTTATTGAGCCATTAAATGTGTGTTTATTGTGGGTTAGACTTCCAAACCTCCCTTTATATTTTTGGGAGGTTTCATGTTATGGGGCCATAAACAACTCCATCGGTTGCTTCTTGAAGGTTGACAATTCCATTTCTTACATGGGGCACTCTACCTTTTCTCACATTCTAGTGGACATTTACATTTCCAAGCCTCTTCATATGGATGTAGTTTTGATAGTTGGGGATAGGCCTTGTAATCAACCTCTTGATTATGAGGGTTACCCCTTTAGATGTTGTCCATGTTGTCCAACCTAGCTATGGATTGTCCTCTCCCACATTGTAAGGGCAGTACTATGTGGTGGAAGGATGCTAATAATGATCACTTGATTATTCATTATCTTGATTCTCCATCGGATGACTCCTCTCAAGATGATGATGAGTCTTTAGCTTATGGTGTAGCTCTAACATATCCTTCAAACTCTATTTGGGAACCTCCTATCTCAACTTCACAAATCATCTAACATCAGAACCATTAATTTATATTTTTCACCTAGGTTTTAACTCATGAAGTAAATAATTCAATACCTTTGATCTAGAAAGTAAAAAAATTCTTTTTCAATAATATATTTTGCATGCTACATAATATTTTCATGTAACATTGCATAATAAAAATAACATAACTTAAACTTCATGTAAATGAAACTCGTCTTTTCAAATACAACTTATAAATAGAATTCATGATCATATGAACAATTTCATAATTTACAAAGAGAACAAGGTCAAGATATCCTTATTTGGATTACTCTTCTATTTCACAAGCCTTGACATGTCATTTGTAAGAGTGAGAGCATCACCTAAGTGCTTTACCTCCAACCACACATCGGCAGTCCCTTGCACACCTTCTTACTAGAAGTGGCCCTACCCTTCGACGAAGAGATAGTATAGGAACCTGTAGTATTGGCATTTGAGTATCTATTGTTGTGTCCTACATAACATGTACGGTAATACACCTATGGATACCTTCCAACTATGCATGTCGCTACTAATAACTTATGCAAACCTGGAGCACAGTGAACCGACAAGTGTAAACAATGACTTTTACACTTACTTTAGCCAAATTTTTGATATATATAATCATCCACTTTCTAAGGAAGTGATGTTGTAAGTTCACCCACCTCTAACTTGACTTAGAAATATTGCAGACCGATGGTTAACTCAACCATTGGTTTTATCCAAGTATTAACTAACTCAATTAGATTCTCTTTCAATAGTGATGACTTCATTGGTGTTGATTATTCAACTTATTTGGTTACGTATTCTTTGAGTTTGAACACCCATTCTAAGTTCACACAACATCATGGGCCTTGGAAACTACCACTTGTTCAAGTTCTTTCTTTTAAGTCAATAAACATCTTGATTCGTTATATTTTCCGATTTGAATACCCAAGTTACATTCTTGCAATATTTTGGCTCTAGGCAACTACCTCTTATTTGAGTCCTTGGTTTTAATCACGAGAGAAACTACTCTCCTATTTTATGCACAATTAGTTAATACTGATGACACAATGCAATCGACTAGACACATCTAGTCTCAATCTAAAAGTATTGAAAATATGTCAAAATGTGTAATAATCTATTATTAAAGTTAAAATGAAGATTACTTCTTCATATTAAAGTTTCAGATGTCCAACATTTATTCTTATGGTTTTATTCCTAAGGAACTCCATATCGAATACAATTAATCTTTGAAGTGAGTATAAATAGACAATCATCATCTTCTTAAACAATGGTTTATACTCTTCATTGTTATACCAAGTATGGCTCTGTACTTCTAGAACTCCATAACTGATCTGGTTATTCATGATATTAAATATCATTTAGTTTGATCCAATATAAAATCTAATATTCATAGTAATGTACATTAATTATCCATCATATTAATCTATTTACTTTTGATAACTCAACTGAGAACCATCTGACTAATCTCCAAATTCTTCACAGGTTTCTTCCAAGTTATCCTTTCCATAATTATATAAGGTACCTACATTTTTCTATATATAGATATTCATGACACATATATTCTCATATATAAATATATGATACATTTATATTCAAATTGGAGAATATCTCTATTTGAGAGATATTTGTGCTTCTGCACCTCAAAAAATCCTAGCATTATGACCCTTGGCTTACAAGAACATAATGTCCTCTATTCAAGATACATGATTAAAAATTAGTACATATTTATAATGACTCTTGGTCTATTATGTAATATGATAATTTTCAAAAGATAATAAAGAAATGATCAGTTCTATTATGTTTTCAAACCTTATCACTGAAATACAACATAAATTTGTTTTGATAAAAATATATATAAGGCATTGTCTTATTGGAATAAATATTGTATTCAGGTATATAGCTATTCTTCACTAATATAGTACAATAAGTTGGTGATTTGGTAAACATAGCTTAGATATTCTTAATCTTTCTCTTTAAGCTCTCTTGGCTAATTCAACTCAATATCACGTAAAAATAGCACAATTTTTAACAATATTTTTAAAGGTGAGATAATTTAGCCTAATCCACTAATTAATTCTGATTTTAACTCTCTTATATTTTCTTGTAAATAATCTATATTTTCCATGTTTGAACATGCTTTCGTATATGTTTACAAGCAGCCATAAATAGCATATAATGTTGCCATATTCACTTTCAGAAATATAGAAGAAAAACTCTTTCAAATTCGAGAGGAACAGAAGAAGAAAATTAAAACATTCCTAGAATAAGAATAAGAAGAAGAAGAAAATTCATATTGAAATAGTCATCAAAACAAAATCAAATCCATTCTCTCATTTCCACGACATAGTTAGCAAGCTACAGGTTTGTTTACAGCAGTTTAAAAGCTCATTAAAGGTCTCATGTATTGGACTGATTTTTCCTAAATTAGCAAGTCGTGTCCTCACATGGAGGCTCAATCCTCACCAGACTGCCATGTACACTCAAGTCATGGAAGCTTGAGAATAAGGTCACGTGCATAAAGTTTTATATCGCCACTCTTTGTGGCTTTTAAAATGAGTTAGAAATGTGCTAAAACTAACCTCTTACGTGGCTTAAAAGTAATTTACTAACTGCTCAAAATGGCGCCTAAGCATGGCGGCCAAAATAATCATTAATATGAGCTTCCATAAAGCCTTATAATGGTATTCTGCCATAGAAATATGTCTTTTTAATTTGTGTTAAATTGAAATACAATATTATATATATATCCCATTATCCATTTATCATTATATATATATATATATATACTTATACTGACATTAATTATATATGTATATAATTTTTACGTATATATTCATATATACTATGTATATTGTTTTTATTATTCAAATGATATTTGTAATTAACATAATTTTAATTATCAATGGGGATCAATAATGATAGGGCAATATTTTCCTTAACGACTCTTAACCTATCAACTTAGATTTATGTGTTGTCGACTTGAATAATGAACTGACCTGACAAGGTTCCAAATAACCTAAATAAGTGAGTGTGTGCATCTACTTAGATAGCAATACCCAACACTCCAAATACCAACTCTTCTCCTGGGTGACGGTCTCCCTCCCCCTTTGGAGGTTTTGAACTTTCCTGCATCCAACTTAGAGCAACATATTCGTAGTTAGCTGATAACATATGAAACATAACCATAATATAGCTTAAGCATCATATAAGCATTTAAAAGTAGTTTCATCATATTGAATATTCTTTCATTTCATTTAGTTGTCAATACCATAATGACATAATTCATGTATTATATTTGTATTTAAACATAAAGGTTAAAGTAATTGGGTAAATTAACATAGGGGTGTAACATATCCTCCCTCATAAGAATCATCATCCCCGATGATTTAAAGTATCATAACATATATAAAATCAAATAAAGGTTTTACTTGCAGTTTTCAAATCCATGTAAGAGATGGGGAAATTCCTATTTAATCTCATTATAATCCTTCCTCGTAGCACGGTCCTCTACAAATTGGTCCCATTAGACCTTGCACTAAGTGATCCTACTAACATATTGGTAGTACTTGTGTGATTCAAGCATTCTTTCTCTTCTTATAACTATCCTAGTATATTAGTAGCATCATCACAACTTTTTTCCTTTCATTCTTCTCCATTAATTTCTCTTTGATCATCTGATCTATTCTTCCATTTTTTATAAAAATTTCTAACCACGACTAATCCTATCTTCTAGCTTATCCTAGCTTATAGGAATTTGGCACTTTCTTTCGTATAATGTTTCAAAGGGATCTAATTTTATCATGGAATGATAGGAATTGTTGTAGTAAGAAAATTCCGCAAATCC
The DNA here is from genome assembly GCA_007258455.2 of Sequoia sempervirens. Lineage (NCBI taxonomy): Eukaryota > Viridiplantae > Streptophyta > Pinopsida > Cupressales > Cupressaceae > Sequoia > Sequoia sempervirens. The sequence continues at coordinate 429,483,622 of VDFB02105785.1, read as the reverse complement.
TCTAGAACTTGGTTTACCCTTTCCATCTGACCATTTGTCTTAGGGTGATAAGATGAGCTTATATTCAATTTAGTTTCCAATGAGGAGAATATGGTTTACCAAAACCTTAACATAACACGTGTTTCCTTATCTAAGATAACCTTCTTAGGAACACCATGTAATCTATACACTTCCTGCATGAATTTGGGAGCTATGACTAGTTCCCTATCTATCAAAATTTCCCAATATGAAATGGGCTACCTTGGTGAGCTTATCCACCACTACTAAAATAGCATTGTGCCTATTCTTTGATATAGGAAGACCTTGTACAAAACCCATACTAATGATCTACCACTTCTTCTCTAGAATTTCATGAGGATATAAAAGTCCTGTTAGGTGATGACATTTTGTCTTCACCCTCTGGAACCCTAGAAAACTCGCTACAAACCTTGCAGTATCTCTCTTCATTCCTTTCCAAAAATATAGTGGTTTCACATCAGTCAAAAAATTTCTCACTCCAAGATGTCCTAAATATGGTGTGGAATGAACTTCCTTCCACACAATATTCCTTAACTCCTCTAAGTCTAGTACATACACCCTTCCTCTAACTCTTAGCAATCACTTTGGATTAAAATGATACCCATCATCCTTCGTGGTGCAGGGGCACCCACAAGTTTTCATGCCTCCAAGGATCAAGAAGTTGTCACTTTGTTTTGTTTTGTGATTTTTTCATGTAATAAGGTCTAAGAAGACCATTTCATGTTTTTTTGAGTCTAGTTTGAGTCCTTAGGAGTAAGATAGTATGCACATACAAATGTTGTCAAAAGTTGCCTAATGTTGTCAAGCAACTTTTGACAACATTTGTATGTGCATACTATCTTACTCCTAAGGACTGCCTAATGTTGTCAAGCAACTTTTGCATTTTTGTCAAAAGTGGACATGAAGTTGTTTTGTTAATCCATAATTTGAATTGTGGTTGGTAACCATTGGGAGATGGTTGGAAATACCTTAAATAGCCTTGTACCATTGAAGGGAAGGTTGGTTGTTGGAGTTTTTGAAGATTGAAGCAATACAAATTTTGTTTTCTACATTTTTTGAACATTCTTTGATGCTATTCTGAGTTGTATGGATCTGTACGATCCATTGATGGTCTAAAACCAATTGTGGATGATTGTACACTAAATATAATTTTTTTTTTCACCAATTGCATGTAATTTCATTAATTTTCAAAGGAGTTGTTTACATTTTACTTCAGACTGTTCGAAACCCTAGTTAGGGTAACCAGTGAGGGAATAAAATGTAATAATCTCCATTCTGTACATGATGATGCAGAAAATATCCCACAATCGGAGAAAAAGGGAAAACCCAGTGGAACAAAACCCCTCTCCAAAAAGGAGATGAAAATGAAAAAAAATGTGAGATAGGATAGGAAGGATGGAGGACTCCCAAATACCCCCCAAGGACACCATCTGTCACATGGATACAATACAATAGCCCCCCCATAGGAGGAAAGAGAGACTATATAGCCCCCCCCCTAGAAGATGTGATCAAAACCACTGAAAGAAGTCTAAAGCTGATCCAATGGTAGATGTTGAAGAAACCTCAAATCCTAAATGGAATGATAGGGAAGAAGTCTCATACATGAAATATCTGAAGAGAAGCCAAGTGCCTCCAAGATAGTCTCAGGATTCCCAATCAAGGTCGAGACAAAGGAATGTGGAGACTCAAGAAAACTCTCCAAAGGTGGATCAGAATAGAGGAGTGATACCCCCTCAAGACTGCCCTCCAAACCTGTAGAAGTAGCCAAGTCAGTGCTACCTAAAACAAAGCCATCATGTGATGCCAAGTCTGGAAAATTGAAGGTGTCCTAATGAATGATGATAGTGGAAGCCTCAATTAATGAATTTGGACAAGGAATCACTGAATGTGAAGGGATAACAATTGTCTCTGACGGAGAAGAAGCACCTGAAGCAACCTTGTCAACCTCTTCGAAAGATTCAAGGCAATCAACCTCCTGCACAACAATATCATTATGGGGTATATGATCTGAGGAATGACATTCTGAATCTTGACCATCGGGGAATGATGGAGTATATGAATCTCCATATAGCCCCCAAAGCTTATTCCAAAGGATGTGAGGACAATCACAATGATCAATAGTACTCAAAACATCACAATCAACTTGCATAGCAAGGATCTCCAAGACAGTGTATCTGTTGCAACTCCAAGAGAATTCATGAATACCTTCACTTGGATGAGGAACTATACCAAACAGATGTGGCAATAAATCAAGTGATTGGAGATGGTGGTTGATCCCATCCTGCCATTGTTGATAGTTTCCCTTATGCAACATAATCAGAGGAGTATATGCAATCCCCATAATGAAATTTCTCTAAAAAACACAAAGACAAATGACCTTGTTGAGATTATGGATGCACAGGGTCCCTGAAGTTGCAGTCTTCAATGGAGGACCTTTGCTAGGAAAGATAATCAACCACAAAGAAAGTGTTGCAACTAGGCATGCATAATAGAGATTTTATATAATTGATGATATGATATTGATGATTACAAATGTACAAGTTTCCTAATTATATAGGCAAGAAAGAAAACCTAAGATGCATGAGATGTTTCCATGTGTCATGATCTAACAACATGTGACAACATGTGAACCCTATCTAGGAAATTATTAAATGTTGAGATAATTTCTAGAAGGACAACTCATCTTCTAGAAGGAATCTTATCCCTACAATCAAGGAAGGGGACATTACCCCATTATTAAATGATTTATTAAAATGCAACCTAGGACTAAATGATGTATGACCTAAGTTAACTTATGCTAGTGTAATAATTAATTTAATTACACTAACACATTCCACTTGGTAGAAATTTCTAAAACTTGGTGGAATGGATTTTGTTGATGTGCATTTTGATATTTCTAAGTTGCAGATGCAAGAAAAGGAGTGTGGCATTGTGGAGAAGCCTGAAGGTCTGGTATCTTCATGTATCAGACCTAGAAGCCCTAGTGAGTGGGAGAAATTTGTTGTATGCAATTGGGGAATGATCTATGTGTTGGGAGAAATTGTTTGATACCTTGTAGGATGTGTTTGAAGCATTGGAATGGGATTAGAGACCCTAGAACCCCAAAACCTTGCTGCTACCAAGCCTAATTGCACCATTAGGCCTAATTAGAGTGAGGATAGTCAAAATTAGAGTCCTTCCATACAAAATAACCCTAACTCATTTTGATATATGTGTGAGAATGGGAAAATGGGTATCTAAAACAGGTTTCCTTTGTGGTAGATCAAGTCGATGTCAAAATTTATGACTAAAAATGCCCTTTTGAAAGGCTACTAGCAAAATAAGGGTTTGTGGAGGAAAACCCATCAATTGAAGACTGAGGGTCTAAAGAGTGTTTTTTTGTGTATCTTTTGAGATTGTTTACCCTTGCTCTACATCACTTCGAATCTCAAGGATTTTCCATAAGAGCTTGTTCAACTTTCTCATAGTTTCCATCTCCCTTGGACTTTTGCAACACTTGATTCTTGAAAATAGAATGAATAGATATCATCGAGGAGATATGACTCCTTTGACTTAGGGAATCTTCAAGTTGATTTCCTTTTCCCTTTATATAACTAATTTCAAAATCATAGTCAGATATTAACTCAAGTCATCTCCTATAACAGGCATTTAGACTAGGTTGGCTAAACAATACTTTAGAGCACGTTGGTTTGTTTTTAACTCCAAAAGTTTTCCAAGAAAATAATGCCTCCATGGTTTACAATCAAGAACAATTGATGCTAGCTTCAAATCATGTGGAGCATATTTTTTTCATACAACTTTAATTTCTTAGACTCATAGGCACTCACTCACCCTTCTTACATAAGTATTTTGCATAATCCTTTTTCCCAAGGCGTCAATGGTAACCATAAATTGACCCTCTAGATTAGGAATTTATATAATTGGTGTCATAGTTCTCTTTTATTTGGTTAAAGGCCTCTAATTTTTTCTTGACCATTCAAATATTTTTCTAATAGCTCCTACAGCTAAGCCTTCAATTCCAACAACTTTGTTGTAGTCATTTGATAATAAACTTTGGATATAAGGTTTCGATCTGAGAACTATGTTTATGGAGAAGTCAAAAGTTTTCTTAGGAAGTAATTTGAGCAATTTTTTTGAAAATGCATCATCAAAACCCTAATGAATAGGTACTTATCTGTATCTGATCTTTTCTTGGTCCATATACTCCTCTTCTTCCCCTCCTTGGTGTTTCTAGGACTCAGAATACATTAAATCATCTTAAAAGATGAACTCTTTGCAATCATCTATTTTCTCCATTTTGAATGCATGGAGTTAACATTCCTCTTGCTTGGACTTTTTCAACTTAATGGTTGACATTTTCCTTAACTTCACCTCACTAGGTGTACCTTGCAAATATTTTTTGTTCCCAAGGTTTTCTAATTATTCTACTATTTTGGCAACACATTCTCCTCCATAACCAATTTATATCGAGAATGACATCAAAAGATCGTAAAGGGATACTTATAGATTTATTATCAATGAGGAACTTGGAAGTTCAATCTTAGCTTTGACCAAACACTACTCTACCTAAGCTCTTATCTAGTTATTATACTTTACTAGCCAAAGTTTTTACTTGCAACCGAATTTTCTATGAAATTTTATCTATAGTTCTTGGTGGCTTCATCTTCTTCATAAACTTAGATACTTTTAGGGTTTTTTGGTTTCTTTTCTCATTAACAAACCTTGACTATGAATTTTCCATGCCCACTCTGGTTGGTGTGTTCATGTTTTTTTCATCTTTACCTTTGTGAGATGCATCCTTTTTTATGGCCTACTCTAGCCTTTGACCTCTTACTCTAAGGTATCAATTCTTACTCTTTTTTCATTTATCATTGCTTAGGATTTATTCTAGTTTTGAATTGGGGTTGTCAAAAGGTTTTCTTTCCTCCTACCTACCTCCATATTTTTTTCTGGTTCATAGCATGTTGAGTCTTCTACTTCACCTGAAGTTTTTGGTTTATGCTTACAATTAGTTCCTCTAATTTAGCATGTGTATCAATAGACATTAATCATATTCATTTTTGTAACTTAATCAAATGGAAATTTTATTATATTATTCATGGATTACATAGTATCCTTATTTAGTACATAAACTTTGACTCTTTGTGACTACAAGTTGCTATTAGAAAAAGGGATCTCCTTGGGTTCTTCCTCACCCTCAAAGTCAACTAAAACAATTTTGGAGGGTAGATGTACTCACAATTACTCATCCATAACCCTCTTACTAATCATAGGTGTGTTCCTACTACAACCAAAGGGCATCTCCCTATGATTTTTTGGTTTGACTATGTAGAAGTTGAAAAACCAACTTCACAGCCCCCAAGAATCACCTATCACATGCAACAGATATTCAGATAAAAAAAAAAAAGATGTTTTGTAAACCCTCAGAGCCAATATGTGCAAGCAAAAAATCAAAATAATGATTATTGAAATTAATTGTTTTACAAATAATACATAAGCCTTCAAAAAGGCAATCATGCACAACCCTAATCTTATCTTGAGCAAAAAGACACTTCAACAAGATAAGGATAAGAATTAACCTAGGAAATAAAATATGCCTAAGTAAACTTATGCTAAAGTGTAATTAAATAATTAATTACACCAAAACCCCCCCCCATAAGTGCAACTTAGGGAGAAGCAAATTATTATGCAAAGATGAGTCCCGGGAACAAGGCCTGATCAGGTACTCATTTACAAATGCAATGCAAACTAAATCAAACGGGGTAAAGGAGACAACCACATGGGAACAAAACTCCTCCCCAAAATAGAATGCAAACTAAGTAAGTGATGAAATATGGAGGACTCCATAAGACCCCCCAAGGACACCATCCATCACAAAGATACATGAAAGAAACCCCCCAGAAGAGAGGAAAGAAGAGGCCACATAGCCCCCCAAGAATGAAGTAGCTCCAATAAGACTGAAGAAACCGCATTTCCTGAAAGAAGTGAGAGGGAAGAGACCGAATGAAAGAAATCTCTAAAGGTGAAGTAGGTGTGGCCCAAGATGTATCCATAGAATCAGGTGTGACCTCAACCAATGAAGAAGTCAAAGTAGGTGAAGACTCAAGAGTAGCCTCCAGAGATGGATGATCAACAGGATCCTATTGCACTGAAACAAAAGAAGCCACATCGGTAGCTACAACAATAGCAACAGGAGGGGGGAGATGGAATGGAAGGCTCGAGAACAAGATTCGAAGTGAGAACACCAATTTTCAAGAAGCCAAATCTCTCCTCTGAATGATGATGCACACTAGAAGTGTGAGGAACAACTGTAGGAACAGAAGCACCATCAGTAGCAAAATCGGTAAAGGAATACAACCGAGATGAGTGATCCACTATCTCAGTATCAATAACTGCTCTACTCTCCAAGTCTCTAATGATAACCGAATCAGGTGTGAACTCCACAGATCTCCCAGTGCCTCCATGTGTGATCTGATAAATGGAAAGAAGGTTGTTTGTCAAGTCAGGGACACACAACACATCCTAGAAGGAGTGGTCCCCAAAACTAATAGAACCCTTCCCTGTAACACTCATGTAAGTGTTGTTTCCCATCAAAATGGGAGACATAGTGCAAGGTTCAAAGGAAGTGAACACAGTCTGTGAAGATGCCATATGATGAGATGCTCTTGAATCTAGAAGCCATCTCCCTGATCCAACACTTGAAGAAGCACAAAGAGCATGTCCCTTCATATTTGATGAAGTATGTAAACCAGTTGTGCCCCTGTCATGTTGTTCTGAAGAACAAGAATGAGGAGAAGAAGATGATGCAAACATCCTAGAAGGAAAATCAATCTGATTTTTCTGAAGAAGATGTTTTAGCTCATTAATGTCCTTCTTGTAACAATTATGTTTTGCATGTCCTTCCCTCTTGCAATATGAACATGTAGTCTTCTCCTTCCTAGATGATTTCCCCTTAGAAGAGGAGGATGAATCTAAGGACTCCTTCTACTGCTCATGAGGTTTGGAATCCTTTTGTTTATGTATCTTTCCTTTTCCTATAGAAGCCTTATGATCTTTGGGCTCCTGTGATGCAATAAGTGCCTGTGATGAAGAAGGTTTCATGGTGCCCATGCTAGCTAACTTAGCTTGCTCTCGATTGAGAGATGAAGCAAAGTCATCAAGAGATGGCATAGTGAATCTCTTACCAAGTGCATCCCTAGTGGCATAAAAGGTAGATACAAAAACTGAATAATTTAGTCCAAGCTTAGAAAGAATGGACAATATCAACTGAGAGTCTTCTTTTTGAACACCACACTGTGACAACTACAATCTAAGAGACTTGAGTTTGGTTAAAAACTCTTGGATGCTGTCAAAATCCCTAGAATTAAAGCCAATAAGCTCATTCTCTAAGTGAAACCCTCTCATAGTATCCTGCTTCCCAAACAAAGACTCCAAAGTAGTCCATATCTCATTCGGTGTAATGCAAGACTCAATATGAAAAATAATGTCAAATGAAAGAGATAGTCATACTATACCATAAGCTTCATCACACCTATTAAACCATTTTCTCTTTTTAGTAGCACCTGTAGGTTCAATTTTTGTACCCATGGTTACCCTGTACAACCCTTTTTGTTTTAAATAAATTTCCATTTGTTTTTTCCAACCAAAATAGTTGAATGGAGTAAGGGGTACAATTTCATGTGTATCCATGACAAAAAACAGCAATATATACTCTCAAATTTAAAAAAACAATGCTCGTTGATCTCAAAAAAATAGCCTGATTGCATGCTTCCCAAGAAAATAATTGAAAAGATAAAGGCTGAGATCAAACATGAATATCATATACCTAGTAAAAAAATTTAAAAAACAAGTATGATATCTGTGTAGTGCACTGAACCATCTTTCCAACACCTATTTGTTTTCGAAAAATGGAGCCAGGACGCAAAAGTTATGCCTCCCAGAGTGAAAACAAAAAATTCTCACTTTGACAGGAGAAAAAAGCATCAAAACTAGAAAATCAGGAAATCAAACCTCCACCACTGGAAAGAGCGTTGAACTAGCTTTCCAACAATATCTCATTTTCAAAAAAAGGCCTTCGTTTGCAAAAGTTATGAAGAAACGAAAAAAAACCTGTAAAAGGCACTTTTAACGCTAACAGGGAGAAAAATTCAAGCACCTTCACCTTCAACCCTCGGTTCTGCAATATGACCACTGCTGCAAAAAAAAGTCGTTGGGGGCTAGCACACAGCTCATGGTCGGCAATAGGACCACCGGTAGAGGGTCTAATTCCAACGGGGGGCTTAGTGATGGCTCTCGGTCCCAAATGTGACTGTCGGTAACGCCTCAGAGAGCTCGCGGGGGCTGAACACCGAGGAGCGGTGGAGTGGTGGCACAGGAGGGTGGCGGTGGCATGGCGGTGTTGGCAAGGGAGCCGCCGGTGGAGGTGGTTGGTCCAAGGGCTGTCGAGCAGCTAATGGGCGACACTGCGGATTATAACGGGCGGCACAAGTTTTTTTTTTTAAACTTGATTTTTTTGCAATTTTTGCCTCAAACTGTGTGCCTTGGGGCCATATGGCCTTGGGGCTAATTTTTTTTTGCCTTTTTTCAACTTTCGACGAAACGAAAGGCGTTTCTGGGATTTTTCGGCGCTCTAATTGCGATGGCAATGTCCGTCTGGCCCAAAAATGCACAGAAAATTTGCATACCCCCAGATCCACAAAAAAATAGCCTAGCTTCAAACCCTTGCACAGATGAAAATGTTGTGAGAGAATATCTTCAAATCACAAATAGGAAGCAACAGGTTTGGAGCTCTAATACCATGTAGAAGTTGAAAAACCAACTTCGCAATCCCCAAGAATCACCTGCGAGCAATCAACTATCACATGCAACAGATATTCAGAACAAAAAAGAAGAGATGTTTTGTCAGCCCTCAGAGCCAATATGTGCAAGCAAAAAACCAAAATAATGATTATTGAAAGTAATTGTTTTACAAATAATACAAAAGCCTTCAAAAAGGCAATCATGCACAACCCTAATCTTATCTTGAGCAAAAAGATAGCTCAACAAGATAAGGATAAGAATTAACCTAGGAAATAAAATATGCCTAAGTAAACTTATGCTAAAGTGTAATTAAATAATTAATTACACCAATAGACTAGTTTGACCACTGAGATAGGCATAACGACCTTCATAGTTGTTATATCCCACTACTTGGTGTAGTCACGGTAGGAGGGTCCTCAAAGAGAACAGTCTGGACTGTGCAACAAGAGTTACACAACATAAGCAACACAAAATATGGAGGAAAATGAATATTCAAATATTCATATTATAAGAAATTTTGATTACAATCGGTCGGCAACATTTGGGCTTACAGATTCGGCTCACAAGCCTGATACAACATGCTCAAAATGCAATATTCCTATATTCTCCTTAATTAAAGCTAAAATCTTACATATCAAAACCTATATCAATCTGCCTTTCCTAATGATCAATTACAATGATTTATATCACATTCAAAGATCTAGAATCTTCCACGCCGGCCAAAGATCATTACAATCTTCGATGAAGGAAAATGCAATGTGTGCATGAAATAGGTCAGCCTCAAATTTGAATTTCTCCTCGACAGGTGCATAGGATGAAGTGTGGACCTAAATTAAGGTTGGGGACACTCCATGGAACAATTTGAAACACCTCACGAGGATCCGCAAGTTACGGGAAGGATCCACAAGAGATCAAACTGGTCATTAGGCTTGAAACTATTCTGGTGTCGGTTCAAGAAACTACCACTTAATCTGGAAGTGATAACTTTCTAGAAAAAGATCCAATCGATCTGAAATCTCAGAATAAGGAAAATGAACATGTCCACGATGAAAACATAGACCCATAGGGTCTAGTGAGAAAATATGTTGAATCTTCCAACTTGAACTGAACAAGAACTGAACAAGAACAAAACTTAAATAAATAAAAAATTTGGTTGATGCAAGATTACCAAGAATCAAGGATGCTCCTACATCATACATCTGGGGTTATTTGAAAAGTGGGTCCCGTACTTTGTTGGGGCTAAAGGAAAACCAATACATTCTACCTCAGCCTAAGAAATCCAAGAAGAATCTTCCATTGGTTTGCCTTTCCACTTCACAAGATATTCTTTGTACTGTCTTCCACACGTTTTCCTCCCATCTTTGATATCCAAAATCTCTTCCATCTCATCTAATTGTTGTTTAGGAAACTGTTTCTCCAATTTTTCTTTACTGTCTTTACTGAATTCTGCTTCATGGTACTGATGTAGATCTGTAATGTTGAATATAGGTGATATACCCATGCCATCTAATAACTCTACTTCATATGCATTTCTTGAATCAAATTTCTTCAAAATCTTACAGGGTCCAAACTTCCTCATCTTGAGCTTATTATATGTGCCAACTAGAAATCATTCCTTCCTCAGATATACGATCACTTCATCTCCAACTTCGAACTCTTTATGTCTCCTCTTTTCATTTGCTTGCTCCTTATACTTTCGGTTCATATCTTACAACTGTTGCTTTACTTGAGTATGCACTTTCTTCATATGTTCTACAAATTCCTCTACTTCTGCACTCCTTTTATCTTCTTGAATGATGTCTCGCAACTCTAATATACCTCTAGGATGAACTTCAGTAACAATCTCAAAAGGTGTCTTTCTGGCACTCTTGTTCACTGAATTATTGTAAGCAAACTTTGCTTGTGCAAGGACTAAATCCCAACTTCTGGTCTTCTCTCCAACCAAACATCTCAACAAATTCCCCAAACTCCTGTGTACTACCTTTGTTTCCATCAATCTATTGGTGAAAAGTAGAATTGAACTTTAAATTTATCTTCAACTTCTTCCAAAGTGTCCTCCAAAAGTAACCAATGAACTTTGTATCTCGGTCTAAAATAATACTCGTAGGTAATCCATGCAATCTGACCACTTCCTTGAAAAACAAGTCTGCTACATGTACTGCATCTATTGTCTTCTTACAAGGTATGAAATGTGTCATTTTAGAAAATATATCCACCACCACAAATATAGAATCATTACCTCTCTATGTATTCGGCAAGCCAAGTATGAAATCCATGTTGATATCCTCCCAAGGTCTCTTTGGAACTGTCAAAGGCTTATACAATCCAACATTCTAACTACTCCCTTTTGAAACTTGACAAACTCTATAGCTTTGCACAAATTTCCTAACATCCTTATGAATTTGTGGCTAAATGTAATTCTCACTTACCAATATTACTATCTTGACAATCCTCCACTGTGTTTTTCTTTCACCAAGTTATCCCTGATTGAACTCTAGAGTATACACAATTGATTCCTATCCTCTTGAATGAAATAATCCAACCACTGACTCCTATCCTCCAAGACTGGTTTTTTACAAGCTATCCAAGGTTCTGCAAAATTTGGGTCTTCCTCATACAAGTTCTTCAATTCATCAAAACCTAATACCCCACTCTCATCTCTGCCAATAAATTCCTCTCCTACTCAAAGCATCAGCAAATCTATTTGACTTTCCACTCCTATGTTTCAAAACAAAAGTATAACTCTACAAGAATTCCACCCATCTCATGTGTCTCTTATTCAACTTACCTTGACTATTTAGATACTACAAAGCTTGATGATTTGTATATAACACAAAATCCTTAGGAAACAAGTAATGTCTCCACTTCTTCAAGGCTTGAACTATGGCATAAAACTCTCGGTCATACATTGAATACCTTCTCCTAGCATCATTCAATTTCTCACTAAAATAAGCTATTGGTCTTCCTTCTTAACTTAATACTACTCCAATTAGATTTCCACTTGCATCACAGTCTACTTGAAATACCTTATTAAAGTCTGGTAAATCCAACGCAAGCTGCTCAATCACCTTCTGTTTCACCAACTCAAAACTCTAGTATGCTCCAGATGTCCACCTAAAATCTTTCTTATCCCCTCTCATTGTTTTTGTCATAGGACTACAAATAGAACCAAAATTTCTAATGAACTTTCGATAGAAACTAGCCAATCCATGAAATGATCTTACCTCTCCAATGCTTTTTGGTGTAGGCCATTCAACAATTGCTCTCACCTTCTCAGGATCCATCTTCAATCCATCCAAAGATATCACAAATCCCAAATATACCAACTCTTCCTTCATGAAACTACACTTCTTAATGTTTATCAGCAATTTCTCTTCTCTCAACCTTTGCAAAACTTGTCTTATATGCAACAAATGTTCTTCTCTAGTCTTACTGAAAATCAAGAAGTCATCCAAATAGACAATCACAAAATTACCCAAGAAATTCTTCAATACCTCATTCATTAGCCTCATTAAAGTACTCAGTGCATTTGTTAGTCCAAAAGGCATCACCAACCACTCATATAATCCTTCATTTGTCTTGAATGTTGTCTTCCACTCATCCCCTTCTTTGATTCTGATCTGATGATATCCACTCTTCAAATCTATCTTTCTAAATTATTTAGCTCCACTCAAACAATCCATAATGGCATCCATCTGGGGCAAAGGAAATCTATACTTCACTATGATTTTGTTTATGGCTCTAGAGTCTGTACACATCCTCCATTCTCCATCCTTCTTAGGTGCTAGCACAGCAGCTACTACACATGGACTTAAGTTTTCTCTGATCAAACCCTTCTTCAACAAATCTTTCACTTTTCTATTCAACTCTTCATTCTCTATCGGTGTCATCCAGTGTGTTGCTTTATTAGGAAAACTAGCTCCAGGAATCAGATCCATGCAATGACTTATACTCCTCACAGGTAGCAATCCATCAGGTACATTGTCTGAAATGATCTCTTCATATTCTATTAGCAACTCCTTTATCTCCTCTAGTTGTTCTTCTACACGCTTCAAGTCTTCAACCTTCTTAGGAATCAAGGCATAGCACATGTTCTCATGTCTCATACCATCCAGAAATTTCCTTCCATCAACCAAACAAACTCTAGCATTCGTACAAACCTTAACTTTAGGAACATCCTCCAATGGCAACAAAGTCTACTTCGTCCCATTAGCAACAATGGTATATGTGTTCTTCTTTCCATCATCAATAGCCTATTTATCATACTGCCAAGGCCTTCCCAACAAAACATGGCATACATTCATAGGCATGATATCACACAAAACTTCATCATGATAATTTATTGTCTTCAATTTCACCAAACATCATTTGATTACCAATATCTTATGGTCATCTTGAATCCATGCTATCTGATAGGGCTTCGGGTGTTTCAATCTTTCCAACTTCAATTTGGTCACCATCTCTTAAGAAACTAGTTTCTTTGAGCTTCCACTGTCAACAATCACTCTGCAACATTTACCAACTACCTTGCATCTGGTCTGAAACAAATTCTTTCTCTACAACGGTTCCTGCTCCATCTCACTTTGATACAATACTCTTCTATTCACCAATACTTCTCCCTCTTCTGGTTTATTAGGTGATCCGACATGATCCTCCTCAGCAAAGGTTGTTCTTCTATTGTTCTATGTCTTTATGCTTGTCTCTCCATGATTACATTCAAATTCTCTATGTCCTTCTCCACCACACCTAAAACAAGTTCCCTTGAATACTCTTTTCTCTTGTCCTCTATCATATTTTCTATAACCCTCATTTCGGTAAACACCATATCCTCCTCTCTTGTAATATTTTCCATCATCTCTACGGTATGAATTATCATTCTTACTGACTTATCTTTATTCTGATCTGCAAAAGATCCTCTTCCTCCTCTAGTAAAATTTCTTCCTCTCTGAAATCTTCCACCTCTTCCTCTCTATCTCTACTCATGACTTTTATTCAACTTCTCTTCTACTTTTAGGGCACATTGATATGCCTCTTCCACACTCTGCAACTTGATCAAACTGATCTCATCCTGTATAGATGATCTCAAGCCATTCACACATCTGGCTACTTGCTCGATCTCATCCTCCGAATGACCGGATATGATATTCAACTTGTAGAACTCCTCAGTATACTTTGTCACACTTGACTCCTTCTGCTTCAAATTCTACAACTTCTGGAACAAACTAATCTAATAATCTACAAGCATAAACTTCATTTTTAACTTATTCACCATCCAATCCCATGATTTTATCTTCTCCTTTCCTCTTCTTTCCATGTTTGTATGCAAATTTTCCCACCAAAGGGATGCATTTCTTTTCAACTTTGTACAAGAAAATTTCACCTTCTTATCTTCGACGGTACCTTCAAAATCAAAATACTTCTCCATCTCTATTATCCAATCAAGCAATTCATTTGAATCCAACTTACCACTATAATTCGATGGATTGAAATGTGGTTTAGTATTTACTCTTGTTAGGGCTCTTATGAACCTCTCTTCTTCCTGATTCAGGATAGGTTGATCTTCTCTTTCCCTTTCTTCATGTGCTTCTACCTCTTCATCACTCACATCATCAACTGATCAACCTCTCCTTTGTGTCATTTTGATTACTTCCAATCTAGCAACAATTCCTCTCAACATCTCCATCATAGTTGGGTCTACATTTCCACGTGCTCCATTTCCTCTACCATTTCTTCTTCCCGCCATCTTTACAAAAGTCCTCTGCAGATGTAGGTTGGATCCTTAATCCACCACCCCACAACAAATCTTCAATAGGACTATGCAAACTCTAGCAATCTCTCACAGAACGAACCTCACTCTAATACCAATCTAGTACAGTCACGATAGGAGGGTCCTCAAAGACAACAGTCTGGACCATGCAGCAAGAGTTACACAAAAAAAGGAACATAGAATATGGAGGCAAATACAGATTCAAACATTCATATTATTAGAAATTTCTATTACAATTGGCTAAAAACATTCGATCTTACAAATTCGGATCACAAGCCTGATACAACATGCTCAAAATGCAATATTCCTATATGCTCCTTAATTCAAGCTAAAATCTTACATATCGAAACCTATATCAATTTGCCTTTCCTAATGATCGATTACAATTATTTATATCACATTTGAAGATCTAGAATCTTCTGCATCGGCTAAAGATCATTACAATCTCTAATGAAGGAAAATGTAATGTGTGCATGAAATAGGTCGGCCTCAAATTTGAATTTCTCTTTGACAAGTGCATAGGATGAAGTGTGGACCTAAATTAAGGTTGGGGACACTCCATAGAACAATTTGAAACACCTCGTGAGGATCCGCAAGTTATGGGAAGGATCTACAAGAGATCAAACTAACCGTTAGGCTTGAAACTATTCTGGTGTCGATTCAAGAAATTGCCACTTAATCCGGAAGTGATAACTTGCAAGAAAAAGATCCAATTGATCTAAAATCTTGGAATAAGGAAAATGAACATGTCCATGATGAAAACATAGATCCACAGGGTCTGGTGAGCAAATATGTTAAATCTGCCAACTTGAACTGAACAAGAACAAAACTGAAATGAAAATATTTTTTTTGGTTGATGCAAGATTTCCAAGAACCAAGGATGCACCTACATCACTACTTATTCTCTAACCTAATATGCTTGAGTGTGTTAGCTAGTGTCTCAGATTCAATCATCCAAGCACCTCCTATGCAGCTAATATTGTTAAGGATTTTAACCTCTGGGGATGACTCTTTCTTAGTCTTAAAACTAGATAAGTTTCTAAAAATTGACTTCCTTATTCTTTTCCTTGTTCTTATTCTTCTCACCATTCTACCATAAGAAATTTTTTAAACATTATCTATTGATAATGTTTGAGTAAAAACTTACGTAATGAGCTCATAGGTCCATGTGTTGAACCTGGTAGCTTTGATACCATATGTAATATCACAACCATTACTCTATAGTTTCCACTTAGGTTTTAACTTATGACATAAATAATTTGATACCTTCAATAGAAGAAAGTAATTTTTTTTCTTTTCCAATAACATATTTTTCATGTTGCATAATAATTTCATATAACATTTCATAATCGAAATAACATAACTTAAACTTTATGTAAATGAAACTCATCTTTTCAAATACAGCTTATAAATAGAATTCATGATCATATGAACAATTTCATAATTTACAAAGAGAACAATGTCAAGATATCCTTATCTAGATTGCTCTTCTATTTCACAAGCCTTGGTGTGTCGTTTGTAAGAGGGAGAGCATCACCCAAGTGCTTTACCTCCAACCACAAATTGGAAATCCCCTGCACACCTTCCTACTGGAAGTGACCCTACCCTTCGACGAAGAGCATATTATAGGAATCTCTATTATTTCCATATGAGTATAGTTTTTTTTTTCCTACATAACATATACAATCATACAACTATGGATACCTTCCAACTATGCATGACACTACTAAAAAGCTATGCAAACCTAGAGCACAATGAACCGACAAGTGCAAGTAGCAACTTTTACACTTACTTTCGCTAAAGTTTGATATATATAATCATCCACTTTCTAAGGAAGTGGTGTTGTAAGTTCACCCACCTCTAACTCAACTTGGAAATCTTATTGAACTATGGTTAACTCAACTATTGGTTTGACCCAAGTGTTAACTAACTCAATTAGATTCTCTTTTGAACAATAGTGATGATTTTGTTGGTGTTGACTATTTGACTAAGTTGGTTACATATTTTTTGACTTTGAACACCCATGCTACATTCATGTAACATTGTGGGCCTTGGAAACTGCCACTTGTTTAAGTTCTTTCTTCTTAGTTGATAAAAGACTTGACTGGCTATATTTTTTTTGGCTTGAATGCCCAAGTTACGTTCTTGCAACATTCTAGGTCTAGAAAACTACCTCTTATTTGAGTCCTTGGTTTTAACCATGGAGAAACTACTCTCCTCTTTTATGCAAAATTAGTTAATACTGATGACACAATGTTATCAAATAGACACACTTGGTATCAATCTAAAAGTATTGACAATATGTCAAAATGTATAATAATCTATTATTAAACTTAAAATAAAGATTACTTCTTTGTATTAAAGTTTTAGATGTCCAATGTTTATTCTTATGGTTTTGTTCCTAAGGAACTCCATACCAAATACAATTAATATTTGAAGTGAATATAAATAGATAATCATCATCTTCTTAAATAATGGTTCAGACGCTTTGTTGTTATACCAAGTATGGCTTTGTACTTCTAGAACTCCATAACCAATCTAGTTATTCATGATATTAAATATTATTTAGTTTGATCCAATATAAATTCTTATATTCATGGTAATTTCCATTAATAGTCCAGCATATTAATTTGTTTACTTTTGATAACTCAATTGAGAACCATCTGACTAATCTCTAGATTCTTCACAGGTTTCTTCCAAGTTATCCTTTGCATAATTACATAAGGTACTTATATTTTTCTGTATATAGATATTCATGACACATATATTCTCATATATAAATGTATGATACATTTATATTCATGCTAGAGAATATTTTCTATTTGAGAGATATTTGTGCTTTTGTACCTCAAAATCTCCTAGCATTATGGCACTTGGCTTACAACGAGGACATAATGTCCTCTATTCAAGATGTGCGATTACAAATCAGTAGATAGTAATAATGACTCTTGGTCTATTATGTAATATGATAACTTTCAAAAGATAATAAAGAAATTATCGCTTCTAGTTTTCAAACCTTATCATTGAAATACAACATAAACTTGTTTTGATAAAATATATAAGGCATTGTCTTATTGGAATAACTATCATATTCACATATATAGTTATTCTTCACTAATACAGTACAATAAGTTGTTTGTTTGGTAAACACAGCTTAGAGAGTCTTAATCTTTCTCTTTAAGTTCTCTTGGCTAATTTAACTCAATATCACATAAAAATAGCATGATTTTTAACAATATTTTTAAAGATGAGATAATTCAACGTAATTCATTGATTAATTCTGATTTTAACTCTCTTATATTTTCTTGTAAATAATCTATATTTTCCATGTTTGAACATGCATTCGTATATGTTTGCAATAAACCATAAAATAGCATATAATGTTGGAATATTTACTTTTAGAAATATAGAAGAAAAACTCTTTCAGATTCGAGAGGAATAGAAGAAAATTAAAACATGTCTGGAATAAGAATAACCGAGTTCTTAACCTATTGTCTCTTACTTCAAATTTTGCAACTTAAACTCAGAGCTTGTATCCCTTCTAAGCTCCTCACTCAACACTATCATTTGCACCGTTTTATTGATTTGATTACTATCAGTCTGGAGCTATTGTGAAATCTAATTCTTGATACAGTCCAGTCACGTGCAGAAATTTTTATATCACCACTCTTTGTGGCTTTTAAAATGAGTTAGAAATGTGCTAAAACAAACCTCTTACATGGCTAAAAATTAATTTACTAACTGCTCAAAATGGCGCCTAAGCATAGCGGCCAGAACAATCATTAATATGAGCTTCCATAAAGCCTTATAATTCGGCTTAGTTAACTTAGTTCATTAGTGGTTATCCTGCCATAAAAATATGGCTTTTCAATTTGAAAACAAATTGAAATAAACTATAATATATATCTATATATATACAAATATATATTTTATTATTCATTTATCATTATATATAGGTATATATTTATGAATATATGCAAGCATTAATCATTTAAGTATATTCATATAGACATACATATATATACTTACATTAATTATATATGTATATATTTTTTTAAATGTATATATCTTTATATACTATATACATTGATCTTATTATTCAAACATTATTTGCAATTAATATAATCTTCATGATTAAAGAGGATCAATAAAGATAGGAAATTATTTTCCTTAATGACTCTTAATCTATCAACTTAGGTTTATGACTTGTTGACTTGAAAAATGAACCGACCTGACGAGGTTCCAAATAACCTAAATGAGTGAGTGTGTGTGTCTACTCAAATAGAAATATCCAACATTCCAAATACCAACTCTTCTCCTGGGTGATACTCTCCCTCCCCCTTTGGAGGGTTCAAACTTTCCTACATCCAACTTAAAGCAACATATTTGTACTTAGTTCATAACACACAAAACATAATCATAATATAGCTTAAGCATCATATAAGCATTTAAAAGTAGTTGCATCATATTGCATATTCTTTCATTTCATTTATCCATCAATACCATAATGACATAATTCATGCATTATATCAGTATTTAAACATAAAGGTTAAAGTAATTGGGTAAATTAACATTGGGGTGTAACAACTCAATTTTCCCTTAGCTTTAGATCATCTGTAGAGTACTCATGTGGTGGACAATTGTCTTTCGCCTCACCATTATATGGTTCTCCCCTCACATGTTGGTGGGCTCTTTGTGGGGGAATCCTCCCATGCTTCCCTTTATCTTGAGAATTTGGATGCTAATGTCTCTTAGACTATTGTAAGGAGTAAGAAAGGTCTTCCTATTTCACTTACCCAAACTCATGTTCGAGTGTTGGATGAGAGGCCAACTTGTTCTAGGCTGGTATTGACTAAATGGGACCTTAGGGGTCCCAAATCTTTCTTTTATCTATTGTTTATGGCAGCTTGGTTGTTGATGTTCTACTCTTTTTTGGTTGTGTTGTTTCTTTGTTATTTTAGGCCAACTTATGTCTATTTTTCTTGCCTTATGAAAATTTTTGTAAAGTGTTGGGCCCTTGTTTCCTACTTAATTTAATAAAAAACATAAATCAAACTTACCACCAACTTACAATATATTGATTGATTAACATATTGTGAATCTATGTAAGTCAAGCATTATATTTCAACTTCTATAGGAATAGATATTAGATTATGTTGCCATTATGAACACTTCTTAAAGTGTTTTGGTATGCTTTGTTTGCAATATTTTTTCTCATTATAATCCAATTTCCAAAATTCTACTCCTAGACTACTATCAATTAAAACAAACATCATGTTTCACATGTTGAATGATGCACTACTAATTATGGTAGTATTGTCAACATAGATAATTGAATCATTGTGTCATCATCATTGATTTTGACATATAGCTTGAATCAAAATAGCTTTTTGACCTTGAATCTAAGATCTTCAAGGACTTAATTTTGTGGATTGGATCCACACTTTTGAGTTATGGGTGTTAGCTTCTCAATGAGATATGATTGTGTGTGAGTCAAGCATATTATATTGGCCTTCTCTTTTCCTTTGGGTCCCTTGTGATATTTGGTTTAAGTATCGGCTTCCCCCTACCCATGACACGTGGAGCCCCCATGCTCATCCTTCACAAGGGAATTCTCAACTCCCTTCAAGAGTAGTGCTAGGATGCCATGTGGTGGCTCTGACATTGTTGGCACATAAGAAATAGATTGAGCTTAAAAGTGAGTGTGAACTCTCACATGTCATTATCGTGTGCTTCAAGGAACAAAATAATTCCCTTTGCAAGAAAATGATGTGCCATTGGTCAAGAAGGATGCACCTCACTCCCAATAGGCACTTCAAGAGCAACTTAAGTGGGTCATGTGTTAGTATCAAGAGATTATTGGATGTTAAGCTTGTGCCATATCTGGGATTTTCAATCCATACATGTATGTGAGCCAAAGTTCCCCCTTTCAATTATTGCAGCCTCATTATGAGATTGAGTGCTAGGCTTTAGGTGTCCTCCGTGGCTCCAAATGTCACTTTTCTTGTGCCTTGTGAACTCTACTATACCAATGCCTTTGGGCCTATATATTCAAGAGTTTCATCTTTTGTAGAGATTCTAGAGTAGTTATTTTTTAATAACTATTACCAAAGAAATAACATTATAATAATTTTAGTTTTGAATAGAGATAGTAGCAGTTCTTGCTTTTTCCATTTCAAGACCTTAGCAAGTGCCCCTCATGGGAAGGATTGAATGGTTTATACTATGGGCCTTTGGGCCTTTGTATTTTTTATATACCTAACAATGAAGAGGATGTGGTGTTTTGTGTCAAATAGTGTGGAATCAATAGTTGTCTATTATTTATGTTCTTTGCTTCTATAGTGTAAGTTTTTTATAGTACTACAAACTTTAAGTCATGTACATGCTCCTTTAAATAAGTTGTGATGTTTTAAAAAAATTCATCCATATTATTAAAATGTTAGGAATGGATATGATAGTAATCTTGGTGCATTGCCTTAGTTAACAT
This sequence comes from Sequoia sempervirens, assembly GCA_007258455.2. NCBI lineage: Eukaryota > Viridiplantae > Streptophyta > Pinopsida > Cupressales > Cupressaceae > Sequoia > Sequoia sempervirens. Next base: position 429,462,551 of record VDFB02105785.1, on the reverse strand, counting down.
TTATTTCAGTTTCTTTTGCTTTTCCTTCTTCCCCTTTTCCCCCAAACATTTGAAGATTTGGATTCTAAAACCTCGGAGGTCACTTCACAAATAGCAATTCAAGTCCCACGTCTGTAAAGCTTCCCATAGGACATTTCTTTCCTAGAGAAAAAGTTTTAAGCATTAACAGTTCCTTTTCTAACACGCTTGGTGGGAATCAAACCCACAATTGCTTGATTAGAAGTTATATTTTATGATTCAAAGGCCCGTCACAAGGTCTCTAGCAACATAGAATCCAAGTTGACTACTACCACCTTTGGTGGTTGTAACTCACCAAAGGGTCATAGGGTCAAGTGTAACACAACAACCACAATAGATGGTTGCACTAGGGCCACCAAGAAATTTTGTAGTATGGAATAGTGGTAGCCCACTTATCCCTCTAGTAGCCTTGGCTACTTGGGATCCTATTCCTACTAATGCCTTAAATGCACTCCCCAAATTCACAAGGGAGGATTTCAAAAATGTCATGGAACATCTTCAAGATGTGGTGAATGTATGTATAGTGCACCACATCACAGAGAAAAATGCAGTGTTAAGGCTATTGGTCACCTCTTTCAAAGGGTGAGCTCTTGACTGATATAGATCCTTTCCACTCAACTCCATCACCACCTAGGATCAACTTGGAGACAAATTCTTCAACTGATTCAATGAGAAAGGGGACTCATCATGTCTCCTCCAATAGCTAATTACTATCAAAAGATCCTTGTAAGAGGATATTATATATTTTAATACCAAGTTCCATAAAACTTGGCAAACAATCTTCGTTGTGGCTTGATCACCCATGAGTATAGATATCCTTTTATCTCAAAGCCTTCAACTCAGATATAGTCGTAATGATCCAATTTCTTAGAGTCTAGATGTTGTCAAATGTGTATGAACTAGTTGTTCAAGTAGAGAATAACTTGATACACATAGAGAAGCCTACCCCATGGCCACCAATTCCTATATTCCTAGAACTATCAATTCCACTGCTAGAAGAGGTTTCCAACACCTCGCAATCCACTCCTCCAAAGAATGTGTATCCTATTGCTAAAACCAACATAACCACTTCATCATTACTAGTCATGGAGATGAATGATATGAAGAGCATTCTGCGAAAAAATTTCTAATTAGATAATAAATCTCAAAAGGAAAAAAATTATACCTCTAAAGCCCCCTTTCCAAGATTATCAAAGGCGGTAGGTCACCATATGAACACAACCATTACCAAGGATGGCAGAGTTTGAATCATCATACATAACCTATGAATTAAATTATCTCGGTTTCTATGCCTTTGTAAGCAATCCTGCCAAATCTACATAGGGAATTGGTCACCGACTAGAACAACTTGGTAGATGACTCAAATTCATGGTGTTTTACATGCAATTATTACAATGATGCATATACACCTAGAAATTTCCCCATAGGCAATCTATAGTAGAGAATCACTAAGCAACAAAGACAAGGGAGCACACATGATTCGTCCCCTCATGGATACTAGTCCCTAGGCATTGATATCATCATCTTGATGGCTTAGGTGCAAGATGTCCTTAGAGCAAGAAGAGGAGATAGCCCTGGAACATGTGTTGTTGGAAGGAAAGGATGCAGTATTTGCAAACAAGACCTTGATATCAAAATCCCCGTAGGTTTAATCATACTACTACACGTGCTCTAAGAAGAAGTCAATCAAGGCTCAAAAATATTTCACAAGGGCTAAGGTGACCTTTGAGAAAAAATCAACCCCTCAATCATTACCTTTGGTATAAAAAAAATGAAGCAATATAGCATAGAACAAAATGAAAGAGCTTGAGATCTGGCCTCAAGGGTCATTTAATGTGATCAAACAACTAAAGAAGGAGCCAACCAATATTTCTCTCTAGGATGTCCTATCAATCCTCGAGCATAAATATCTACTATGAGAGGCATTGGAAGACCAAGAGAATCCTACGTAAAGAAACTCAGAAACTGAGCCAACATAAACCAAAGAGAGAGAGACTAGTGGGAATGTGCAACCCCATATGTTTGCATTCATCAACTCCAAAGCAAGGGTACAAGTAAAAAAAAACCCACCCCATTTTATTTTACTCTCATTATGGGGAAAAATTTGTTGCATAATTCCATGACTGATTCCAGTGCTAGAACCATGATGATTCCCAAGAAAATTGTAGATGCACTGCAACTCTAAGAACCCTTATAAAAATGAGTAATGTAGTTGGATGGGATAAAGGTTCAGACTATAGGTGTTATCGAGTATCTTCCCCTAACCTTGTATTCTTTTCCTAGTATCACAATGCCCCAAGAGGTGGTGGTGATTAACATTATGTCAGTCTTCAGACTATGCTTATCAATAGATTTCACAACCAAGATAGGTGAATACTTATCTTTAGATTGGTCTCACTTGATCTTGAGGACCAAATATGGCTCAAAAATGAAGGTTATCTCTAAGCCATTGCACTCAAAACACATTTTTAATGATTTCATGATGAATTTTGAGGTGGCACATACATATTTCTCAAAGAAATAAATCTATTGCATAGAAATGTTTGAAGGAGTGGATGATAATAGGAGCTCAGAAGAAGAGGTCTTTATGAGGAATGACCTATTCAAAAAAAATCATGCTATTGGTCTTGATACTTATGTAATACATGATGAGGACCAGGCCATCCTTGAGGTCATAACGAAGGAGGACGAAGGCAATGTGTAACACCCCACCACATAACTCTAGAGGATAACACAAACATAACAGAAACGTAACAAATTTTTTTTTAAGTGTAATAATAAGTAAAGTGAACTACACTTAACACATGCATCCTCTAAGGTACACGGCTACACTTACATTCTAATCCCAATATACAAATTAAATTAATCTATAGCATATAAATATTACTCATGTAATAAATAACATACATCTAAAGCATTAAACTCATCTCATAAGATACAAAGTACATTAATGAATCATACAAAGAATTGTATTAATTCAATATAGTAGTTACAAAGCTCATTTCCAAAATGAGGAAGATCATACAATAATGTTACAATTACATTGATACAAGAATCTTCCTCAAATACAAATGAGAAGTAGTACATATACATAAGAATCCAACTGATACAAAAGAACATAACAAATAGTATAAAGTAACTGGTACACGCGAGCTCTCCAATCTAGAAGATCCCACCACCACGAACATGAAATGGGAACCCAACGGTGTAAGGTGCATTTTCCACCCAACCAAGTGGTACCCAAAGGCCCACCCCCCATGCTAGGAGATAGTAAAAAGGATTCCTAGGAAAAACCAACGACCTCTAGATATAGGCAACACACAATACTATAACATACAAGAACAATACATACATAAGGTTACATTTCTTCCAGAGTAAAATAATCAAGTATATCAACTGCACAATGCATACTGATTGTTGACATAGGAGAAGTTTCACTGCATAATTTGCTATGGGTTACCCTAGCGTAACCTTCCTAGGCTATCGGACCCCCATCTTGGGTTACCCTGGTTGTCTCTACCGGCCACCAGAACCCAATACAAACTATGCTTCTCATCTCACCTCAAGCCTAAACAAGCACTTGAACCATGAGAGAGAGACATTCATTATCTTATTATTGTGAGAGCTTCTCTTTTCCCTTAATTCTTTTTAAGTTATCACTTAATTAAACCCTTAGTGAGTTACCCTGGCACCCCTTTGTGTGTCGAACCCCCACTGAGAGCCATTCCCCTATTGAGAACACAAGGATCTGATCCAAAACCAAGGGTAAACACAGTGCAAAAAACCTAATAATAAATATCAACCATAATGCAAGAGGCAACACATCTCGTTCATAATAATTGGGTGCTTAACTGAATCACAACCAAGTGCACTACCCAAGGAAAATAAAAGGGCTAAACCACAACTCACAACAACCCCCTCATAAAATAACATCATCTGGAAGACTTACATACATGACTAAACAATTTCCCCAAAAATATGAATAGAAGAAATCATAATTTAAATAGACAATTCAAGCAGGAAATAAATCTACCATTAGGATTTCCTAAATCCAATTTTCCATTTCAAGAAAATATAATAATGCATAGCTTGAAATTAACCAACTTAATATAATTTCATTTGCAAACAATAAGGAAATTGTTTAATTCCAATTTCCCAATTTCAACTATTTTAAAATCAATTTCCTCTTTTAAATTATTTCATATATATATATAATATACATATAATATATATTAAAATAAACATTAAAAAATTTAAATCGCAAATTACAAAGGGCAGACGAAGTTTATACGGCCAGGCTGTAGATGTGCAGTCAACTCCCATATGGGTGTGCGGCCTGTGAAGGTAGCGTTGGGCGCTACCTTCACAACCTGCCTCCCCCTATGGGGACGGTTGTGGGGGTAGCTCCCCTAGCCCCCATACAAATACAGACTTAAATAAATAATATTTCTAGAAATGTGATTAAATTGTCATACATTTTCTTCAATTCTAGTTTTTTTTAATACAAATCTTTTCAAATTGATATCTACAGGTATTTCAATAATATATATATTTGTCAACAAGAATGCTCCTGTAGGGCAATTTATTTTTACTAAAAGCTTTCTACAGGAAGAATTTACAAAATTTTACAAAGGTTTCAATTTCCCAGCCAAATAAAACTAATTGGGAAAACAAAATAATACCATAATCTTCTACAGGAAGTTCTTTTCCCATAAAAACAAGATTTTCCACAAATTTTGACATGAAGATTTTAAATCCATTCCTACAGAGATTTTCCAACTCTTCTATTGTTTTCGTTCTAGAAATTCTATTGTTTAAAATCAATTTCTACAGAAGCTTTCAAATTTTTCTATAAAATCTTTCTGGGTAATTCTATTTTTAAAAATCAATTTCTTCAGAAGCTCTAAAGCTTTTACAGAAATTTTCCAATTTCAAAACAAATCAAAGCTTTACTCAATTAAACTTTTCTTTATTGTACAAGCAATCTTTCCAATTTGCATAACAATAATTAATTCTAATAACCTTTCTAATTTAAATTTAAATTTAAATAAAACAATTCAAGAATCTATTGGAGAAGTTTGAAGAAACGAAGATTGAAGTAGAGCCTCGCCTTCGAATTCCAATTTACCAAAGCTTCTTCCAAATTATCCACTTTTCCAGAAAGATGAAAAATAAAACCAGAGCCAAATTTTCCCGAGAGCTTCTTCCCCAATTTTCACAAAACCAATTTTCAACCACTTCCAATTTTTAACCTCTCCAAAAATATATTTCTTCATTGTCATGAAGTAGTCTCTTGCCTCTTTCAATTAATGGAAATATTCTCTTTGAGAATTAATTTTTCAACAATAGTGTTTAATATTTTCTAACACATGCCACAAATAAAATATATTTCCCAAAACAAATCACAGATATTTCCTCTAAGATAATTAAAATATATTTATGCATGTAATAATTCCAAATTTACATATTAATTACTAATTAAATTTAATCTAATCAATTTAATCACTTTATAAAATAAATTTAATCTCAAAGATTAAATCACTTTACAAAATAAATTTAATTTAATTAATTAAATCAAATATTAAGCTTCTAACAACATTAATCAAAATTAATTAAATAATCACTTAAAAACATTATAAACATTAATTTCCCATAGAACATACCTTGCAAATTAAATAAACGACAAGGAAAACGTGGACAATATGACACCACAACAAAACCAAACAAAGACTGATGACACACTGTGACTAGGGTTGTGATTTGACAAGGAAACCCCGTTACTATCTCCTAATCAACTATACTATTGGTCAATGGACACTCTCAAACCTGTGAATCCAGGTGGAGCCAATGTCATGTACCTACAATCCTGCAATCAAAACATATGTCGTACATATATATAAATCTTGAATCAAACACACCATGAAGAGAAAATTGTGGAATCACAAGGCACTCGCAAGCGAGTGATGCAATCACATTCCCTTCACCAATACAATATCACACTAAAACAACTACCAATAGAACATAAACAATCTAAAACAAAGTGCAGCAACTGGAGGGGCACTACACCATCGATCTTGGTACTTATGTAATACATGATGAGAACCAGGCCATCCCCGAGGTCATCAAGAAGGAGGATGAAGGAAATGAACCTAAAATTGAGTCTAGTTTCTAGACCTTGTATTTTGATGGTGTGAAATACAAAACGAGTTCTAGGTTTGGCATATTATTGGTATCTCCCTCTAGGAAAGAAACCCTCAAGTCTTTCCACTTCTAGTTTGTTTGCACAAATAATGAAGTTGAGTACAAAGCTTTGGTCCATGGCCTTAGCCTTGTTGAGCACATGGGTGTGAAATAGCTAAAGGCATTCACAGATTTTGAACTGGTAGTGAAACAAGTAAGAGGAACTACAATTGCAAAGAGCATTCACATGAGGTCTTACTATCATCAAGTGTGGGATTTAATTGAATCATTTGAGGCCTTCAATATTCAAATCATCCCAACGTCTATGAATGTGGAATTGGATAGGATGGTGGTGGTCGATTCACAATTTGACCTAGTAATTGATCTGTTAACAAATGAGCATGCAGTGTGGGTGATTACCAAACCTGCTATCCCAAGAAATGATCACAAGTGATAAGTGTTTGAGAGAAATGCCAAAATTTCCATGTTCCTCCAATAGTCATGTGATTTTGTGTAGTTGCATCCAAATATTGAAGAGGCCTATAAAGATCAAATCATACAACTCAAGTCCAACAAACTTCCAAAGGGACTGGTCACTCTAGAGAATTTGTTTGATTCTAATGATGCAAGGAATGAAAAAAGGAAGTTTTTTATGAACAAAAGTAAATACTCTAAACTTGATGTAGGAGGTGAAAGAAAATTGAAGGTAGGAAAAGAGATTTCCCAAAAGGATAAGGATCAATTGGTATCCTTTTGCAATGATTATGAAGGGGTTGTGGCCTAGACCTACGACAATGTAAAAGGGTATGACCATGAGGTGATCCAAGATTTGTTTGAGTGGGATCATCCAGTCCACCAAAGGTAGAGGCTGGAAAATCCAAAGGTTGAGTCTCTTAAGGCTCAAGATTTGAGGAAACTAATTGATTCAAGTATCATATACCCCATCAAGCATGTGACATGGGTGTCTAACCTAGTTCTTGTGAGGAATAAAAATGGAAAAATTAGACTCTATGTAGATTTCAGGGACTTGAACAAGGCATCACTAGAAGACCGCTACCCCCTTCCCTCCATGGAGAAAATCCTCCAAATAGTTGTTGGCACAGATATTTTTTCTTTGCTTGATGATTTATCGATCTATAACTAGGTATGGGTTAAAGAAGAGGACCAACATAAAACCAATTTCATTACAAAGTGGGGAAACTTTGCGTATGCAAAAATTCCTTTCAACCTCTCTAATGAAGGAGCTAATTTTCAATAGGCCATGTGCATAACCTTCTAGGGCATAATCAACATAATCATCTTCATCTACCTAGGCAACCTCAATTTATTCTCCAAGAAAAAAGAGGATCATTTTTATCACCTAAAGAATATTTTTCAAAAATGCCAAGAGTTTGGGGGGTATCCCTCAACCCCAAGAAATGTGTCTTTGGAGTGTCGTAAGGAAAGTTACTAGGATACATGGTATCCAATGAAGGTATCTCCATTGATCCAGATAGAGTGAAGGCCATCAGGGACTTGGCCCTACCAGTAAACAAAAAGGGAGTCCAATCTTTCTTAGGAAATATCAACTTTTTCAGTTGGTTCAAATCTGAATTCATGAGACTATTAAGGCCCATCACCCTAATGTTAAAGAATTATCGGGCTTTCAAATGGATCACTGAAGGGAGGAAAGCATTTGATAAGATCAAGGAGGTAATATACACCACCCCTTTGCTAGTCAATCCCAATTTCTCTAATGACTTTGTCATGTATGTTTACAGGAGTGAACATAACTTGGGAGCTATGCTAACTCAAAAGGAGAATGAAGTAAAAGGTGATCACATAATTACATTCTACTCAAGAACCCTACAGGGATATGAAACCAAATACAACTTCATTGAGAGGTATAACTTCACCATTTTCAAGGGTATCAAGAAGTTTTGACATCTAGTGGCAAGGAGTAAGATAATGATATACGTGGAGCACCCCAACATCAGATAATACATCATGGAGGGATAAATCACAGACAAGAGAGACAAATGGATTACTAAGATCCTAGAATATTACATCAAAGTTTTATCTACCAAGGTTATTTGAGGGAGTGGACTTTGTGAATATTTGGCGCAATGCACAAACTTCTCAAAAAATAAGCAAGATACATCATAAATAGTTTTGGTGAGCCAGTATGAAACCGTTGAGTCTTGTGTCACTGATAGAAATCGCTTTATGGAGACTGGTCAATACCTAGGTGCACTCCTCGAACACAAGAGAAGATTCTATATATTTCAAGGTGCTAGGTATATGCTAATTCAAGGAGTCATTTTCAAAAGGAACTTCAACAAGATCCTCCTCAAGTGTGTCAACGACCACCAAGCCATTAAAATCCTGCATGATATGCATTCCAACCCTTTAGGTGGTCACTTCTTAGCAAAAACAACCACAATTAAGATCATGTGCATTGGGTACTACTATCTAACCTTGTTTTCATATTACTTTCAAGCGATTAAAAAGTGCCAACAATGCCATTTTTTGCAAGGAATCAAAATAACTCAGTTCTGTTGTAGAACATGATAGTGATTGATGAGCCTTTTGCATAGTGAGGTTTTGATTTCATTGGGATGATCAATCCCATGTTTAGCACAAGCCATAAGTGGATACTTATGGACACCGATTACTTCACCAAGTGGATTGAAGCCACTCCTTTGAATGAAGTGACTCAAAAGGTGATCCTTGACTTCCTAGAATAACTAGTAAAAAGGTTCAACCCTCTAAATACAATCATATCTAACAATTCAAGGGCCTTTCTTAGATCAAGGATCTCAAAATTTATGCTTAGAAATGGTATTTTTCTCAAAACATCATCCAACTACTACCTACAAGGGAATGGGTTGGTCGAGTCAACATATAAAAACCTCCTAAGGTTAATCAAGAGAATGGGAACTAACCAATAGTGGGAGTAGCATAAACATCAAAAGACAATGTTTTTGGATAATAATATCACTCCCAAGAAGATCCTAAAGGCATACCCTTGCAAGCTGGTCTATAGGAAAGAAGTAGTTATTCCCATTTCAATGGAAACCCCTTCTTTGTAGTTATTGGAAGCTCTCAAAATAGAATAAAATGGAGCTATGGAAGTCAAGTTAGCATATTTTTTAAGCCTTTAGGAAGAGAGAGAGTGGGCTAGTGACACTATGGTTGACCATCAGTAAGTGGTGAAGAGATGGTTTGACAAGAAGGCCTCTGACCTAGGCTTCAAGCTTGGAGACTAGTTTTAAAATGCAAGGAAAGGGTTGCAAGGCTAGGTCAAAATGCAGGCCCTTTCCACATTATTTTCAATAGGTTGGGCAATGCATTTGAGTTGGCATATGAAGAAGGAAATGCCTTAGAGATTCCATTTGAAGCATTTCAACTAATTTACCGACTTCCTTTGTACATAGTTATCTTGTTTCCCTTTCTCGTTGTTTCCTTTTTGCTAATAAGTGTCACTGGCACAGCTTGTTACATTCCTTTGTCCATGCCAAGTTTTGACACCTTGGCTCCCCTCTTTTTGAAATCCTTTATGAAAGACAATTATCTACCCCCACTCTCTCTGCAAATAATGCTCAAAGCATCTCCAATTACACAACTTCCTATAAAAATCTTGCCAAATCTTTTAAGAGTGGCTCCTAAAGTGTGTGTGTGTTGTCCTTTTCATTAATGGGAAACAAACCCAAAAAGCTACATAGTGATTGTATTAAAAGTGATAATTGATAATACCCAACTCCTCATCAAATGAAACATTTTGACATTCTAAGAGTTTCAAGAGCACTAAGCCAAACACAAAACCTTCAGCAAAGAATTGAGCATAGAATTGAGTGTAAAAATGCAAGCACAATTCAGTAAAGTAGTGATTTCAAAGAGAAAATAAGGTTATTTTGAGGAGAGAGAAAATATGGAACCGTCTAGGTCCTCATCCTGTTGCAGGGGTTCAAAAAGATGAAGATCTCGTAGTCCAACCATTTACAAGGAGCTTCCTTAGTTTGTAGGGAGAAAATCATATATATTAGCCTTTGCACCACCAAAGCCCATCATATTAAATGTGAATTTTTTTTCAAAGGGACCTTACAAGGACCGTACATAGGTCCTCGACTATGCAAATAGGATCTTTGATCCCAAATTGGCCAAGAAACAGAAGGATCTAAGAGAGGTCGATCATGCCCACATGATCATAAAGGCCCACAAGGGTGAGCTTGAATCCTTCAACTTTCAATCATGGAGCTCTACCCTAGCACAATATATGGTTCCTCTTGTGCACCTATTCCCAAATCTTATTGCTCTCTATGTATAAAATATGATGTCAATATTGGCATTATCAAGGGCAACCACATGAATGTGGAGATCAGTGCAGTAAAATTAAGAGAGATGCTTTGTCTTTGCCTCAATCCTATTGTGAACTTCTATGATGTCGAGAGCCTACAGAAAGTATGAGATTCCTGTGATTGGAATTTTGGTTTCTTGAACTCATCTCTATACACCAATTACATAGAAGTACCACCCCTGCACATCACTCTCTCAAGATTTTCTCTACCAAATATGAGAGACACCCTATCAATGTTGGCATTCATCTTTGGTCTAGATTCATATATCAATGTCTTCAACTTCCAATTGGGTGCAGTCTTCCACCTAAAGATGATGACCAAGGAAAATTCCTACAAAATGGACTTTGCAGATATTATTCATTATCAGTTAGTAAATTTTTAACTCAGAATACCTTTAGGTATTCATCTTTTCTCCTGCATATGATTCTTTCCTAGAACACTAAATTCTTGTCATCCTACTTCCCCATCAACTCCACTGAGATGGAAGTATACTCACACAAGGTGATCCTCATCTCTACATGGACCCATATCATATCGGCCACATCGGATTACCATGATTTCTCAAAATGTTTTATGTTCCTAGTCATAATTGACCTCAACCCAAACCCCATCACTAACTGAATGACATATCACCAATTGAAATGGCTCACTGACTCAAAGACTCCGTGCAACTAGTTCTTTAGAATCCACTTCACTTTCATCAAAGTCCATGATTTCAAAGAGGAATCATTCTGACTCATATACATGTTCATGTATAGGACTCTAGCCCTCGAGTTGGCCCACTAGCTTGATGTGGTAGACTCAACATATGACACAGGTCATAAGAAGAAGACCCTATATGACGTCCCATTTTTTAAAGGGGCAATTATAGTTTTGAAAAGAGGACAAAAGAATATTTTTGCATTCAAACTAGCAGATCTTATCTTGGATCAAATAAATCACCAATGGAGCTATGACCTAGACAATCATATAGCCACCCTAAAGAATACTTCCCCCTTCGTCCATGAGCCTCAACCTTACTTCTAAGAAAGGAAGTTTCTAGTGAAGAACATAAAATATTTTGTTGATTTATCAAAAATTCCCTCAGACACCCGCCAATTGTGGAAGTCTTTCTACATGCCAATTCATGAATTTGATATTATTAACCATAAATTAAATAGAACAGCTTGAAGAAAAAGGTTGGACTAGAGTAAAAATGGAAGCCTATTGGAAATAAAGGTAGGAAATCAACCAAATAGAGCCTATTGCTGACATGGTCGACTCTGACAAGCAATTTGAGAGTATCTAGGATGAGTACCATGAGGATAAGGATTGGAATGAGGAGATGGATTTAGGAGCAACAAAAGAAGAAGAAGAGACCCCCTCAGATAAGGGGGGGGACGTCTATGAAATTCAAAGACCTCCAACATGGTCTCTTCCCCTCCATGCAGTATCCCAATAACAGCAATAGGCCAATCATAGGAAACAAGGAGTTGGGGCCACCCAACCCAACATTAAGGTGCAACCCTTTGGTTCCCCCTCTGAGCCCCAATAAGAAAGGAGGAAGGTGGTTGATAAAGGAGGAGTAGGCAAGGAAAAATGGGAAAATGATGTAGAAGATGTAGGTGATATGCCACACCTTGGTTTCACACTGCCACATGGTTTAAGTGAAACCACAAAGAAAATCTACACTTCAGGAGTAGTCATAGCCAAAAATATGGGCTATGAAGGTGATAGTTTTAGGTCACAAGGACAAGGAATTTGGGTGCCCCCTCACGTGGTTCATAGAAGACCCTGTGATTTTTTGGGCCTTGGAGCTGAAAAAGAATCCCCTAGGTATACAAGGATACAAGAAGCAATTAAATTTGTTACAACTTTGAAACCTCTTGGTCAAATTTCACCACCTCCTGTTGTGATACATGTACCTCCTGTTAGTGCACAACTACCCCCAGCCTTCAATCATAAGGTTCATTTTTCTCCCTTATTATTTCCCCTATATATTCTTTTTACACTCCTTTGTTGTCTTCTATCGTCTCCACCTCGGTAACCACCTTGTCATCCACCATGATTGCACCACTTTCCACCCCTCCACCTCCATCAACTACATAAACATCCATCATGGTCCAATCACCCACCATCACTCTCTATGTCCTCCCACCTATTTCACCTTCCATAATGCTCACTCACCAGCTCATCCCCAGAGGAATAATGTCCTCTACTTCACAACAAAAAGTGACCATTCCTTTTGGATTCCCACAAGGTTCCCCCTTCATGGGGGAAGTTATTCAATATTAGGAGCAATTTCACCAATAGTTGGAGATTTCAAAGAAGACCCGAGAAGCCTGGGCAGAGAAAAGAAAAGAAAAAGTGACCAAGGCCCCAGTGATTCCACATATGTATAATTTCTTTGATCATACACAGTAGGTTTTGATGATCACACACAAGATGCCCACAGTGATCAAGCCTCAAGAAAAATGCTACCTGGGGATTATTCAACCTACATTGTCGACCTAAACCTCAACTAGGCAAGGCCACTTGATAGAGTGCAATTAATGGAGGGAACACATAAGGTTGTCATGATATACTACCATAAGTCAAGCCATCGACTAGAGAAGAAGGATCAAGAGATCATAAGAATGAAAGCCACAACTGACTGTCTCAATGCAGAGGCTAAAGAAAAAGATGTGGAGCTCACAAAAATGAGATCCAATTTGTAGAGTTGTGCCACTACTAAGATCTTCCAATTGGAAGCTAACTAAAGAGCCCAACGACAAGTTCAAGTAGCAGAGTTGAAGGTCGATATAGAGGACCTAAAAAAGGAAAAATAATCCATAGAGAATGAGTTGCAACAAAAGGAAGTATATTTTATGTAGGCTCAGAAGAGTCTTTTAGACTCTATGAGCATGCAACAATAAATGTACTAAGGTCCTAGTCTAGGGACTAGGAGATTCAATATCTAAAGAATGACCTCATAGTTTACTCCCAGACTGTGGACATCCTCCCAATGATCCAATAGTTATATGTATCATATTTGGAGAGGATAAAAAATGTGGCATCACACATGAAGCCAATGCTTGGATTCATCGTTGACTCACAACAATTAAGTGCACAAGTGAGTGTGTCGATGGATCAGGTCCTCACCTTTGTCTCCCTCAAAGGTCCAAGATTCATAGCTTGTAGTTTAGAAGTTGTATAGTGCAATAGATGAGAAATTCCAGGCAGTGGGGGTCACCAATTGAAGGTAGGCGGTGGTCAAATTCAATGAATTCTTGAGCTGCAACAAGGAAGCATCCAAATTTAAGGCATATTTGGATGCCTTAGAGTGAGTAGTTCAGGAAATGAACACATTGAATAATTGGTCAGTGAGGACTCCCCTCCCCGTTCCTCTCTAACAACATGGTCCTCTCGAAGGACAAGATCAAGGGTTTGTTAGTCGCAAAGTAGAATGACTAGACTATTTTTGTGATCTTGATTCAATGCTAAATGTCTCTAAATTGGAGACTATTCTACAACCCCTCACCCAACTCAAGTTTTAGATGTGGGAAATTGTACAAGGTTTGAGAAGCTTCTCCTTTAATGATATAATTGACCTAGAAAAAAATTTCAAAGCTCTGAAGAAGAAGGCTCAACCTTCAGAAGAAGAATGGACACCTCTGAAGGCCATCCTTCAGAAGTTATAAGTGTTGTAGGCATTCATTCTAGTAGTTTTGCTTCTTTTTGTGCAAACCAAGAATTTTGGGCTCTTCATTTGCAGGTGGATTCCCCTTGCAATTTTCCAAAACTGTGGATCAGATCCACTCTTTTGAGTTATGGGCATTAGCTTCTCATTGAGATGTGGTTGTGTGTGAGTTTAGCATATTATACTAGCCTTCTCTTTTCCTCCAAGTCCCTTGTGATATTTGGTTTAAGTTTCAGCTTCCCCCCACCCATGCCATGTGGATCCCCCACACTCATCCTTCACAAGGGAATTCTCAACTCCTTTCAGGAGGAATACCAGGATGCCATGTGGTGGCTCTAGTGCTATTGGCACATAAGAAATAGATGGAGCTTAAAAGTGAGTGTGAAGTCCCACATGGCATTGTCATGTGCTTTAAGGAATAAAATAATTCACTTCACAAGAAAATAATGATTCACTAATCAAGAAGGATGGTCCCCACTCCCAACAGGAACTTCAAGAGCAGCTCGAGTGGAGAATGTTTTGATGTCGGGATATTATAGGTGTTAAGGTTGCACCATATCTGAGATCTAAAAATCATACATGCATGTGAGCCAAAGTGCTTCCTTTCAATTATTGCAGCCTCATTATGAGATTAAGTCTTAGGCTCCAAGTGTCTTGCATGTCTCTAGTTGTCATTTTTCCTATGCCTTGTGAACTCCACCACACCAATTCCTTTGGGCCAATATATTCAAGAGTTTCATCTTTTGTAGAGGTTCCAAAGTATTTAGTTTTTAATAACTGTTACTAGAGAAATAGCATTGTAATAATTTTAGTTTTGAATAGAGATAGCAATAGTTCTTGTTTTTCCATTTCAAGATCTTAGTAGGCGCCCTTCATGGGAAGGACTAACTAGCTTATATTGTGCCTTTGGGACTTTGTATTTTTTTCTCCACCCAACAATGAAGAGGAAGTGGTGTTTTGTGTCAAATTGTGTGGAATCAATAGTTGTATGTTATTTTTATTCTTTGCTTCTATAGTGTAAGCTTTTGATAATATTATAGACTTTAAATCATGCACATGATCCTTTAAACTATCTATGATGTTTTAAAAAATTTAATCTATATTATGAAAATGTTAGGAGTGGATATGATAGTTTGCTTTTCCTTCTTCCCTTTTTCCCCCAAACATTTGAAGAGTCGACTTCTAAAATCCTAGAGGTCGCTTCACAAACAGAATTTCTTGTCCCACATCTATAAAGCTTCCCATAGGATGTTGCTTTCCTAGACCGAAAGTTTTAAACATCAAAAAATTTCATACAAAGGTTGATGAAAAAAAGCACACAAATATTAGGATTATTTTATTTTTAGAGAAATATTTATACAATACCATAGTTCATTGTCTAACAACAAACCTTTATTGTGGTCTTATAATTTAGGAAACAACCTCACTCAACCAAATCTACTACATGTGAACTTATGATAGATTAACCCCTAACAATCTCTAACAAATAACATTAAATAATAATTTGATCCTTCCACTAACTACACAACTAAACTAGTCATAACTAGTCATTTATTTCACCATGTAG
This sequence comes from Sequoia sempervirens, assembly GCA_007258455.2. NCBI lineage: Eukaryota > Viridiplantae > Streptophyta > Pinopsida > Cupressales > Cupressaceae > Sequoia > Sequoia sempervirens. The sequence continues at coordinate 429,446,791 of VDFB02105785.1, read as the reverse complement.
ATTACATACTATGGAGTGCTAAATATGCTTTCCCAAGAACTTGGAATCCTTGTGATTTAACATATAAACATCCTCCAAAAAGTCTCCATGCAAGAATGTACTTTTAACATTCATTTGACATACCTTCTAACCAAATTTAGCTACAATGGAGACAACCAGCTGAAAGCTTTCCATCTTTATAATTGGTTCCATCTTTATAATTGGAGTAGCATTATTTTTATACTCTACACATTCTTTCCATGTATAGCCTTTAGTGATAAGTTGATTTTTGTACTTATCCAAAAAAAAATTGGTATTTGAATATCACCTTATAAACCCACTTACAACACTTGGGCTTCTTCCCTTGATTAATTTAGACAACATCTAGTCTTGTTCTCACCAAGGTTTCAAACTCCCCTTGTGTGGAATGTGTCTCCTCCATATTTCTAATTAAGCCTAACATCATGGAAGTTATTGCTCTAGTACGTACCGTTGTCATTATTACTATGAATTATGGAATTTTTCATTGATGATTAATATTCCTACATCAACCTTATAAAAATCATCACATGATCTAAAATATGATTGCAAGCAAAACTATAACCTTCACATTTCGCAGTTTAGGAACTTTTGTTAACAAATTGATGTAGTTGATTAAAATTTCCAAATGGGGACCACTTTTTTTAGTTACAAAAACTAGTAAAGCCAAGACGAGTATCTATTTAGGAAGATCTAAGGAGAAAAATTTCAATGAATAGAAGTTTGTGTGGGATAATAAACACAAGAAGCTCAAGATGGGCATAACAAAGCACAAGAAGAGGTGACTAAGAAAAAATATGCATGAATAGATGGAAGTCACATGCAAAATAGTTGCTTGAAGAGTTAAAGGAACTAATCAATCTAAGTATCTCCAATTTACCTATATGTGGGAATGTAGGATAAATTTTATGCTACTCTAACTTTAAAATAACTTAAAATTTCATTACAAAATATGCATTAATTAAACTAGCATAAAATTGTTCTTTTCTTATATTTTAGGATGGAGAAAGAAAAGCATAAATTAATACAAGCCTAATTGATGCAAGGTGTTGTTATTATTGGTTTTGTATTTTAATATTTATAAAAAAATTAAATACACTTGAATAATAAAGATAAAGAACATGTTAAACTAATTGATTATAGAATATTAAATGATTAAAATAAATTGAAATATGGCATAGAAACACAAATTATAGATACAAAACATGAAAGATAAATTTGGAAAAAATTATAGAACAGGACACTAATGCAATCTAGCGCAATCATTCTAAAGTTTATATAAGTGTGTTGATGTCCACAATAAACATAGAATTGACTTGTTTCAAAGACTTGCAAAATCACAACACATGGCAATGGTTAAGCCACATAAAAAGCAACATAAGAATCTAAAATCTACAAATTAATTAAAACTAGATAAAACCAATGTGAACAAGAGATGCATTTCCCTCAGGTTCTGCCAATTGTGGGGTGTACTTGGTTGTTTTAAACATTTAGTTAGTAAAAGTAGCTAGGGGTGTAATGTGATTGTTGTTGTTTAATGTTATTATTATAGTTGATTAATGTTGCAAAAAAAAATCAATGATACAAATATATATTAGTATAATAACTCTGTATATATGTCTATATTTCTTCTTATCCTTTTCATAATGTGATGTTTATGTAATTTTTTCTTTGCTAAATTATATTATTACATGTTTATTTTTTAAAATTTCTACCTTAATATTTAATGTAGATGGGTAGATTTTATTGAAATATTAATTGTAGATAGATAAATTTTACTCTGATATTTATTATAGATAGATAAATTTTACTATGATATTTAATACACACTGATAAACAAATATAAAATATGCGTTGAGTGTACTCACATTTATTTAATAGGCTTTGAAAATCTTACCAATTATTAAATAATATATGGAAAATGCTACCTCTAAGTCAACAATGTAATTTTACTATGATGTATGTAAAAGTGCACATGTCGTTCAAGTCATTAATAGGTTTAAAATTTGATTCAATGAATTAAATGCATTGCATTGCACATAATTTAGAAAAATAAAAGAAAAAATATTGATTTTTGCACTAACTATTCACAACATGAACCAATAGAAAGAAACATAAAAGATATTTTAACAATTTTAAAAATAGACAATTAAATATAGACTATATAGAATTGTTGGTCAAGTTTTTAATTCTAGATGTTCATTGGTTGGACTGTCACTATAGTTAAAAAAATTGCATGCAATGGATGCATTAGTATTCTTCCTTAGCAGAACTAATAGCATAAATGAAAAAGCACCATAAACTGGAAGTTTACTTGAGAGAAGATGGAGCAAGTGGAGAGAGTGGGAGTGTCGAGCGAGAAAATGAGCGGGGACAGAGTTTTGAATTTTGTTGAATCTGAGGATGATCCAAATGGTGGTTAGTTTGTGGTGGGTCTTTTTGGATCTCTTCTATTGGGAGCAATTGAGAGTTCCTTTATTTTTGTTGTGTCTACTTGGTGGTCAGAGTTTAGTGCTACTCACAAGGTGTTTGGATCTGGAGATGTCTTTGTTGCTTCTTTGTTTGGGGCATCCTTTTTTGGAGTTGTTGTGTTGGGTGATGGTGGAGGAAGGGTTTCACTCCCATTCCTTGGATTTTTGGTTGTGGTTGTTTCCTTTGAAGTTAGCTTGGTTCCTTCTCTCTTGTGGAGGTTTCCTTTCTTCCGCCTGGATTTTTTTGTGGAGATTGTGCTTCTTTTCCCTATGTGGGTTTTGGTTGGTTGGAGATTCCCATTCAATGCTCATGGGGTGAAGTTGGGTTTCTTTCTCTCTTTAGGGGGTGGATCCTCATTGTGCCTTAGTCTGAATAAGGAGGAATTTGGTGTTTTGGCTCTCAATGTTGCTCTTGTTTCTTTTTTGTTGAGGGTGTTGCTTGGTTTGGTTGTTTTTTCTATTCCAAGTTCATGTTGTTGTGCTTGGTGTTGAACCCCTTTTGGACTACGAAGCTTTTGTTGTTGAAGGGGTTAGATTTCTACTTGAAGGATGCTAGTTTCCTAGTCTCCTTTTTTAAGTTGTTTAAGGGAGCATTTGTTTCCCTTGTTATTGATTTTTTTCTATTGGCTAGGTTGTAAACAAAGTCTATTCTACATTGCTAGATGCTCTTGTTCCTAAAGGGACCCAGTTTGAATCCCATGTGGTTTATGATTCTTCCAATGATGGTGGGGTTAGATATTTTTCTTCTAAAGGTGGTCTTCTTCCTTTGGGTTGGTTCTTGGAGGATGCTAGTTTCCTAGTGTCCTTGCTAAAGGAGTTAAAGGGTGTAGGATTTATCCTCGTTCATGTTTATTTGTTGATGGTTGGGCTGTTGGGGTTTTGCACAAAGTACGATTTGAAGACCTATCTTTTTTTGATGTTATTGGAATATTTTTCTTCCAAGTTCAAGCTTATGTACCTTTTTTTTTATCCCCATAAGGATTTTGAAGCCTTTGAAGATGATGGGGTCATATTTCTCTAGTATGATGTTGTTGGTTGGGATTTGCTTAATGTTTTTATTGAAAACCCAAATGGTCTCGCTTCTAAAGGGAGTTATTACTACCCTATTTATTGGTTGGTTTACCCTCTTCCTGATCACACAGTTTCCTATTGAGGTGGATTTTTATCCTATAGAGGTGGAGTGTGTTCTTGTATGTGGTTAGGGGTTTACTCTACTCCTATTATTTCTCTCTCTAGCATTTCTAGTTTTTATCCTATTGAGGCATATAATATTTTTGTTGGTGGGGATTGGTGAAGGTGTAAGGGGACTCTTGTGGTCCTTTTTCTATTTCTAGTTTTATTCTCTTGTCTCCTATTGAGGTGGAGTTAGAGAATACTGATGGGATCATGGATCTACATCATGTGACTCTTTTTCTCCTATTGAGTTGGTGAAATAAGGAGGGTTTTGAGCCCTATTTCCAATTATGTGGTTTGGGATCTACATCTAGCTTTATTGGATTTATTGTTGGGGAGTTGGTGTTTCCCTTTTTCTATTTGGGTGTGCTTTCTCCTATTAAGGTGGGGACTGAGATCATTGAAGGTTATACATTATGGTATATGTATCTTTGGAAGCACTTGTAATGTTCTTATCTAGCTATTGGCTAGTGCTTGTTTTTCCTTACTTTGGATCTACCTTTGTTGTGTAGGTTTTATGTTGTAGGTTGGTTGTTGCTTGTCTATGATTTATCTTTGGTAGCATTCAATTTGGATTGGGTTTCGAGTCCCATAAAAACCTACTTATAAATGGTTTCCAGACCCTTCAAAACCTATTTTATCCTTAATCAAAAACATAAATGACAAAGGGGGACAATACATACATTATCCTTGAGATGGAAATCCAAATCGAGACGATGAAATTTACAAGATCACCTGTATTTGAGATAAGATAACATGGAGTGATTGTTTCAGAGCTTTCTGAAATGGTTAAGACTCTATTTTGATTTCCAACCTCCATGGATTGTCCAAATAAAATGGAGTTTATTTGTGTGCTCTTAATATTAAGTGTGTTTAGAATTGAAAGTAAAATAACTCAATTCTATAGATATATCATTATTCTATTATGTATGGAAATAAAATTAAGAATAATCAAAGGATTTCAAGTAGAAGATAAACAATCGCAATATATTATGATTAAAGGGTTTGTATTCATTTTTGAAAAAAAAAGAAAAATGCAATAAATGTCACAAGAATGCTCAAGAACAATGAAATAAATATTTAATAAATAAAAAGAGATGTGTCAAAATAACAATAAAGTAAAATAAGAAAATTGCAATAAACAAAGATAATGTTAGCTAGTTTAAGAGGCTTCTAAAGGAAGATCTCCCAAAAAAAAAAAAATGGGAATAGAAGTTTCCTTTGCCCAAGAAGAGAAGCTCTCTAAAATGGTACTTTTTCAACAATGAAAACTCTCACAAAATTCATAAGCTCAAAGGCTCTTGCAATAGAAAATACCAAGAACAATAAAGGAGCTCAAATGATAATGTTTCAAAATGAAGAATATTGTATGAAAAACGTTGTAGAGTTCTAGATTGTATAGGACTATAGATGATAAAAAAAATAAAAATGAATTCCACGCATGAAATTCTTAGATAATTCAATTTCAAATTTTTGATATGCTAAATATTATTTTGGGAAAGGAGTTAAGAAAGGTTGTTGGGAAGTCAATAGGAATTGGGCAAATGGCAGCTACATCCTAACAAAATATAAAATTATATTATTTTGGTTATTAGTGAGTGTTCATGCAACTATATGAACACAAGAAAAAATAATGACTACCTAATTTCTATAAGATAATGATTTTTATACTAAAATATCAAAAGTTTAAGCTATCAAAAAATGATAGATTACAATGTAAACATAAAAACACAAGATAAAACACAATTACACATAACAACATAAAAATTGGTAGTCGAATTAAGGAAAAGGCCACAAAATAGGTTAAATTGTGTCTTAAAATATACTACAAGAATGGACACTAAAATAAGTACAATTCTTAGTGTCAAAATTGTAGTATATAAATTTTGACATTACATTTTACCACTTTAGCAATCTTGTGCCACTAGATCATAAAGTTATGCTAAAGTATAAAAACGAGAATGTTGAAAGTAAAAATATTTGAAAGATGGATAAAATGATACATAATAGTCTTTGATTGGAGAATATATCCCCTCAAGCTAATATTTTTTTAAAAAAACTTGCAACAAAAATATGTTAGAAAAACATAAACCTACAACATAAATATGTTAGCATGTCATTTATAATATAATATGCATCTAAGATATAAGATAGAAAGCTAGAAAAAAGACAAACACAAATATCAATCATAAAAATTGAAGAGAAATGTAAATTCATACAATAAAATATTTTCTAGCATTATTTGTTACTAGAAAATATAATAGAATCACATGGTGACTTTACGAATCATGTGTTAGTATACTTTGTTGTTTGGTGACTCATACATAAATACATTACTAAGGATAACATATTATATCATGCTCTATTATTAGGAAATTCTAATAAGGGTGGTCATTTCCAAGCATTCTTAGTACTTGGTAACAAATTTTTGGTGCTAAGAAAACATGACAAAAGTGTGAGTGTATAGAAATATATGCCTCCCTTTAATTAATTACATTAAATAAAATGTTTGCAAGTCTTTTAAGGTATAAGAAGGGAATATACAATGGAAACATTAGGAAATTTATACATGAAAGAGTATTCATCAAGGTTGAGGATTTCCCCTAGAAATAAGAAAAATAAATGGATATTACTAGAAAAAGGATGGTACACCAAAAATTGTGTCATAGGATGATATGAAAAAGGAAAAATGACATCACATACAAGATACTAACATAAAAAGCACACAAGAAGAGATTTATATGCATCAAGGTTAGTTTTGAGACTTGGCCTTGCTTTGCCCATTTTATTTTTAAGTCATCTTCCCTAAGTGCAATTAAGTTTCTTTTTTGTCTATTACATATAACTGATTTGAGATATTTCCTATGGGCTTCCATGAGTTATTTTACCTAAGATGTTCTTTTTCATCATCCTTCATGTGCTTATTCATGTGCTAAAGGTTGTTGGGATCTCTAAAATCTTAAGTCTAGTGGGATTTTGGTTAGTTTTTGGTGTTTTCTCCTTTAGTAGGATTTTTATATCCATAAACATCTACTAGGTGCAATTCACCTTCGTTTTCCCACATAGGTACACTTCACCATCAGAATATTACAAGGTTCAGTTCACCTTGGTTTATCTCACAACCTCTTATAGGATTTCATTGTCCTACTATACCCCTTTGTGGAACTTCACTGCCTTATTGCACTTCATTTTTACTTCATTTAAGAGGTACAATTCAAAGGCCTTCTCCAAAAACTACTCAAGTATCTTCCTACCACTCGTGCAACTACTCTTGGAATTCCATTAATGAACCTTTTAACTACTCCAACTACCAAAATTAAGTTTGTAATAGTATTTGGTTGAGTTGAGGATGGATTTGACATGGACATGATTGACTTGTGTAGGCAATAGAATGTTTTGGAACTAGTGTGTTTAGTGAAATAGTTGGGGAGCTTATTGTATTTAATATTGTTCATCATTTCACTTTTTCTTGTCATATATTTTTACCCTTACCTTTGATTTTCTATGCTATTAAAATGCAAGAATATATAGGGTTTCAACTTCTGTAATTGTATTCACCATTAGAGCCACTCTATAAGTTGCAAAGAGATAACTATTCTAGCAGATATATGTACTTGTATGTCTCATTGGTTGGTTGTTGAAATTTTAGAGATTTTTAAGGCATAGGGGTGTGACATGCCCTCTTATTTATAAACGTTATTTCACCATAGTTGGTGTGACTATATCAAGTATTTGAAGAGTGTTGTAATACTTTAATTTATTGTATTATGTTAGATGGGAATATTTTGTCCACTATCAAGAACTTCATTTATTTCAATGAAGGATCACTAAGTAGATGTTTATATCTATCATAGCTTAACTATTATTTTTTGTGTTTTACTTGTAACGGTTGAATACTACTCTACAACCCAATAAGGCACCCATCTTGAAGGCTTTGACCCTCCACTCACACTAAATCATCATAATTAATTAATCACTAGCTAGTATAGCAATTAGTTTCATGATCCATATATGTTGTTTATGGTTTAGTATCATAATCCAAGGAAAACCTCAAGAAAAATCTAATTTCTAAACCATTCAATCAGTCATGTCTAGTGTATTTATACTTTTTCAATACTTATGGAAACATAACTAAAATCATTTCAAGGGATTTTTACATTATTTTATCTATAGATGCATGTGCAAATTATTTATCAAGTATAAAGAGGTTTTATTGTAATTAGTTGAGCTTGGTCTAGTGATAATTATTAAGTATAATCTCACATTTGGGTATAGATGCTATGAAATGCATTAGTTATTCATCCGTTTTAATTTGAATGCTTATTTAGAAACACCTTTAAGAACACCCTCTTTGGTTTAAGTTGATCCCAAATTGAAGGGGAGACTACCCACTCCCACTAATTATCCTTTAACCCTCCATAATATGTGGATGAACCCTAATTCTACTATCTTGATGACACCCCTAGCCTAGATAGTTGAGTTGAGTTCTAGGATTTTAGAGCAATGGTTTTTGGACCCAACAAAATTCCACCATTTTTCAAGTAATTTAAAGATTCAAAATCATTTTTAAAACCTTAGTAACAAGGGGATCATTGCTACATGTTGCATGGTTGTAGCAATATATTCTTGAAATGATAATTTTTTTCTCTTTTAGTTGAAGAGTGATGACTCTATTAGTTCAAACCCAAAGACAATTTGTTCACCAGTTTTCACCATGGATAAAAGAAAGAGAATTGAATATCAACATAAACATGAAGGAATTTTGAAAGATGCAAAGGAAATAACACACTCAATAGAAGGATAAAAACATAGGTAAGTCTCTTACTCTTGATACCCATTGTTTTATACATGTTAGTACATCAAATAGATCAAATGATTTTATTAATTTAAGAGATCATTACACTTTCAATGAATCTATTGATAACATGGTGAGGATAGCCAAAAAATCACATCAACTTAGCTTAGAGATAATAAGAAATGGTACACTTATTGGTAGAAAAATAGAGCTAACCGTTATGATGAAATATTACATGATTATAATAGTAGAAATTAATTATTTGAGGATCATATTTCTCACTTGAAAGTTGCTTCTCCACCAAGGTCAAACAAGGGTGATAGATTGTTTCAATGGTTACATGTTGAAAATATGAACAAGTTACCCCCACCCCCATGTGTAATAAATTTGAGACACACCACACCCTTTTCCTTAAGCTATTTCTTCATACATTGAAAGGGAGTATGAAATTCCTTTCCATGATGATGACACTACAATATAGTTTGAAAGTGAGGGAAGAGAGAAAGAAGTTGATGAAAAAAAACATCTTATTGATCATCTTAGGGAAAGATAGAGAGATATCAAAACCCATATAGCTTTAAAACAAGAAAAACTAGCTAGGACTGATAATATACTAAGTTAGAACCATCATGTTAACAATATTGAAGCACAACAAGATATACGACAATAAAACTACCCAAAATTCACATTCATAATCAACACATTCAATTTAAAGGTAATATGCAAAATAATGTGCAATAACCATGAAGACATGCCCATAGGTTTTCTCCTTTTAGGCAACCCCCTGGAGTGGAGAGATACAAGAAATTGGATTTATTTGGGATTCCAAATTAATTTGAGCTAGTTACTAGTAAAATTAGAGGGAAATTTCCAAAATTTCAAGGAAATAATGCAATGACCAAGGAAGAACACTTGAGGTATTTTATCAACATCATTTATGAGTATGAGATAAAGGATGAATATGTGATGAAAAATTGGTTTGTGCATTCTCTAGAGGAAAGTGATAGAGAGTGGTATAGAAACCTTTTTGACAACAAAATTTTATTCTTGGGGACAGTTCATGAGTGTCTTCATAGTCCATTATGGGGATAAAATCAATCCCAAGTTTGTTATAAATGATCTCATCACTATCAAGAAGAGCATCAATGAGACAATGGTGGATATTAATATATATTCATTATTAATATGAGAAAGGCACCTAAACACCTTAAGAAAATGAATTTATGTATCTTGTATTGTATTGTGATGCATTTGATTCAAACATTGGGTATTTCTAAAAGACGCAAATACTCAAACACTTAGTGAAGTATATGCTACAACCATTAATATTGAAAGTAAAATGATGGAATTTTTTAAACACATCTAAAAATCTAATACAATATTGTCACAACCAAATAGAGTTGTCATAGGTAGGAAACTTTCAATTGAAGGAAGGCTTGAGAAGATGATGGAAACAATGAAAGACCTATCATATAAATTAGCACAAAATAAGAAGGGGCTACCAACTCAAAGTGTAGTAACTCATTTTAATTATGGAAATATGTTGCACAATAGGAAAAATAACAATGATTGGTCTAAGAAACCACAACAAAATGATAAACATACTACCTCACAAGAAGTCAACTTCAAGCAACAAGATAGGGACGTACTAGATCCATTGAGGAAAGAACAAGTGAGCTTTCAAGAAATGGTGTTATGGTGTAAGTCTTTTTTTATTCCTCATGATCCTTTGAATTGTTTTTTTCTCCTTTCACTAAGATAAGAGGATGAATTTCCAAATGATGAAGGAGGTTTTGAGTATAACGAGGAATACATTGACCAATTGGATTATTTTGTATATGACTCATTGGATAGTGAACCTTATCATAGTAGTTCCAATATGAATAATCAAATATTTTTGTATGATTTCAAAGTTGATCCAAATTAGTATGAGTTTTTGGCTCATGAGTTTGAGAATTTTATGAAAATTATGAGACAAATATATAAGAGATTAAGGTTGTTAAAAGAATACATAAAACTATCATTGATGTTGTAGTGGTGGAGGTCCAAGGTGGTTGCCAAATAAGAAATAGACATGTTCTAGTGAAGGGGAAACTTGTTGATAAAATGAATATAACATCTCCTAAAGTTGATAGTAAAAACCAAAGTGTGGGTATTGAAGCTAAAATTAGTGCCCTAACTAGGAAGATGGTGGAGAAGAAGAATCTAGTACAAGAATGAACAAAAAATAAATACATGCACAATGTCCAAAGCCAACATACAAGCAAGCAATGATGTTGTTCCAAAGCCAAAAGTTTTGAGTGAGAAGAATACAATGAATGATAAAGTGGTACAATTAAACAAACCAATCGGAAGTAATGATGTCCCATATTTTTATTTACTTATGTTTGGTATTCCTAATGCAAGTAAAATATTTGTGCTACCTAGAACACCCCTCCCAAAATATACCCCTATCGATATTGCACTAGTTCTAAATAAGGTCATAATTTCATTACTAATAAGTTAGGCTCTAAAGATACCTAAACATAGAGATAGATCCTTAAATTTGATCTTAGCTACAAGTGTGTATAGTTAGCTTGCTAATGTTCTGAACTAGGTAGAAAATGAGGAGACCATTGAGGTATGCTTAGAGTATTCTATTATCAATATCTGGTGAATTTTGGATCCCTTTATACCACATTATTAATCAATGGGTAGTTGATCCATAGTTACATGATAGACTGTGATGCTTTGAATAATTTCATTCCACTCTAAGTGACAAATGAGCTTGATTTACATTTGGCAAATAATTATTGCAAATTCTTTGTCATGGACTCTAAGGAAGTGAATTTTTTTGGTGTGGTAAACAATATAGTAGTTGAGTTGGCCACATACCCTAATAAATATTTTTTATGGACATCATCATTATGGACAATCCTCCTAAATTGGGCATCCTAATATCCCAAAAATAGATGTGTCAATTAGAGGAAGTATATATATGGATCCCTCTTATGCCTCTATTCCTTTGCATGATAAAAATAAAAGTTACATTGGGAGAAAAGGTTCTTAAAAACTTTGAAGACCACCATAAATCTCCTCCTATGATGAATTTTTTTGATGATGATATGCATCATTTCATAATTTTTTTGATGAAGCTAAGAAAAAAATACTCGTTTTCCCCCCTTGCTAGTGAAAACAATGTTGATAGTTTTTGGACCATGCATTTTGATGGAGCTTCATCAAAAGAAATTTCAAGTGTATGGATTGTTTTATTTTTGAACACCTAATGGTGAACTTTGTAAGTTATTTTTTAAGATGAAAATCCAATTCACAAATAACATAGATGAGTATGAAGCTCTCTTACTAGGGCTAAATAATTCTCACAAATATGAAATCAAATGTTTTATCTATGGGATTTGCAATTGATAATGCAATAGATTAATTTGTATATATCTAAATAGAATAAATTAAGAGCATATAGGAACATCGTTTGGGATAATTTGGACTTGTTTGATGCTTTAGGTATTGGGTATATTAATAAATATAATAATGTGGAAGCTTATATTCTAGTACTTGCAACATCAAGGTGTGATGTAGAATCATCTCTTCTTTTTTGTAATCATAGTCTAAAGATCCTTACTAGGACTACAATACCAAACAATATATGCAACTGCTAGGTATTTGATGATAATCAACAAATATATAAGGTTTTGAATTTTATGGATGAATTTAAAAATAAAATATTTGATTGGTAGCCTATGGTGAAAATGGAAGAGGGAAAATACACTCTTTTGGGGAATGAAATACTACACTTAAAAATAAACACAATTCCCAAAGGGTTAGTTGCACTAGAAAAAATGTTTGATAATGGGGACCATTGTAGGAATATGAGCAAGCATATTCATGATAATGATAAAGGTGTGAACCTATGTACAAATGAGAATATGAAGATGGTTTACATGGGTAACAAGCTAAAACTAGCTAAGAAATAAATGTTGATTATTTTCTAAGGAATTTCAAAAAATGATTTTTTTTGTCATATGAAGAACTTCAAGCTTATCGAGAGGATTTATTTCAACATATTATCCCTCTCTAGCTAGATACAAATCCTTCTAAGAAAAATAAATATTGATTAGTCCCATTACTCCACAAATATAAATGAATTAATGAAACTTGAAGAGGTAGGTATCATTAAGGCGATCAATAATTCATAATGGATTTCCAACCTTTTTCTAGTGAGAAGGAAGAGTGGGGAAATCAGATTATGTGTATATTTTAGACATCTCAACATCAAGTCTCCTAAGGAAAACTAACCTCTCCTAAGCATGGATCATCTATTATGAAAACATGACTAGGTCAAATCTCATGTCCATGATGGATGATTCCTCAGGATATAACAAAGAGGTAGTCAAAGAATGAGAGTAACATAAAATAGATTTAACTACTCTTTGGAATAGTTATGTATATGTAAGAATTCCTTTTGTTAGGATAGGTGGCATTATAATTGCTATCCTCAGTTGATTTATGTGTCTCCATGTTCTTTTTGAAGTGTTCTTGAGGATATTAGGGATAAAATATTTATTATTTATTTTTCTATGGAAAACTGTAATTGCATTCAAAGAGGTGGACCCTTTACAATGGTGGTTACAAGGCATCTCGGGAGAATATTCTTCTTAAGCGTCAAAATTTTTGAGTTGGGACCACTTAAGCGTGCATTCCCTTGCATGTTATTTGCATTTTTTACATGCTCTTGCATGGTTGGGCACCCAAGTTTGCATGTTGGTGCATGTTCATACATGTAGCCATTAGAGCTCTTGGAGAGTTATGGAGCACTCAGGTTTGACTAATTTTGATTGGTTGTGGGTTAGGCACCCATGTGAAGGCCATGTGATTATTGAATATTTTATTTTATTTTTATGGTTTTTCCACTAAGTGGTCCATGGCTTTTTCCAAGTGGTTTCGCTTGTTGTTTTGGGATACCATTTGTGGTATTCTCTCTAACAAACTTCTATATATTGGAGCCTTGAGATGGTGGTTTAGTATGAGTTCTTTGCAAGTTGTCAAGATGATGAAGTGCTATTGGATTACAGAGAGGATTGTTGTATTGATGTATTTTTTTGAAAATGAATACAAACATTGGATCTCTTTGGGATGGATTTTTTTCCTGCAAGGGTTTCTCCACGTATATCTTGTCACTTGTGTTGATGACTTTTGGTATTGTATATTTTTCTTTCATTGTTGCAATTGCCAATCACTTAATCATTTTATGGTAATATTGTAATCATAATTTCATATTTGCAACCACATATTTAAGTTAATATTGCTGCAAGTTATACCTTGATTTCCAACATTTGGTATCAAATCTAACGGTTCTATTAAGAGAGGGATGCCTTTATTTTGAGTGTTGAAGGTTTTTTGGTTGTAGTGGAAACTTGTGCTTTGTGGGTTTTGCAGATTTCTGCATAAGATTGAAAACTATGGCCTCTACCTCTTGTCTGGATATTGATAAATTCAATGGCACTAGCTACAAGATGTGGAAGTTGAAGATGGAGGATCTCCTTGAAGAGAGAGATCAATGGTTGGAAGTTTCGAGGGAAACGAAACCACAAAAAAATTCTAATGAAGATTGGAAAAAAATGGATAAGAAGGCACGAGGAACCATTTGATTGTGTCTTGAAAAAAATTTCCTCTTAAATGTTTCAAAAGAATCCATTGCATACAAGTTGTGGAAGAGGATAGGCGATATATATCAAACTAAAAGTTTAACTATTAAGTTGTATCTCAAAAGACATTTGTATTCTCTAAAAAATGAAGGAAGGTGATTCTATTGCAGAATATTTAAATTCTTTTAATATGATTTTAAGATAGCTTGTATCAATATATGTTAAGTTAGTAGAAGATAAATGTATTTTTTTGCTTTGATCTTTACCCAAATCTTGAGAAAATATAATTATTGTCATAAGTGGTGGTGGTGCAGAACCGAAGATGGATAGTCTCATTACAATACTTCTTTCAGAAGAGATGAGAAGAAATTCCATGAATGCAAGCTCCCAATATTCCTTGCAATGTGTTGAAGGTCCAAAGAAAAAGGAGGGCCTAAAGGGGACAAGAAGAGATACAAGTCTAAATGATGTTATATAACACTCAGGAAGAGAAAAGTAAAGTGTTGGAATTTTGGTAAAAGAGAGCATGTGAAAAAGGCGTGTAGGAATAGAAAAAAGAGTTCAGATGCTTCCACAGAAAAGTCCTCTAAAGATGGTGATTCTGATGTTTTATTTAATGTATTTCTACTAACAGTATTAGTAATGATGCTTGTCTTATTGATTCAGGTTTCTCCTACTATATGACTCCTCAAAAGGAGTGGTTTACTTCATATTCAACTTATGATGGGGGAGAAGTTTTCCTTGGTGATGATAGCATGAAGAAGATTGTTGGTAATGGAAAGGTAAAGTTGTGTTTTAGTGATGGGAGGATTAAAACCGTTGATCATGTTTTACATATTCTAGGACTTTCCAAAAATTTAATTTTTGTATCCAAGTTGAATGATTTTGGAATGCATGTGACATTTGACAAGTCTAGTTGCAGGTTGGTAAGAGGGAGTTTGGTGATTGCTAAAGGATCTCGGA
Organism: Sequoia sempervirens; assembly: GCA_007258455.2. Classification (NCBI taxonomy): domain Eukaryota; kingdom Viridiplantae; phylum Streptophyta; class Pinopsida; order Cupressales; family Cupressaceae; genus Sequoia; species Sequoia sempervirens. The sequence continues at coordinate 429,431,729 of VDFB02105785.1, read as the reverse complement.
TAGGGACTTTATTTAGGATTAATTCCTCCACTTTTTGTAATTTTTCCAATGTAACTAGCACTGAAAAATGCATGTATATTATGGGGGGGAGGAGACGCCCAGGACCCCGTACCAATTTCTCTTATTGAAGTTCCGATGCTGCTAATTTCTCATAATTCAAGAAAGAGTCGGGGTATCACGTAGATAGATGGTGGCATCACTACTCTATATGTTATGGTGGCAGAGCTTGGGTGGTGGCGGAGCCTCGGGCGGTGGGGTCTTACTAGGTGGTGGGTTTTAAGCCTTTAAGTAAGAATATATTGGTCGGTGGGGTCAAACACCATAGATTAGGTCACATAAGTGAAAAAGGTCTTAAGACTATTTTGAATAAAATTTTGGTTGATAGTCTTTCTGATTATTATGTTGGTAAAAATGTTTTTTGTGAGCATTGTGACTTTGGTAAATAGAATAGATTATCATTTCCTAATGGGACTAATAAAGCTAAGATATTATTACAGATCATTCAACAGATGTGTTTGGACAAGTGGATGTTGACTCTTTTGGAAAATCTCATTATTATGTTGCTTTCATTGATGATGTGTCAAGATACCCCTAGATTTATTTTATGCATACAAAATCTAAATTTTTCACTAAGTTTAAGGAATTTAAAACCTTAGTTGAGAAGCAAATGAATTATAAGATAAGGGTGTTGAGATCTGACAATGGGGGTGAATATTGTTCTAGGGAATTTTATGAGTTCTATAAGCATGCTGGTAAAAAAATGGGGTATCAGAAATAATGAACAAAACCTTAATTGAAATAGCTAGGAGCATGTTGAGTGGTACTAAGCTTGATAGATGCTTTTGGGTAAAAGTTGTAAGTATTGCATGTTATTTGGTTAATATATCTCCTTGTACAACTCTTGTTGATAAAACTCCTTATGAAGTGTGGATAGGTAGAAAGCCTCTTGTTTCACATTTAAGGGTCTTTGGTTGTGAGGCTTTTGTTCATGTGCCTCAATAGAAGAGTTCTAAGTTGGATCCAAAAGCACAAAAATGCATCTTTGTTGGCTACAATGAGAATGTAAAAGGTTATAAGATTTGCAATCCACTAACCTGTAAAATGGTTTTCTCTAGAGATGCAATTTTCAAGGAGTTTAGAGCTTACTCAGGTGAAGAACAACCAAATGAGAAAGATAAAACAAAAATAGTGCACTTTGAGACAAATATTTAGAAGTAGGAAGATGCACATGTGGGAGACAACTGTAAGGAAAGCTAGATGCAGATGCAACTCTCCTAACGTCAAAAACTCAGGGAAGGATGTAGAGATAACTTTTAAATTTTACAATTACTGTCCAATTAAAGATTGCACTAGAAAGAGATTACTAAAATAGAGAAATAGACAAACACATATGAAGACCAGATATATGTGGGAAAACCCTTATGGGAGAAAAACCCACCACACCAAGAGAAGTCACTTTGTATTACAGTAATACAGTTTACATACAGATATCCGACTTATCTTTCTGATGTCAGTTTACAGTAGCATTCACCATGAACAACCTTGATACAAAACATTCACGTTACAGTCTTCACATAATAGAATTCATCCACTGATCATACAATCACACAGCAACCCGTCAATCCTTCGAATCATCTAACCAGACATCATCTACAATCACAGAGTATAACCATGTCACCCCTGTCTGTCGAGCTTACTCTGAGAACTGCCACAACAAACTATCTTCCAACGGTTCCCATTTGGCTTCTCTGATTTTTCCATGAGATGCCACATAGGAAATTCAAACGGTCAAAAGGCAATCAAGTTGTGTTGGCATATCGATGAGACATTGACCATGTCTCGCTGATGCCAACATAGTCAGAATTCGATATCACCAAGAGTCCTTACAATCAACAAGAGGTTATATCGAGTTCACCTATTGCATCGACTTCAGTTTTCCTTTCGATGAGACTATCGCTCTTTGGTGAGACCACATATCGATATCCTAAGTCACATCGAAGATTCATTCTGCTGGCAAGACATACCACTCTCGCCAGGACCTCATGTCGAGCCTTCAAGTCATACTAAAACATTAGTATTTCCATCAACACCCATCTATCGCTAAGACATTCAACTGTCGCCAAGAGCTTTCATCGAGATCTTTATGCTATATCGAGCACCAAATGGTCAGAAAGACTTACCATTCTCGCTGAGAGTTCTTACTAAAATCTCCAAGTTACCCCGAGACCATCGTTCGCCAAGAGTTATACCGAAGACCCCTCATCATCGGCGAGACTCTCCATCGGTCACCAAGACTTCATACCAAAGTCTTTGTGTCACCGCGAAGACCCCAAGTGTATCCCCGTCGGCGAGACCTTCCATTGTCGTTGGGACTTCTTCCCGAGTGTTCAAGTCACCCTAAAGCCCTTGGTCACTATGAGTCTCCCCAACGCTCGATATGAATGGCCTGTCGTCCAGAGATCTCCACGCGGTAAGAGGTCACACCGAACACGTGTCACACCGAAGACTCCAATGTGTATCCATTCGGAAAGACTTCTGCAAGGTCATAGCGACCTGTACAAAACATAAGGCTACAAATTTGCTCGTTAGCCAGACATAGAATATGTCACACTGACTTGGCTCTAATAGAGGTTTCAGCCTGTGGGATTGAGACACATATTTCCAACAACAAGCAGATGGATTTGAGGGTAGAGAAGAAGAAGAGGGTTAAAGAGTTCAAAAAGTTTAGATGATGTGCATGATGAGCATGAAGAACAACAACAACAACAACAACAACAAGAGCCCCTTAATCCTACCTTGAGAATATTCATAAGGAAACAAAATCCATTTGATAGGTATAGGTCACCCAATTTCCATTGTGTATTTTCTTTATTGAGTACTGACGATGAACCTAGATCTTACAGGGAGGCTCTTTCTTCAAAAGAAAGTGAGTCTTGGATGTAGGCCATGCAGGAGGAGATGATGGCTCTAGATAGTTGTGATACATGGGATCTTGTGAGTATTCCCAAAGGAAGGAATCCCATTGGTTGCAAGTGGGTGTTTAAAAATAAATTTGGAGCAAATGGTCGATTAGAGTGGTACAAGTCCATATTAGTGGCCAAGGGCTACTACCAGAGAGAGTGAGTTGATTTAGGTGAAATTTTATCTCCTATTGTTAAGTTAACTTCTATTAGATTCCTATTATCAATTATTGTTGCTTATGATTTTTAAATAGAGAAAATGGATGTTAAAATTGCTTTCTTGCATGGGGATCTTGAGGAAGAAATTTGTATGCGAAATCCTGACGGTTTTGTTGTGAAAGGAAAATAATGTTGGGAGTTTGGAAGTCTATCATTGTTGATGCAGTTTTGCAACATGAGCATGAAGTGTACATACATTGGTTGATTCGGCTGACCCAGTGTTGTCATTGATGTCAACATTGTGGGGAAGCATTTTTGGTGTCATTTGTACAATACTAACTATACTAGAAAGATGATCTATCGGGAATTTAGCTAAGTGTTCTCTTTGAAAATGTTGTGTTTTAGTGTGTCATCTTTTGGGTTTGCACTTCACCACAAGAAGAGGTATAACTCTAAGCTTTAAGAACATCATTAATTTAAGATCTCATGAAGTGGACTACAAGATATCAATGACAAAGTTCAACTCTGTATATCACTGTCATCTCTCTATTCAGTGTATCAATGTCGGAGATTCCACATTTCCTTGAGAAGAATTCTTTTGTGCTACGGTTCTAAAGAAAGTCTCACTGATGTCGAGGAAATGTGAATTTGAAGAAAGATCAAATCTAGAAGTTGTGTGTATTGAAGAGCGTTTGTATGATTGGATTTTTTTATGATTAGGTCCAACTCTCGATCAACCTAACACATGATATGTGTTGAGAAGATTAAATATACATTATGGATGTTAGTTGGATCTATTTTAGATACATGCCAACCTAAATTAAGTATTGTGCATTTTTCTTGGGCGTGAAGATGATTTTGAATCATGTGTGTTGCCAACAAAATCTATTTTCAATTTTTTTCATTTGCATCTAATTATGTTGACCTAATTGATATGTGCGAATATAATTGGGTATATATATGAGATATTTTGGAGTTGAGAATATAGATAAGTGAGCATGAATTACATATCAGGTTCGAGTGGTCTCATATGATGTGAACATGTGAATTCATTGGTGAGAGATCAAAATAAGAGCAGAGTTGTTGAGTGACTACTAAGAAGAGCAGTACTTTGTATTTAGAGCTTCAAAGGAACTAAAATATAGCACAAGGGAGATACACTTTGTATCAGTTCATACTTTGGAAGTGAGCCATTTTTTTATTGTATTTAAATCTAGTTGTGAGCCTAAGGAAAATGTATCCTATAAGTGAGCCCTTGTAATATACTCTATCCAGATATAATATATTGTGAGCTAAACCTCACCGTGGTTTTTCCCATTTTGGTTTTTCCATGTAAAAATCTTGGTGTTCATGTGTTTTGTGACTTTGTGGATGATTCATGCTTTCATTATTTAATTCTATTAATATGTTTTAGTGATCGGATAAGGTGTGTTCAAAAGTTTAATAGTATATTGATTCACCCCCCCTTAGTATTCTAAATTTTCAAAAATTGGTATTAGAGCTTGGTTCCTTCAAAAAGCCTAATAGCTTGGGGAAGATCTTGGAAGTTTGAACACATGGCTGACAAGAAGTGTCTTATTCCTCTAGAAGAAATTTCTACAATTGAATATGTACAAGATGGCTACATGTTTGACAAAGAAGAACTTAAGGTTTCTCTTGAAGATCTTGATAGAGTTGAAACTAAGAACAAAAGTCTGAAGGAAATCCTAGGAGAAGAAAATGAATGCATCAAAAAGTTGAGAGAACAAATCAAGAAGTTCAAAGAAATATATAGGGAAGTCAATGTACAATTGAAGCAAGCAAATGAAGAAATCACCAGACTGAAAGTGCAAATGGAAGAAAAATGAAGGATTGAGGAGTGTTTGAATGCATTAGTACAAAGCAATACTTAAGAATTCTCTAGAATTGAACAAGAAGTGGTAAATCACATATCTGATCTAGAAAAGGAAAGAATACATGAGGAGAAATTCAAAATAAGTACTATAATGCTTGATGAATTTATTGCAATACAGAAACCCTTTAAGGACAAAGGTGGTTTGGGACTTGAAGAAGGAAAAAAATCAAAATCAAATTAGACACCTGCCAAGGTTGACAATCAAAAGAAGACTCAAGGAAATAGCAGAAAATTCAGAAATCAAAGAAGTAATGTTGGAATACCTTCTATCAGACAACCAAATGCTCAAAGGTACCCATCTTTCAATGGTATTTTTTTTCATGCTATAAATTTGGAAATAAAGCAATAGAAAGTAGGAGTAGAATGAATGAAAGTTTTAGATCCTTCTCCAGACAATGTTTTGCATGCATTAAATTTGGACATAGAAGTATTGAGTGCAGACGTCAGAAAATGAATAGATATAATACTAGGAGAATGTTTCAATCTTTCAATGGCTATTGTTATACATCCAATGTATTTGGAAATAATGCTAACCAGTGCGGATCAAGGATGAATAGAATTCAAAGAAGTGTTGGGTGTTACTTTTGCAACAAGCCTAGAAATATTTCAAGAGTTTGCAAAAGTAAAAATAGAAGATAGTCTAATCCGGTAAAGAGGAATGAACCTATGAAGAAAATTGATCCTACTAGGGTTAAGAAGGAAATGGAAAAGATATGGAGAAAAAAGGATTCCAATAACAAAGATGAATCAGGAACTTCAAATTAATTTGTGCCTCCTTCTGGTACAAACAATTCACTTGATAATTAGACCAATGCATGGGCATAGGGGAGCAATAATAGAAAATTCTAATAGCCCCCTAGAAATATAAGGTTTCAACACTTGGCATGAAGATATATCATGAAAGAGGAATTTTTGAAGCTATAGAAGAAAGTTGTGGAAGGAAATATTGCAATGTGAAAGTTTACATAGCTTCTATAAATTAACTATGGATACAAGGTTTCAAATTTTACCAACTTTTTCTAAAGCATTTATTGATATGGGTCAAATAATGGAGTTACAAACTTATTTGAGAAGATAAATTCAGTTGATGTGAAGCATAATTAAACTGAAGAAGAAGTGGATTCGAGGCATCTCCCGGAAGCAAAGCATCAAAACTCTAATTTTCATCGAAGAAAATTCAAGAGGTATTCTGCATACTCAATTCTTCTCTAGAATTTTTATTTTAGATGTAATGGAAGGGTTGAAGGTAATAAATTTCTCAGAGAGACCGCAAGCTAAATTGAAGAGGAATTCTTGGAAAATTTTGTTGGAAGACTCGACGGGTGCATTTTTCCAAAACTCTCTTTGGAGTTTCACCTATTAAGGATATTTGTGCATATATTCATGGGAAAATAGAAGAAATATCCTCTAATGAATTATGTGTTTTATGGACAAGCAAATTGGAAGAAAATGATGATTCCATAAAACCAAAATAAAAAACCCTAATTGAACATAAATTGGATGTGTGGCAAAATTTTCCACTGTTTGAATTCAATAAGAGGCACATATTCAATAACCAAGGAAGAAATAGGGGATGTAATTGGTTTATGGTCCTCTAGACCAATTCTAGGGCAGAATTCTATCAATGTTAAGGAATTAATTGAAAAGACCGGTGCAACTCTCGAAGGAAAGGAATTCACCTTGAGTTCATTTGGGAATCTGGCTATCCGATATGCTACAATGCTTGTTGGATATAAAATCTACCTACCTAATGATGGCTAAATAGTCTCTATTATTTCTGCTCACATTGCACTTAGCATGATTGAAAATGGTGTTGATTATGATCTTTGTGAGCTCCTCTGATAGCACTTGATGAAGAATCTAAAAGAAATCAAAAAGAAAAAAAAGCATACATTCAGGTATGGTACTTTGATAATCTGTTTACTTTTCTACTTCATGAAGGAAATACAGGTAATTGGAAAAGTAGAATGGCCAAATACGGAACCGGTTGCACATCAAATAAGAAATCTTATGGGAAATCTTGGTGGACCAGATGCTTAAGAGTATGCTCTTGCAACATTCTTTGGAAAGTTCCAGATGAGAATGAATGAAAGAATAAGAATCCCCAAGAGTGTGGTGGAAAGTTACTCTAGAGATATCAATTTCCTTGCCTCCATTGACTTTTGCTTCATGGAAGAAAATGAGCCTATACTTGTTTGGATTTTTTAGTTGAATTATGAAGTGACTATGGAGGAAGTTTTCCATTATGCAAATTTGCTTCTAGGAATCCCTAAGGACCCTATTAGGTCAGGCTTAGAGGATAGGTCTAAAACTGAAGCCTTTGATAGTTCTAGGAGGATAGGTAAGAAAAGGAAAAGCATTGTTATTCCTCCTGTTGATATTAAGCAAGATGTCACATAAAAAGAAGGAAGATTATAAATTGATGTGGTCCAACATGAGCATGAAAAAGGAAGTTCACATGAAATGAATGAAGCTATAAATTTTTTACAAGAGGTAATCCCCAGTGCAAGCATTAATACATCAATGTCTTCTATAGAAAATCTTAGAAATATGGTTGATTTGTTAAAAGCATACATCTCCGAACTAAAATAACAAACTAGAAATGGGTCAGAAACAAGGAGTCCTGCACAGGAAAATCTAGAAGATATCAAAAATAAATGTGCAGATACACATTATAGAACCTTGAAGGGATTGAAGAATGTTCAAAATTTTGAAGAAGCACAGAACTTAATATCATATTTCCTGAAGTGGTCTAACTGCACACAAAGTACAAAGGATTAAATGAATCAAATTGAAATTAAAATAGGTACTCAAGCATATGTTTATGATTTAGAAAGTGACAAGAACAATCAAAAGTGGTCTTACATTATCTAGTTGCATGACAATTTCTTTGTTTTACAAAATCGAAGGACAAAGACAATCAAATAATATGTAGCACTAAGGAACTTAGTAAAGATAAAGCACACTCCTATATCTAGTGCCCTTGCTAGTGTTGATAAACTATAAGAAATTAGCCTTAGACCTAGCATTGTGGAAGAAGGAAAAGAGTTTCTAACAAAGCTTGAACTACTATGTAGGACTCTTGTAGATTCAAAAAGTTCTTGGGAAGAAGGAAAATCTACTTGGCAGGACACTCTAAAGAAACTCGAAGGATCTACATCTTTAGGTTGACATTTCTTTCCTTTATGATCATTTTTTCTTTTCCTTTTGAAGAATATGCATACATATATATGTCCAAGGGAAGCATAGTGGGCCCATGCATGACCTTTTCCGTTGATTTCAAAGGGGGAGAGATAGTGAGAAGAAGAAAAAAAATTGTCAATACGCTTGGAAAGTGATAATTACATTTTGGTTGGTTGGAAAAACTTTTTGGAAATTCAAGTTTAATTATGAAAGGGGGAGATAAGTTTAGGAGGAGATAAATCTTGATTCATGGCTTGGAAAAAAAAAATTGATATGCATGTTACCATCAATGACAAAGGGGGAGATTGTTGGAAGTTTGGAAGTTTGTCATTGTTGATGCAGTTTGGCAACATGAGCATGAAGTGTACATATATTGGTTTATTCGGCTGACCCAATTTTTCCATTGATTTCAACATTATGGGGAAGCATTTTTGGTGTCGTTTGTATAGTCCTAACTATACCATAAATTTGATCTATCAGGAATTTGGCTAAGTTTTCTCTTTTGACGATGTTGTGGTTTAGTGTGTCAAGTTTTAGGTTCGCACTTCACTGCAAGAAGAGGTATAACTATGAGATTTTAACCATATCATTAATACTAGCTTGGATAGCTATATTCAAGATATTGTGAAGCTTTGTGAAGTGGACTAGAAGATATCAATGACATAGTTCAACTTTGTGTATCATTTCCATCTCTCTATTCAATGTATCAGTGTGGGAGATTTCACATTTCCTTGAGAAGAATGCTTTTGTGTTGCAGTTCTAAAGATACTCTCACCGATGTCAGCGAAACGTGAATCTGAAGAAAGATTGAATCTAGAAGTTTCATGTATTGGAAAGCATATGTATTGTGTGTGACAAAATATGTGAATTATAATAATCAAAACACACAATCAATGCAATGTATTATATTAAGGAAATCAAAATTAACAAAAACAATTGATAAAATGATTCCTTAAAGCCATTCCATCTTCCTCTATTATTAAGGATCTTGTATTAGTGCTCTTAGATTTTAGGTATGCACTAAATTACTAGGATGACACCTAAGAAATGAGAAAACATTAAACTAGAATGCAGGACCTATGCCTACACCTACATGATTTGATGAATTTGTTGGATGATGAACTGAATGATGTGCTAAATGGTATGTTGTTGTATACAGAATGGTGTGAAATGATGCAATGATAAAGTGTTAAGCTAATAGAGATGCTATGAAAATGATGTAATGCTAATGCAACAATTAAGTTCCTAGAAATGAAATTGCTATTATAACACTACTTGGAAGCAAATGCTAAATTCTAAACTAAAATGCCAATGCTAAGCTCTATAATGCTGGAAATATTTCTACAGAGTAAATTTATGCTATGTTCTATATCCTAAAAGTTGTAAATGAGCCTCTATTTATAGATTTCACCAAGGCATCAAGTGAGTTGTCAGTAATGGACTATCAGCATTCAGTCTAGCGAGATCAACGGTGAGAAATGAGGAGGTTAGAGAGAAACAAGGAAGTTGTCCCCTTCAATAGAACAAGCTTGCCAAGTGTAAAAAAGAATAAATGGAAAGGAGAAGCCATGTGTCTCTAATTTTGTTAAGATTGTTGAGGATAAATTCCCATTTTAGAAATTAGAAATAATTAATTTCATGTGACACATGGTGAGATGGCAGATGAGGTGGAAGGAGGTTAGAAAAATATGGAGAAATGTGAGAAAATTTGAATTAAAAATTCAAATTTAATAAGAGGGATTTTTTTTTAATTCATAAGAGTTTTTATATTTATATTAATTAAAAGCTTCAAAATAACAAGCATCTTCCATGCAGGAAAGAGGGATATCAGAAAACCCTTGTAAAACCGCCCTCAAGAGCCACCAAAAAAATTGTGCCAAGAGTTTATCAAACCACCAAATACTACTATAACTGACGACTGCTAACTACTAAAAAAATTAACCACTAGCCACTATAATGGTGAAAAGATTCCAAAGCAAACCAAGTCCAGACTGGCCAAAAAGACAACCACTACCCAAAAAGAACAAACCCCCCCAGCTTAAAAGAATTTATTTAAAACTACAAAACCTTTGAACTCCTCCTTCCAGTCTTCTTTGTCCACTACCATCAACCCGAAAACCTTCTTTAGAAAAATAATGGCAACTTCCACCATTGCCCTATGTCGCATCAATCCCAGACCTTGCAAATCCAAAAGGAACGAGTAAATTTTCACTGTATCCTCCGAACTAACTCATTCCACATCACAAGGACGCGGGAAACTTCTACCTTCTAACACCACTCGGAGCACCTCATCAACACCTTTGACCAGGTCCTCTCTAAACAGATTCAACAGCAATTACTTAGCCTGCCTTTAGCTCCAAATTATCCAATAGAAAAGCAAGGAAACGGGACAAGACATGCATTTGTCTCTCCCATACTCCTTGGACTCCAAATGTCTAGTACCCAACACCATCTTCACCGCCGCAAGCACCAATGGATCATACTTCAACAAAATTCATTTCAAACGTTGGTCAATGACTTCCCTGAAAGAAGCATGTCTCACCAACGAATGCAAGGATATTGGCATATCTGCTTTGAATCGAACAAGGCCCACAACAGAAACCTCCACTATAAATTTTACACTCTTTTCCATCCTCAACCTCCTATCAGAGACACTTGATAGAAGGGAAGGGAAGAAACCCACAAAGTCCTCACATCTGAAAAAATGCATAATGCAGAAGATAGCCAAGTTTACCATAAATAGACCGGGCTACAAAAACGCCGCTACCCCTTCTAATCGTACCATCTCCTGGTATGTGAGATGTCACTCCAAAAAATGAGAACTCGAATTTCTTGAAAAACCATCATCAAAGAACAAAGCAGCCAGCTAAAACACTGACATCCCCCGTACTTCCACCTTAATGACTACACCATCGTTTTCCACCCAAACTGCCTAACTGCCACCTCAGACTTGAAGACCGCCTTTTGGTCGCTGTCGTGGCATACATGCCACCTCCCTCCACCTTCCTGGAGGGACGCCCACCCTACCACCCACAATTTAATAAGAGGGAATTAATCAAATAAAACAAATTTGTTAAATTTATTTAGTTAATTAAATCATGAAGAAAGTAGTTTAGATAGGAAGAATTAAGAAATATGAACTATATAAATAAAATTTGTAATTTATTTATAAGTAGAGGAAATAAAGATTTTATTAATTAAATAATTATTATTTAATTAATTTTCTCCAAACCAATTTTGGATGTATACATTTTTCCCCTCTTTGAAGTGATGTGTTTACACATTAGTTCAAAGAAAAATTTACCAATGCTGCTAAGATTTCGATGATGCCCCAGACATCGATTTTTAGGAGATAACGAATGAATACCCCCTCGAGAGATAAATTGGGGAATTTTTGATGATTTAAATATTTTTGATGATTTTTGAAAATTTATGATTATTTTCGATGATGTTGATGGTAAATTCCTGATTTGATGATATTCCAACGATTTATCTCCCAATATGGAAGAAATGAGTTGCCATTTGATAATTGATCCTTGAAAATTTTAAAATATCCCACCATACCCATTTTAATAGGTAAAAAGTGAAAAAGGAATCATTTGTGCACTTGTGATTGTGAAAATTTTGAAGTGAGAGAGCAACTTTGAGCATTTGAGCAAAGATGGTGATCCCCTACGAGAATCATTGATTCAAGCGAGTGCGGTGACATAACCGGCCAACGGCATACAGACCTCTGGTATGAACTTCTATAACTTTCCTTGAGAATTTTGAATCATTTTTCCCACGTTTTTTATTTCAAAATTTATTTGTTTGAAGTTTTAGTGTATACGAAATCTATTTTAGTGCATAGATTATTATTTTCAGCTCATAGACCTAGGGTTTTAGCGCATAGGCTAGGTTTTTTGGCGCATAGAGAGTCTTTAATGGTGCATCCACTTTTTGGTGCATTGAAGAGGTTCTCTAGCACATAAAATTAAGTGGCGCATAGATAGTATGTTATGGAACATTCACCCAATTGGGTGGCGCATCTGCCTTGTGGCACAATGAAGCACTGTAATAGCACATCTAGGATAGAATTGAATATTATTTGTTTTTCTCCTTGAGTCGGATGGTGTTTAATCACGCCAGTCAATGATTTGTTGTTGTTGATAGATTAGATGATTTATTGATATCATGATAGGTGAGATTCAATAATGATGATTTTGTTTTTACCTCATGATAGGCGAGGATCAAAAATAGATGTTCACAAGATTTGATGAAAATATCACTTGAACTTATAGGATAATTGATTGTTTGATGTTTGATTGTTTTGTTGATTTGATTGATTGATTGATATGTTGATTGCAATGTGTTATAATGATAGGAGAGTGATTTAGGTAATCTTCAGTCTCGAGAGTGATTCCCACAGACTTGGGAGTTGATTCCACAGTTGTCCCAGGTTGATAGGGATATCATTGAGCGATGTGGATTATCTTCATTGATTGACATGCCCCAGATTAGGATTAATCGGGGATTGCTGACTGCACTAGCAAAGAGGTTGCATAGCGACCACAACACTTTTCATCTGGCCACCAGAGAGATGACTGTGATGCCAAAGGATGTCTACAGGATCTTGCAAAGTCTCGTGATAGGTGACATTGTGACAAATGATCAAACCGAGAAAGGTGGTACACATGCCTTATGTTGAATATTCCATGATGATCAGATTAGTGGGTACAAGATGCCCTAGCAGGAGATGTTTGAGATGTATGCCCCTTTATCTTTTGTGCTTGTGTATTTTGTTGGTGGCTTTCTATGTCCCAACAAGAGGGCAAATGGATTGTCCATTAGTTGGGGTCGGAAACTAGAGCAGATGATTTAGTTTGGGATTTGTTTCACCTGGATTTCATGCATGCTTGCACAATTATATCATGATTTGCATTAGGTAGTCTACCTTGGAGGAGCCAGTCTATCTGCAGGAGTGACCTTATTATAGACATGGGCTTGGGAGCATATAGTGGTGACACGTCTAGAGACAAACAGGTTTTGGCTAATTGGGAGACCTTATGTCTATGGTTATGCAGGCCCAGTTGTTCAGCATAAGCTGGGAAAATTGGAGTATTGGAGACGTGTATTGGACGGCATGGATTCTATGACATGCCAACCATATGTAGATTGCAAGCAGTGGGTCGAGGATCACTTGGAGATGCCCTATGTTTGCATAGCTAGATATCTCATTGGATAGACATGCTTCATTATTGATAGACTCCTATTGATGAGGGTGCTCAGACAGTATGGCCGATTGCAGGGGATGCCACAGGGATTGGCTATGTATGCATGGAGATAGTAGGATGCTACCGAGTGGGGATCCACCTTATCTTATGATGTTGTGTGTGATGAGTACTATGGATTACAGCCAGTGATTTGGGACTACCATCTAGAGATTTTGGAGGGATACATGATAGAGGAGTACTCTCAATATTTTAGCGGGCATCCATTTTCGAGGATCTTGAGGCCTAATGAGCCAGTGTCGGCACTAGAGGATGATGAGGACAAAGCACCTAGATGGAGGATCAGAGGTAGTGGAGATGAGGAGGGAGATGGTGGTGATGATGGTGGTGGTAGTGATGAAGGAGAGGGTGCCCACCCAGTGCTAGATGTCAGAGTGCCTCGTAGGAGGTGATCCTTAGTAGCAGCAACACAATAGCACATACAGATATGATTTCCTTCTCAGCAACAGTAGGCACAGATTGTAGCCTTACAGGCTCAGGTCGAGACACTTTAGGGCTAGCTGACATAGGTTTAGGGATAATTGTAGGCACGAGGATCGGAGGTGGTGGAGATGAGGAGGAGGGAGATGGTGGTGATGATGGTGGTGGTAGTGATGAAGGAGAGGGTTCCCACCTAGTGCTAGATGTCAGAGTTCCTTGTAGGAGGTGATCCTTAGTAGCAGCAACACAATAGCACATACAGATATGATTTCCTTCTCAGCAACAGTAGGCATAGATTGTAGCCTTACAAGCTCCGGTCGAGACACTTCAAGGCCAGCTGACATAGGTTTAGGGACAGTTACAGGCGCAAACACAGGTGCAGACATAGGTAGAAGCCTAGGGACAGATATAGACTCTAATGATCGAGAGGGATGCCCTAAGATGGCAGGTTGAGCAGGATGAGGCCATCACTGAGAGACTACAACAGGATGCAATGGTTGTCAAGACATCAGATTATTTCAGAGAGATTCATTGCACCACATAGGAGGTCAAGTTCTATAGAGGTTGGTATCATGAGGTGGTTCCTCCAGAGCTGCGGGAGAGCTTTGCCCAGTCTTGGTCTAGTAGGTCCTAGTCTCGAACTGTTAGGGTGGGTGTTACCTAGCCATTTCCTGGAGATTGGAGAGATCCTAGTGCGGTTCCATTGAGTGCAAGGGGAGGTACCGATCCTAGGATGTCAGTACCATCTGGGGGGAGCACTACATAGCTCTGACACTTGATGTTTATTGTGATTTTGGACATGTATACATTAAGACTTGATGAGTTACCACCATTTTTGATGATGTACCTCTTCATATCCAGATATCCCTGTACACTTGACATTATTTTGAGATATATATGCAGCAATGATGATGGTTGACCCATGTGCTTATATGTGTTAATCATGATGGATGCATTTGATTTCTTATTATATATGCTATGTGGTGTTTTAAATGATCATGATATGATATGCTATGGATGCAACATGTTTCATGATTCTATGATGCTTTTATGATGTCTATATGCCCTATGTGATGAATCTTATTATGTGAATGGAATGTGATAAATGCTATGTTTTTGTACTTTTCTGATGCAAATGTGTGATGCAAAATATGAAATGGATGATGGATAATATTATTAATGCAGAAATAGATGGATGGAATAATTAAATAATAATGCATAATTTTATGAGTTCCCTTGGATTGTGTTTTATTATGATGTATGATGTGCACGGTACTCTTTGTTTTTGTATTTTTTTTATGCAAATGTATGAATGCATGTATGAGAGAAATTATGAAAATGTTTCCTTGTGGATTTTTTCTAATGCAAATGTACGACTAAATGCGTATATGGATGAAAATGATATGATCAATGCTTTGTTTTTGGATTTTCATAATGAAAATATATGACCTAATGGAAAATGAATGCTTAGAAAATGACATGGTAATGCTTTGTTTTTTGGATTTTGATGATGCAAATATATGATCTAATGGAAAATGAATGCTTATAAAATGACATGGTAATGCTTTGTTTTTGGATTTTCATGATGCAAATATATGATCTAATGGAAAATGAATGAATAAATGATATGATAGTGCATGAACGATATCCTAATGCCTACGCATCTAAATGTGGGAATGTCAAATGTACTCAATCTTTTAATGATAGAAATAACATCATTCATAAAATTGTATCAGTCTTAGAGAAATCTATAAATACTAATGCAGCACCTTGTATGAATGCAATCTAATCATGCAAACTTAACAATGCAATGTTGTTATCCCAGTAACTAATTTATTATGCTTGATATCATCATTGAGCTTTTTGAAATTTTGAAAGTGAGTACAAACATCAATGGTATAATTAGACTGTGATGACCTGAGTACTACTTTCATGATGTTTGATAGTGCATGTTAACACAAGCATCTAGGTATAATTGGACCGAGATGACCTAAGCATTTCTTGCATAAACAGACAAGAGTTAATTATTTCCCTATGCAAATCTAGAATGCCATCAATGATACTTTGTAGAGCACGTCCCATGATGATTCACATAGTATTAATGATCAACTCACAAACAACAAACAAAGAAAAATATCATTCTCAATCATAGCTTCTCTAGTTCTTGACATCCTTGAGTTGCTCCTGAGAAATGATAACAACAATCATGATGCAAATAATTTGAACATTTGTGTTAAAGTGATAAAATCGTGATTCAGAGGATCATCACCAAATGATATTTTTTTTATTGATCTTGTTGTTGTTGGTTCAAATGGTTGGTTTTGCGATTCTAATTGATGTTCAATGTTGTAAATCGCTTGATTGTTGTGTTTTTACCAGGTTGTCATACTGTTGTTTGCCTGTCGTTTTTAAGCTCAAGGATAGATTGCCCC
The DNA here is from genome assembly GCA_007258455.2 of Sequoia sempervirens. Taxonomy (NCBI): domain Eukaryota; kingdom Viridiplantae; phylum Streptophyta; class Pinopsida; order Cupressales; family Cupressaceae; genus Sequoia; species Sequoia sempervirens. The sequence goes on along the minus strand of VDFB02105785.1, from coordinate 429,415,411 downwards.
AAAATAGTTCAATGTTTTGCCCCCAGTGGAAAAAAACCAATTTATTATGGATATGTACAATGTTTGCCAAGCCAAAGTGAGACACGACTGCCACACCAGGATATATACATGAGGCTCAAATGGTAGATGTGGATAGTGATAGCGAAGAGCCAATGGTTGACACATGTTCCAATAGAGGAAGAAGCCAACTTGTCACAAATAGTGCCTATTGCCAGGTTTTCACTACTTGCTTTTATTGCACTTTTTTTCAGATTTCATGAAAAAAAATTCTTTTTTTTTTTGTATTTTTTTTTTGTATTTTTTCCTTTTTTTTTGTTGTTATCACCAAGATGCCTGTTTGCCAGGTTTTCATCAAGGTGAGCATTTTTTCAAGACATTTTTTTATATTTTTGGATTTTTTCAAGACTTTTACCGATGCAATGGATGAATCATGTGTAGAATTTCTTGAGATGGAGGTTGGTCATGGGATCTTCAAATAGGTCCCCTTCTGGTGTGGATAGATGGTATGCTTTTGAACCATAGACCAACACAATGACAAAGGCACCCAACCAATTCGGTTCAAACTTTCCCTTCTTCTCCCTATCCTGCTAGTTGCGTGAATTCTCCTTCAATACCAAGTCACCAACTTGAAATTTTCTTGGTTTGACCTTATGATTATAACTTATATACATTTGTTGTTGGTAGGATTTCAAGTGGTTCACTGCATGTTGGCGTAGTTCATCCAATAGTTGCAGCTCTTGCAATCTAGATACCCGGTAGTCCTCGCCAAAAATGATACCCTTCAATGAAACCTTGAGTGATGGTAATTCAACCTCAATGGGTACAATGGCCTCAAACCCATACACAAGAGCATATGGTATGGCTCATGTTGGTGTGTGAATATTGGTGCAATACGCCCATAGAGAAGGGTTTAATTGGATGTTCCAATCGTGTCCAGCATCGTTGACCATTTTCTTCAATATTTTCAAAATAGTTTTGTTGGAGGCCTTTGCTTGACTCTTTCCCTGAGAGTAATATGGTGTAGAGAAGTGATGTTTGATATTGAACTTCTCACACAATTCTTACATGTCATGATTTTTGAACGGTCTTCCATTGTTAGTAACAATGGATTGAGGGATGTCATACCGACAGATGATGTAATTGAGGATGAAGGATGAAATTTTATTTCCTGTGATGGTGATTAGAGGAACAACTTCAATCCACTTCGTGAAGTATTTTGTGGTTGTGATGATAAACTTGTGTCCATTTGACGAAGATGGATGAATTTTACCAACAAGATCTAGTCCCCACTGACAAAAGGGCCATGTTGAAGCGAATGGTTGAAGTTCTTATGCTGGTGCATGAATGAGGTTGCCATGTATCTGACATTTTTAACATTTCTTGATGAACTAAAAAGACTTCTTCTCCATGTTTGGCCAGTAATACCCTAAATGAAGGAGTTTCTTGGCTAAGGTCAAACCGCTTGAATGAGTTCCACAAACACCCTCATGAACTTCTCGTAAAGTCGTTTCAAACTCATCGCATTCCAAACATTGGAGGAGAGTTCCGTCAAGACCTCGTCAGTATAGTACATCCACAATAAGAGTATTTTGGGTGGCTTGGCGAAGGAAATTTCATTTTTGATTTCAACACAGGTTGGGTGGAAGGGTGTTATCTTTTAGATAGGTATAAATTTCACCATAGATTGGGGTATTGGCATCAACTAGGTGACAGATAACTTGGGACTCAGTATCGTCATAAGTAGGGGAAAAAAATTGTTCCACCATGAACTCTTAATGGCTTCTTTTCTCCAAAATTTGTAACAAACAAGCAATAGTAGCCATGGCATCGATAGCTTTATTGTCCACTCTTGATATCTATTCAAATTTTATATTCACAAAGTATTTCTTAAGATCAACAATCATTCTTTTGTAGGGCATTAGTTTTTCATCCTTTGTTTGATAATCATCATTGACTTGGTTAATGACCAACTGAGAATCTCCATATACTTGTAATTCTAGGATTTTCCAGTCTATAGTTGTTTTAATGTCAATGATTAATGCTTCATACTCTGCCCTGTTGTTGGTACAAGGAAACATCAATCTGTATGATTTTGGTATGGTATGTCCTTGTGGAGTGAAAAATAGGATTCCTTCTCTTGATCCATGTTGTGTGTGTGATCCATCAAAGTATAATGTCCATTGTTTTGTAGTCAAGGTGAGGACATCAGCATCTGGAAATTCAATGTGTAAAGGATGATCATCTGGTAGAGGCACTTTAGCTAACTGGTTGGTAATTGCTTGTCCTTTTATTGCTTTCATATCCACATAGTGAATGTCAAATTCACTTAGTATCATAGCCCATTTGGCCAGTCTTCCAATTAGGTTAGCTTTGTTGAGGAGGTATTTTAGTGGATCTATTTTGGCTATTAACTTGATGGTATGAGTTAGCATGTAGTGTCGTATTTTTTGGGTGGCGAACACTACTACCAAGCAAGCCTTTTCAATGGGTGTATAATTGATCCCATGGCCATTTAGTGTCTTGCTGATGTAATAAATTTCCCTTTCTTTTCTTGTTGAATCCTCTTGTGCTAACAAGGCTCCCAATGATATCTTAGTTGTTGCAATGTATAACAAGAGTGGCTTTCCTTATGCTAGTGGTACTAAGACAAGTTGACTCATTAGATATTGTTTTAATTGGTTGAAGGCTCCTTTTCATTTCTCATCCCATTGGAAAGAAACATTTTTATGCAGCAAGTGAATGAAAGGATGAGTCTTGTCTACCAATTGTGAAATAAATTTTTGGATTGATTGGAACCTCCCTTGTAGAGATTGTAGCTGACTGATGTTTTTTGGTGGCAGCATCTCCATGATAGATTTAAATTTTGTCGGGTCTACCTCAATGCCTTTTTCTGAAACTATATATCCCAAGAGTTTGGCTGAAGTCACCCCAAACACACATTTCTTTGGATTCAATTGTACATTGAATTTCTCCAGTCTAGTGAAGATTTTGTCTAAGATCTCTAAGTGTCCCTCTCTGGTATATGATTTGGCTAACATATTTTCCACATAATCTTCCATGAAGGTATGCATCATATCATGAAAAATTGTTGTCATGGCACGCTGATAAGTAGCTCCTGTGTTCTTCAATCCGAATGGCATGACATTCCAACAGAATGTTCCCCATGGAAATATGAAGGTTGTCTTATCTTGATCCTCTGGAGCTATCTTGATTTGATTATAACTGGAAAAACCATCCATAAGTGACAACATGCCATGTCCTGCCATTAAGTCCACTATGATGTCTATGTTAGGTAGAGGAAAATCATCTTTAGGACAAGCCTTATTAAGATCTCAAAAATCTGTACAAATATGAATGTTGTTATCAGGCTCTGAGACTGGTATAATATTGGAGATTCACTCGACATAGTCAATGGGTCTGATGAATCCTGCATCTAACAACTTCTTCAATTCTGCTTTTACCAAGAGGGCAATATGCAGATGCATTTTCCTTAGTTTTTGCTTGACTGGTTTTACTCCTAGTGGTAAGGATAGGTGATGCATGATGAGTTATGGATCAATCCCTAGCATGTCAGCATATGACCAAGAAAAATTGTTTTTTTTTTGTGAAAATTTTGAGGAAGCTTGGATTTTCTTGTTCTATCAAGGATGTCACTAGATGAATAGTCTTCATTGTCTCTGCACTACCAATATTGACATACTATGTGGGTTCAATCAATACCTTTGATCTTTCCTAAAATTTCACTGGGAGGGTGTTAAATCTTCCATCCTTCGACACCTCAAAGAGGTTTTTGTTATTGGATGCGCTCTTTGTTTTTACTTTTTTCGGATCTGACACTTCCATTGAATGGTTTTCACCATCAAATCTATTTCTTGTATTATTTATTTTGCAATTGAAATATTTGACAAGTTCCCCTATTTGGAAGCTTTGTTATGACATTCAATGGTGGAATCTATTTCAAGATTATTGGAACAAAGGAAATTGATGATGGAATCATCGTTTGAAAAGGTGGGGATATCGAATGGCTTAGTCTGGTCCCAATCTATGAGTTCAAGATGTACTAGGGGTAAGGAATCATCAGACTCGTTCAGGTTGGAGATAGTAAGAGTCTTGATAGTGATGTCTTTGATTTTTCCAATAGTAAAATTGAGTTCTATAAGGTAACTTTCCTCTGAATTATCTATTTCACTCTAAGTTGAATCATCTTCGTTGGAATCATCAATGTGTTGTGATCCTACTTCAAGCGGTCTAGAACCTGAACCTTGTCCCTCCTTGAGTAGGGGTGCATACTTTTGTACCACATCAATGTCCTTGTCATGACAAGACTCTTCCGATAATGAATCCCACTCATATTCATTGGAATCAGTTTCATGATCATCACTAGCTTGTTATTGTGAGATTCTTTCAACCACTCTCTAGGTTATCTCTTCTTTTGTCTCCTCTTTATAACCCAACCCAATATTGTCTTTTGGATTGATTAGGAGGGGTTGAATTGGTTCTACAATTCCTTATTTTCTTTTTCCTACAGGGCCTTTTCCCTCGTATCCCATCTTTTCCAAAATAGTGAAGCCTTTTCCATATTGTGTTATTTGTACATTTGTAGTTGTTGTTTGGGACTCTTCTTCATCCTTATAAAGCCAGTTTAGAACATCCTTGTCTTCTACTTCATCAACTATGGTGCCTAATTTTACAAACCGACCATCAAAGAGTGTAACTGGTTGTGATGGTTGTTGTTTTGATGTTGAGGGTTGTCCATATGACTTTGGGGAAGAGAGTTGTGAAAGGCATAGAGATCATTCAATGAAATATTCACCCACACCTTTATCTATGACTTGGAATTTTTCCTCAAATTTTTTCAATAGGGCATTTAATTGGGCTTCATGATTTGAGGACGTAGAAGGAGCAACTTCTTCCCTTTTCTCAAACTATTTAGACATGGAACTGGATTGAACTTCATGATTTAAGGAAATGACCGACGGTTTTGATGAGGAATTTGATTAGCTTTGATCATTGGAAGGGATGGAAGTGGAAGCTTCTCTATTATGAGGCACAAAGATATCTTGGATATATTTTAGGGTGTTGCAATACTGAGGACTATTAGAATCGGCTGAGATGGTGATTTCCTGGCCACCACAAGGGAATTTTAAACATTGGTGGTATGTTGACGAGACCACTTGCATTTCATGGATCCATGGGTGACCCAATGGTATATTGTAGGTCAAATCCTTGTCCAAGACTTGGAAAATTACATCTTTTTGAATCAGTCCTACTTGAATAGGTAAGACAATCAATCCCTATGAAGATCTTTCCTCATCATCATATGCTTTTATTGTAATTTTTTTCTTTGAATCTATTGCATTCTCAGAAAATCTTAAGGCACGAACAAGCTTTAAAGTGCATATATTTAGGCTGGCTCCCCCATCTATTAGGACATGTTTGACACAATGTTAATGAATTAGGACTTCAATATGGAGTGCGGAATTATGGGGATGAGAAATAGATACATCATCATTTTTTGAAAAGGATAAGCAATGCGGTGTCATCAAATGTCCCACCATGGCTTTGAATTTACAAACTTCCAAATTTGTTGGCACTGTTGTGTCCACTAGGGATTTTTCCAAAATCTCTTTGTGGGTGGGTGAAATCTTGAGTAGTTCCAATATTGATATTTGTGTGGGGATCTTTTGTAACTGGTTCATTATGTTATATTGATTGGACGAGGCAACAGGTGTTTTAGATGAACTCCCTTTTAGGACATATTTGGCTTGTGCTCTCGTGGTTGCATTTACTGGCATGTTGTCTTGTTTTCCATTAATTTTAATGACATTAATTTGAGTATCAGTTGCAGCTATATCTGGTTTGATGTCATTAATTTGATTTTCAATGGTAATGATGTCTTGTTCTTGTTCAATTGGAATATCATAAATTGGATTGTTGACTGCAATGATGTCTTGGTTTTCATTGGTTTCAATGTTATTCATTTTATCTTCCACTGTTGAGATATAAAGGATGACAGTATCATGGACATAGTTTACGTTTTTCCCCTTGTGTGTTGTAGAGGACTCCCCTTTTTCATAATTTGGTAAGGGATTTTTGAATGCTTTGTGATCGGCATTTGTTTGGGGTCCTTCTATTCGTATGACTTTGTCATCTATTAAATCTTGTATCTTGTGTTTCATTGCATGTAACTATTTGTTTGATGACCTTTGCACCAATGAAATTCACAGTAATAAGCATCATTCCACCATGACGATTTTACTTTTCATTCAAAGCCTTGAGTGTCAGGTAGTGTTATGAGGTTATTTTCAAGAAGTTCCCTCAATGCAGATTCATGTGATTGACCCAAAGGTGTAAATTTTATATGGTTTGATTGTGTTTGATAGGGTGGAAGTTTGGACGTGGTATTACTTTGATTATAGTTGTTTTGATTGTTGTGTCGGTTGACATATTGATTAGTGCCTTGATTGATGTTTTGATCAGTCTTGGTTGTGGTCCCTGATAGATTAAAGATTGGTTTGGCATTATGTGTTTCGGTGGCACCATCATTGGCATTCTTGTTTCTTGTCCAAAATTTGGATTTCTCATTGTTGTTGTGATGGTTGGAAGAGCTAGCATTGTTTGATCCTTCATTGTGAATTTTCAATACCCCTATTTTGACTAAAGCTTCTTCAATTTTGCCACCATTTTCTACCATCTTCTCAAAGCTAAGGGGACATTGTAAGAATATCCATCTTTTCTTTTTCGGGTATGGGACGAGTGTATCAAGCGAATAACCTTCTCCACCTTTGTAAGAATATGAGAAAGGATTCTCCTTGTTTCTATTTGGTATTACAAAGATCCTTCATGGTTATCTCATGTGAAATATTATATGAATATTGAGTGATTAATTTGTTTACAAGTTCTTCAAAGGATCTTATGTCTAGTTGTAGTTTTGAAAACCATTTCATACAATGGCCTCCCAAGTTGTGAGGAAAAATTCTCATCAAGTATGTGTCCTCATGAGAAAACTCAAGACTCATGGTTCAAAATTCTCTCACATGGTTTATGGGGTTAGATTTTCTGTTGTATTTGTCATATTTTGGGAGCTCGCAATTTTGTGAAAATGGTATCATGTTCAAATTCCTATCAAAAGGGTAGGGAAAAATATCTTGTACCGAGTATCTTTTGGTAGTCCCTCTTTGTATGTCTTGCAATTGTTGTTGAAGGTTGTTATGGAATAACTTGCACAATAGAAGAATATGATATGAAATATGTTGCAAATACTTGATAACAACTAAGAATAACAACTTGATGATGAAGTAAGACTCACAACCTCCTATATATACCTATTTATTCCTAGGATATCACTAGGCCAACATAGACACACCTATATAAGTCTTAGGCCGACCTAAACAACTAAATAATAATATACTAATGATAATATAACTTAATAAAGAGTTAAGATAGCCACAAGCCGACTATTCATAACCCAATGTACACTAATATTAAGGGTATAGCATGCCCCCCTTCTTCAAAGAAGCATTGTCCTCAATGCTAATCAAGTTTGGATTCTTTTGAATGAACTCCTCATCCTCCCATGTGGCATCTTCAATTAGAAAATATTTCCTTGTAATGAGGTAACTTGGAATTGTTGATATCACCAGCTTCTTCATGCATGTATGGAAAATTAACTTTAGCTCCAAGATGTGTCTTCCCTTTGCATCAAGCTCTTGATGGCGATGAATGTGTTCTTCCTTTACTTGAACCTTTTGATGTGTCATAGAGGAAGATGTGAGGAATAATACATGGTACCCTTGCATTGGTTGAATAGCTTGATTAGGAACTTCTTCTTCTTCTTTCACTTCTTCTTCTTCATTGTCTTTTTCCTTTTCTTTTGTTTCTTCTTCTTCCTCCTCCTCCTCTTCTTCTTATGCTTCTTCTTCTTATGCGTCTTCTTCTTTTGCTTCTTCTTCTACTTCTTTTACTTTTGCTTCTTCTCCTTCTACTTCTTCATATGCTTCTACTTCTTCTTCTTCTTCTTCTTTTGGTTCTTGGTTGCTTGAGACCTCCTTTATTGGTTCATTCATAAAGGTGCTTAACATGCTTCGTATGATTGATATATCTCCTCTTAGGTCACACATATCCATCTTAATTGAGGAAATGTCTTTCTTGACCTTACTTATTTACTCATTAGGAGTAACATCCTCTATTGTTACCCCATCCTTATCATGAGTCTTCCCTGGAGTGACAACATTCTTTTTTCCCCTTGTTACAAGCCCTACCATTTGTGAACCAAATAATTTTTTAATAAATCACTTATTTATACTAAACTTCCTCCAAATTTTTAACTATAATCTCCTTTATTATTTCCTCAAAAACCCAATAAAAATCAAGCTCCAATTCAACAAGATGTGCAAGATATGTAGATTCCAAAAAACTTGTGTAGAAACCCTAATTCTAAAATAATTCACTTAATTATGCTCCAATTCTTATTAAATCTTTACTGTAGCTTCTTTACTATGTTCTTCAAAAACCCTTTAAAAATCAGAAAAAAAAAAGTGCCAAAATATGAAAGATATGCTCTTCCCAAAATCGCCTCCAAAATTGAGAAAAAACCTTGCTTCTACAATGCCAAGATCATGCTCTAATACCACTTGTTATGGAATAACTTGCACAAAAGAAGAATATGATATGAAATTTTTTGCAAATACTTTATAATGACTGAGAATAAAAAGCCACTTCAAGGGGGAAAACCTCCAAATATCTCTAATGAGAACACACTTCACAACTTGATGATGAAATGAGACTCTCTACCTCCTATATATACCTATTTATGACTAGGATATCACCAAGGCAAACTTAGACACCCCTATATAAGACCTAGGCCGACCCAACCAACTAAATAATAATATAATAATGATAACATGACCTAATTATGAGTTAAGATAGCCACAAGCCGACTATTCATAACCCGACGTACACTAATATTAAGGGTGTAGCAAAGGTTCTTCATTTGATGTGTTAGAGCAGCCATTTGATCTATATTGGGTGTTTCAATTTAGTTTTCTTGGGAGTTCCCTTCAAATTTTTGACATCAAAATCACTTGGTAGTTTGACCCCTTGGTTTGCTAACATTAGAAGGTATTTTTCTCCATCCTTTTCAAAGATCCTTTCTAGGAATTTGTGAAATTTGGGATCTTGATTTGCTTGTTCTATTTCCTCTGTTATTTATTTTGTTTCATTTTGAGGAATCTTGTGGAAATGGTTTTCTTTTGGTTCACCCATGGTGTTTTGAGGTTCAAATTCCTTATCCTTAAGTTTTTTCTTTTGGGACCATGTTAAAACGGGCATGAAAGTGATGAAGGTTTGCTAAATTTTGATCATTGTTTAGAGGTGCCAAAGAAATACCTAGATCGGATAGAATAATGAATCTTATTGGTGAGACTAAGGTAATAAAATTTGATATGAAGTGTGATGTTTCTAGATGAAGAATGATAAATCCTGATGGGTAAACTCAACTTGATGATCAAATTTGGATTTTGATGATGGTTGGGCACATTTAGATGTTTGATCAAAGTTTGGGTAAAGGATTTCACTTGTAAATGTTAGTTTTTCCAAGTTTACAGCAATGTTGGGATGGGGAAAGAAATTCTCTATGGAAAGGATCCCTAAATATGGTTTCAAAATGTCGGATGGGAGTCAAATTCAACTCTCTCGTTATAAATTTGGTGGATGCATTGTAACAGTCAGTGTATGTGCTGAAACGAAGATGCCATATAGCATTACTTGGATGTGCCACAAAAGGGTTTGTATGTGCTACAAAATGAGGTGAATGTGTTATAGAATAGCTCAAATGTGCAAAATTTTTAGGTGGATGCACTATAGTAATTGGTAAATGTGCCACAGAATGCAAGGGATGCACTGGAAAATGTGAGGAATGTGTTATAACAACAAGTGGATGTGCTGGAAAAAGTGGTGAATGCGCTATAACAGTGGGTTGATGCGCTAGAAAATATGGTGAATGAGCTAGAATAAGTAGTGGATGCACTGAACCAGGGAATATAATAATTTATTTCCAATTTATTTTATTTTTCTGATTTTCATTTAAAGAATGGTTTGTTTCAAATGATGTTTTCTGAATCACAGTTTTGCACTTCCAGTGTATAAGGTTTTGTTTGAGGTTTGTTTAAAACACTTTGGTAAACACATCAAGCATGTACAAGCCTAAGGCTGTGTAAGACTATATTTGTTGGATTCCCACTTGGATTTTACTCCAGTTGTGCCTACTTTTAGCAGATGATTAGATGCTTGACCCCACTAGCTCCCCTCCACAGCACTCACTTCTCGGGGTAGCCATGTATTAGTACCCATGAATCCCTCATGCCATACTTCTCGTCTCTACTAAAAGCCACAAAAGTGTGGTACAACTTCCAAGGTTAGACCTTCTGCGCCAGCAAATAGATTAAGGATTTTAGCCTTGCTACAACAAAGGGTTCTAGTATAGGCATTTCGTTCGTGGGGGATCATCCATGCAGCAAGAGACCATTGTTTCCCTTCTTGTCAGAACAATCCTCGTGATACTTGAACTTTCCTCAAGTACCCACATTTATATCCCTGTTGGAAGTCACTTGGATTTAGCATGTTACCAGTTGGTTCATTCCATTGGGTGATTACTTTTTTCCCACAAGGCAAACCCTCTATGGATAAAAAAAGAAAAATGAATGGGTTTAGATTTTTGGTCACCCAATTAAGGGGGGACCATATGCCTACTATTCATCAAACATAGTAGACATGGTGTTCTTTCCCTCGTAATTAATCTAGATTCCTAAATTAAGCAAAAGGAAATAAATCACTCCAGCCCCTACATCAAATTTATTAGTAGTTTCTAATAAATGTTCTTTGACAATGTTCAAGAGTTTCAGCAAAGTCTCTAACAACGTTTTATGAAGCTAGCACAATAGAAAAATATTTATTAGTTTTCAGACTCAGGAAAATTTTGCAATGAAAATCAAATGTGTCATTACAATAAGCCAATGTGCTAAAAAGGTCTATGTGTTGCAAAAAACGGTGAATGCACTATAGAAAGTAGCAGATGCGCTATAGAAACCCCCCGATATGCCACAGAATGGTGTGGATGCACCAAAGAAACCCGTTGTTGCACTGAAATAGTCAGTGAATGTGTTGAAGAATGTTTCAGGTGTGCCGGAAGAATTTGCGGTTGCACCAGAGAAATTCACGTTTGAACTTGTAAAGCATACTTTCTAGAAAATATTAAAATAACAGGAGCTCGGGCCCCACGATGGGCACCAATTTATGTGTGTGATAAAATATGTGAATTAGAATAATCAAAACACATAATTGATGCAATGTATTATATTAAGGAAATCAAAATTAACAAAAACAATTGATAAAATGATTCCTTAAAGCTATTCCATCTTCCTCTATTCTTAAGGATCATGTATTAGTGCTCTCAGATTTTAGGTATGCACTAAATTACTAAGATGACACCTAATAAATGAGAAGCCATTAAACTAGAATGTAGGACCTATGCCTACACCTACATGATTTGATGAATTTCTTGGATGATGAACTAAATGATGTGCTAAATGGTATGTTGTTGTATACAGGATGGTGTGAAATGATGCAATGATAAAGTGCTAAGCTAATAGAGATGCTATGAAAATGATGTAATGCTAATGCAACAATTAAGTTCCTAGAAATGAAATTGCTATTATAACACTACTTGGAAGCAAATGCTAAATTCTAAACTAAAATGCCAATGCAAATCTCTCTAATGCTGGAAATATTTCTACAAAGTAAATTATGCTATGCTCTATATCCTAGAAGTTGTAAATAAGCCTCTATTTATGGATTTCACCAAGGCATCAAGTGAGTTGGCAACAATGGACGATCAGGATTCAGTTTGGAGAGATCAACAGTGAGAAACGAGGAGGTTAGAGAGAAACAAGGAAGTTGTCCCCTTTAATAGAACAAGCTTGCCAAGTGTGGAAAAGAATAAATGGAAAGGAGAAGCCATGTGTCTCTAAGTTTGTTAAGATTGTTGAGGATAAATGCCCATTTTAGAAATTAGAAATAATTAATTTCATGTGACACATGGTGAGATGGCAGATGAGGTGGAAGGAGGTTAGAAAAATATGGAGAAATGTGAGAAAATTTGAATTAAAAATTTAAATTTAATAAGAGGGAATTAATCAAATAAAATAAATTAGTTAAATTTGTTTATTTAATTAAATCATGAATAAAGTAGTTTAGATAGGAAGAATTAAGAAATATGAACTATATAAATAAACTTTGTAATTTATTTATAAGTAGAGGAAACAAAGATTTTATTAATTAAATAACTAGAATTTAATTAATTTTCTCCATACCGATTTTGGATGTATACATGTATGATTGGAAGTTTTCTTATTAGGTCCAATTCTTGGTTGACCTAATACATGATATGTGTTGAGAAGATTAAATATACATTGCAAATGTTAGTTGGGTCTATTTTAGATCCATGTTGACCTAAATGAGTATTGCACATTTTTCTTGGGCATGAAGATGATTTTGAATCATGTGTAGTGCTGATAAAAGTTATTTTGGATTGTTTTCATTTACATCTAATTAGGCCGAACTAATTGATGTGTGTGAATGTAATTGGGTATATATATGATATATTTTAGAGTTGATAATATAGATGAATGAGCATGAATGGCATATCAGGTGCGAGTTGTCTCATATGATGTGAACATGCGAATTCAATGGTGAGAGATCAGAATAAGAGAAAAAAAATTGAGTGACTTTTAAGCAAGCAATACTTTGTATTCAAAGCTTCAAAGGAACTAAAATACAGCACAAGAGAGGTGCACTTTGGATCAATTCATACTTTGGCAGTGAGCCATTTTTTTATTGTATTTAACTCTGGTTGTGAGCCATATAAGGACAGTGTGTCCTAGTAGTGAGCCTCTATAATATACTATATCTAGATATAATATATTGTGAGCTAATCCTCACCATGGTTTTTCCCATTTTGGGTTTTCCACATTAAAATCTTGGTGTTCATGTGTTTTGTGACTTTGTGGATGATTCACGCTTCCATTCTTTATTTTTGTTAATATTTTTTTGGTGATTAGATAATATGTGTTCAAAATTTTAATAGAATACTAATTTACCCCCCTCTCAGTATTCTGAATGTTCAACAAATAACACTTGGTTTGCAGGTTAAAAATATCTCTATATGGTTTGAAACAGTCACCCAGGATGTGGTACCAAAAGTTTGATGCCTTTTCATTGAATTTTAGTTTTGCTAGAAGTGAGGAGGATCATTTTGTTTACATTAAGGTTATTGATGATCATATTCTAATCATTTTCATGTATGTTGATGACATGTTGTTTATGGGTAATAGAAAGGTGACGATTAAGGAGCTTAAGACTCATCTTTCTAGCACATTTGATATGAAGGATTTGGGGGCTACAAATATATTCTTGGGATGGAGACCTATAGGGATTAGGTTCACATAAAGCTTTGGTTGATTCAGAGTAATTACGTTGATACTTATTTGCAAAGGTTTAATATGCATGACTGTAAACTAGTAAATATTTCATTTCTGGTTGGTACGAAGTTGAGTTTAGAAATGTGTCCTAATTATGATGATGATGTTAAAGAGATGTCTAGCATTCCTTATACTAGTGTCGTCGATAGTTTAATGTATGAAATTGTTTGTAACAGACTAGATATAGCCCAAGCAATGGGAGTTTTGAGCAGGATTATGTCTAACCCTGGTAAAGAACATTGGAATTTTGCTAAGAGGGTGTTTAAATATTTGTGTGGTACTTTTGATTACTATTTGGTTTATCATGGTACTAATGATGTAGATAAGTCATTAGACACACAAGGTTTTTTTGATGCATATTGGGCAAGTGACTTGGATAGTTGAAGGTCCACTAGTGGTTTTTTTTTACTTTGTTTAGAGGTGTAATGAGTTGGATGAGTAAGAGGCATCCTATAGTTACATTATCCACCATTGAAGTAGACTATATGACAACTACACATGCTTCTAAGGAGGCGGTTTGGTTACAAAGACTTGGTAATGGAATTGGATTTGATTGCAAGATAGTGAGGATTGGATGTTAGCCAGAGTGCAATATGTTCAACTAAAAACCCTAAGTATCATGCTCGTACTAAACATGTTGATGTTTAGTATCACTTTATGCGAGAAATGGTAGAGAATGGTAAAGTCTGATTGAGAAATGTTGACACTTTGGATAATGTTGCGGATTCTCTAATAAAGCCAGTGACTACAAATAAGTTCTCTTGGTGCAAGAAGGCCATGGGCCTTGATCAGTGTAATTGATTATATTTTATTTGTATCTCATGGATGTAATTGCAATGGATATTATCAAGTGGGAGAATGTTAGAATAGGTGACATTATAATTGCTATCCTAAGTTTATTTATGTGTCTTCACATTCTTTGGAAAGAGTTCTTGAGGACATGAGGGACAAAGTATTATTTATTTTCCTATGACAAATTGTAATTGCATTCAAAGAGGTGGACCCTTTATGGTGGTGTTTGCAAGGCATCTCGAGAGAATATTCTTCTTAGGCATCCATCTTTTGGGGTTGGCACCACTCAATGTGCATGTCCTTGTGTGTTATTTGCATGTTTTACATGCTCTTGCATGGTTGGGCACCCATTTTTGTATGTTCATTCATGTAGCCGTTGAAGTCATCGAAGAGTTATGGAACACTTGGCTTTGACTCATTTTGATTGGTTGTGGGTTAGGCGCCCATGTGAAGGCCATGTGATTATTGAATATTTTATTCAATGTTTATGGGTTGTCCACTAAGTGGGGAATGAGTTTTTCCAAGTGGTTTTCTTGTTGTTTTGGGATACCATTTGTGGTATTCTCTCCCACAAACTTCTATATATTAGAGCCTTGGGATGGTGGTTTAGTATGAGTTCTTTATAGGTTGTCAGGACAATGAAGTGCTGCCAGATTACAGAGAGGATTGTTGTATTGATGTACTTCTTTGAATATTAATACAAACATTAGATCTCTTTGGGGTGGATTTTTTTCTCTAAAGGGTTTATCCACATATATCTTGTGTCATTGTGTTGATGACTTGTGGTATTGCAGATTTTTCTTTCATTGTTGTAATTTCCAATCACTTAATCATTTTATGGTAATCTTGTAATCATAATTTCATATTTGCAACCACATATTTAAGTTAATATTGTTGCAAGTTATACCTTGATTTCCAACACCTTTTAGGTTAAAAATGAAGGTTAAACTTACCGAAGGGAAAATGAACATGGATTTTGTTAGTCACATAGATGAGATCATGGTGGTATATCAAGATGATCTAACTACTTTATCTAATGAAAGAGATGAGCATTGTAAATGCCTAGAGTTAATCTTCAAGAGGTGTTTGGAAGATAGAATTTCTCTCAATCATAGGAAATGTGTGTTTGGTGTTGAGGAAAGGAAAATTTTGGGATATATTATTTAAAATGATGGGGTAAGGATAGATATAGAATAAGTCAAGGCTATTAATCTCATCCTTCAAACTAAATCAGTTAAAAGGATACAATCTTTTTTCGAGAAAATAAATTTTATTAGGTATTTCATCCCTAATTTGCAAAAAAGACTAAATCCATCTTTAAATGATCAAGAAGGGGTAGTCAATTTGGGGAATGTACAGCCAAATAAAGCATTCAAAGATATCAAGTAAGTTTTCACTAAGGCACCAATTTTAGTAAGTCCAAATTATTCCAAGCCTTTCTATTTATTCACGTTTTCTTCTTTCTACATTTTTTCTATTATTTTACTTCAAAAGAATCAGGAATGGTATGTGCAACCCATGTCTTTCTTTAGCAATTCCTTACAAGTTGTTGAGCTAAAGTATTCTACCATGGAAAAAAAATATTGTACAATTGTGAAGGCTATAATTTTTTTACATTATACCTTGTGGGTGCTAAACCATAACATATGTGCCACACACAATAATGAAAGATATCTTCATGAAATAAGAAGCTTCTAGTAAGAGATGTAGATGGATCGATCATATCTAAGAGTATTATATGGAGATACAGGTTACAAAATTTGGTTAGAGGTTAGGGCTTGTCCAAGTTGATGGCTAATGCTAGCTTAGAAGTAGTAGAAGTGAATGAAGAAAATCTAGATGATGCTTATAACTCTTGCCAAGTGAAGGATTAAATGCGGTACAAAGATGTAATATTCTACATTGAGAATATGAGTTATCCACCATACATAAATGAAGGACAAAGAAGAATGCTCAAATTATAGAGTCAAAAGCATGTGCTAATCCAATTTGGGCTACTATGGAGGAACCATAATGGGATATTGTTAAACTCTTTGGAATGTCAATAAGCTAATGCAATGATGAACGAATGTCACCATGGTGTTTTTGGAGGAAATTTGAAGGCTAAAAATATTGCTAAAAAACCCTTAGGGCATGGCATTAATGTCCTAAATTATTCAAATATGTTTCTTAGATGATAATAAAATGTGATGCTTTCTATAGTTTTGCTACTAAGTTAAATTTTGTTGGTGCACTCCCTCTTTTACCTCTCATAGTAGATGCTCATTCCATCAATGAAGAATTGATTTCATTGGAGAGATACAAGAAGTATATAGTAATGGATACAAGTGGATTCATGTATCCATTGACTACTTCACCAAGTGGGTTGAGGCAATTCCAACCTATAATACAAAATCTAAGGTGGTAATAGAATTTTTAATCAATATAATAACTATGTTTGGTGTCCCTACCAAGATATTAGTTGATAATGTTATTTGCTCTAAATTTGGTATATATCTTATACACTAATCCCCTTATCATCCTCAAAGTGATGGATAGGATGAATCAAGAAATAAAATCCTGGTCAAAATTACCCACTATCGAGCCCATACTTCCTCCCATGAACTGAAAATCCATAACTCTGAGTGCAACAATAATACCATTTATTTCACCCATGCCTATTTGAATAGTGTTGGGTAAACCTATACATTAGACTTAAATAAAAAGAGGTGGAATGACAAGTTAAAGTATGCTATATAGGCTATTGGAATAACCTTCAAGCTTTTCATAAAGAAAAAATTTGAGCTAGTGTATGGGATAGGGGCTAGAATGTCACTCAACATTGAATTACTTTTGTATCAATTGTTGTATGATGTGGAGGAGGATCAAGATGGTGTTGTCTCTCAAAGGATAATGAAGTTAACTAAATTAGATGAAAATTATAGGGTTGCACATATTAGAGCTTTGTTGCATAAATAAATAATGAAACATCTATGTGATAAGATAATGTCACCATGGGAATTTTAGGTAGTTGATCTAGTTCTTTTATGAAATTCCAAGCCATAAGACAAGGGAAATCATGTAAAATTTGATCCTTTGTGGCTAGGGCCATATGAATCACTTGAGAGGTATGAAATGAATGTATATATAATTTCATGAATTTGGATGGAGAAATCATGGAGCTACTTATGCACAATCACCATTTGAAGCAATTTTTTTTGTAAGTAATGAAGATTTTTTGATTTAGTGACCTAGTTTTACATCTTTTATTAGTTTGTTCTTTGTTTCCCAAAGTAGTATTTATTTTTATTGGTCATGTTGGTATGTTGTTGTCTTGATCCCATGTTTATGTTTTGGTCCCTTTTTAGTCTTCCCTAAGATGTGGATTCTTATTGTGTCAAAAAGTGCCATGTGTCACTAAATAGAGCATATCGGAACTTAGCCCTACTTTGCCCATTTTTTCTTGAGTTGTCTTATCTCAATGCACTTAGGTTTATTTTTCCCCACTGCATATAATAGATATGAGATATTTCTTGTGGGTCTCCATGAGTTTTTTTTCTAATATATTTTTTTCACCACCATATATGTGACTATTCATGTGTTAAATGTTGCTAGGATCTCTAAAATCCTAATTCTGATGGGTTTTGGTTCATTTCTAGTGTTTTCTCCTTTTGAAGTATTTTCGCGTCCATTTACATATGCAAGGTATAATTTTCCTCCATTTAACATATAGGTGCACTTGATCATCAAAATCATGCAAGGTTTGGTTAACCTCAATTTCCCTCACAAATTTTTCTCACAATATTTCACTATCCTATTACAACTCCCCTTTTTGGAACTTCACTAGCTTATTGCACTTAATTTTGACTTCACTTTGGAGGTGCACTTTGTATTCATTTTACTGGAAACCTTGGGAACATTCTCAATGGTCTTGTAACTTCTCTTGAAATTCCATTAATTAAACTTTAAACTATTCTAACTACCATTATTGAATTTACAATAGTATTAGGTTGAGCTAAGGATAGATATGAAATGGATATCTTATTTTTGTGGGTGGTGGAATGTTTTCGCATTAGTGTGTTTGGTAAAAATTTTGGGGTGCCAATCGCATTTGATGGTGTCCACTATTTCACTTGTTTCTCCCAAATTTTTTCACCCTTACCTTTGATTTGCTACATTGGAGATACTATGAAAGATGAGATTGAATTTAATGTATTTCGTTGGCACCAATGGGCCTTCGAGATAATTCTTGAGTATGATTTGTGCCACAATTTTGGGTATTTTATTCCTACTCTTTATTGGTTTTTCCTCATTGGGTACCAATCATGAACTCAAGTCCAAGTTCAAAGACTTGGATCAAGGTCTATATCAGATGAATAATTAGATCAATTTTTTTACAAAGATATGTGAAGATTCCAAATTTAGATGGATCACCCAAAGGGTCCATATGTTGAAAAATTAAGTATTCCAATGAATACATGGAATATAAGAGCAGGGGTTAGTGGCAATGAGGATGACAAATTTTGAATTTGAATTGGTTTTCGCACCAAACCCATTTGGTGGTCAAAGTGATGAACACATTATTTTTTTCTTTATTCTTTTATTTGTAATAAATAATTACTAAAAATTGTTTCCACTCAAATAAATTGGACTCTATATTTCAATGTAGTTGATTTGTAGTTCAGGATCAATTTTTGAGGCATGCGAATAAATGAAATTTCATGCATATGTTAGATATTAGTTAGAGTGATATTTTTAGTAGTTAATTTAGTTGCATGTATTGTTTGTAGCTATTTGATTATAGATTATATTTATTAAACAATCACTCCTTTTCCCTATAAAATAAAAAATTAACAATGGAATCACTCTTGTTTCCTATCAACGAACAACTCCTCAAGCATTGTTTCACCTCTTGAAAAGGTTTTTACGTTGTATTATAGTAGTAGTTTTTATTTTTATTTTTTTTGTTTTACATTCTTCCTGCATCATTTCATGTTTCATTCCCTCCCTTGTTTTGGTTACCATCTTTTATAAATTGAAAAGGTTGAATATGTATGTTAAGATCCAACTAATATAATTTGACTAAGGAATTTGATTTCAATATTTCCTTAATTCTAATTAGTTGAACATTTGAGAAATTATGGTTTACTTTCATCCTTTTAAGCTTGAAAATGTTGACATCATTAAATGATTAGTGAATTGTAAAACTTTAAGCTATTGCCAAAAATATGACACAATCTTACATACTTTAACAAAATCCATAAGCTAGCAGCCACCAAATAGGGTACTCTTTGTCCAAAGGAAATTTTGAAATTACATTTGGTTCATGTTGACCACTATGGTTCCCAACCCTTATTCAAGATTCATTGCTTGAGAATTGAGGTATTCAAGAGAAAATAATTTTTAGAAATCAAATTAGTAAGAGGAAGAAAGAAATAATAAAAAACATTTTTTTAGTGATTCAAGTAATTCTATCGAGGCTATAGACACCTGATTGGAAATAGATATATTCTTAGAGGGAACCATAGGTAACTCTAATAGTGTTATAGACACTTGGTTGGAAATAGATCTATGCCTAGTATATAACTACATGTTAAAAATATAATTTCAATTATATATTTTGGCTAAGTTTTACTTTATTCTAGTTATAAAGATTCTTGTTAGAAGGGAATTGATCATTGCACACACATATAGATTCCCTAGTATTCAAGTCTTTGTAGTTCACGTCTTTTAATTTTGATGACATCTAGACTAGCTAATTAAAATGAATTCAAACTAGAGATTCTAGGTGATCAAGGTGTATTTCCCTAACCGAGTTGCCATTTTATGCCTTGCATACGCACCCCACTTTTTTTTCTTGCAAACATTGGGGACCTTCTTTTTTACTTTTTTTTGTTTTGTTTGAGTGGTATCCTCGGTTGTGACCGTCCTCTTTTTTTGAGTATTTCTCCTTGGTATTTGTACCTTTCTCCTAAGTTTTAGGGCTCTTAGAGCTTCCAAAATGTTGTTGGTTCTTATCGAGTCACTAACCCTATTTGGAACTTAGTTCCAAGATCCTCTCATGACCTGACTCTTATTTCTCCTTTATTTTTTCCTATTTTGACTTCCAACTAGGCCTTAGGGCACATGTGGGACTTGGAACTTCGTTCCAAGTTCTAAGTTCCTCCTATGACCTAACCCCTAGTACTTTCCTCACCTACCCTCCCTTCTACACATTTATGGTATGTATGGAGGACTCCTTACAATATTATCTCTTTTTATCTCCTTTCACTCTTTACATTTCAATTTCATGTATTCTTTTGATCTCTATGCTCTTTGTTGTTGTCTTGCACGTCAATTATGTAATACTTCTAGATTATGGTGGATTAAATGAGCTTGGAATTTGTTTCCCTACCACATTTAACTTTTTTTATTTGAGTACATGTTGCAAGGTAGGTTTTCTTACCTTCCTCTATGATTTTTCCCTTTATTCCTACTTTATCTCTTTTGAATTTCCTTTTTCATTGTGTATTTGTGTGTGTCCCCCTCTGTTGTTTCCTCTTTCTAAAAACTCTAATGTCCATTTTGTGCCCTATAAATTTGATATGAAATTGGGGTTTTCCATTTTTTGCATGTTTTGATTCATTGTGTATTTGTTTCCTTTTTCCTTTTTTATTTTTTGAGGTTTAGTTTTAGTTTGGTGCCCTATTTATGGTAGTTTTTTCTCTCCTCACATTGGCTAGATTTGATTTGGAGACCTCTCTTTGGCCACCGTTGGGTCATGAGATTCAGATGAAACCTAAAACTTGGAACCATGGTTCCAAGTTCCAAATTTCCTATAGATCTGGTTTTTGATTCTCTGTCTTTTCTTATGCATGTTTGGGTAGTATTTTTTTCTCAAATATCAGACACAAGATAAAACTAAGAACTTGGAACTTAAGGTTCCTAGTTATTATTCCTATCCAATCCTCACTCTCAACCTACCATAGTTTCTTCTTTCACCACATTGTGGATTCTAGATGGAACCAAGAACTTGGAACTTAGGTTCAAAGTCCAAAGTTTCATCTACTTTTTAAGCTCAAAGTATGAGGAATCACATCCATAATTATTGGGTCATGGGTTTCAAGTGGAACTCGAGATGTGCAACCCTGGTTCCAAGTTCTCATTTCCCTCTGGTGCCCACCTCCCATGTATTCTTCTTCACTTCATAATAAATTTTCCTTCTTTATGTTCATTATTTCCAACTAGGTCTTGAAACTCAATGGGAATTTGGAACTTAGTTTCAAGTTCTCGGTTCCTCTCAATCTTCAACATTTGATTTATATTAACTTCTTTGTTTCCTATCAAGCCTCAAAAATTGATAGCAACTTGGAACTTAGTTCCAAGTTTATGGTTCCTCTTCACCCTCGAAACCCATCAACTTTGTTAAATTGGTTCCAATTTATAGTTCTAGCCCACCTTCCAAGCCTGGCCAATTCATTGAAATACCACTTTTTCTAGTTATAGTTAAACACCCTTCGGCCTTCTAGGAAACTTTCGATAGGTTTTATAGGTTTAGTAACATCCCTTTTAAAATATAGTATGTTAGAAAACCTAGTGAAACGATGAAGTTCTTGAGTATGAGGATTTATTAGGATTTTTATTGCTATATGTAGGATGACCACCAAGGCTACTGATAAGACTACCGAGAAATTGGACAAGATTCCTAGCACCCTGAAGTATGAATTCCAATGATTTCTCATGGTTTCCAAGGTCACCTCCATTGTTTAGGACATTATAGATACAAACCTAGGTTACATTGACTTAGATGATTTCAACAAGAGGACTTTCAAGGAGGGAGATACTCCTCGATCTAGAATCATTGCAAATTCTAGTTTAGCACATATACCTAGATTTTCAACCACTCTCCAATACCTAGAGTTGATCTTGGCCTATCCTACCAACTATAGCCCAAACATCAAGACATCAAGAGACCAAGATGGGAACATTGTCTTGGTCATTAACCTTGACCTCATTTCACATGTCTTTGGTCTTCCTTTCAAGGTTCTCAAGGCCTTTGAGGATAAGGAAGAACAATGTATAAGGTGCCTCAGTAACTTATGGTTAAGAAAACTAAGAAAATACTTCGCAAGGGTGCCCAAGAACCTCAATAGGGCATGCTTTCTTGGAGAAATAGGAGATATAATCACTCTCCTAAGTAGATTAATGGGGAAACCTAAGTCTAGGGTGTATCACACATGAATGTATAAATACATCTATGTAATTCTCAACAATAAAGAATACTTTGACAAGGCTTAGACAGTGAGTGAAAACCTTCATACACAATTAATCATTGTTAATACAACTAAGAATTTCTACATGACTTCCTACATTTTCTATTTACTAGATGGTATTTTAGTAGAAGTTGAAGGACATAAAAGGTTATGGGAACATTTTACCTAATTAAAACTAAAGGAATCCAAGGTGCACTTCAAAAGGGTGAATGATGCCTACATTTTCCCATTCATCAACAAGATGTCTAAAAATGATTCAATAAGGATTTTGGATGAAGCCAAACTATTGATATCAGTGTGGGGACACTGGTTCCTCCAATTCCCCAAGTCTACCTACATCAAAATCACTAGGTTTTTTGGATTTCCTTTCTTGCTTCCAAGGTTTTACAACAATAAGGTGGTCATTTTGAAGTTCCCTAGGAAAATAATATAAACTCATAGTAATCTTACGAAGAAGCATAAGCCTGGGATTCATTTACCTTTTGTTTTTTGGTTCTACTTGTGCTCGAATATAGTTTGTGCTAAGGCCTCTAAGGAAGAAATTTCCTTTTTGAACCTAAATTTATACAACAAAATAGTTTAACTATGATCCAAATGATTGATGATATGAATACTGTAGAACCTTCCTATGATTTATAGAATGTAGACAACATGCCTCTTCCACCGGTTGATTGGCTTTCCTTTGGATCAAAAAATATGGAGAAGATTAGCAAGAACATAATAAAATTTGTTCTTGGATAGATCAAATTCTAGAGAGAACAATACAAGAAAAGAAAGGGGAATAAGAGGAAAGAGATGAGTGAATGTTCCCTAGTATATAAGAGAAATAAGGGATAATCAATTGAAAAACTCAAGAAAAAGGTTGATAAGGCCCTCAAAAAGGAAAGGATGAAAAAAGAAGTAGCATGTATCCAAGTAAGGGTAGGGCTTGGAGAAAAACCACTGAAGAAGTATTTCCTAGATCAGCTTGATGTGGTTATCCTTGAACCATACCTATATACTGATCAACCAAGGAAAACTCAATTTGATATCACATCATCCCTAGAAAGGACTCCATCACCTCCTCCCATAAAAGAATTAGCTAGTGAACCTACTACCACTGCCCCTAGCACTTCGTAGGCATAAGAAACAAAACATGTCAAAGAATAACTCCAAATTGGGGAGTAAATTTTGTAGAGCTCATTATCTCCCTTGAGGATGATTGGATCACAAGAGGAGGTAGTTTATGTAGAATTTGAGGATGACATGGGTGAAAAGCCACAACAACAAGAGATAGTTGAAACTCATCCCAAGTCCACATAAGTCTCCTCCTCCTCTTCGACATCATTCTCTAGTACCTTCTCCTCCTCCTTGTCCTAAGAAGTAAGGCCTATTTTAGTCTCCTCCATCACCCCACTAACCCAACTTGTCTTAAGTTGAATTTTGTAGCCAATAAAATAGTAGCATAGGTACAACTCTTGGACCTAGTAGTATTTCGTAGTATTTCAAACAATGAATGATAAAGAACACATTCAAAAGTAGCCACAAACTTTATCATCTATAAGAACATACTAGAATAGGGAAAACTTTATAGAGATTGTAATCCTAGTAGCTAATAAAGATGACTCCAATATGACTTATCAAGATTTTTAGGTGACTTAGATCAATCTGGGAAAGAAAGTAAAGAGGAGGTTGTTTCATTAGATACTATTGTTGAAACATTAAAATTAAATACGACTAAGGATTAGGCCACAAAGGAGTTGAAGGAACAAATACATCCAATTCGAAATATTTCAAAGGGTTTAATAACTCCATCAAGTATTCTATTATAAGCTCTTCTATAGATGCCCTAGTTTTGACGAAGAAGAGTGAAGTAGATATTCTACAAATAATGAAGAAAAAGGAAAGTGCACTCGATCGTTGGATATATGTTGATTGAAAAGTACAATGCATAGATGGGTTTCAAATGTAAATTTCATCAACAAATCTTTTAGATAGATTTAATAATGGAGCAATTTTTACATCTGGTTAGAACATAAGATGATATGTATAATTACAGTCTACCTTTAGTCCATGAGATGAATAAGGATCCTTTTAAATTACGTGTGGATAACAAAATCCTGCAATAGGGTGATGAGAATTTTATCGAGACAACCATTAAATCTATAGATTTTAAGTGAGATTTATCGATATGGTTTATTCAGAAGATCCCATAAGAATAAGAACTCAAAAGAGTAAGGGAAAATATTGAGGATTTTGTTGGACAAATGATTAGTCCAAATTTGATAAACATGGAAAATCGTACTCTAAGCTCACTAGTAGAGATACAACAAATATTTAAAGATAAGGTCAAATAATTAAGGGTAAAATTAGATAAGGACTTAGTAGATTGATTGATGGAACTCAGGGTCAAGTTCAAAGATCTAGATCAAGGTCAACATTAGATTAATAATCACATCGATTTTGCTACAAAGATATGTGAAGATTCCAAGTTCAGACTGGATCACATAAAGGGTCTAAATATTGATAAATTGACTAAGTGTTCCAATTAAAACATGGAATATAAGAGAAGGGATTAGTGGAAATGAGGATGGTGATTTTTGAATTCAAATTGGTTTTGGCACCAAACCTAGTTGGTCATTTGAAGTGATGAACAAATATTTTTTTATTATTTATTATTTTCTTTGTAATAAGCAATTACTAAAAGTGGGTCCCACTTGAATAAAGTGGACTCTATCTTTTCATGTAGTTGATTTGTAGTTTAGGATCATTTTATGAGGCATGAAAATAATTAAAAAATTCATGCATGTGTTAGTTATTATTTAGAGTGTTATTTTTAGTATTTAAGTCTAGTTCCATGTATTGTTTGTAGCTATTAGTTATAGATTAACTCTAGTAAACAATCCCCCTTTTTATATATAAAAGGAACATTCAAATATTGTAAAGGGGTTGCCTCTTTTGTTACTAAATTTTGGTATTGAGATAGTGTTTAGTTTGTTTCATAATATTTTGAGAAAGGAACTTTTGGAAGGAAGAAATTCGGCTTTGGTGTAGAACTCTTGCTAAAGTAATAAATATATGCTTTCACTCATTTGTGTTTTTGTTTCCAAATGACAGAGTGCCCTATATTATTTTGTATGTAATGAAATCCATGGAAAATTCAAGAACATATGCATGTTCAAAATATGTTATTCATTGGAAATTAATTGGAATGACCATTCAATTTGTGTGTAATACAATAATTTAATGAAATTTAATTCTAGTTATTTTTGAGTTCTATAGAAGATAAAATCTGTTTTTGCTAAAATTGAATGTATGTTGATTTTGTTAAAGTGGGTTGGAATATATTTTTGCATGTACTATGACATAAGGTTTGAAATAATTAAGGAGAAACCATTTTTTCATTCAATTCATTTCTTTCTTGTTACCCTAATCTTTTGACTTTTATTTGAAACCAACTAGAGTAGGAAATATCATAAATTGAAATATATAAAAAAGGATAAGGATAGGCATTTCATCAAAATAAAAAATTTATTTACATATTTGGTAAACCAACAAAGGACCCCTACATAAATAGTCCTCAACAGACACTAAGTGAACCAACACATTGAGACCCAACTGTAGAGACCTTGGATACCATAAATCATAGATTTGTCGTCTTTTCAAGAGAGGTAGTATAGAAATATTCTTCCTGTGTTGTATTGTGCCATTAAGACCATCAAATGTCTCCTTCCTAATTAAATTATGGCCTAAATATATTCCTAACTAATACTCTAGGACTTATAATCATTCAACAATATGGTTTCTTTAAATTAGTTGATGATGTGACGTGAGGTTATCTATAACTTTATTTTCATCTTAGTAGCAATGGGATATTAAGAAAATTTTCATTTTATTGGGTATTTGTAAGATATTCCCCCAAAATAATGAGTTTCTAGTTGTCTATAGACTCATTTTTATTACTTTAATGCAAATAATAGAATCACCTTCAATTTTAATTTTGGTAGTAGATTCTTTTAGTATTTCCAAAATGGGTTTTTTCCCATGCCCTCTTTAATTATGCATCTACAACCAAAATACCTAGATTATCACATCAAGCTCCATAAAAAATGAATTGAAAAGACAATTGCCAAGTATGTATGATTCAAAAGACAACCGACAAGTATAGGTATACAAAATTGAATGATATCTTAGCTTTCCAATCTCATTAAATTAACCTCCACTAGTGGTGCAACACCATTAACAAGATATTAAACTAATGTCAAGTTCTCAACCATTGATCTAAACTAATCTAATGACTCAACTAATTTTGGAGGTTTGTGTTCGCAATGTATAGTTTTCTACATTTCCCTTTCAAAATTGAACTACAACCATCTATTGTCATTCATCGAACGATCAATTTTTTAGGAGCAAGATCCATAATTTCTTTTTATTATCTTGTTATTTTATATTATGTAAGGACTATTTAAGAAATACTTTATTAACTTGTGAGTTATATTTTTACATAGAACTATTTAAGAAATATATTTTTTTGTCTATGAGTTATTTCATATTTTTTATTAAAAAATATCAAGGTTTAGTTTTTTAATATATAGGATCTAGAATCGAAAATTTGAAGCGATGTGCAGCTGGGAAGCGATGGCGTCGGCTAGGGTTTTTGTGCCCTAGTCATGTCCTCTAGTTCGACTGATTGCTACATTCATTGTTCTGTGCAGGGTGCTGAGTGCAGGGGCATCTGTTCGGTGGGGTGGCCGTGGCATAGGAGTTGTGGTTTCTTCTTTTGTTTCCTTCATTTTTCTGTTGCTTCTTGTGTGAGTTGGGTTTCTTTTGGGGTGGTTGTCGGGTGTGTGTGGGAGGTGCCTCCCTTTGCTTCTTCTTTCTCTTGTGCAGGTCGTGGGGGTCTGAACTGCGTTTTGACCTTTTTTGTTGGTGTTGCGATGCGTGTGAGAAGGCCTTATTTCTCTCATGTATGGCACTCCGTGAGGCCTTGGATAGGCCGAATTTTTCCTCCTTGTCTTCTGGTGGAGGTGAGAACCTCATTAACATGGAAAAATTAGGAGATACTCAGCTAAGAATGCGGCTTTTAAATTGCAAAAAGTGAATGGATGCGCCCAAGATTGAACTGTTTTGGTGATTTAGCTGGATGAGGTGGTCGAGGATGTGGATTATCTGGGCAACCATGTGTTAGTCTATCAATTTATGGGGATGCAAGTCTCGCTCCCATTTTTAGAATCCTCGATTCGCAGTACGTGGACCCCGAAGGTCGATTTTAAAATTATGTTAGTTGCTAATAACTTTTCATGGTGGATTTCTCTTGTTTATCTCACAAAAATAGGGTTTTTAAGGGAGGACCATATTTCTACAATCAGGGGGGCTTCTTTATTAAACAGGGATATACAGAATTAAATAAAAGGGTAATTTCTTATACTTGTGTGTACGTTGAAATTGATTTAAATAATTCGTTGTCAAATTCCATGAAAATTTGTAGAGGGTCGTCCTCTTGGACTCAACAATTGGACTATACGGTGTTGTTTTTTCGTTGTTGGTTTTGCCATGAATATGGCCACTTGCAACGGAAGTGCCTTAGGGTCTCCCTTGCATCTAATGCAAGCAACAATCCTACTCCCTCTGCGCCAAAGAAGGATAAAGGGAAAGTTACAATGTAGGAGGGTTTTGTACTTGTTAAGTCACGTAACAAAGGGAGAGGTCAAAATCATACCCTCAGAGATAGACGAGAAGAGGAGACCTTTAACAGATTCAATGCTTTAGATGATTTGGTTTAGGAAGAAGGTGTTCCTGTTGGCATGCAAGTGGTAGAAGGTTCCTTAGATGCAATTCTTCTATAGAATCAAGAAAATGTAAATTTTATTTCTTCTCAGGTGGGGGATCAGGGAGCTCAAATGGACAGATTTTCTTCCCTTTGCTTCAGGGAAGGGAGCTTGTGAGATGGCAGTGATAAAAGTTGGGTCAACTCCACCTGTTTTTGGCCTCACTTTTGAGAAGGAGGTTGTGGATGTTGGTAAAAGTAAAGCTTCACCTCCTGCCATGGGCATATAGCAAAAGGCCCCTAAGAAGGGGACTCCAAAGAAGACTCCTAAAGTTGGGCGCAAGAAGGATCAAGAGAAGGTTAAGTTACTTGGTGAGATGTTGGTGGAATATAGATCAATGAGAACCATTGATTCTCACTTCTCCCGATCTCCACAATGATCGTGCTTTCTTGGAATGTATGGGGTATGAATAGCATCCCTAAACAAATGGCTATTCAAAGTTGATTCGTGCTCATTCTCTTGATCTGGTTTTTCCTTAGGAAACAAAGTTGTCTATGGACAATATGTAGATTTTAGCCTCTAAGATCTAGAGTAGAGGTCAATGTCAATGTGTGGGGACGTTTGGCAACTATGAGGGGGTTGCTTTTTTGTGGGATCTGCGTAGAGTTACTCCTTGTTGGTGGCTCTCTAACAGACATTCTATCTCTCTGGTTGCTTCCAACCTTGAGTCTGGTGAAGTGGTTCTTCTTTCTAACATTTATGCTCCAACTAATCTTCTTGGTAAGTCCCTACTTTGGTCTCATTTTCATTATGTGCTCTCTCTTGCTCGTTATCTTGGATATTGGCGGGTGATTTCAGTGTCATCTACTCGCTGGAGGAGAAGAGAGGTGGTGTTTCTCGCCCGGATCCCTCTTTAGAGCTTTTGAGGGACAATGTTGTTGCTTTGAGCTTGGTTGATATCAAACCTTCCAATGGTATGTTTACTTGGAATAACAAGTGATGCATGGATGCTGTTATCTCGATAAGGTTAGATAGGTTTTTGGTTTCCAACTTTTGGGTTGGAGATAATTGGTTGACCTATTCTGATATTTTAGATTGGTGTGGTTCTGACCATTGACCGATCAAATTTTATGCTTGCTTCTCTAGATATTCTAAAAAGAAATCCTTTATATTTAAACTAATTTGGCTTCGGGGTGCCTCTCTGCATGATCTTGTTCCTATCTAGTGGCAAGATGGGAAGTCAGCTCATGGCATTGCCATGTATTCCTTCACCAAGAGACTTCAACATGTCAAATATATGTTGAAATGATAGAATAGGCATCACTTTGGTAATGTATTTCAAGCCAAAAAGTCAGCTCAAGCTCACTTGGACTCCATTACTCAAAAAATTTGAGACCACGGTCTGACGAAGGAAAAATGCAAGCTAGAGGTTGAGGCTATTAAGGAGGTGGAGGAACGAGAATTGAGAGAGGAAATTTTCTAGAAGCAAAAATATCATATTGATTGGCTTTAGGAAAGGGATACGAACACTTCCTTTTTCCACAATATTGTTAAGGGCAGGGTAATCTTATTTCCTCTCTTAGGACCTCTGAGGGGGACCAAATTTCTTCTTTTGGTGAGATTTCTAAAGAGATTGTTTAGTTTTTTTCCTCCTTGTTTACTAAGGATTCCCCTTCTGCCATTGAGGGAGAAGCTATTATTTTGGATTGTATTCCTTCTTTAGTTTCCAGTGAAATAAATGATTTTTTTATGAAGCTTATTGTCATGAGCAAGCTTTGGGATGTAGTGTACTAGATGAAGAAGGGGAATGCCCCTGGGCCGTGGGTTTCCTGTGGAGTTTTTTCAGGAGTTTTGGGAATTTATCAAGGAGGATCTTCTGGAGGCTGTTTAGGAATCTCAAAGGAACAAACAAATGTTAAGAGCCATGAATGCCACATTTCTAGCTCTTATCCCAAAAAGGGAAGGTGTGAATTCTTTGGATCTATTTAGAACTATTGCTTTATGCAATGTTGTTTACAAAATCATTACAAAGTTGATCGTTGAGCGCCTTAAGCTGTGGTTAGGCAATTTAATCTTTGAGGAACAAGGTGGCTTTGTGGCTAGAAGACAAATTTTGGATGGGATTGTTACTGCAGTGGAAGTTGTCCACTCCATGGCCTCTTCCAAAGATAAATCCATGTTCATCAAACTTGATATGGCCAAAGCTTATGATCATGTCAAATGGGCTTTCCTTTCCAATATTTTGAGGGCTTTTAGGTTTGACAGAGACTAGATTGTGTGGGTGATGAGTTGTGTCACATCTTCTTCCTTCTTTGTTCTTATAAATGGTGATCCTTTCGAGTTGTTTGGGACGTCTAGAGGTCTTCGACAAGGAGACCCCTTGTCCCCCTACTTATTTATCTTGAAGGTTGAATGTTTAAGGAGATTTATTAAATCTTGTGTGGAGCTTGGCCTCACTCAGGGTTGGTGTTGGAGTAATAATCTGCCCCCTCAATCTCATCTTCAGTTTGTGGATGATACTGCTCAGTTAGGTGTTGCTAGAGTTAAAGAGATGAATAACCTAAGACAGATTCTTGATATTTATTTCACTGCTTTGGGTCAAAGTATTAACGAGGGCAAGTCCATCTTTTTATTTAATACTTTGAAGCTCATTCAGTAGAGAATCGCTAAAATTCTCAGATTCTGGATTGGCTTGCTTCCTTTTGTCTATCTTGGTATTCCCTTGGTTGTGTTTGCTCCCCAAGGGCATTGGCAAGATATTATTGACAAGTTTTGTAAGAAGATTAGCCATTGGACGTGCAAGTGGTTCTCTACTGTTGGAAGAGTGACTCTTCTAAAGCTTGTGATTCAAGCTCTCCCCCTATATAGATGTTTTGTGCTTTATGATCCTTCTAGTTTTATTAAAGAATTTGAGATTCCTTCCCAAGAATTCTTATAGTCTAGTAATCTCCTCTCAAGGAAATGGAGCTTAGTCAAGTGGGATACTATCTGCAGGTCGAAGCAGGATGGTGGGCTTGGGTTGAGACGGGATGATCTAAATGGACGGGTTTTGGCAGCGAAGATGTATTAGAGGTGGTGGTCTCATCAGTATCAAAATTGGGCTAGGATTCTCACTTCTAAATATTTGGGGGCAATGGAGAGTGTTGATGTGCCTAGATTTAGCCTATTGGGGAAGGGTTCTACGATTTGGGGCACTCTTAAAAGGGGAGCCAAGCTTGTTAACCAGGGCTTATCTTGTCTTCCCATCCTCAGCTATAGGCTTTTGTAGGATTTTCATGGATGTTGGTTAGTGTCACATGGTTGATTTTAAGGCTGAGCATGTTCCTAATAAAGTTATTGTATATAGGTGGACAAATCTGCATGAGTGGCCTCCTAGTGGTTCGTTGGACGAGAGTAGGGAGTTGGCTGGTATTCTGGCTAGAAGGGTTTGTAATTCTCTTTGGGAGAGGGATGTTCTTGCGTGGGAGCATGATCCAAAAGGAAAATTCTCAGTTGCCTCTAGTTATCAAGAGTTGGTCACGCAAAATTATGGGAGCGTTGAGGTCCCTTGGTGGAAACAAATCTAGAAGAGATTTTATTGGCCTAAATGTAACTTCTTCTCTTGGCTTGTGGTTCAAAATAAATATTTCACGTGGGATAATTTGTGGAGGAGAGAGGTTTTAGGGTCCTATGTGTGTTATGTGCTACAACAATGTTGAGTGTTCATTTATTTTTTCAGTGTCCCTTTGCTAAATGATTTGGCATTTCTGGTGGGGTGTTTGGAGTTAGTTGTGCGGCCATGCCTCTTCTTTGGTTGGTTTTTGGGATGGGTTGGGGAACCCTCCAACTAAGACTTCATTTCTTCAAATTGCTTGGAAAATTGTTCCAAACTTTGATTATTTGGAATATTTGGATGGAAAGAAATTGTAGGATTTTTCAGGATAAGAAGATTCAAGTGTGGCAATTATGGATGAGGATCTTAGGTGCTATTCAGGAGACTATCGTGGCTAAGTGTGACCTGTCTATCCATGTAGATCCAAGAGATATGGAAGTGGTCCAATCTTTCGATCTTTATGACTGTGCTAGAAGTGCCCCTTTACCTAGGGTGGGGCGGCCTACTAGAGGGAAGAATCAAAGACGTGGTTGTTGGTCGCCCCCTCCTCTAGGGGTGTTGAAGGTCAACACTGATGTGTCCTCTCGCAGTAATCCTGAACATGCTGGGGTTGGTGGCATTGGTAAAGATAGTTCAAGGGTAGTTGTGTTTCTCTTTTCGAAGTATAGAGGTCTACAAGCCAACAATTTTATGGAAGTGTTATCTATTATTTTGGCTTTGAAACATGTTTGTGCCCTTGGTTGGAGATAAATAATTTGTGAGTCGAACTCGCAAATTGTGATTGATTTTTTGAATAATCTCCAATTGGATGGTGTGTCTTGGCATATGCCCTTCGTGGTCAAACAGATCATCTCCCTAGAGGGGGTTCTGGACTCTATTACTTTTTTCCATATTCCTCAGGAGTGGAATAAGGTGGCAGACTACTTGGCTAAATGGGCATCTAAGCACATGGGGACTTGGAAGGTGCAGGACTAGGAAAGCCTTTCAGAAGACCTTTCCCAGTTGTTGGAGGATCTTGTAATGGAAGATATGAGATGTTACATGGGGGTTTCTTGATGATTTTGTATTGAGCCTCTAGCCCTTAGTGGCTTTTTGACGCTTTTACTCTTGTATTGACTTTCTTGATCAAAAAAATTGTACCCTTTTATTAAAAATATATACATATGATCTAAAATCACACCATTATACATTGAAAAAAAAAATATTATAATTTAAAATAAATAAATTATATTTCTTTTATAAAAATATATATAAGATTTAAGTTTTTTAATATATAGGCCCTAAAGTCAGACCACTATAGAATGCCTCAACATTATTAAGTTTCAATTTTACAAATAAAATAATGATATTTTTTATAGAAGTATCTATCAAGTTTTGACTTTTTAATGTGTAAGTCCTAGAGTAACACCACAATAGAATGCATCAACATCGTGAAGTTTTAATTTCTATTTTTAATTTTGTAAAAAAAGCTACAATTTAAAATAAAATAATTATCTATTCATTTATATAATTTATATAATTTATTTTTTCTTTTTTTAATAAATTATTAATTTATTATATTAGGATATTCTATATGACAACAAATGGTGGAGCATTTAATTATCTATTTGTGTATTTGTAGTAGTATAAATTAATAAATCTCATTAAACATATTAAGTAAAAAAAAAAAATTCATTTAACTTTTTCAAAACTATAGAAAGATAGCTCTCAAAAAGTATATTTTAGAAAATAGAGTAACATATAAAACTCTTGAAATAATTTATTTTCACAAAATTTGGATATTATTGATATAATTATGTACTTAAATATTGAATGAATAATCTATTGAAATTATATATAAAGGATATCTTTAAAACATCTATCTAAAAAAAAAGAGAGATATCTCTTATTTTCTCTCTTATTTTCTTAGATAGATGTATTTAAGATATATATACTAGTAATGTATAATATAATATTAAATATTGCCAAGTTCTTAACCATTGATCTAAATCAATCTAGTGGTTCCCTATTAATTCCAAATGATTGTGTTCCAAATATGTAGCTTTCAAAATCTCCTTGCCAAAATCAAATTATATTTGACTATTTTCATTCATCAAATGATTAGAAAAAATAATAAGTAATTACATTATTTTTTAAACTTCGTCAAATATGAAATCTATTATAAAACTAGTAATAGATATCTCTCAATTCTTCATGCCTTTTACATAGAATTTTATAAAGATAAATTTTAAAAAGACCAAAAAATTATCATGGATTATAATCTTTAGTAGTTAAATAAAATATATATTTTTGTCATACCCACATTTTAACATGTGAACATGAACACAAACCTTTTTTTTTGGTTCTTAAAAACACTAAACTTATCCCATGTCATGCTCAACATGATATTCTAACATGTACACTTGGCGACATTACATGTGCAATGCCACCACAAACACACCACCCAAAGGTGAGGAAAGAAAATATGCGATTCAGTGTGGTAGAACCCATCGTGCACATCCCACAATGGATTTTGACCCAATTAAGGTTATGTATCTTTGTTCAAGACATCTCAAGAGATGACCACCTAAGGCCATTCCCTCTAGGCTTCTAGATGAAGTGAAAATGGTCAAGTCTTCAAGACGAGACCGCACATATGTTACATTTAATAAATAATCACTCGAACTAAATTAATTAATACTAATTTTATATTTAATTAGGACCATTAAATATTCTCTTTAAAGAAGATATTAGAATTTCTCTCTAACAATAAATCTATTATAATAGCCAATATTCACATTTACAAATAAATCCAACTCTTAAACGTTTGAAGTTCCATGGGAATAATTTGATCAATTCTTTTTCTCCCTAATATTCCATTAATGTGACTAAACGAAATAATTTTAATCTTAGTGTCAACATTAATTAAAAAAAAAAAATTAAGATATAAGATTTCCAATTTAATTAACTAAATCTCATAGAATATTTTTACATGATATTTGCAAAACAAAAACATTAAATAATTATCTCACAAATTGAAATTTCCTTTTTTTAATATTTTCTCTATATTTTATATAATAATACCATGTCGTCCCCTAAAATGACCTAACAAAATCTATTCCAGAAACGTCCCCCATCCCCTGCAGTCCCTATCCCGGTAACTTCATGGAACAAAGAAAAAATGTGATTTTAGCCCGTGTAAACTGTTCAAATTTGTTTCATGTTAAATCGGCAATCTCTATTTCTAGCAGTAATCTAGAAAAAAAAATCATTTTCCAGCATGCACGGTTACTACTTTCATTATTATCTTTTTCAAGTTTCTTATAATTGCATTTACATATTAGCTTGAATTTCAACCAGCTCCCTGCTAATTTCTTTAGACAAGTGACGAGTAAGCACTTCTAAAATCAATTTATAATTATTTTCCTCTAATTTCATTTTCTGAAGATTCACTATCGAAATGACTTGGTTTTGCCTTTGAATTAAGGGCACTCTACTATTTATTGGTAACATTGAATTTCTCTTTTTATAACAGGAGGTACAAAATATGTACCAGTTCTAAGGAAATAATATTTCCTCAGAACCCAAAAAAACTATACATGAGGTGCACAACAAAACTTCTGCTCAGTTTTAGTTCTGAAACAAAAATATTCTCTCGGCTAGCTCTGCAGTTCGCAAATCAAGGATGGCACTGCTAGTAAACATAAGAATTCATAGATAATCCTTCGGTTTATGCATGCACTGACAAACATACTAAGTTGTGCATTGGGCTGAAGCATAGCTATGTTTTGGTAGGCCCAATTCTAATATAGGACAAGCACCATCAGGTGCATGTTGTGACCGCCCTCTCTTAGAGCAGCTTGAACAGCGTTTCCCATGAGTAACAAGAAGGCAATTTAAATCAAATTTCAAATCATTTGGAATACGATGATTTAGATGCAGATACGCTTTCTCCCTGTCTGCTTCCTTGGGCACCCAGCCGAGAGACTTTGTAATCCTAAATACCTGTGATTATGAGAACAGTATAAATGTTGAAAAAATAGATGTTATATATAGCAATATAAAAGCACTAGTTAACAATTCAGATAGCCACTTATGCTAGTTAAAAAAGTATGCCTAGCTTACTTGCTCAACGAGCATACTCACATGGGTGTCTACAGGGAAGTCATCAAGCTGCAAGTGAAACATCAGAACACATGCCACCTGTAATATTAAAACATTTAGCAATGGATGGCATAATAGGAAACAAAAATTTCTAAGAAGCGTGTAATATAATCCAAAACATTGCGATAAATATTAAAAAAAAAAAGCCATCAAGCTTCTAATATATCATTACATCAATTTCATGAATTTAAAATTTTCACTTCATGAGAGTTGATAATAGTGACGACTTAAAACACAAGTAATATGTTGCTTAGATCAAACTCTTAAATATTAGTCAATGACACTTAGTCACAAATAGTCAAGACTAGAATCTAAGAACATCGTGGTTAAGCCAAATTGCTTTTCAAGTCAAGGCTTTAATGCTAAACGGGATAAGCTCGTGTTTCATCTAATATGGATTTAACTTCCACTTCATGCGTGGTGAGTTTGCTTGCCTTTGATGCTGTCTAAATATTTTGATTATTAAGGTAAATGAATTTTATATAAAAAAAAGGATACAGGCCCATACACATCACGAAACTATAAATTACTTCTTAACAGAAAAAAGCAAACATGTTCCTTGCTTTTTTCCTTTGGATGCATGCTTTCAACTTTCGGGTCATGCAAGCTCAATCCTTGTTTTAACCCATCCCTGCATGTATTTCTATTTATGCAAGCATGATCTTTGTTTTTTTTGGTATGTATGCATGCTGTAATATGCGCCCCTTTTTTTTTTTTTCGAAAATTCCACTAACTGAAAATGAAATACAATGCAATATCCTTTCCACTTTTTAATCACCCAGTTTCTGAGATGGGCAAGGTGAGAGCATACAATGTTTAGGATTATACAATTATTAAAATGCTGCAACTGAAAAGGAAATGCACTAGGTGGCAAGCCAACCAAGCAGAGTGCTATGCAACTGAAAGAAAGACACTTCACACGTATTCAGTGGAGTGTTCAGTACAATGAAAGTAAGCACTTCATGCTTATTCAGCCGGGTGTTCAGTACAATGAAAGTAAGCACTTCACGCTTATTCAGCAGAGTGCAGTTACAAAGCTTCCACTTATTCACTGGGGTAAGCAAACAAGGCACTTCCACTTATTCAGTGGAAAAGTAATTACAACCTATCCACTTATTCAGTAGGGTGAACAAATCCAAAACCATCCTCCACTTATTCAGTGAGGTGAATACATACATCAAAGAGCAAGGCTAAACCCACTGGCGGTACTACCATCCAATGTCTTTACAAGATACAAATAAATTGCATACCAATTAACCCAAGATGATAAAATACTGCTGCAACAGCTGATATACCATATTGGTCAGATTTGAACACTGCTGTAAGAATCTTTTACAAACTCAAATGACTCAAACAATGCATATACTATGAACCCAACAGAAAAATACCTCATATAAAGACGCAATGGTGCTGACACAAGCCTGGAAAGACTCTGATACAGCTGATATCTCTGCCCAGCCAAGTCTTATACAATTAAAACTCTGATATCGGTCTGAGCAGCCAAGTTAACACTCCAGAACTTCACACAATCAGGCCCAACACATTCATCCATCAACCAAGAACTGAAAAGTTACTCCAAACACACTCAAACTGCCATTAAATGCCTTAAAACATCATGAACAAAATGCAAAGATGGAATTTAAACATATTGCAGGTCTGAAAATAGGTATTTTTGCTGCTGATACTACACGAACAGCAGAAGCAAAGTCTATAAACCTCCAGCAAACTTCTTAAGTCCACCCTAAAGTGGATTGGAATGCATTCCTACAATCTAGGTGCCACTAAACAAGCTGAAAAGCCCTTGGAAAGGACAGCGCTTCAAACAAGGATTCCCACACCCTTCTTCAACTGGTATGGCCTCCATGTGATGAAGTTAAACTCATAAGAACTGAACATCTTCCCATACATTGGTACGGCCTGCACCAATAGAGTTTTAATCATACAACAATAGGAATATTAAGGAAAAATCACCTTAACATTCAACACTGATGATATTGCCAAGAGAATGGTATGGCCTGCAAGGACAATTTGGCCTATTGGAATAGAATGCCTCTCCTTAAACTCCACAAACTCTTCAAAATCGTCAATATCAGCGCCAATATTTTTGTCAAATCAGAACACATCAAACAAATCCAACTGTAACAACAAAATTGATAAACTTCTCTTCAGCTCACAGGTGATTCCTGGATGAAATCACTCTAACCAGCTACATGGGTTTTCATCCCTGAAACCAGTAACCTCAAGAGGGTTTTCGTCCTCAAGAAATTTTGGAAGAACTAAAGTTCTCTCCAACAGCAAAAGCAAATTCATTTCATAGCTAACCCTCCAAATAAGCTCACAACCTCTTTTTATTATTTTTCAAAGGGAAATAATAACAAAAAAAAATATAATAATTTATTTTTCCCTCACAAAGACCTTTTTGTAAATTAAATAATATTTCTCATGTGCAAAAGACCCCCAAGCCTAGGCATCCAAAATGAAACACAATTTAATATCTTTTTAACAAGTTATTACACTAAGTTGTCTTTTTAATATTTCAACATTAGACAACTTAAATGAATATTTAATTAGTAACTCAATAATTCATTCAAGTTGCGAAAAGTACCCAAATGATATAATTACGCAATTATGATCATACCAAAGTGATCCTGAGGTCTTGGGACAATGAACTGAAGCAACTAGGCGACTTACTAAAACTAGCTTGCTCCTTCAAAAAGTTTGGAGAACTCCCAAAAAGCTGGAAATCCATTTTGAACGCATTACAAGGCTTTACACCACAAACTGAACTCATTTCCATGAATAACAACTCTACTAAACTGAACCTGTGCTCTCCAAGAACTTTAGAATTTTCCCTTACTCGCCAATTAGCCTACGAGAAAACTCAGAAACTAGGCTAACTGTTCATGAATCAATTTTGCTTAAAAATAGGACATTACATATGAAGTTTTACTTTACATTTTCCTATGTCTTGAGTTTTATCTTGCTTTTTCCCATGCATGCACATACTTTTACTGTCCATATAAAATTTCTTGTTTTTCTCTATGGGTTAGGTCATGGAGATAATCCTTTTCACAAACATTGAATGAGAAAAAATGTTGTCTCAGCTAACAAATAAGCTTTGCAATTTCCTTCCCTGTTCCTGTCCAGCTTCAACATGACAACGGTTTTTGCACAAATCAAAAAATTATTCTAGTTGGGACAGGAAGCCCAAGATCAACTATCTTTTAGTTTCCTTTTAAAATCTGTTATGGATATTGTCTCTTCCCCCTTGTACTTCTTTGGGAATTTCTCCCATTCTTTGATTGACTGTTTGCTTTCTTTGCCTCAAAGTAAGATGTCCAACATTTGGAGTTGTGTTGCTCTTGTTGATCTGCAATTGTCTGCCGTGGTTTCATCTTCTCCTCCATCATCTTGTAGCCTTTTTTGTCTATCTCCTCCTCATGCTCATGATGGGAACAATCCTCCATCATTTTATTTGTCATACTATTTTACTTCTTAGCAATGTCCCATATGGGTTTTCATCACTATCCATTTTGGGTTGATTTTCATGATAAGTCACCAAATTTCATGAAAAAAGCAAGGACCACCCTAGAAGGCCCTTCATCTATTCTCTTCATTTGAAGCTTTTATTCTCCTTTGGGTTTTCAAATTCTTCTTGGCAATACACATAGATCAGGGATGGCTGGCTCCCACGGAATCTGCAGATCACCCCTTGGGTAGTCAAGATTGCTATGTTATCTTAGCATTTTTTTTAGATCTGGGTCTAAGATCAGACTCTCCTCTAATGTTGAAACCTTTGATTCACTTTAGCCTTTTTCTTTTCTATCTGCTCAATCATGCTGCCATAAACTTGTCTGAAGAAAAAGGGTTCCCCTTAGTAAGGCCTTAGAAAAAGAAGAATGAACCTAGGAACAAAATGCCCTCCCTGTCATTCCATATCTTGGATCACACCCAAAGATTATCCACGCAGACAACATACTAAACATGTAACACTCTTGAAGGCTTGACAAAAAGAAGAAAAGACTAAGGGTACAAAGTGTTCCCCTTGCCATTCCAAATCTGGGATCACAACAAAAGATTATCCAAACAGAATACAAACAAGATCTGTTGCACTCTCAAATCAAAGCCAGATGCATGTGTTGCCCAAATACAACTCTTTCTCAGGAAAGTGAATAGTTGCTTGCATATTTTTCCTCCGTGATGCTGCCTACATACAATTCATGAATAAGTTCAAGTTGGTCCTGATCAAATTTAAATTATTTCCATCCTGATTAGGCACATTTGCCTTCCTTTTTAGACATGAAATGTGATAAAAGTGGTTGCAAAATGATGAACTTGATTATGAAAAACCTATTTTGGCTTATAATCTGGATCATGGCTAAAATACTTCACTTCAGTATTCACAGCAATTACCTCTAGCCTATGTTCACAAAAAGATTTCTAACATTAGGGACCTAGTCTCAAAGCAAATGGAAATGTCCTTATTGGAAGAAAAGAAACGGTCCAACAAACTCCAAGGAAAGGCAGAGCAAATTCTATTTCTGGTCAAATTTTATAAGTAGGAAAAAATAAGTACTCAGAAAGCAAATCATCTCATTGGTTCCCCTTTGAACTCTATTCTTGCATGCCACTTCCAAAGCATTTTTTTTACATTTATTATAACCAGCAGACAACCGGCAGTCATCAAACAATAGGAATTCATTACAAGGGAATTGAAATATATTAAATTTTTGAGATTCAAAATAAACTTGAAAAGCCAATAGACAGTTCACTAAACACGCACCCACATTCAAAAAAGGATATATCAAGAAAAGTGAACCTCTTTGTTAAAAATCTACCATGAAAGATAATTACCAATAGCAAACACATAAATCTTTCTACCTATTAAAGAAAATAAATCCAATTATTAATACATAAAACATGCAACCTTGAAAAATGACCAATCAAACTTGAAAAATATATAATTCTGAAACTAAATTAGTAAATGGTATACACCATGAGACTAATCTTCCTTTAACTAAGATTCCTTCACACACAGTTTCATATCATTGTGGATAATTTCATACCAAGAAATTATGATGCAACCTGCACAAGAAATGAACTCTATGCATCACACCTAGATTCACCCCAAAAAGAAACATAACAATGTGACCTTATCTCAAAAATTTAAAGTCTGCCAGGACAGAATAATTACTCTAAAAGTAAATTGAATTCAGGATTGGGTTGCAATGGTAATACACTGTACCTTTAATGGTGAGTTGTTTGCTCAAACCACATGAATAACCGATAACCCCTCATACCCGGATAGTGAGAAAAATGGAGGAAGAAGTTTAGGTCTCCGGCGACAGTGAGATCAGCATTCCACAAGGGGATGCCTTCCTGGAGTATGGGTGATGTCCCCAACGTCCTGGAATAGCCTACTCCATTTGGTGCAAAAAATAAAAGCAAGGTAACTTTGTTAAGAAAAAATTTGCTAAAAAGTTAAAAGGAGAATGATTGTCATTTCAAATTCAGCACATTGAATTTACTTTTTAAAATTTCAGTAGATTTTAGTTTGTTTCTGTTATTTTAATGGTCATCCCCCACCATTCCAAATTTTCTGGAAAAAATTTGCTGTCCCCAAAACCTCTTCCCCATGCCCTTTCCCCCGGTCCTCCACCTGCTGTCCCAGAAACTTAGAGAAACATTAAGTGAGGTTTCCACTCAAACGTAGTGCAATTCACAATAGGATTTTTGTGGAAATCGAGATGAAAGGAGGTATTTCAAGAAGGCCACTCTCCATTCAAACCTGAGGGAATCAAAGGCATTCAAGCAAGAACTCAGATCTGCTGTTTTTATTGGAGTTTTTCAGTCTAAGTTACTTTGCAGTTTGCAGTTTGGGTTAATTTTCTAAGTGCAGAATTAGCTTGCTATAGTCTAAAAAATTAACATGATAATAGAGCACATAGTCGAAAATCTTCTAGATCCTGTATGCAGTGGGCTGCTACCTGTGAGAGGGAGCTGTAAGAGAATTTCAGCAGGTGTGATGGCTGAGCTTGAATGATGGAAGATGATCCATGCCTACAGGTTACAAGAGGCACAAGGACCTGTGATAAGTTGTTGAGTGGGATGCCCGAGATCTTCCAAATGATTGGAAGATTGATTTTAACCTAAGATAGGTCGCTGATTCATTTCTGTGGTTGTCATGCCCAAGAATCTTCAATAATTGAAGATATTTGGACCCATGGGAGGTTGTAGAGTGGAATGGCCTAAGTGTGCCAATGATTGGAGTGTTGATTTGGATATGTGATAGGCTGATGATTTGAAGTATTCATGATTGATCTATTTGGTTTTAGCATGTTCCAAGAGCTGCTAGTATGACTAGTCTCAATTTTAGAGTGTGACCCTCGGGCACTTCCAAGTTCCAATATTATAACTTGGAAATGTACACTGCTAGTTCTATTGGAGGAGGTTGATTTTTGGAGTTTTGTGAAGACAAAGATTACAACTACTACTAACCCCATTTGGTCAGCCAAACATAACAAAAAGGAGGCCAAGACAAAGCAAATCATCCTAGATTCATTTAAGAAAAAATTGATCCCTCACACCGTAGAGAGACAGACGACAAAGATGTAAAATGCCTTAATCACTTTGTACTAAAGTAAACATTTCCTGCAAAATACTGCTGAAGAACAAACTCACTGCCAAACACATGAACAATACAGACACAAAGGCCACATACCTTATGAAGATCACTAAGCTTCAAGATCAGCTTGTCGCTACCAAGGTGAAGGTGTCTCGTGATGAGTTGATGCTTGCTATGTACCTAGGGATACAATATTCTGTGTTTAGGTAGATGGAGATGCTGATATGTGGCACACATCTCTTAAGTTAGTTATATTGGGTCATGTGGACAACTTGTGTAATTAATTATATCAAGTGATGAGTAGGCCTTCATTAGGATTACCCCTCCATTGTATTATCAAGAGGAGGTCTATATAAAGGAGGTGATTATCATTGTAAGGATATGTATGTGAAATATGATATTGTATTTGGGATCTCTTGGAGATATAACGTGGAGTGACTTCTTCCATAAGGAATATTGTATGGTGTTACCCTACCTCAAGGGTTTATTCTATTTATACATATATTGGATATTAGGGCATCTTGGCCCATGAACATCTCTTGTGTTTGCTGAGATATATCTTATTAATTAGATTATTTCTATTATTATATATGTGGATCTTATCAAGTGGTATCAAAGTAACAATTTGGACAAAGGGGGGCAAAACCCTAGTTTTTGAAGATTCACTTATATTTAACAAACGGCTATGAATATTTTTGCAATTTTTTTAATGGAATAATATAATGAATAAGATCCACACATATGATAATGGATATAATATAATGAATAAGATAGATCTCACACAACACGAGATGTTTGTGGGCCAAGATGCCCTAATATCCAATAATGCAAAAATAGAAAAAAAATCTTGAGGCAAGGTAACACCATACAATATTCCTTATGGAAGAAGCCACTCCATGCTATATCTCCAAGAGATCACAAATACGCTATCCTATTCCACACATGTCCTTACAATGATAATCACCTTCTTTATATAGACTTCCTCCTAATAATACAATGGACAAGTAATCTTAACG
Organism: Sequoia sempervirens; assembly: GCA_007258455.2. NCBI lineage: Eukaryota > Viridiplantae > Streptophyta > Pinopsida > Cupressales > Cupressaceae > Sequoia > Sequoia sempervirens. The sequence continues at coordinate 429,371,730 of VDFB02105785.1, read as the reverse complement.
AGTCACCTATATAAATAATTACACAAGTTGTCCACATGACCCAATATAACTAACTTAAGGAATGTGTGTCACATGTCGGCATCTCCATCCACCTAAATACATAATAATCATATCCCTATGTACATAACAATGCTTATAGATATAAATGGGTTATCTCTATCCTAGCACCTGTTTGTTTAAGGTGTCAATGCCTATGAGAAGCTTTGTGATGACTTTATCCAAAAGAAGACAAAATTGGAGATTATTTCAGCCAAAGTGGAAGAGTTGAAACCTAGTACTCATTGGAAAGATGAGAAAAGGTGGTAAGAAATGGTCAAAAGGGCAAGGAAGAAGAATCAGATTCATCAAACTAAGGGAAGAACGACTATAATTACATGAGGTGTTTCAAGTGCCACGATTCGTCACTATGGATATCAGTGTCCCTGGAGGAAGAAAGCCAAGCAGCAGCAGCTGGAGTGTGCAAGGAGTGCAAAATTTCAGTCAAAGTAAATAAGTTAGCATCTAGATTTGAAACAATTTTCTTCATGTTGTCCTACCAATCCACAAACACCGTTTCTAGTGTAGAGTGATGTGTGGACAATAGAGCATCCAAACACATGACCTTCAACAAAAGGCATTCAATAAAGTTCAAGAACAAGAGAGTGGCATACAAGAGTTGGAACATTGATACCACTTGTTCAATTACCATACGAAGCTATATCTTTTTCCACATGCCTTCAGGTGATGTTCTTGTGCATTCTTGGTTTAACAATGAATCTTCTTTCAATTTTTTGTATGGTAGATATACAATGCATCACTATGTTTCAGGTCAACAAGTGATCATTAGAAAACGTAATCCTAAACCTAGTCAAGTTATGGCTAGAGTATTTTGCAATGATGGACTATAAGCAACTTGCTAATCCAATTGAGTAAGTATGACATGATCCCATGATGGAGGAGTGCTCTTTAAATTTATAGAAACCGTTCCTAAACCTACCATGGAATCATTGATTGATTCCATACAAGTAGATGGACCATTGAAGATTACAGACACAAATTCCTTGCCAAAGGATTCTCTCAAAAAAAGGGAGTTGACCTTGATGAGACTCTTACCCCAATTGCTAGAGGATTCTCTCAAAAAGAGGGAGTTGATCTTGTTGGGGTTTTTTCTATAGCTGTTGAAGGCTTTGAGGTGCATGGAGAAGGCGCCCATGATTTCAAACTGACAAAGGACCTATAAGGGTTGATGCATGCACCATGAGTTTGATATTTCAAGATCAATGAAAGTTTACTCGGATTGGGCTTTTCCAAGTTCAAAGCAGATTTTAATTATTCATGTGATGGATCTGATCCATTTGTCTTGGCCATGTATATAATGAGTGCATCGAAGGAAGCCCTAAACAATTCATTAAGCAATGTGAAGAGAATTTGACTTGTGAAATCGACATGAACAATGAAGGAAGTTGGCCATTGGGAGGTTGCCAATGATGTTTTCCTTGTATAAGGAATTTATATCTTGAAGAGTCTAGAGAGATTTCATGGTACAAAAGGGACTAGTGATCCAAGGTTATATTTCTTCAAGTTCACAAATTATCACAATGATGATGCACCTAGTAGAGGGGGGTTCAAGATGTTATAAATATGATAGTATCATGGTGGCTAACACTTTACTCACAAAGACAAAATGTTAAGAATTTTACTCATGTTGCTCTAAATATGTTCTTCCTTCAGCAAGGCACACTCACAAGATTTAGCCTAGCACTTAATAGATTCCTACCTTGGGTACTCTGCAAAGGGAGTAGCACCTTGGATGAGAGCACAACAATATTAGTAAAGGCCTTTATGAGGAGCAACATATATTTAGTCCCCGTTTGTTTTTAGCATGTCGTAGACAATACTTGATTTTTTAATTTCTGGATTGGATTCTAATTCTATTAGTTAGTTGTTGTTTTTAGAGCTAGGTACTTTTCTACTTTCATTTTATTTTTATGCTTAGTTTTTCTTTTCAGTTTTTGTTTTTTAGAATTAGGCTAGGGCGTCTCTTCTCCTAGCCTAGGCGGCACTCCTTTAAGATGGGGGATTCATCATTGTATACCCTAGAGTTCTCTTGTTTTGTAAAAGAGACCTAGGGCAAACCACTAAAAAGAAGAGAGCGTATTTGAGGTTCAAGCTAGTGTGGTGTAATTCTTCTTTCATTTTTATTAGAAGATGAGATGTAGTATTGTACCTATTACCATATTTTCAGCAATAAGTGTTTGTAGATTAGCAAACTCAAATTTTCTATTCTGATTGGAGTTTTTCATTTTAAGCTACTTTGCAGTTGGGGTTAATTTTCTAAGTGCTAAATTTGCTAACAATATACAAAAATAAAGGTGAAGTTGGTAGTGCCCTTTAGATAAACACTCTCTAAGACCGAGACTTGTCATATTTGCAGCTTCTAGAAATGCCAAAAGTAAAACCAAATAGATTAGTTGAGAATAACTCAGATCAGTAGCCTATTCAGGCGCATATCAACACTCCAATAACTAGAGCACTTTGAAAATCCCACCCTACAACCTCTCAAGTCTAGATCTCTTCAATCACTGAAGAATCTTGGGCATCACATTCAATTAAATAAATAATCCACCTATCACACATTGAAATCAATCTTTCAATCCCAAAAGATCATTGGCATCATACCCATGAGCCCATCACAAGTCCATGTGCCATTCACAAGCACGGATCAGACTTTTGGGCATCACAACCACTGAAATAAATCAGCCACCTATCTTAGGTTAAAATCAACCTTCCAAATCACTAAAGGATCCTCAAGATCACACCCAATAACCTATCACAAATACTTGTGCCTCTCAGAAGCATGGATAGACTTCAATCATCTAAGCTCAGGCATCACACCCATCAAAGCCCTCTCTCACAAGTAGCAGCCCACTCCATACACAAATCTTAAAGACTTCAAATTCCTTGCTACAAAACCATTCTGAATTTTAGAACAAACTAAAGCAGATTCTACACTTGAAAAATTAACCCTAACTGCAAAGTAGCTTAAAACAAAAACACCAAGAAAATCAACAAATCTGAGTACACTAATCTACAAACACCTGTTGTTGCAAATGTGAACACTAAATACTTACAAATCTTAACTCCCAATATTGCATCTACCTTCTATTAACATTGAAAGAAAAATTACACTGCACTAGCTCAAAACTCAAATATGCTCTCTTCTTCTCAATGGTTTGTCCTTGGTCTCTTTTAGAGAACAAGAGAACTCTAGGATTCATAATGAATATACATCTCAATCGAGCACCTAGGCTAGGAGAAGAGAAACCGTAACCTAATTCTAGAAAAAACAAAGCAGAAAAGCAACTAAAATAGAAAAGCAAATTGTTCTAAGATAAGAACAGAAGCTAAATAACAAAGTTTAAAAGTTTAAAACCCAATCTAAAAATAAGAAAAGCAAGTAATAAAAAATACTTTTGAATGTAACTGTGTGAGAGGGTTTTGCATCAATTAAAATCTTTCAGATCACATTTAGTAATCCATCATCAAGAACAAGAGAACAAATGGTGAATTGCAGACATTTGCTCACTAGATAGAGGGGGAAAAGAGAGGATGGATTAAAAAACAAGGGACCAAACAAGGACAAAAAGAAGCTTAAGGATTGATACAAAATATAGTAATTAACATTGATAAAAGTTAATAATTACTTAATGGTATTATTATTTATTAGTATTCATACAGGTTTATTTATCACTATTCCTTTAAGTATTTATTAACATACAAAATAAGTATTTGTTAAAATAAATAATGGTTATTAGAGATGAAACAAAAGAAGTGTTATCTAAATATAATAGCATGCTAAAAACAAAAGGGGATTAAATATCATGTAGCTCCTCATAAAGGCTTGTGCTAATACTAGTGCACCCTCTCCCAAGGAGACTCTCTATGCACAAAACCTCAAGTAGGGATCTATTGCATGTCGCACTAAATCTAGTGAGTGTGCCCTACTGAAGAATAGTGCAAAAAAATAACACAAAACCTCAATTAGGGATCTATTGCATGTTGCACAAAACCTAGTGAATGTGCCCTACTGAAGAACTACCAAGCAACAAGTGCAAAAAAATAACACAAAACCCCCTCCTCGTGTCCCCTTTCCACCTCATACTAGAAACTTTTAGCAAAACACCGAGTGAGATTACCAGTCAAACACAATGAAGATGACAAAAGGATTTATGTGGAAATTAAGTTGTAAGGAAGTGTTTCAAAGAGACTCCTCCCTAATAAACCCAGCGCAATCAAAGGAATTCAATTAAAAAAAGTCATTTCCTATCAAAGTTAATCCCAAGAGTATTAACAAAGATGTTGAGTCAATGCTTCTCGAGGCAAATGCACATATGTTAGCCAACCTAGCTTTATTCCGAAGAGACATTCCATGTAACTCCATTGTCAGATTGACTTATCTTTTCTGTACCAAATGGATAAAAGACAAAACACAATTGTTTTTAGATATATATTTGAAAAAGGGAACCTATGAAAGGAAGCTCAATACCTCATAGATTATGTATTTTGAATTGTCTAAGAAAATTGAAGCATTCTGCAACACCCTAGAAAATTTCATTGGGCCAAGTAATGAAGAGATTTGGGCTATAATTCTGGTCTATATTTCTATTGTTGAAAGCCATTTCCTATAGTTTAATGAAAATCATTATTTTGCCATCCCAGAGAACTTTCATATAGATTTAACTTCTTAAAAATTAGCCATGATATTTTAACTCATAGCAAGTAAACTCAAGAAAGTGAATTTTGGTAGTACACAACAGGAATAAACGTTCCAACCAATGGATTTGAAATTTGTCTCCTAGTAAATTCCTCCCACTAATACCAAGCTCACATGCAGTTGCTTAGCTTTATTAATGTACTTATTAAAATTTAAAAATAAAATCTAAAAGCAAATAAAAAAGGAAGAAAAGATAAAATGTACAACCACGTGGCAATTTTGTGGTTAACCCGTGATTGCATAACTTTAGCCCCCTCTACATCTAAAACTCAGCTTTCAAATCTAAACTATTGCTGATCCACTATTTTAGGAGAAGATTCCAAGTTAGAGATCATGCTAATTAAAAATTTTATAGGGGGACCACTTAAGCCTTAAAAAATTAAGTCATAAACAGCTGTATGGGACCATGCTGTAAGCATTTGCAAGCTGCGTACAAAAGCATCATGAAAATTATAGTTTATATTCTTTAAACCATAGTAGCAGAAATCTGCAAAAAAATTGCCCAGTTTGGTGATTTTTTCCTCCAAAAAAAATGGTTTTCTGATGAAATTGCAGTCAACATGTTTTTGCAAAGTGTTTTGCAAATAATGACAAAAACATTGTAATTTAAATGCCCAAATCATGTGTAAACGCCTGTTAATCTGTTTTTTGCCATTGTTGACCCATTTTTTACTCCCACAACCAATTATTTGGATGCTATAGGGTTTTCAAAACATTTCGCAATAAGGTTTTCCACATTGCATGTCACACAAAAAGAGGATAATGTCAGCAACCACATGCATTTTGAGGATTGTTTCTCTACTTTCACACAAAAAGGTGTTGATTCTCCCACCTCTTGCTAAGAATGTGTAATGGCGCAAATTTGCACCCTAAGCAAATTCCCCATTTTCATAACCCTTACCTTAGAAAATGTAAATTCGATGATGCAAAATCCTCTCCCGCCAGCTTGATCCATCCACCTGGCCAAGTCTTTTTGCATCGGTGGAGGAATCTCTGTCGGGGATGCACGTGCACTGTGTGGATGTCCATGCGTTGCGCTATCGTCCTAACAAGATTCCTGCCTTGGAATCCACAGAAAAGTTACACTCTCCATTGGGTGTGAAGCGTAACGTCTCTTGCCTCCTTGACCAACAAAAATTAAGTCTTTTGCCTCCCTTTTGCCATTAAAATTGATCAACTTCTCATTCTTGCACTCTCTCTCGGCTTCACTTCATTCTCTCTAGCATTCTAAGTTCATTCTATAGCTTCTACACCACTTCTCCTTGGCTGCAAGCTATTAGTTTTGGCTCCTACACCATGTTCTCATCGCAACAACACTGCTCTTGGATGACTCTCAAGCTTCTTCCTTCCACTACTTGCCTTGAGTGCTCATAGTTGCGAAGGTGATATTGTCATTGTTGCTTACTCTTTGCATCATCTTGTTTAGTGAGTAGGTGGGAACACCAAAGCGGGGGACTGACTGAGGCAATCCTCTAACACAACCCAACATTTTTCCCGTCTCTATGTGTGTAGGTGCGTATGAGTCGAGCTAATTGAAGAATCAAGCCATGGGAAGCTCAGCATCATTTTCTATCTTCTCCTTGTCATTTCTAGCATAATACTTTGTAGTTTCCTTTTCGTTGTACTTGTTTTTGTGCCTTTCTATCCTCCGTTAAAACATACAACATCTAGCAATCAGACAGTAGGTAGGTTTCTCTATGTTTTAGTCTATTTATTGGACCTTCTATCCATACAAGACACCAATGCGTCGCGCTGGGGTCCGAGATACACACTACCGTCCTCAGACAATGAGTTGTCTGGGCAACAGACCAAACCTTCGAAGCCAGCTCTTTTGACTCTGTAAACATCCGGTTTTAGCAGAAGGAAAGCGACAAGCTATCTGCCCTTCCTTTTCAGCCTCAGTACCTTGTCCTTTCCAATTTGTCTAGCAAACCTGAAGTAGTTTAGGGCAGCCCGTTGCTTAGGGTCTAACGTGACCTAGAGTCCTGGAGTGGCAAGTCCCCCTTCTCTACAATTTGGTGAACCTGACATGAACCTTTTAAATCCGTTTCTTTGTTTTGAGATTCTTCTCTCATGTCTTGGGTGTGTTACAGACTTGTGCATTGTAAATCTTTATGAGCTTTACAACTCAGTCTACAACCTTTGAGCACGTTGTCAGAAGAAGCGTGCGACGTTTAGAGATGGATTTTACGAAGCTCACCACAGGTCCCACTTTTGATGAGGTAGTTTCAGGAACGGATACAATTTTCTCTGGAGAAACCACACATGCTCCTACCTCTCTTGTTTCTCCTACCGCCTCATCTATGGAGGAAGACAAAGCTCTTGTGATTCCTGCGGAGCAACCCCTTTCCCTAGATCGAACACTTCTAAAATTCGGGAACTATTTGGGGAGAGAAAAGATCATGGCTAGGGCTACTAGGGTCATTAATGAGATAAGACATATAACGGATAAGGACTAGATAGGTCTGGAATTTCTCTGGGCCCTTATTGTCATAATGGAAACTCATCCCATCATACAACCCTAGATCAGGTGTTGTCTGAGGACCTGGGCCCGAGACCTCTAAGAGACAGATAGAAGTCTCAATGCCCAGGGTGTCAGTGAACATGGCCGAGACAGGTCCTTCCACCTTCACTCCTAAATCGCCCCCTATCATCAAAGTAAACAAGGTACCTATAGGATTTAGCTCCGCTGCTCTTAATGCTCCTAGTGGTAATCATGGGGTCAATGTTAGCTTGGGCAATGGAGTCTCTGCTGGAATGGGGGCTAGTGGCTTTGGTGGTTTCGGTGGTTCTAGTGGTGGCTCCACTAGTCCCATCTCATCATCTGATCCTATTTTGAATGCCTTGTTGCAAAACATGGGCCAGATGCAGAACCAATTAGCAAACCTGTCCCAAGCCACCTCTCAACCCATCTTTCAACACTTCTTCCACCACAGTCCTTTGTCGATAGCAATTCTAAATACTCCTATCCCCCAGGGGATGGAGATTCTAAAGTTTGAGAAATATGGTGGTAAGGGAGATCCTCAAATGCATGTCTCGGCATTCAATGCCATGTGTATAGATTTCTTCCACCATGATGCATTAATGGCTAAGTTGTTCCCCAGGTCTCTTAAGGATACAGCCCTTGAATGGTATTGCTCCTTACCTAACAATTCCATATTCTCATTTGATCAACTCGTGAATTAGTTTCTAAGATAGTTCCAGGCAAACATCAAGCTAAAGATGGCCTTCTCGGATCTCATTCAATCTAAGCAAGGAGAACATGAAAAGATAACTGATTTTATAGCTCGCTATCAAGCATTATTTTCACAAATTTCTTATCCTTTGTCCGACTTGGATGTCCAAAAGGTTTTCATCAGGAACCTGCAGAGATCTTAGCAAGAGAAATTTGCCTTGATGAAATATCCTTCTTTTGCAAATTTGTGTGTCGCATTATGAGAGTATCAACAAACGGTTACTCAGTTCGAAGGATCTTCCTCGCACTCTCATTCTGAGTACGTCTATAGTATCGATCTCTAGCAAAAACAAGACTATTGCAAATGTGGTCTCTTCATTTGACAACAAGGGCCTCAAACGCAATAGGCGCTTTACAAAACTATTTGAATCATATTTTGCTATCTTAAAGAAATTATTGAAAGATAAAGTGTTGGCTTTGCCAAATCCTCAACCACTCATTGAGCCCTACCCCGACTAGTATGATGAGCATACATTTTGCTAGTACCATCGAGTTCATGGACATGATATTGAAAGATGCATGCGCCTGCGTCATGAGATTCAAGATCACATTGACAACGGTACCATCTATCTCAACGCGAAGAAATAGAATACTAGCAAGTCTGTGGCAAAGGCCAACAACGAACTGCAAATTTACACCAATCCATTTGCATCTCATTTTGTGAACTTAGTTGTCGAACCTTCGGGTTCCACAGAGTTTGTTCCATCAGAGTTCGTAAACATGGTTTCATTTACATGCATTTCTCCCGCCCAGCCTGTGAATGGATCACCAAATATAACTTTCACATCGCAGGATCTACCTATGAACAAAAAGCCTTCCCCCTTGTACATTCCCTCTCACGTCAATGGGAACATTGTAACTGGTGTCCTAGTGGACCCTGCAAGTCGAGTGAACATCATAATAGAGGAAAATTTGCTTATAAAATTACTGCATAAGGAGGAATACGAGGAATCGAAGACCACTATACGCACATGATGGACTCTCAATCCCTCCTATTAGTTCTATCACTCTTTTGATCCTGGTAGGACCCAAGGCTGTGGATACTTCTTTCATCATAATTCCGAAGTCGGATTTATTCAAAGTAAAACTAGGCATTATGTGGCTAGTTTCCATGAATGGAGTCACTTCGATAATTCACAAATGTCTCAAGTTTTCTCATGTGGGCTCTGTGCACGGCATCAATTACAAACCACTAATGTTGCGTGGGGGCTTCTCGTATGAACACTTTTGGCCCACCCAGGTCAAACCTCTTCCTCCAAGGACCAACTTGCTATATCATGCCTATGTCAAGTATAAGACTAGGGGCACAAGGCCGAAAGTGACCTATCCAATTTCTCCCTACCCCATTTTTGTAAAAGGTTTTATGATCGTGCAACAGCAAGCTGCTTATCCTAGCAAAAGGGGAAGGGGAAGCTTGCTAGCGACCAAGGGCTTTCCTCTTCTGCATCTTTCATTCCATCCACTTCTACTTCTCGCCCTGCTAGAGCGCCTTCAACCCCTGTCCCATGCCTCGCATGGGGAGCCTAATGGTGCCCAGTTAGCAAAAAAGCCAAGCGTCAAGTATTTGAACTTCCTGTCTTGCCCACGGTGCCTAGGCTTGTTGTTTACAACAAGGGGAAGAGCCCTCGTGGAGTTGCCCTTGTGTCTTAGCCTCTGCAGCATCCTACCATTCCTGCCCCTTCGGAGGCAAATGGGAAGAGGCTCGCTGCCGAGGCACCTGTGTTTACTTCTCCACCTGCTATTGTTTCCACTCCTGCACTCCTTGCTTGTGCCCCTGCCTAGGAGGCTGTCCTTCGGACCTTCCACTGGTGGCGGTTGCAAAGGACATTCCCATGGTAGAATAGGAGCCTCCCATACCTTCTCAGGCAACGACTTCTAGTTCACAGAGCTGATGAAACCGGATTGTGCGTTAACGTAAGCACCAAAGAAAGCCTCTGGCCGTTGAACAAGTTGCCTCACAAAAGGCGAAGGGGGAGCCAAAAGCTCCTATCTCTACATCTTTTGTTGTGTATCTTCACTCTGCTCCTGCCTCAATTCCAATCGCCTTTGTTTTGCTTTCGGCTCCCTCGACGGGTGTTGATGATCCTCACCCCAAAAGGGTGCAAGTATCCATCGCTCCTTTTGTGGAACCTCCTCTTTTGATGTCCCTTCCAAACATCCCTCCATTTTTTTAGCCCATAGACATGTCGAACACCAGGGTGGTGTCTATCGCAGCTCTGTCTTCTCCCTCCTTCGTCTCTACTTCTTCTATGGGGATCCAACATCCTCCGCTGAAGCACAAGCCAGAGGATAACCTCACTTTGAGTGGTGGTCGGAAGAAGGGCTCACCTTTTTCGAGAATTAGTTCTGCTTTGGCCTGCATCGTCCTCATGACAAAGGCGGCCCCTACGTCTCTTGAGTTTGTCACTACCCCCCTCGATGAGGTCGGCAATGGATCTCGAGCACCCCCTACCACCCGATTAACACATGGCACTCTGGTGAAGTTCATGTTTAACTCAATGGATGATGTCCTGGCTCTGTCCTCGATCCTTGCAAGATCGATGACCCTTACCTCACAAGAGTTAAGTGAAGAGGACCTTGAGGGGCCTTCTTCCTTGGCCCTTGTTGCAGAAGAGTCAAAGGGTACTCCCCTCGCTATCTCGCCCTTGCAGGCTCATCCTCCCTCCCTGTATAATGATCTAAATTGGGAGTAGGGCGACCTACTGGTCAATGAGTAGGTGGGTACCTCTTCTTTATCTGTATACTAGATGTGTGTGTGTGTTGTGTTCCCCCCGTGCTTGTCTTTATGTGTTCCTGGAGGAGCCTTGCTACCCTTGTAGGTGCTTGGATACAAGAGTAAAAAATTTGTTGTGAACTTCCTCTATTTGTTTCATCATTCCTCTATATGTCATGACTTTGATTTTTTATAATTGGGGATGATGCAAAGCATTGGGGGCATTTAGGCCCTTTTCTATGTTGACCCAATTTTTTATTTTTATTTTGTCTTCATGTGCTCTTCTTTGCGATCTGGGAACTTTCAGGGTTGATTATTGTTCAATCATACATCACGTGTTACCTTTTTATATATATGAACAGATCTGATTATGAACTCCCATATCCCCCCTATCTCTTGATTTCATCGTCTCTGCTTACCTCTTGTTTTCTTTGTCTTTGTTTATCTCTCTATCTGCTTAAATGATGTTGTGGTGCTTATGTGTTGTCCCTCGCATGCATGACAACATTTCTGCGTTTACATCTCACAATGTATCGCAAGCCACAAGATCACTTCCTTTCTTTCTCTCCTTAGGATGCTACGTGCTTCTCTGCTTCGCACAAACCATCCTAAGGGGGCTACCATACTTCTATGATTTTCAATAAGGTGAATTCGATGGCCAACAAATCCCCTACTGAAAATTTTTCATTTTTCAAAAATGCATTCTTCAATAGAGACCCCTTCATGAAATTTTTCTTTTGAAAACGAATTCATAGCGAACAAATCTAAAAACTTGCCTTTGAAAAAGTACTTTTTTGATGAAGATGTTTGAAAACTTGCCTTTTAGAAGGAGCATTCTTTCCACTAGATTCCTTGATGACAGAATCATTTGCGGAAAATGTTGCACTTTTCAAATCGGAGCGTCCCTTTGAATAGGCCCCTTGCTATCTTGAAGGGTTCATGAAGGGACCCCTTTGAAAACTTCTTCAATTGCTTGCTCTGTGATATGTATGTCTTTTGGCTTTTCAATCTGACGTATTTTGTCTACAACTTAACATGTTGCTTTGCAGGACCAAGCACATGTAAAGCCCCTTTCATAATCAAGCTTGCCTTGCAGGACTGAGCACCTATAAGGGCCCTTCGCATCAAACTCTTCAAGACCAAGCACCTGTGGAGGCCCTTCATGTCAAGCCTCACAGGACTGAGAACCTGTGATGCTCCCTTTGCAGGATCAAGAACCTGTGAAGCACTTTCTTTCTGCAAGACTAAGAACCTATAGAGCCTTTGTTCAACTTCTGCGGGACCGAGAATCTGTGGAGCCAATTCCGCAGGACCGAGTACCTATGGAGCCATCTCTCTCTCTCTCTCTCTCTCTCTCTCTCTCTCTCTCTCTCTCTCTCTCTCTCATCAAGGTTGCCCTGCGGGACCAAGAACATGTAGAGCTACCTCCTGCACGTCCAGGTGCGTCAGATCGAAGATCTTCTTCCTCAACGGTTAAGGTATATTCTCTTCAATCTCTTTCTACTTTACCTTGCATCCGCACTAACACGTATGCTCACTAAAGTGGGGGCAAAATGTAATGGCATGAAATTGCACCCTAGGCAAATTCCCCATTTTCATAACCCTTATCTTAGGAAATGTAAATTCAATGATGCGAAATCCTCTCCTGCCACCTTGCTCCATCCACCTGGCCGCATATTTTTGCATTGATGGAGGAATCTCTGTCGGGGAAGCGCACTGCGCAGACGTCCGCACACCGCATTGTAGTCTTGATAGGATTCCTGCCCTTGGAATCCGCAAAAACATTACGCTCTCCATTGGGTGTGAAGTGTAACATCTCCTACCTCCTTGACTGACAAAAAACGGGTCTTTTGCCTCCCTTTTTCCATTAAAATTGATCAACTTCTCATTCTTGCACTCTCTCTAGGCTTGACTTCATTCTCTCTGGCATTCGAAGTTCATTCTACAGCTTTTACACCACTTCTCCTAGGCAGCAAGCTATTGGTTTTGGCTCCTACACCACATTCTTGTCGCAACAACACTACTCTTAGAGGACTCTCAAGCTTCTTCCTTCCACTACTTGCCTTGAGTGCTTGTAGTTGCAAAGGTGATATTGTCATTGTTGCTTACTCTTTGCATCATCTTGTTTACTGAGTAGCATGCTAGTTGTTTGTGCTCTTTCTTAGCAATACCATTTCCTTTCTATTTCTCTATCGCTTTCTACACTTTGTGGCTATCTAACTATTCGTGGTGGGAACACCAAAGCGAAGGACTGACTAAGGCAATCCTCTAACACAGCCCAACATTTTTCCCATCTCTGTGTGTAGGTGCATTCAAGTGAACCTAATTGAAGAATCAAGCCGTGGGAAGCTCGGTATCATTTTCAATCTTCTCCTTGTCATTTCCAGCATAATACTTTGTAGTGTCCTTTTCGTTGTCCTTATCGTTTATGTTCCTTTCTATCTTCTATTAAAACATACAACATCTAGCAGTCAGACAATAGATAGGTTTCTTTGTGTTTTAGTCTGTTTTCTGGACCTTACGTCCATACAGGACACCAGCGTGTCATTGAGACACTAGCGCACCGCGTTGGGGTTAGAGATATGTGCTATCATCCTCAAACGGTGAGCTATCTGAGCAGCAGACCAAACCTTCGAAGCCAACTTGTCTAACCCCGTAAACGTCCAGTTAGAAGGAAAGCGGCAAGCTATTTGCCCTTCCTTTTCAGCTAGTACCTTGTCCTTTTCAATTTGTCTAGCAAACCCAAGGTAGTTTAGGGCAGCCCATTGCTTAGGACTCTCCCATGACCTAGAGTCCCGAGGTGGCGGGTTCCCCTTCTCTACAAATGTCATGGAAAAAATATTTGAACTTCTCAAACTATCTCAACACACAAAACTTTTCATTATTTTCTAGAAAGAAATTGCCCATCATTTCTTATTTTTGCAACAGCGGTAGAATCTTATGAGTTAGATTTGTTGAAAAATTGCACTTGTTATTTTAGAGAATGTAAACATGATAATTAGGGTTCTTAGTTCCATGAAGGAATTATGAATGACTTTAGAGAAGATTCTGCTATTAAACAGATGTATGCTGAAAAAACCATGCCTCTCAATTAGGGTACTTGGCATGATGATGATAGAAGGAATGCCTTCAGTGAAGATTCTGCAATCAGATTGATGGATGCTCAGAATATTATGCCTCTCTCTCAATGGAATCAAGGATGAAATCACAGTCATGGATCCAAGATGAAGTCGCAGTCACAAATCAGTCCTTTGAGTTCGAACGTGTCCCTACATACAGTGATTGCATACATTTTTGCTTCCCTGATGGATAAGTGTGCTTTGCTCTTTCTAAAGATTTACCAACTAGCAGTATTTAGAAATACTTTAAAGAGTTCTTGCTTCATCACAAAGAAACAAGTTCTCCTAGATCAAAATGCTACTATAAAAGTTGATGGTTCAATACTGCCCTTTGCACATAGCTAGAAAAGATTTGGCTTTTTGTACCATTAATACTACAAAAACCATTAATGGCAAATCAATGACACATGTATGGCTTCTAGGTTAAAAGAAATATAAAAGAACATTACAAACAATTCAATTGTAAGAATAAATAAAGCCATTTAAGGCAAGAGACACGGCTGTACAAGAGTATTTAAGAGAGCTAACAATTTTATTAATCCTACAATCAATAATTTTAGATTAAATCATGCTATAATCGATGACAACTTGACAAATACAGTAGTTCTCATTTCAAACATAATCCCTTTGTGAGTGTTTTTAACTTTAATTCCTCTGCTGAAAATGGATATTTGTGACTGTTTTTAACATTAACCCTCTACTGGGGCAGAGGGCCTAGCTCGATTGACTAAAGCATCCTGTTGCAGGAAAGAGATCACGAGGTCTAGTCTCCCCTCCATCCCCGTGGTACCGGAGGGCATGTCACACCAGCGTCATCGGTCACGTGAAAAAAGTTTACCAAGCACACTGCAGTTTATAGGGGGGCCTACCCGATTCCTGCAGTCTAAAAAAAACATTAACCCTCTACTGAATATTTGTGGAAAGTATTACATAGAAGGAATATAAATCAATTTTTATGCTCAAATCATTGAACTATCAAAATGTTAATATTAATTTATATGAAAAAAATCAGGTGCCATTGAGGAAGACCTGCCAGATGACCTCAACAAGGTTGATCGAAATTCGGAGTAGATTGCAAACAATGATGTCTTTCTCAATGCTGATCAACATTGATATTGGTGTGGTCCAATGAATTAGGAGAGGCTGTGACCCAAGAGTTTCATCATATTGTCCTATAGCCCTTTAGCATAGCTCTATTTGCAGCAGCAAGAGTCATTGGCTACATCTGATTTATTGGAACTTTGTACTTAGTTTGTAAGTTGACTTTGTACAAAGTAGATTGTAATTCACGTTATCATTTATGCATTGTGCAATGAAATATAACCGGTGATATGAACATTTATTACAGTATCTATATTCCACAACTGATGGGCTAAACTCCCACTTTTATTTGCTTCCAACATCTCTATGCTAGTAAAATGTCTTAAAAGAATTTAAAACAGATTTTTCTCTTTTTTGTGTTTTTCTACTATTTTGAAAATGAGTTTTTTTCCTGATATTTCCCCAATTAAATCCACTTTTGATTTGCCATTTTTTTCCTCAAAAGATTGTTGCTGCCATGATTTAAATTTTAAAGCTTGAAGTTTAATATTGGAAACCATAGCTTAGAATTTTCTGAGCTATAAATTCATTGTTACACAGAATGTTTGACACTGTTATAAATAATGAAACCATTTTGCATTGATCCTGAATCAAAACAAAAGCCTTGTGATTACAAAAATATCAAGTTCAGCCAACTGTTGAAGTATAGTATTACTTACTCTATTCAGTTCACCTCTATTTGATGTAACATAATAGTTTGTTAGTTGAACTTAAAAAGACTCCATCAATTTTGCATGGTAATAAGAAACCATACATTGTCAGGGTCACAAAGTCAAACCATAAATTCACGTACAGAAGCTAAATTAAATGCTATAAAACAAAGGAAACAAGTTTCTCTTTGCTGAAACCAACTTCGCACTTTTACAGTCTATTCAGGTCAAGAACTCCCCATAAAAAAATTTAATTGAGAGATTTACCAAAATTAATAACAAGCACCATTTCACTTAATCCAACATTGAAACAGATAGGATGTGTGTCCAGAAAGGGCGCCATTAAACCAGTAAAGAAATCAATATAACTAAAACTCCATGTTAATCACCAAGAAGCCTATAATTGGATAGTGGGGGAAGATAAAATCCAGCACATGACTACATATATATTTTAGTTTAGGAGTTGAACCAGAGCATTATTGTAAAGAAATTACCGTTTTGGAACCAACACCTTTGAAACGACAAAGCTCAGCTTTGATCTTCTCAACAGGCAAATTGCGTAAATGTTCCAAACATATCTTTCCCTGCTCTTTCAATAAGGATTCCAATATGTTTTTGATTCGAGAAGTTTTTATTTCAGCCAAACCACCACATCTAATGGCATCTTCTACAGCCTTTGGATCAGCCTTGTAGACCTGTAGGTTCTATTTCATCAGATCTTTCAACAAAAATGCCATATAAAAGGCATCAATGAACAAGGGGCAGAGTGTTCCATTAATCGCTAGTCTAATTGCAGACCAACGGCAATGGAAAAAATTAAAAGAGAAGTGTTTGTATTTATAAGAAATAATTGAAACATAACAGAAAAGGATCAATGAAAGGACTTACTTCATCCCATGTAGGAAACCTCTTCTTAAGTGTAGCAAAAGCTCGCCTAGAATTTGCATCGGTTGTATTCTGTGACAGTAGAGTACTCATCAAAGAATCCAACATTGTTTTGTGCACTTCATAAGGCACAGGCATAGGAATAATCTCAGATCCCTTTCCCTCAAAGCAGGAAACCGTTTCATTGTAGCCTTCACTCTTCACGTTTTCTGTACCATTCTTTTCATCCAACAACAATAACTGCTGCCGTGCTGCCAAAGGGACATCAACTTTCTCCTTTAATCTTGCCCTAAATTTCACAAATTCTTCAGGAAATCCATGCAAATCAAGTAACCGATCTCTGATTTCTCTACATTCTTCAGAACCAGGTCTCACATAATCAGGATAAGGCCCCTTATTATTGGTAACAGGTGAAATAGACAATGGGTTGAAAGAATTTAAATTGATTTCGACTTTTGGACCTACTGAAGATGCAGAGTTTTGAATTTTAGGCTCATTGCCAAGTCCATCTCGTAAAGCTGCACAGGATTTCTCAAAACCTTCAATAGCATGTTCAGTTCCATTCTCTTTGGTTGAATTTCTGCTGCATTTCAAAAAGACTTGATCAATAACATTATTTACAAGCTCCATGCTTCTCTCTTCATTGCATATCTTCTCATCAACCGATTGATTTACAGGATGTTGAACTAACGTTTTATTCAAATCCTTAAAATTTTGATTATTCCCTTCAATCCTTGGTTTGCTACCAGGTCCTCCTTCCAAAGCTGCACAGGCCGTCATGGAAACTTGACTAGCTGGTTCAGTTCGCTGCTTTTTAATTGAACCTCTGCTGTATTTCTTGAATCTACAATCAATTATTTCATTTCCATTCTTCAGATTTACAACTCCATTAGATTCCTTCAAATATTCATCAAACAGCATATATGCAGCCTTTTGAACTGAATTATTGTCTGAATCCCTGAGCTTTTTACTATTCATATCCATCCTTGGATCATTGTGAAGCCCTTCCCTTAAGAATTCACTGGGCATCACAAGATCTTGACTTAAAGATTCACTAGCGCATTCTTCAGCTCCACTGCTCCTGTAATTCTTGATGTTTAGATCGATAAAAAGCCCAAGATGCTCACTTCTATCTTGATTAGATATCTTCATTTTTTTGTCAACCGACTCATTTACAGGCTCTTCAACTATATCTTTACTTAAATCCAGGAGATCATGACTGATCCTTGGATTGTCAAGCCCTTGGTGTAAAACAGCGGAGGGTTTCCCAAAAACTTGACTTCTGCACTTCTTGGCTGAAATTTTGCTATATTTCTTGACAAGTTTATCAATGACTTCATTCCCAAGCTTCTTGCCTCTTTCTCCACTGGATTTCTTCACATTTTCATCGAACGGCTCATTCACAGTCCCTAGAACCGAACCCTTAAGCAACTCTTTGACATTTTTGCAGCTTCCTTCAAACTTTGGTTCTTTCTCCAAATTTTCATTCCACGGCTTATTCGAAGGCCCTAGAACCGAGCCCTTAAGCAAATCTTCGACATTTTGGCAATTTCCTTCAAACTTTGGTTCTTTCTTGAAATTTTCGTACAAGGGCTCATGCACAGGCCCTAGAACCAATCCTTTAAGCAACTCTTTGCCATTTTGGCAACTTCCTTTAAATTTCAGTTCCTTATTCAAATTTTCATCCAACGATTCATCCAAAGATTCCAGAACCGAACCCTTAAGCAACGTTTTGCCATTTTGGCAACTTCCTGCAAATTTCAGTTCTTTATTCAAATTCTCATCCAACGGCACATTCATAGGCTCCATAACCGAACCCTTAAACAACTCTTTGAAATTTTGGCAACTTCCTTCAAACTTTGGTTCACAGCCAAGCTCTAGTTGTAAGGTTGCACAGTATTTCTGAAAATGTTGAGCAGAAGGTGCATTCCCAAGGTTTTTAGCTGAACTCATGCCGTTATTCTTGGAGCTTCGATCAATAATTTCATCTACACGCTGCTTGCCTGTGTTTCCATCGCATTCTTTCACATTCTGTTTGGACGGCCCTACTCCAGGCATATGAACTAAATTGTGAACCAAACTACTAAACTTCTGAGAATTTCTCATAATCTCGGTTTTATTAGGTGCTTCTAATCTTAAAACGTCAAAACCTAAACTCGCCGGTGCAATTCTTCGCTTTCTAAGTGAAACTCTGCTGCGTTTTTGCAAGCTTTGAATAAGAAACCTATCTCCAAGCTCCTCACTCGTATCTTTATCAAAAGGTGGCTCGTGAACTAAATCTTTAGCCAAACCCTGGAAACCTCGTCTATTTATTTCGGCTGTTTGATCGCATCCTCTCAAACATGGCCGCTGCGATTGCTGTTGTTTGAAAGTTTGCGAAGGGTCTAAATGCAGCCGTCTTTTTGCCTTAGTAACGACATGGCGGGGCTTTGGAAGAGTACCTTGAATGGGAGAGGATATGCGCTTTTGTTTTTTGAGAGCCATGACCCCGCGGAGAAGGGAAGCCACGTCCCGAAAAGCCTCATCTCTGGACGAAGAAGTGACTTTTTCTGCGTCTCCTTCCTGGTCGAAATGTAGCCTACGTTTTGCTCTGGGGTTGCTCAATCCCGTGTTCCCCGTTCTTTGCTTACTGCAGCAATTTGAACTGTATTCTGAGTACATTGAGTATTTCTTCACGATTTTCTGTGCTCGTGAGAATCAAAACGTTTGCTCCGCTCCTCCTCGTCATGTTGCGGAGAATCGCTTGCATGTAGCGAAGGCGGGAAATAGCAGTTGCATGTGGTGAGTTGTGACTAGCGGAGTACTTCCGCATGCCGTCCTACGTGTCGGAGAAGTGAAACGGACTCAATGACCAGGGACCCCTTGAAGAGAGCGGTTCCGAGCGGTTGTGTTGTATTTCTTGAAATTAAAAAAGACAGGAATTGCATTGCTCTTATAAGGCGAGCCCTTTTATAATCTCTTGAGCAGTGCTAAGGACTTTTATAAGACTAATCTTTTTATAATCTCATTCCGTAGTATTGTGGTTCTCAGTCCTTTTGTTGGGTCTTGTGGAGGACATTAATATCTCTCATTTATTCTCATTCATTAGTAATTGTAAAGATCTTTATAAGGTGAGTATTTTTATAATAGTTTGAACGGTGGTAAGGGATCTTAAGGCCGTTGGTGATTCAAGGGTTCTATAGGCTGTTTGACCTTGCGGAGTTATTAAAAACCTTCATTCATTCATCCACACAATGGGTAAATTAGAAATCAAACCCATAGCCTACTGCGTAAAGTGATAGTTAATGTTGTGTGATGGTTAATGTTGTGTGATGGAGTTGTGTTTATTTTGTTATTTAATTTCTACTATTACAAAGTGGTTTTATGGAAGTGTTTTAAAATCTTTCCACATAGTATGAGATTTTATGAGACAAAGAAAATGAAATATGGTTTTATGGAGTAGAGGATTTTATGATAATTATTTTTTTGCTTCAAAATAAATTAGAATACTTATGAAGTAAATAGGAATTCTACATTTTAGTTTTTAAATTTAAGAGGGGTATATTTGGATGGAGTTGGAAATTTCCCTCACCAATTTAGAAGATTTTGCTCCTAAATTTAGATTCTCAAAAGGAATATTTTTTGGAGAGAAAATTGTTGTTCAACTAGAGCATCCTAAATTATTCAACATTAGAAGTTGTTAAAAAAATTATGATACAACCAACTTTCATAGATTTTGGAGCTTAAAATTTTAAGCTTACTTAGAACAACAAAATATATGGGACCACTTGCTTTTAAAAGCTTCGAAAATTTTTAATAATACTGCAATCTTATCCTCAAAAATAAGAGTCCATATTTTTTTTATTATCATTTCCAATGCCAATTTAAGAGATATTTTACCACATATTAGACATATATAACTTCTAACATTAATTATTATTAAAAAAAATAACTAATATTTTTACCACATATTTGCATCTATCATTTTTAACATTAATTATTGTTAAAAAATATCACTTAAATTATATGTCACTAAAAAAATACCTTAAATTCTTAAGTTTGCCCAACTACCAAAAAATCATGGGTCCACTTACAACTTAAAATTACCTTAAAGTAATGGAAGATTACTTCTCGACGGAGCTAAAGGATAAGGATATTTGTATTTGATTCCCAATGTACAAGAGTGCATTATAGAATCTAATGCTTAAAAAATAGCCAAAGAGGATTACAAAGTCAGTGTCACTTCCAAGAATAATCTCAACTAATAATTATAGAAGTGCAAAAGTTAGTTGAGATGAACACAAGTAAAAATTTGCAAAGATGGAATTACAAATTTTATACAAGAATATCTATGTCACTAGCGGTTTGACTACTGAGTTTACAATATAAGTGATTTTTATAAGATAGATAATATATTAGTTTTCAAATTCTAGATTGCTCTTAGAAATAAATCAAAAAATAGTGATTATAAACTTGCATGTATATAAAAATGTAAGATTTCCATAAGATAGATAATATTTGAGTTTTCAAATTATAGATTGCTCTTGAAAATAAATCATAAACAATGTTTCATTCGAAACTTACATAAAAATGAGGAGGTGTGGCTCTAATGATCACTTTCTTATTAAAATCTAAAAGCATGGTAAAAAGATTCTAAAGTAATTGCTAATTTGACTCTTTGCATGTACAACTAGACCTTAATTTACTTCTCAAAATGCAAAATCAAAGTGTCCAATATCTTACTTCCATAGAAACAAAGAAAAGCCTTAAATAAAAAAGTATATCCAAGCCATCTTTCCAAATGGCTTGGAATAAAATCTCGTGTTATAATATAGTATTGTTGGAAGTCCTCATTTTAAACTTTAAAAAATATGATTTGGTGTAATACATATAATCTCTCTTTTATCTATGTTTCAATATAAATGTCAAAAGAGCATCCTCAAATACTGTAGACCATGCAAAGAGCAATATACATCATATAATGAACCATGAATATTCTTATCGTAATGATGTTTAGTATTATGTACAACCTAGCATATGAGCATTACATTTCCATGTTGCATATTGTGATTGGCATCAACAATTCATCAAATTTTAACAAACCCAATATACTTCTAAATCATTTAGATTTTTCAGTCTTTTAGAAGGAAAAAATCTCTAAAATTCCAAACCATTTCATCCAAAAAATCATAAAGACACACATTAATTCAAAAAAATGTCATTAATTATTCATTATCTCGAGTATTCTTCTTAACTAGAGGATAATTATTTTATTTGCTTCCTATAAATATAAATAAAACAAAAATGGCTGGTGTAGAGTATAAGTCTTGTTTAATTAGTTGTTAGAGAAAGGCTATTTGCACCATGACATTAGAAAGACCATTTGAAGTAATAAATACACTAGCCCTATATATGCAAAACTTGTCTTTATTATCAATCAAGGATGTCAAAAAATTCCATTAGTAGGGTAGCAGTAAAGGGAAGTTATTGAAGCATTATGAAAACCTCTCATCATTATTTGCATACTTGGTCATCCATGAAAGTTATACCTAATGATGGATACAACAAATATTTTAGTAGGATTAGGATACATTAGTGTTGAGATATAGTAAATGAATATATATTCCTTGTGAAATAAATTAAAAAAAATCAAGCTTTTGTTGTGTAACTAAAAAGAGAGAATTTCCCTAGATATGCCCAATTTTATTGTTGTGAGCATAAAATAGGATTTACATCAATATATCCAAAGAAATATCATAACACTCATGTCTAAGAACTAAAAATATTCTCATATGTGATGGGAAAGATGATTTGTAATGTTTTGATCTTGATTTTGGAAAGAGTGAACTTAAGAGGAGATATGTTGGTCTAAACTATGAAAGTAAATAGTAAATGGATATAACAAATATGTGTGATAGGGTCTAAAGTGGGGCCCCAAACCAAAAAATTCAAATCAATTAGAGTGGTCCTAGTAGGGGATAGGTGAAACCCAATTTTAATGGGACAAATAAAGATAACATGGATGCTACAAGTGGGGAATGTGTATTCAAGGATGAAGAGGAATAACCTCTATGCATTCAGAAATATAATTTTGAGAAGGCACCAAATAATATGGTTGAAGAAAGAGAATTACTATGGGTTTAAGGAAGCAAGGTATACAAAAATAGCTTCTTATGCTAACCTTGAAGTGAGTGATGTACAAATTCCTTTAAGTTTGACCCAAATTAATTATAGAAAAAAGAGAAATGCATTCATAAATAGATAAACAATATAACCATAACATAGTGATTTATATGTGAGGAAAATATTTTTGGGAGAAAAAACCCACACTCTAAATCCTACTTAATGTATTATCAAATTTCAAATAGATTACAACACACT
This sequence comes from Sequoia sempervirens, assembly GCA_007258455.2. NCBI lineage: Eukaryota > Viridiplantae > Streptophyta > Pinopsida > Cupressales > Cupressaceae > Sequoia > Sequoia sempervirens. The sequence continues at coordinate 429,348,914 of VDFB02105785.1, read as the reverse complement.
TGTCATGAAAGTCTTTTATATGAGTATTCCACCAACATTTAAATATAGAGTAATTTTGGTAGCATTTCAATAACCTTTGTGTACCTACCAACTCTCATCTACAAACTACTTCCTCAATCACCAATTCATAGAAAATTCAAAATATGAAACCACCAAATGAAACCCAAAACCATCCTCATGTCCTCAAAATGACATTAAGAAATAAATAAATAAAATAAACAACAATTTAAAAGAAAAATTAAATGACGTTAAGCATCCTTTAAAGTAAATCGCTTGTGTTAAAGGTGAACAGGTGCTTCCAACCAAAAGACATAGCTTAGGATAGATGGATGCAATATTTTATGAACATACATATAGCGAAAGGAAATCAAACTTGAGGATCATGAAAAAAGGGAGAGAAATCAACACTAAGAGGAAAAAGATAACCAAGCCACAATTTCAGGTGAAACATTCAATTAACCATTAACGTTTTGGTTTATGAGTTTAGGATCATTAATCAGTAAAGCGATAGGTGTTATGGATTATGTAATTGCCGGTTCCTATGAGCATTCGTGAGTTCATTCTATCTACATAATGTTATCTGCTCTAACCAATAAATCACTTAAATAGTATATGTGCAAACTGACTGTCTTCACTGTACAAATCTGATATTTGAATTGTCTCGAAAATATATTCAATTTGATTGCTTATAAATCTGTGGTCTGACCCTTATATGATTCGATATGATATAAACACAAATTAAAACAATGTAGGCATCATTTACAGTTATTTGATGGCAAACAATCTGATATTCAAGTATATTCATTTAGATGCAATTTGATTATTTCTAATACTGAACCCTAAACCTGCTTGATTGCATTCAGCGAATCTATCTTTCTATTCATTATCATTTTCTTAACAGTAAATGCATTTCAAACTTGTTTCATCTGATTACTAGTAGTAAGGGATTGTAATAAGGCTAATAATGTGCATATGTAAATGTTTCTTTACCTTTTCAGTTTGAAAGTATGTACAAATCAGCTATTGTCTTATCTGATTATGAGTAAGATGAACTTCATAGTATTATTATTATCATCATTATTCTAGGAGTGGATCTTGATGTGTCTTGAAGAAACAATGATATGTATCGATGCTATTATATTTAATGATATGTATCGATGCTATTATATTTTATGCCTAAAGATAAGTTGTGTGTTTGAAAACCTGCTCAGGAGGAAGGGCTTGAGAAAGTGGTGCATGCCTAGAGACCCCGCTTAAGATTCGCCCAATCCTAAGGCAAGGATGGGCCATAAATGAGTGGAAATTCCACTTAAGATCCACCCAGTCCAAAGATAGGGATGGGCCATGGATGGGTGGAGGTCCCACTCAAGTCCATCTGAACCAAGAAAGGGATGGCCATGGAGGGGTGGAAGGCCTAGACCGCTTGTAAGCTCTGTTGGCTTCCCCCAGTAGATGAAGTGTTTTCCGAGGTTGTGACATGGGTGGAGAAAGAAGGTACAAGTCGCTAGCAAGGAGAGTTGTGGTATACAACCTCTTAGGCTTGGCAAATGGCTTTGGGCGGATCCATCCATGTTGCTTCTCCTAAGTCATAATAGTTGCATTTGTGATGATTCTATAATTGGATACCATGATGCTAATGCTAACAAATATGTGTATATGTGGAAATATTGCCCATATGGTGAATGCAAGTTTCAGCCAGGAATACATCATTGAAGAGTTATCCAATTGACAGGGTGAAAAATCCTAACCCTAATCCATAAGTGAATTCTACGGCAAAGTAAGACAGGGGATATTGCAACCATGAGCTAAAACCAATCTCAAATGTGGCACCCAAATTGAGTAGAAAAATCTAATGCCCAAGTTATGGGGAATCAAATCTATTGTAAAATAGTAAATTCCTTGTATACCATTTTTGGCTTCATAATCTCCTCAAAGCACATGTATGACATGCAACATAATTTTGGTCAAGATTCACAATAACTCCCTCTATTATTCACTTACACAATATAAAAGTATGGCATAGGCTATCAGAAGATCCCACTATTGGTGGCCCAAGTTGTAAACCTAAAATCCCTAAATTTGAATCTCCTCCCAAATATCAGCGCAGTGTCAAAGTTAGAGAAAAGACCACACGCTTGTGATTAGGCTTGGACAACTGAGGACCAATTGTTGAGGTGGGTAAAACCTCCATTTTTGGCTCTACTATGCTAAGGGCGGATTCCCTATTATATTGTGTTGACACAATAGGTATTACCATGGAAACTAAATTAGCATCCTAACACAAACCATACCCATTGCATATGTGCAACCCTTTTTTGGTTTATAATATTCAAGGTCATACACATATTAAAGTAGATAATTTTCCACTTGAATGTCTATTTTTATGATAACCTTGTATATTGTTATACACATTTGGACATGGTAGTGAGAACACACTAAATCAAATAACATTTCAAAAGATGGTTAAATTGATTTGTTATCAGTGTGTTGTACTTGATGATGGGAAGTTGAAGCTAGTACAAAATTGGTGTCTATTTCCTATTGGATAATTAAGTGGTGCATGTTAAACATTGATGACTAAAATTTCAAGTAAAAAATTATCACTTGGAAGACAAGTGAAAGAAATTGTATAATTATCACATGTATCTAAGAGAATTGTTTAAAGATATATTGTGAAGAAGAACATATTAGACGGAATTATATAGAAAATAAATAGGTAAATATTTGTAGGGTTCCTCAAAAGGGTAGAGTTCTAGAAGATGTGAAGAAATAAGTAATTGGATATTGGATTAGACACTCTTATGTTGCTTCCAATGGAAGTAATAGGTGAAATGGTACAAAAAACAAGTCATCCAAAATATTTTATAGATACAACACAAAGTAATTATTTAAGCATTCGAGTAAGAATTTTTACAAGTAAAGGTTTCTCAATGTATGTTTGAGAAGTTACAACCATATTTTGTACATATGAATAAAGTATGTGAATCTTGTTGCTATGAAAATTATGTTAAATTTTATCTACACCTTATCCATATAAAAAAATCATGGTAATAGTTGATCCAAATATAATCATCCTTAGAAGAACAACACAATTTTTTATGCTCATTGTATGTAAAAAATTAAAAGGTTCAAATTAATTCAATCTATGGTGCAACAAAATTACATGTATAAATTGTAGAGATTTGAAGAAACTTTTACTAACTAAAAATATTGATCATTTAATAGAAGTTATTTGGAAGAGATATGAATATAAAAAATACCCAATCTAGTTAGCCATTGAATCCAAAAAATATATTCTCAAAAAAGTGAATTACAATATAATGAGTTTATGAACAAATTTTATAGTATCATAGACACCTAAAATTGTCGACGCATCACACTTTCCTATACTTCACTATTTTTTCATCATTTCACTCATTACTTCCTATTTCATCATTTTTAATTAAATAAGTTCTAATTATTTGATTAAACTAACTATTTTCCTCTACTAATTGAATAATTTATAATTATTTGATTAATTCATCATTTTTCCTCTATTTTCACCATAATTAAATGATTTTCATTATTTAATTAATTTTCAAAATTTCTTCTTCCCACTTTAATTAAATAATTTTGATTATTTAATAAATTCCTAATTTTCTTCAAAATAAAAAATTGTTATTCTTCTTATCTCTCATACTTAAATAATTTCCTAATTATTTAATTAACTAATTTTCTTCCATAATTAAATGAATTATTTAATTCATTTAGTTTGCACATTCCCTCCAAAAGAAATATTCCAAAATTCAAATTTGAAAATATCTTCCCTCCAAAATATCTCAAAATAACTTCCTAAATTTTAGGGAAGAGCTTCAGTTAATTGAACCTTTCCTCTTCATGCATGGCTCTTCACCCCTTGATTCACTCCCAATCATTGATCTCATCTTTCAATCCCCACCATTGATTAAATATCTACAAATCTATAAAACAGGCCTTAATCCTTCATTATAATCACTCCTCAAAGTTTTGAGCAAATTAGTAATTCTCTCCAATTGAGCTTGAAAATCACCAATCCTCCATTGTCATCAATCTTTTGAGCTTTTGCACAATTGGGTTTATGCAAGCATGAGAAATCTAACATATAGAAAGCATAATTCAATAATGGAGTGAGGACTTCCATTCTTTACTGGGGTAAACATAGGGTTTTATTTGTTTAATTCCTTCATTTCTTGGTTATTTCATTTATTTCTAGCTTGTCACTTCATTGGTAATGGGTGTAATTTGTTCAATTGGGTATTGGTTTTATGATTTAATCTAACCCTTGTATTGTTTTACCTCTTGGCCAACCTTCTCATTCATCCCTATTCGTATTCTGGCACACCCTATGGGACCCACATCCCTGATTTGACATCAATTTGAGTTTTTTTTTAGTTACTAGTTACAAAGTCACTTTTGACGGAGATGCACGCTTTTGAAATGTACATCAATGCTTTTGACTATACGACAACACTTTTGAACCATGATTCAACACATTTGCTTGTTATGTCTTCACAAGTCTGCAAATTACATCAACACATCTGATTCCTATAATGATGCTTTTGACTTACAATGACGACACATTTGAATTTACAGTGAAGCATTTGATAGTTATAGCGATGTGTGTGATGTCATAAATTGATGCTATTGAAGTAAATCAACGCTTATAAAAGGTATAATTTGACGATTTTATCATTTTTAGTGACGCTTTTGATATTTCTGACAACATGTTTGATTATGATTCATGTATTTTTCACTAACCCTAACATTTGATAAGTTTCTCTGGAACTGACATATCTATGCAGCCTTGGAAAATGTTGGGAGAAGACAAAATAAGACAAACTACTAATGTATTTGATGTAGGGAAAATAATTTTAAATGCTTTCACATTGAATTTGTCTTAATTAAAGAATTGTTTGTCATGTTTGGTAGGCTATTGGTGTGTATGCTCTCTCCTTGCGCTACATGTAATCTTGAAAATCAAAACACCACTAGTTTGCACATGTTTTGTATACCCAAGGAAATACTAGCAAAGTATGCTCTTCTCTCACGCTACGTGTGATCTTGAGAATAAAAAACCCTACTATCTTCCATTTAATTCTGTAGGAGACCTACTTGGGGATTTCATCACCTCAAAGTCAACCTCAACCACATTTATCGGTGGGGTAAATAAAAGGTAGAGAACAAAAGTTGTACCTCAAGGTGTGGCCAGTGTCCTATAAGCCAAGCCTTGCTACCCTCGGTTCACAAAACAATACAAACATTGTATTTTAGAAGCCTTTAAGACCTTCAAATGTTAGCTTAGTGTTACACCCTATTGTGTTATTACCTATTTATTGTTACTTTTTTGAGTTAAAATGCTTTAATATATGATTGTGCTTTGTATATGTATCTTGATGGAAAATGTGATGAATGAATGAGCAATTCAATATGATATTTTAAAAGTTTGGAAGATGAAAATATATGATGAATATGAATGTAATGTTATTGGCTAACTACTGTTGTGATACACTACATTGTATGCAAGAAAAAGAATCAAGCCTCCAGAAGAGAAGGGAAGTATCATTGAGGAGAATAACTTGGTCTGGTAACCCTTAATGAGCCTAATTGAGCATACACACACTCACGTCCTGGTTTGGTCAAGTTGAGTCAAGATAGTTCAAGAAATGGTAAGAAATCTTTAATCATGATTTGGGAATGTTTTGTATTGGGTTATGGTTTTAGTCTTTGAATATTCTTGGTTGGAGATATATGATTGAGTCTTTATGTTAAGTGAATTTTCTTCATCGTGTGTTCATATTTATATATTAATCGATGAGTATATACATAGAATGTATATGTATATATGTACATGTTTATGATAAATCATACATGTGAGTATATATGTGCATGTGTATACGTATGTAGACGTATCTATACATACTCATGAACAAATATCTCATATCCATGAGAATATTGATTGGATATATGTCACACACACACACACACACGTATATACATTTTGTGTGTGTGTATATATATATATATATCGATTGATGAATATGTAAATATATGTGAATATTTTGTATACTAAAATAATGGTATATATATAGGGTACGTTCGCATATATACCTATATATATATATATATATATATATATATATATATATATAATATATGTATGTATGTATGTATTATCTTATATATAATTATGAATATATTTAAATACCAAAGAATGATTTTATGTGAATATATATATATATATATATATATATATAATGATGATATTATAATATATATATATAATATTATTGAATGTGTATTGAAATGTTTACAAGTAAATAAAGAAAATATATATAGCGTAAGCCTTCTAAAGGTAATCGACTCAAATGAAAGCCAATATAGCGTAAACTCTTGTTGTGAATACAAAGCACAAAAGATAGTTTAAAATCCAACACATATAAAGCGCTTAAATGAGTTTAAACATGTGCATAACATAATACAAAGTGCATGAGATAGAACAAGTCAGTGCACAAAGTAATAAGTGAATGCCATATGCAAACATGAATATTATTCTTGTAGGTTGTAAAGCACATAAAGCTATGCTAATAAGAGGCATCTCTATATATTAAAGTTGTTGTGAATGTAAACCCACACACATAATATGTTGATGTGGAAAAAGGAAATGTCATGATAGAAAGAACAAACTTAATAGAATTATATCCAATGCTTAGCTAAAAATAAGTTTGTTGACTTTATCAAAACAGAGCTAGTTGGAGCTCATGAGGGTAATCGACTTGCTTGAACCATTAGGAAACCTGTAGGTGTTTTTTGTTGTGATTTGACTCTGTAAAAGATCCATAGTGTCACTTGGATAGGGATAACTCATCCATTCTAAGAAGCTATAAACATTTGAACTGTTTATGTGTTGCACATTGAGAATTTCGAGCAGCCACATCTCATTTTAAATGGTTGAGTCGATTGCATTGTTTGTTTGTTGTTAAGAGTGGCATGGTAGAATGGAGAGAAAAGGTGGTAGATTTTGTAGCTGGTTTGTAGCATTAAGTTGCTCAAATTTAAGTATAAATAGCGGCAACTCCTCTACCTTTGGTTACACTTTTCCATTTTGATTTCTCCATTCGTTATTCTATTGTAGTTTTCTGTGCAAGTGTATTTTTGAGAGATTTTGTGAGAAAGAGAGTTCTCTTGAGAATTTGCAATTGAAAAGAGTTTTTTGAGAGGATAGAGTTTGGAGAAAGGTTGATCTTAGAAGGATTATCAAGTGGGATTGTGGAAGTTGAGCTTGGAAAGCAGAAATATTAGTTGGAGTTGTAATTCCAGGCATGTTGATTTCTATTACTTTATTCTTTTATGATTCAAAGTAATAGAAATCAACATGGTTTCAAAGTAAATGATTTTAGGTTTTTTTTTATTGTTTTTAAGTTTCCTAAGGTCATTTATGACCATTTTGAATCATATGGGTTCATTTTGGAGTGTTTAGATGGATTTTGATTAAAAATGTAAAAATTGTCAAATGTTGCTAAAAGTTGTCATGCAACTTTGTCCAAGTGGAAAAAAAGCAAGAAATTGTTACATGCAAAGAAAGAAATGTTACTAATTAGTTAGAATTGGTCTTAAATGTATGCATGTACCCTCCAAGGTCGAATGGAGAAGGAAGAACCAATTTTGAAGTTTTTTGTGAATGAAAACAAGAATTTTTGTGCATTTTCTAGCATTCCAGACCTGTTCTTTCCTATTGTATGGATTTTTACTTGCTTGTAAATATGGGATACTTCCTAGAGAAGATGGAAAAATGAGATATCTTTCATTTTCAATTGGTTTGGTCAATTTTTGTTATGATTTGCAAAAGTTATAGCATTTTTGGTGTCAATAGTTGTAGATTTTTCACTGTTTTGCAGCAAGAAATTATGCTTGTACGGATTTGTATGACTTGTAATGGCTAGGGAAATCATTTTAAAAGTTAGAGATATGTTTTAGCATTCAAATTATTTTGGTTTGGTCTCATTTGGAGTTAATTTGTGAAAATTATGACAAAAATGCTCTAGGTGGTCATGTTCAGAAATTAGGGTTTCCAATTTGATGAAAAAATTCATTTCTCATGATCCGTACAGTGAAAAATTCTATAAAATTGTAGAATTTTTTTTTTTCATGTCTTTATTCATATCTCCAATCTTTAGGCCAATATTTTATGGGCTACAAGGTGAAATAGTTGAATGTGTGTCTCATTTTTCAAGGAAATTGTCATAAAACCCTAGTTGCTAAAGGGTTAAACAAATCTTTGCATAGTTTGATAATGGTTGAATGTAGAATCATTGAGACATGTTATGGAAAGATGGAAATTTCCAAGAACTCATGTGTAACATTTTTTTCGCTTGTTGAATACCTATTAGGCCATTGTCGCAATATTTCCAAGATGAACTAGGATGCACCTAGTTATGCTTTGTGATGAATCATTGTATCAAATGTGTTAATTGAATCAAGTTTAATCATCTCCTTCCTCTACATCATTTTGGTCTCAGAGCCCGAAGATCTGGGCAAGAGAAGTTTTGGAAATTGTGTGTTTCTTTTGACAAGTTGAAGTAAAGAACCTGAATACCGAAAGACTAGGTAGTGAGGAAAAGGAAAGGAAACCTCTAGGTGAGGTATCACAAGTAGCATGGATCAAGAAAAGAGGAGAGACGACAAGAGATGAAGCAAAAAACTTGGAAGGAGAAGATGACAGTCAATAAGATAAGATCAAATTTTGAAAGAGATATGGCAGAGTTTGAAAGATGCATTAAGCTTACAATGCAGCAGTGTCTTGAGAAAGTATATCAAGAAAATGTTTGGAATTGGCCAATGAGAAAGAAGGTGAAATGGCCCATAAAGGTGATTATTAAAAAAATAAGGAAGCAAAGGATAGCTATCTTGGAAGGTGAAGGTGATACAATAGTAGCATGCCTTTTTGAAGAGGCGGAAGGAGAGATTGCAACGATGTTTGCTCCTTTGGAGGACATGGAATGTGTGGGACAACAATGTGAAGAAGAGGAAACTCATGAAAGAGTTGATACCTTGGAGATTACAATAGCATGTATGGAGGAAAATATTGAAAATAAAGAAGATATGGTAGCATATGACTGTCTTTTTGAAGACATGAATGAAGAGGTTAAGTGTGGAGTTACATCCATGATAACACATCCTTTGGAGGATGAAGAGAAAGAATTTGCAGTAAATGAAAACATAGAGATGACATAACTTGAAGAGCCTCATTATGATGAACAAGTGGATGAAGAAGATAATGATCTCATATGGAAAGAGGAGATGGAGAAAATAAGCAAGTTGCTTGAAGGAGGCTTGATAGAAGGACATGAAAGCATGGATATGGCAGGGATAAATGATGACAAAGAAATTAGGACAGCAACGACAAATGAGGTAAATAATGCATATTTTGATTCTAATTCATTTGAATTGAATAATGAAATGATGGAGAATAAACAAGAAGAAGGTGGACACATGGAAAGTTTCAATTACCATGATAATTTGTACGAGGAAGCTACAAATTTGATTATTGGTCATGAGTATGATTTGTTGGATAAATAAATTGAACAGTGTGGACAATTGTTCAAGCATGCCCACTTGACAGAAGATGAAAAAATGGACAGCAATAATGAGGAATATGACAAAGAAATAGAATTTTGGAGTCTTGTAGTTGAGAAGAAGATTATCAGGAGGTCCAAAAAGCAAGCATGATACAAATGTGTGAAGATCAAGGCACCTGGAGCAGATCAAGAAAAGCATGGAGAATAGCTCCACATGCAGTACAATTAGAAGAAGAGAAGGGAAATCAGACCATCATTTGAGATGGAACTCAAATTCCTTTTCCCTAGGGAGTATGATGCAGGGGCATCTTTTGATGCATTTTGAGTCATGTTGCAAAACTTTGGATTTTAGGTTTTTTTTTGTGTTTTTAATTTTCCTAAGGTCATTTATTACCATTTTGAATCATATGGGTTCATTTTGGAGTGTTTAGAGGGTTTTTGATTAAAAATGTAAAAATTACCAAATGTTGCTAAAAGTTGTCATGCAACTTTGTTCAACTGGCAAAAAAGCAAGAAATTATTACATGAAAAGAAATAAATGTTACTAACTAGTTAGAATTGGTCTTAAATGTATGCATGTACCCTCCAAGGTCGAAATGGAGAGGTGAGAATGGATTTTGAAGTTTTTTGGTGAATGAAAGCAAGCATTTTTGTGCATTTTCTAACATTGCAGACCTGTTCTTTCCTTTTGTACAGATTTTTACTTCCTTGTACGAATGGGATACTTCCTGGAGAAGATGGAGGAATGAGATACCTTTCATTTTCAATTGGTTTAGTCAACTTTTTTTTATGATTTGCAAAATTTATAGCATTTTTGGTATCAATAGTTACAAATTTTTCACTATTTTGCAGCAAGAAATTATGCTTGTACGAATTTGTATAACCTATAATGGTTGGGGAAGTCATTGGAAAAGTTAGAGATATGTTTTAGCATTCAAATTATTTTGGTTTGGTCTCATCTGGAGTTAATTTGTGAAAGTTATGACAAAAATGCTCTAGATGGTCATGTTAAAAAATTAGGGTTTCCAATTTAATGAAAAAATTCATTTCTCATGATTTGTATGGTGAAAATTTCTATAAACTTGTAGAAAGTTCTTTTTTCATGTCTTTTTTCATATTTCCAAGCCCTAGACCAAGATTTGATGGGTTGTGAGGTGAAATAGTTGAATGTGTGTCTCATTTTGCAATAAAATTGTGGTAAAACCCTAGTTGCTAAAGGGTTGAACAAATATTTGCATAGTTTGATAATGGTTGAGTGTAGAATCATTGATACATGTTATGAAAAGACTGAAATTTCCAAGAACTCATGTGTAAAGTTGTTTCCCCTTGTTAAATTCCTATTAGGCCATTGTAGCAATGTTTCCAAGATGAACTAGGCTGCACCCAGTCATGCTTTGTGATGAATCATTGTGTGGACATGAAAATTGTAATCCTTTGGAGATAGTACAATCTGTGGTCTAATTTAGTCCTATTTTAGACATCCTTGCATTAATTACCCCTTAAAAATTGCATTTATAGGCCCCTAAGACTCATTATTTTGGACTTTAAGGCCTATTCCACTCACAAGTCATACAAATCCCAACAAGCAACATTCAAATAATGCAAATTCTAGAAAAGCCACCTCAAAAACCCCTGGTGGGACTAAGTCACCTAGGGTGGCGACTTAGTCCCTTTTGAGAGATTTTTCACTTTTGAGCAAGAAAATCACCGACCTAATTCAAATCCCTAATGGATGTCGGCCTGTGAAGTTAAAATAATGAATAATTAGGTGTTGATGCCTATAAATATATGTTTTTAGGTCATTTTCAACAAGCAAATTCAAAAATCAAGTGTCGAATATCTTTCACAAGAAGATTTATTAGTCTATCTACAACAAAGTTGAAGCTTTAGGCCAACAAGTTAGGGTTTTTGTAGGTCTTCAAGCTCACTTTTTGTTGAAGATCTCACATTGCAAGGGATTGATCAAGGATGTCTATGGAGAATCATGGAGAAATCTAGGTTGAGGAGATGCAAGTAGCCATCAAATCAATCCTAAGGACTTGTTTTCAAAGTGATTCCATCTTCCATCTTCTCTCTATTTTTAGCCTAAGGAAGGTTTGCATGTCATTAAGATTCATTTATAATGTCATTTAGTGTCTCTTAGAATGAGTCTTGCAATGTTCTAAATCCATTTATGCATGTTATTCTTGCATATTAGAATAGGGTTGCATCTTATTTTTAGACTTCCTAGTCTTAGACACACTTAGGGCAAGGGTTTTATGGTGATTTTATCTCTTTCAAGGTTTAAATACCAACTAGGGGTTTGACCAAGGCAAACCCCCCATCAAAAATCAATTTATACTCTACTTTGCAGGTATTTTCATAAGTTAAGATCTGGGTTTCCATCAGAAAATAGAGTGCAAACAGTGGGCTTCCATTTCCACTTTCGGATTTGCAGAAAATCCAAAGTGGACTAAGTTGCCAATAGTGGTGACTTAGTCCCACTACATTGGTTTCTCAAAGTTTTTTGTAGTTCTGGATACCCATTTGGCAAAAACAGGTTCCTGAGTAGTTTCCCTAATCTGGGACTAAGTCACTGTAATGACCAAAAGTTTCCATTCCATACAAAATAGAGTAAATGAGTAACATTCATTTCAATTAAGAGATAGGAGTACATCCATCACGTGATATATCCATAACATGTATATCAAGAGTTATCCAAAAATGCTCGAAGTAATTTCATGTAACATTATCAATGTACATACATGATTAAGGGTGTTACAAATCTTCTATTTCAATGATACAATAGACAAATCATTTATTCCAATGATACAATAAACAAATCATCTATTTCAATGATACAAGTTTACATAAATTTTATATTCATGAAATAAAGTTACAATGTACAATGGGTTATGCAAGCCATAAAGAAATAGTGTAAGAGATATATCCATGACAAAGTAAAGCTCTAATCCTCATCCGCCTCGACTCCATTGGTCTTCTTGCACCGAGGGACAAGAGTGTGGTTAAGGTGCCTTTTCCACCCAACCACAAAGCACATGACTTCCCCGGATTTCTTCCTGTCTCCAAGAAATCCCCAACCCTACTTGAGGAGCCTAACAACCTGGAACAATACAATAGGAGGGAACTCTTGATGCAAGTATGATGCCTATATGCATTCCTATGCTAAGAATAACATATTTCTTGCAACAGGAGGTGGCAAAGACCTACATAACATTTAATTCTAGGCTTTTTATTCCATCTATTTCAATGGTACATTGCTTGGCCAAGCATAAACAATATAAATGATAGTTTTAGAAAAGGTAAAACTATCGTCTCTATGGTTCCACCTTCGACATCTTGTCCTGGAAGTCTACTCATAAAGGAAATAAATAATGCATTTTCCACATAAATTCCATTCAGTTTAATAACATTCACTTACTCAAGCATTTTATCATAAACACATTTCATGGAATAGTTCATAAAATGACTTGTATAAGTACAATAATGAATTTCACAAATGATTCTACCATTTAGTTAAGCATTTCATTATTCAAATTAATTATTTTCAATGAATAAAACAAGTTTAAGCAATGAGTTCATTTCCATGTACATGCAAGATGTTTCTTATTCTAAAAGATTTAATCTAATTAATAATAAAAAGTACACCCACAATTAGCAATGTGTCTACTTCTAGATGTTTTTAATTTTCCTATACTCTTATGGCAATGTTTTGTCATGAATATATATTCAATTGTTTAGCTAATTGAGTGTATAAATTCACAAATTGTTTTGAATAAAAAAAAATATTAATTCAAAAGGAGTGTGATTCGTAAATGGTTTTAATAGATTGCAATGGGTTCTTTTCTAACTTTTATTGCATTCCAATGTATATTCAATTGAAGAGTTTAGTGTAAATAACAAGTTTCAATGTAAATTTGAAAATAAATTCCTCTCTAAACAATAGTGTAAGTATTCTCAGAAACTACATTTTCTTTTGCAGATATATATATATATAATTTTATTGTTCATTTACATATATACAAATGTTTATACATCCATGATATATATATATATATATAATTTTATTGTTCATTTACATATATACAAATGTTTATACATCCATGATATATATATATATATATATATATATATATATATATATATATAATTTTATTGTTCCATTTACATATATACAAATGTTTATACATCCATGTATATATATATATATATATGAATATTAAATATAATTAAAAGTACCTTACAATTTTAGAATGAAATCAACAATTACACAGTAATTTAGCACTATAACATAGAAAACATGGTATTTCCCCAGTCAGATTAACATCTACTCACCTCCATTCCAATGTTTGCTCATTCCAATAAGACCAAATACGTAGGCATGTTTGATTATTTATTTGAGCATATATATATATATATATTCTAAGATTTGACTTCATTGCAAGAAGAGATCAAACAAAATATAGTTCTAGCAAGTTAACCTATTGAAATCTGTCAATTACATTTCCAGATATAGGTGGGTTTATTGGTTCTCCATCCTCACAACCAATCTACAGTTATTTACTCAAATATATAGTTAAATATACATATATAGTTTACATTTAAACATCAAAAGGGCCTGTTTGAAAACACTTGAGGATTCAACACTAATAGTTAACATTAGATTTGAAAGCAAAGGGTGGTTAAAGTAAAGCCGACCTCCCCTCATAAATGAGGAAGCATTGCCTAAGAGTGAAGTGCCCCCTCCACAGGCCATGACCTGTGGAGGGCGCTACCCCCACAGGGAAGCCCTTCCCAAAATGGGGAGGGCATGGCTAGTAAAACCCCTCCCCCTTACGTATATACATTTCATTCTGTTAAATACAAGAAAAGCACCAAGTTTTATTTCGCCTACAACTTGGTTTTGATATAATATATGTATTTTATATATATAGTTAAATATATGTATTTGTTTGCACAACTCTGTGTAAATATATACATGTATTTAATTATATATAGGGTTTTTACAATCTAGGCAAAATTTAAACTTAAAGATTTCAATAAATAAATATGTATACAAATTTACACAATCTGAAGCAAAACTTCAATCAAAAGAATTCACACAGAATCTCAATTTGTAAAAAGAAAATATATTTGTTATGGAAAGGTTGTAAGAATTCTTTGTAAATAAAAAGGATTGGAAACATTGTACCAGTTTCACAGTTTATTATAGCCAACACTTCAAAATATAGAGGTCTACACAATGAGTTTCTTTTTTTAAAAAAAATTCAAATCTTTACGCAATCATAGAAATTCTTTTCTCACATTTTGTAATTTAAGGAAAAACAATGGGATAGATTTCCAAAAACCTAGATAATTCGCCTCCAGCAGAATTTGTTTTTTCTTTTACTTCATCTCCTGTAGCTTCCCTCCTTTGTAATTTGTTTCCTAAATAATCTTCCCTTCCTTCTTTCCTTGTACTTCTCCTCTTCTTTCCTTATTTCTATTCTACTGAAAGTTAAAAAGACACTTGATGGCAACCCTTTTTTTTTATATTTTTGCAGAGCACAAATCAAGAAGCGTATTCAAGAACTGTTCTTAATTTCATTAATCTTTTTTCCTTTTAAATTTTTCTTTCTCCATTTTCTAAACCTAATCTTGAAATAAAAATAATTAATTAATTAAAGAAATAAAATCTATTTGTTTTCATACTATTTCTTGATGATTTAATAAAAGGAGTTTCATCTCAACTAACTTATTTTCTTCCCGATGACTCTTTTCTCTTTACCAAAGAAAATTAACTTTTTAATTTCACTATATTTATTTATTTCAAATAATTAAATAAATGAACTCCCACTTTATTGCAAATAAAATAGTACATTTCCAATATAAATAATAATTTACCAACTAATAAACAACTTCAGTAAAATTATTTTCACTCAACAAGGCAAGTGCATTTGTCTGCATTATAAAATTATTTAAGCTAAGTTAATGTTTTTTATTTCCATCACACCTTTTTATTTCTACTTCTTAAATTAAAAAAAAATTAAGCATTCTTAAAAAAAACACACCATTATACATCTAATTAATTCTTCTACTTTGCTATACTTTTATTTCCGCTTCATAAAATTTTAATAAACACTTAGAAAACATACAATTACGCATCCAATTAAATTAAAACTACATGCATTTATATGACAATATGTGCACGTGTGTGTATGCGAGAGTTTTATTCCTATTGTACTCTTCCAAGAAGCTAACCTTCTCTCCTTAGCCACACCCTTGGTCTTCAACGACCTGCAACTCAATACACTCAAACACACATTAATAGATTAGTATCCACATAAAGATATAAATCAAAAATATCAAATCTTATGAACTTTAAATAACATTTTCCATTTCTATCATATTCAAAACAAATTGCATTCTAGCCATTCGACTACCTTAAATTAAAGCAACATTTCATATTTTATCACACCAAAACCATCATAGTATTCATTATGTATTCTACCACACACATCCAATCATATATCAAATCCACACAAATCCAAAAACAAGGAGCATCAAATTTTGAGATGTGACATCCTTCCCCACTTGGAAGAGACATCATCTCGATGTCTTATTACAACATCCACACAATAGAGTCTGAAGTATCAGAGTATCCTAAGTCTCAATATGCAAGAAAATAAAAAGTAAACTAGAATCTCAAATGAGGAAATAATTTGTCAATGTCCTCTACATTCTTCTAGGTGGCATTATCCATCAAATATTGGTCCCACTGGACCCTATACTGCATAATATCTCGATTGCGCAACTTAAAATTGTGCTCTTCCAGTATCCTGATGGGCTCCACCTATATCACTCTCGGGTCCTGTACCTGCAAGGCACACCAGTCAAGGATATGAGCAATGTCTAGATGATAGGGCTTAAGCACTGAGACATGAAAGACATTATGGATCCAGGATAGAGCTAGTGGCAGAGCAAGTCTGTAACCAACCGGATTAATGACCTCCAAGACATCAAAGGGTCCAACAAATCTAGGTGCTTGCTTTGAGTTCTTGCCAAAAGAGATTGAACTCTTTTGCGGCCGAACTCTCAAAAAGACCTTGTCTCCCACAGAAAACTATATGAAAGTCCTGTTCTTATCTGCAAGGCTCTTCTATTGATCTGACACTTGTTTTAGCTTTTCTTTGATGAGCTTCATTTGATCTTTTATCTCCCTTAACATTTTAGGTCCAATCACAATCCTGTCCTCCACCCTATCCCAACTGATGGGTGTGCGACATTTATGTCCATACAAAGCCTCGAATGGTGCCATACCCAAAAAGGCGTGGTAGGAGTTGTTGTAGTAAAACTCTACTAATGGAAAATAATCCTCCCACTTATGCTGTTCCATACAATACATTCAGAGGAGATCCTCCACAACCTGATTCACCCTCTCTGACTGACCATCGGTCTGAGGATGATATGCAAAATTGAAATTTAGTTTGGTTCCTAGGGAAGAATTCAGTGTAGTCCAGAATCTGGAAGTAATACGAGTGTCACAATCTGAAATGATAATCTCTGGCACTCTATGTAGTTGGAAAATATCCTGCACAAACTTCCTTGCCAAAACCATCGAACGATCCTTGAGGTTCCCAAGGATGAAATGAGCCACTTTAGTCAATTTTTCCACCACAACTAAGATAGTATCATGTTTGTTCATAGACATCAGCAACCCCTAAATAAAGTTCATAGTTCTCACCTGCCACTTATACTTTGGCCCCCTATGTGGGTATAAGAGTCCTGCTGGATATACATGCTCAGTCTTGACTTGTTGGCTTTCTAAGCATCGGGCTACAAATGCAGTTACATCTTTCTTAAGTCTTGTCCAGAAGTGTAAGGGCCTAAGTCCTTCTATCATCTCAGTAACACTGGGGTGCCCTGAGTATGGTGTGTTATGGAACTCCTCTAGAACCAACTCTCTCAATCCTGCAGAATTAGGAATATACATACAACCTTGGAACCTCAAGAGTCTATCTGACTCAAACACATATCCTACAAATTTGTGATCCAAAGGATTATGTCCTCGGGCTTGTTTCACCCTTTAAAAATGCTCATCCCTTGATAAGGCCTGAATTACCTGTTGCCTAAAACTGAATTTAATTGTAACCATGGTTGCAAGATGTCTTCTTGTACTCAAGGCGTTTACTACCCTATTTTCCTTTCCCTTAATGTACTCGATACCAAAGTCATACTCACTCAGACATTCCAACCATCGCCTCTAACAAGCATTCAAGTTAGGTTGAGTAAAGATCTACTACAATCCAACATGATCTATTTTCAACTCAAAAGGCTTTCCCAGGAGGTAGTGCCTCCACATCTAGAGAGCATGTATTATGGCTGCTAGCTCTAAATCATGGGGTGCATAGTTTAGTTCATGTTGTTTCAACTTTTTGGACTCATATGCCACCACTTGTCCTTCCTACATAAGGATTTATTCTACACCATCCCTTGATGCATTTATAATCACTGTGAAATTCCCATTTGGATCAGGTATGACCATAATAGGTGTAGAAGTGAGTTTCTGTTTGAGAAACAGAAAGGATTTTTCATATTTGTCACTCCACTCAAATTTATTCCCTTTTCTCTTGAGTGTTGTAATGGGCGTTACAATTGATGAGAACCCTTGGACAAACCTCCTATAATAACCAACAAGCCCCATGAAGCTACAGACTTTAGAAACATTTTGTGGTGCCGACCACTCTATTATTGCTTTGATTTTATTCAGGTCCATAACTATCCCATTAGCTGAAATAACATGCCCAAGATAGTGCACCTTAGACTGATAAAAGGTACATTTGGACATTTTTCCATATAACTTATGATCTCTCAGTCTCCGCAACACAATCCTTGAGTGCCTATCATGCTCTTCCTTTTGCTTGGAATATATCAATATATCATCAAGGAAGATTAGGACAAAATTATCCAAACAATCCTGAAAGACGCTATTCATCAAATTCATGAAGGTTACAGGGGCATTGGTTAGCCCGAATGGTAGCAC
Source organism: Sequoia sempervirens (assembly GCA_007258455.2). Classification (NCBI taxonomy): domain Eukaryota; kingdom Viridiplantae; phylum Streptophyta; class Pinopsida; order Cupressales; family Cupressaceae; genus Sequoia; species Sequoia sempervirens. Next base: position 429,330,299 of record VDFB02105785.1, on the reverse strand, counting down.
TGTGAATTCGTAGTGCACGTACCTTGTCCTGAAAGCAGTCTTGTGAATATATTCATCTTTCATTCTCAACTGATGGTATCCCAATCTAAGGTCAATTTTCAAGAATACCTTGGCATCTTTTAACTGATCAAACAAATCATCAATACAAGGGAGCATGTATTTGTTCTTGATAGTAACCTTGTTAAGCATCCTATAATCAATGCATAACCTCAATGTCTCATCTTTCTTTTTCACAAATATAACAGGGGCTCCCCATGGCGACACACTTGGCCTAATGAAACCCCGCTTCAAAAATTCCTCCAATTGGGCCTTTAGTTTGTATAACTTTGTGGTGTTCGTCCTGTACGGTGCTTTAGACTGAGGTTCCACTCCTAGTAGCAAGTCTATAGAAAAGTAAAATACACACTTAGGCGGTAGCTCAATCAACTCATCAGGAAAAACATCCTGAAATTATTTTAGTATAGGATGATCATTGATTGATGACTCTATCTCCTCAAGGTCCTTGACCTTTATTGCATAAATAGTGCATCCCTTCCGACTTTCCTTCTTTAATTGCATGACAGAGACCTACCTAAGCTCCAAAGGCCTTTTTACACCACAAATTTCAACATGGTTTCCTTGATCATCAAGACACTTTACTATTTTCTCTTCGCAATAAACAAGAGCCTTATGTTTAGTGAGCCAATTTATCCCTAGAATTACATCATAAGACCCCAAAGGTGCTACATATAAATTGAATTGTGTTATGAGACTAGGGAGTTCAAGTTCACTACAAAATAGGCATTACTCTACCTTCCTCTCTACTTGGTTCCCATATTCTACTTTCCATGAATTTTCCATATAGCCCGGTTTAATAGATAATATAGATATAACATGAGGATCCAGAAAACTATTAGTGGCACCAATATCAATCAAAATGGAAACAAAACATCCAAATAGTTTACCTGATAGCTAGATAGGTGTAGCCTAATAATCGGCTTGAAAATTATCAACCACTGCATGGATATGATGTTGATTCCTATCATTTTGAATGTTCCTCCTTTGAGGGCACACACTAGCGTAATGCTCACCACCACAAGTATAACAACGTCCACGGGGTGCCTTTGGTATTTCAAAAAAATCCCTCTTGTTATTATTGTTTTTTTTATAATTAGCCTTTTTTTTGTTGCCCTGATTCCCATCATTTTGATCCTGAGAATTATTCCTCCTCTTTAGATTCCTAATATGTCTATTATTATTGCCCAGATTACCCTAATTGCCCTGGTTACTCTAATTATCCTGATTTCTGTTACCTTGACGGTTACCTTGGGGTTTCTTTTTGCCATACTTCGCATCTCTACTTTTCCTATAGTTTGCAACCTGCTGCATTTTATGTTCCTGCTTAAGTGCCAATTCAAAGGCTTAATCCATGGTGGCAAGTCTATGCATATCCACCTCATTTCCAATTTGAGGCTTAAGCCCCATAATGAATTTTTGAATCCGAAATCTTTTATCATGTTGGTACTGGGGTATGTACTTAAGCAAGTGAGAGAATTTCTCCCAATATTGTGTCACTTTCATTCCTCCTTGAATGAACACCTAGAATTATGTCATATTTTTATCAAAATAGGACTCTGGAAGACACCTCTTTCTAAATACCTGCAAGAATTTCTCCCAAGTTACCTTACCATTCAAAAATTGTCTATCAGCTCTTTCATTCTCCCACCAAGTGGCAGCTTCACCGGTCAGCTAGTATGACACCCATTTAGCCTTAGTTTCATCAGACAAGTTTCATAGGGAAAAATACCTCTCCATCTCTATGATCCAAGCCTCTTCTCCATCCCCAAAAGATTTTCCATCAAACTTTGGTGGCACGACCTTCTTGAGGTCCTTACCCAATTCTTCAGCTACCTTCCCTAGCTTACTTTGATTTCTTTCAGTCTCATGGTTTTCTCCATTTGGTTCATTTATGTTGTTTTCACTTTCACTAGGATTCAACCCAAATGGCCCAATTTGTCTTGCATGTTCAAGGTTATCGATCCTAGCCTCTTGTCTACTCAAAATGGCCAATATTTGATCCAAATTATCATTGGGATCGCCACAAGATCCTCTTCCCCGTTCTTGTTGATAGTATCTAACATCCATTAGGAGTTACCCTAGAAAAACATAGCATCAAGCATAATTAGGCATAGGTCCTAGAGTTGAACCTTGCTGCTCTGATACCAAAAATGCAATGACCAAAAGTTTCCATTCCATACAAAATAGAGTAAATGAGTAACATTCATTTCAATTAAGAGATAGGAGTACATCCATCACGTGATATATCCATAACATGTATATCAAGAGTTATCCACAAATGCGCAAAGTAATTTCATATAACATTATAAATGTACATACACCATTAAGGGTGTTACAAATCATCTATTTCAATGATACAATAAACAAATCATTTATTCCAACGATATAATAAACAAATCATCTATTTCAATGATAAAAGTTTACATAAATGTTATATTCATGAGAAATAAAGTTACAATGTACAATGGGCTATGCAAGCAGTAAAGAAATAGTGTAAGAGATATATCCATGACAAAGTAAAGCTTTGATCCTCATCCACCTCAACTCCACTGGTCTTCTTGGGCTGAGGGCCAAGAGTGCAGTTAAGATGCCTTTTCCACCCAACCACGAAGCACATGACTTCCCTGGGTTTCTTCCTATCTCAAAGAAATCCCCGACACTGCTCGAGGAGCCTAGCAACTTGGAACAATACAATAGGAGGGAACTCTCAATGCAAGCTTGATGCCTATATGCATTCCTATGCTAAGAATAACATATTTCTTGCAACAGGAGGTGGCAAAGACCTACATAACATTTAATTCTAGGCTTTTTATTCCATCTATTTCAATGGTACATTGCTTGGCCAAGCATAAACAACATAAATAATAGTTTTAGAAAAGGTTCAACTATCATCTATGTGGTTCCACCTTCAGCATCCTGTCTCGAAAGTCTACTCATAAAGGAAATAAATAATGCATTTTCCACATAAATTCCATTCAGTTTAATAACATTCGCCTACTCAAGCATTTTATCATAAACACATTTCATGGATTAGTTCATAAAATGACTTGTATAAGTACAATAATGCATTTCACAAATGATTCTACCATTTCGTTAAGCATTTCATTCTTCAAATTAACTGTTTTCAATGAATAAAATGAGTTTAAGCAATTAGTTAATTTCCATGTACATGCAATATGTTTCTTATTCTAAAAGATTTAATCTAATTAATAATAAAAAGTACACCCCCAATTAGCAATGTGTCTACTTCTAGAGGTTTTCAATTTTCCTATACTCTTATGGCAATGTTTTGTCATGTATATATATTCAATTGTTTAGCTAATTGAGTGTATAAATTCACAAATTGTTTTGCATAAAAAAAATATTAATTCAAAAGGAGTGTGCTTCATAAATGGTTTTAACAGATTGCAATGGATTCTTTTCTAACTTTTATTGCATTCCAATGTATATTCAATTGAATAGTTTAGTGTAAATAACAAGTTTCAGTGTAAATTTGAAAAGAAATTCCTCTCTAAACAATAGTGTAAGTATTCTCAGAAACTACATTTCCTTTTGCATATATATATATATAATTTTATTTTATTGTTCATTTACATATATACAAATGTTTATACATCCATATATATATATATATGAATATTAAATATAATTAAAAGTACCTTACTTACAATTTCAGAATGAAATCAACAATTACACAATAATTTAGTAGTATAACATAGAAAACTTGGTATTTCCTGAGTCAGATTAACATCTACTCACCTCCATTCCAATGTTTCTTCATTCCAATAAGACCAAATACATATGCATATCATTATTTATTTGAGCACACACACACACACACACACACACACACACACACACACACACACACACATATATATTCTAAGATTTGACTTCATTACAAGAAGAGAGAAAACAAAATATAGTTTCAACAGGTTAACCTATTGAAATCCGTCAATTACATTTCCAGATATAGGTCGGTTTACTGGTTCTCCATCCTCACAACCAATCTACAATTATTTACTCAAATATATAGTTAAATATACTACATATATAGTTTACATTTAAGCATCAGAAGGGCCTGTTTGAAAACTCTTAAGGATTCGACACTAGCAGTTAAGGTTAGATTTGAAAGCAAAGGGTGGTTAAACTAAGGTCGTCACCCCCTCATAAAGGTGGAAGTACTACTTGGGAGGACAACGCCCCCTCCACAAGTTATGACCTGTGGAGGGTGCTTCCCCCACAAGGCAGCCCTTCCCAAATTGGGGAGAGCACAACTAGTAAAACCCCTCCCCCTTACGCATGTACATTTCATTTTGTTAAATACAAGAAAAGTGCCAAGTTTTATTTCGCCTGTAGCTTGGTTTTGATATAATATATGTATTTTATATATATAGTTAAATATATGCATATGTTTGCAAAACTTTGTGTAAATATATACATGTATTTAATTATAAATAAGGTTTTTACAATCTGGGAAAAATTTAAGCTTAAAGATTTCAATAAATAAATATGTATACAAATTTACACAATTTGAAGCAAAACTTCAATCAAAAGAATTCACATAGAATCTCAATTTGTAAAAAGAAAATATATTTGTTACAAAAAGGTTGTAATAATTCTATGTAAATAAAAAGGATTGGAAACATTGTACTGGTTTCACAGTTTATTACAACTGACACTTCAAAATACAGAGGTCTACACAATAAGTTTCTTGTTTTTTTAAAGATTCAAATCTTTACACAATCATAGAAATTATTTTCTCACATTTTGTAATTTAAGGAAAAACAATGGGAGAGATTTCCAAAAACCTAGATAATTTGCCTCCAGCTACATTTGTTTTTTCTTTTACTTCGTCTCCTGTAGCTTCCCTCCTTTGCAATTTGTTTCCTGAATAATCTTCCCTTCCTTCTTTCCCTGTACTTCTCCTCTTCTTTCCTTATTTCTATTCTACTGAAAGTTAAAAAAAACACTTAATGGCAGCCATTTTTTTTTTGATATTTTTGCATAGCACAAATCAAGAAGTGTATTCAAGAACCATTCTTAATTTCGTTAATATTTTTTCCTTTTAATGTTTTCTTTCTCCATTTTCTAAACCTAATCTTGAAATAAAAATAAATAATCAATTACAGAAATAAAATCTATTTATTTTCATACTATTTCTTGATAATTTAATAAAAGAAGTTTCATTTCAACTAACGTATTTTCTTCCTGATGACTCTTTTGTCTTTACCAAAGAAAATTAACTTTTTAATTTCACTATATTTATTTATTTCAAATAATTAAATAAATGAACTCCCACTTTATTGAGAATAAAATAGTACATTTCCAATATAAATAATAATTTACCAACTAATAAACAACTTCAGTAAAATTATTTTCACTAGACAAGGCAAGTGCATTTGTTTGAATTATAAAATTCTTTAAGCTAAGTTACTATCTTTTATTTCCATCACACCTTTTTATTTCTACTTAAATTAAAGAAAATTAAGCTTTCTTAAAAAAAACACACCATTATACATTTAATTAATTCTTCTACTTTCCTATATTTTTATTTCTACTTCATAAAATTTAAATAAACACTCAAAAAACATACAATTACACATCCAATTAAATTAAAACTACATCCATTTATATGACACTGCGTACACGTGTGTGTATGCGAGAGTTTCATTCCTACTGTACCCTTCCAAGAAGCTAACCTTCTCTCCTTAGCCACACCCTTGGTCTTCGATGACCTGTATCTCAATACCCTCAAACACACATTAATAGATTAGTATCGACATAAAGATATAAATCAAAAACATTAAATCTTATGAAATTAAAATAACATTTTCCATTTCTATCATATTCAAAATAAATTGCATTCTAGACATTTGACTACCTTAAATTAAAGCAACATTTCATATTTCATCACACCAAAACCATCATAGTATTCATTATGTATTCTACCACACACATCCAATCATATATCAAATCCACACAAAGCCAAAAACAAGGAGCATTGGAGTTCGAGACGTGACAATCGCCCAACTTGGCATAAGTGTCGCAGTTGGCCAGAAAATTAGATTTTCAAGAATTTCATAGGCATTTGCAATCTTCATTTCAGCTTTTATCAATTTCCAAGTGCACTATTTTTGTTTAGCATCTTTATCTTGTTCATTATTGCATTTAATCTATCTTTTTGCATATCACAATGTGTTTTCAAACAACTTGCATTTCTTAGGTTTTACACTAATAATTCATTTCCTTTATCAGTTTGTTGCATTTAGGCATACTCCATCCATCCTTGCATTGATTTTGAGTGTATATATTGTCCATTTTGGCCCATCTTTCTCCTTTTAGGTGGAAAACCCTATAAGTGCAAGAAAGCATTTGGGTGCCAAAAATCTTTGTAATTGTATCAAATGTATCAATTGAATCAAGTTCAAGTATCTCCTTCCTCTGCATAATTTTGGTGTCAGAGCCTGAAGATCTGGGCAAGAGAAGTTTTAGAAATTGTGTGTTGCTTTTGACAGGTTGAAGTGAAGAACCTGGATGCCAAAAGACTATGTAGTGAAGAAAAGGAAAGGAAACCTAGGTGAGGTATCGCAAGAAGCATGGATCAAGAAAAGAGGAGATACAACAAGAGGATGTAGTAGAAAAATCATAAGGAGAAGATGATAGTCAATAAGATAAGATCAAATTTTGAAAGAGATATGGGTTCATTACTTGAAATTTAGTAATGTTTCTTTGTAATACAATGGGAAATTTTGAAATGAGATTGCTTCATATGTGCATCTTGTTAATCAATTAGAAAAGAAAAATGTATTACCTAAATGTTAGTATCTTAAACTATTCAAATGTGGGTAAAACATAGCAAAATAATTGGGTACAACAATGGGCATGTTACACGTAGTGTGGTGTAGGGTACAATATCATGCCCGACGTTACTCACCATGTACTCTTTTCTTATTGAGGTGACATATATTCCTTGTTAGGACCTCATCCTTCTAAGGTAATGGGTGTTAAGGTGGTACACAATCTTAGCATACCCTAGTTACTCATTCATTTAAGGTATTACGCTTCGGCGAGTGAGCCTCCACTAATTCAATACACCTTTTACTACTAATTAAGTTGTGTTACTTGATGTGTTTTCTTGTAAATACCAGTGAATAGCCATTATATCACATTTTTCATTAAACTCGTGAAATTGTCTAAAATGCACCTTGGAGTCAATTTTACATGTTTTTCTTTGTTGTGTGATATCTTTTTCCAAACAAAAAAAAATCCAAATCAACCTTCAAAAAAATCCAATCAATAAAAAACCTTACGCAAAATTTAGGTTCAGCTATAGAATCACACTTCTATGTTACAATGACACATTTGTTGTCATTGTGGTGCATTTGATAACTACTATTATCAACTTGACTCTTTTACCATAATCACAACACCACATTTGCTTTAAAATCAATAGTTGTGAGTAACTTGATGCTTTTGACCAAAATTGCTCTATGTCAGTTTGAAACCCTTGGTTTTGCATAGTGACACTTTTGAAACATATTAACACTTTTGATAAACTTAGCGATGTTTTTGCCATATTTTAATGCTTTTTCCATAACTTGTCACTTATGATTAGGGTAGTTCACCACTTTTGACATCATGTGAGATGTTTGATAATTATAATGATGCTTTTGAAATACAAAGCGATGTGTTTAACAATCAAATTAAAATTTCCAAAATCCTTAAAATTCTAGTCTCCAAATTTCAACAAAAAATTAAACTAGGATTTGAGACCTGTGTTATAGTAGACTTGTAACCACCATACCTCATTCATACAACAAACAAAATTTTCATCCTCATCTCTAACCATTTTCTTCATCTTCGACTTTTAGAGTTACACCCCTTTAGCTTTTGGACAACCAATGATATTACAATCATCAACAAAAGTTTACTCCGCCAATTACCAAAATCAGTCATAGTCTTACTTAGATCTCCCATCCTATCTCCTAGTTTATATTTTTTCTTAGAAAACTATCATTTCACTTGTACATAGTTGAATTAGCATCAAAATTTGTGAGAAAACTAGCTTATTGGTCTCATCTACCTCTAAGTTGTTAAATTCACCATCATTGCTTTGCTTGGACTCATTAGTCTAGTACAAGTAAAGACCATTCTTTAGCACCATATCAAATGGAGATTTAACTTCACCTTGATTTTTGGAGTTTTTCTTATCTCCCATTAAACCAAAATCATCAACATCGACCTTTGTCTAAATCTATCTAGTATAGATCTCATAAGTCTAATATTAAAATAAATCTTCATCCATATCATGTAATCAACCTTCACTTACATCCTATCTTCCATAAGTTCATTTCATTATATGCCTATTACAAGGTCCCAACATAAGAATACCGTGGAGTCCAATCCAAGTAGTTCAAATGTTACCATGCCTATGACTACTATCGATACAACATTCAAGATGCCTAGTGATATATTCAATCCATGTGCATATCAAACACTACAACAACCAACCCAACAATAACCAACTCAACAATATCAATATCAACACATCCTCATATAAGACATTACGAATGAATCCAAGTTATCTAGTGAATTCAATAAGGAATAACTTTTGAAAATACAATAAAATCCCTCTTTATCTAGTAAACTTGATTCCCTTATTTCTATGGATCACAACTCTTACTTTATTAAACTTGTATAAAATGGTGCCAAAATACCCTCTAATTATAACATTACAATAATAAGAGAACAATCTCAAAGCAATGTCATGACAACTAGTATGCCTATACATGAGAACATGCCTATGGTGCACATTATCATTAAACAAATACCACCAAATCCCATGCCAAACATACCAAGTCAACCTACGATACCATCATATGACATGAATTCTATATTAATTTCTAAATAATTTATGAATCCACTAACCAAAATCAAACAACCCCAAATCCACCAAACACAAACATCCCACCTTCCTCAACATACAAATATATACAAACAAACCAAAATATACCATACCTCCCAAACTATACAAATAGCCCTTTTACAACCCTAATTCCTACACCATTTGTGCCTCCTAGCATTCCAAATGCTACACAAACATCCAACACAACTAGGAGCACAAACAATCCTAATAACTCAAGTCAACCTTCCAACTCACAAACTCCATCATTTTCCATCACAAAACAAAATTCCACAACTACCATACCAAGAAACTATAGTGTATCACATCTTACACCAACACCCACACCTCAACAACAATTCATACAACGAAAATCTAATCCTCATCAAATCCCAAGCACATCTCAACAACAAGTCATACACCAAAATCATAACCCTCATCAAAATCTAAGCACATCTAATTTACCACAATACGTTAAAAAAACTCAAACAACACCCCAACCATAATATGTTAAAGAATATCAAGCAACACCCCAAACACAATACATTCAACAACCTCAAGCAATAGCCCAACCACAATACGTTCAACAACCTCAAACAACACCCTAACCATGATACGTTCAACAACAACCAATCACACCACAACAATAACATGTCCCACAACAACAATATACCACACCTCAACAACAATATATCCATTGAAAATAAAACTTACACCAACAATAGCAACATCCATCATACAATATATATAACCTTACATGTGGATACAACAATACATAACATCAACACATACCATATAACTCATATAGCATACCCCAAAACATTACACAAAAACAAAACCCATCATATGATATGTCATCAATCCCACAACACCAAAAATACACTCCATCCCACCAACCTCAAAACACTCAACAAAATGACCTAACATCCCAAATTCAAAGTTTACACTAAACAATCACAAATATGCAACTAGGACATACAAAGAAAAATTATACGCTTGAGAACATTTGTCCATATCCATTTGATAGAAGCATACCTATGATACCTTTTCCTAAAAACTTTGAAATGCCAAAGTTTAATAAGTACAAAGGAAGAGGTGATCCTCATGAGCACACACAAGAATTCTATGTACCTTGTCTAGAGGTCTCCTACAATTATACATATTTAATGTGTATTTCCCCTTAAAGCTCGGGAAGACAAGCCATAGAATGGTTCTCTCATCTACTCTATGGTATCAAAACATTCAAAGAACTAGATAAAAATTTGTTATTCACTTCTCATATAATATAGAGCATGAAATCACTATGACTAACTTGTATAGCACCAAGCAAAACCAAGGAGAAACATTTTCCTCATTCCTACAACATTGGAAACATAAATATAGAAAATGTAAATAGCCAATACCTAAAAAGTAACTTGTCAATATCTTTGTCCAAAATATAAACACAAAAATTGGTTTCCATCTAATCATACAATGTACAAATACCTTTGAATAGATCACAGAGAAGGTGCTTGCTACTAAGGAGGCTCTTGTCACTAAGGGCCTCGTCAAAATATATAAAGACCATAGGGATCACACATCTAATTCTAATGATAAACATCACCTTTGGGCTAAAAACAAAAAATATCACCAATGATGGGGTAGTAGACACCAAATTTATGTAAAATATACAACCCCATCTAATAATCAACAAAGCAACCAAAACATGAATCCTCCAAGGGACCACTAAGACCTAATAACAACACTAGACAAAAATACACTCCCTTAGGGGAACCAATTGAAATGGTATTAAAGAAGTTGACTCAAACAAACCTCATCAAACTTCTAGAGTTTAGACATTATGATGAAATACAAATAAAACCCTCATGGTATAATTATAATGATTATTGTGAATACCATAACACCAAAGTGCATGAAACAACAAATTGTGTTAAACTAAAAAATAATCATACAAGATCTTATAGACCAAGGAGACGTCATTGTTAATCAATGTCCTGGAACTTTGGGAAACAATGACTTGGGAATCTACAAGAATCCAACCCTAGACCATGGTAAAGGAAACAATTCTAATAAAACAAGATACTATAACAAATTCAATTATTCCTATGATAATGTAGTAGGACATATCCAAGAACCTGATAATCACATCAACAATATTCATTGTTCACATGATGAGAAATTTGGCATATATCAAGATAATTTTTTAAAGTATGAACAAAACCATCCACCTATGTCTATCAATGGCTCATCCCAAAATAATGGTGTTCATTATGTCTTCGACCATAACATAAAACCCTCATTTGAATTCCTGATAAGTCATATTGAAGAATATTATCCATGAGAAGCCTCCATCTCATCCCAAAGACTTGCAATATCAATCTGCACCATATCCACCAAATCACTCACCTAATGGTGATACATTTCAATATATTTTCCAAGGGCTATCTGTGATATATAATAATGAACTCCAAGCTAATCCAAATCTTGATACAAGTCCAATCTATGATCAAGAAAATCTAGTCCATCCACTATCATTCCCCCCATCACCTACCATGTCCACTTAAAAATTAATTATCATCATGCCAACATTTTGAGACTACTGAAGAGTCCTTTGTTTGTATTTAATTATTAAACCTAGATCTATGTCAAGAACATAATCCAAAGCATAATAAAGAAATATTTGAAATAATTCAAGATCAAGTTATTCAAATTTTACAATCTCATCCCATCATTGATAGCAATCCCATATCTCCATAGCTTCCTAAAACTCTCATCAATTTGTTCCATCCCACTCATAAGCCAATAATTGATTCCATCATTATTTCGATAGCTTCCACTTCCCCAAATGAGACACTTGCTTCTACTGAAAACATAGATGATCTCCTTCTTGTTCATCCAAAATAGGAATCTCTCACTTTAGACATATTTGAAAATGATGAAGCTATAGTTGAGTTCACAAGACTCCATAGTGATATTCCAACAAATGACCATGAAAATGGTTTCTATATCAACTTTGAGAAGATAAAATCTTTTGAAGAACAATAAGAGTTCCTAAGTTTTAAAACTCATGTCGAAGATATTGATCAACAAGTGATAATAAATCCGATCAACATCCCACAAAATGATGAAGTACCAATAACCTATCAACTCAGACCAATCACCTTTGTCAAAGCAAGCTTTCTTACCAATGAGAAGACAAATACTATTGAGGGTTCCAATCAACACAAAAAAGAGTTGGCACCTTGTTTCTAAGACAAGACATATCCTGTTGCCAAAAAAATTTACCAACAAATACAGTATCAAGGGAAATGATTTGGCATAGATGAACAAGGTATTCTAGAACCAGTGTAATTTGTCGACAATCCTAAACATCAGGGTCTTGGTTATTTAGTGATTAAGAAATCTAACGATGTTAGCAACACCTCCATGATACCAGGGGGAATTTTATCTAATGCAAACATCAACAACATAGGAGTCATGAAGATTCCTTATAATGAAGTTTTTTCCAACACTCCAACTATCCATATCATAAACTGTCATTCCTGAATCTTTCCACCCACTAATTGGGACCAACAAAAGAAAAATACTTGTAAATAAAAATATCAAGATCAATTCATTGAAGCTAATAAATCAAAAATTAAAAGTGGACACATGAAACTCAAATGGATCCCAAAGAAAAATAAATCAAGTAAACTATATAATCCAAATTAAAATCCCATTGTCAATAAAACTATGGAGCCAAATAAAAAAAGTGTTATGTCCATCAAAAGTGTCCACCTATTTCAATAAAGTATTCAATACTGACAAACAAAGTGTATGAGAAAGTTGGTTCCCATCACAATCAAAATTTCATAGCCACACTCCATCATCAACCATCCAAAGTTTGGAAAATAAAAGATCCACAATCCAAGCTGCCTAATAATTCATCCACATCTCATACCCCCATCAACATCCAAAATCTGGCCTAAAATCCAAAAAGATCCCAAATACCAAATTCACAGTATCGTGGTGGCAACTCTTTATCATAAGGACTCTAATGACACTCTATCACGGTGTACGCAATTAGATAAGGCCAACTCTAGTATCAAAAAGGATCACAAGAACATTCAGGGGCTATATACAAGTGCCCTTATCTTGGCAAAGAAACTCCTCGAGGTAGGACATTATTGGCATGTCATGATAGTAATATCTACATCTACACCACCAAAAGGTTCCACATAGTCTATGATCACTCAAAAGGTTCAAAAAATAATAAATAAATAAATAGTAAAGATAAAAATCATCCTCTAGTGAAAACCATTTTTATGGAATTTTGGGCAAGTATCATGATGAGAACTTAGCAAACATATGTCATGTGTAAAATTAAGTATCTATGTGCACCATTCAAGTTGGGAGCATCTTATCTCATCCATCATGCTATCTTATCCTATCATTTCATCCATTCCATCCATAATAAATCTATTGTTTTATCCATTTAATACATTCTCATTCATCCTCATTATCCAACTTGATCTTGATAAATATTAGGTGCATACACTTCAAAAATTTATTTTGGAAAAATATTGGCATGGTCATCTCATGTGACCAATCCTATCTCATGTCATACCTTCACCTACTATCTAGCCTCATCCACATGGTCATATTGAGTAGGACACATTATTATATTGTGAGATAGTCTTTGGAAGTAAAATCTCTTGTCCTGGATCTATTTGCACATTCATCCATCACACTAATCCATTCATACAGTTAAGTGTCCCATACATTGCTAGACACTGGGGATGAGTGTCTACATCCTGCTTCAAAATAAATTTTGATATATTTCTTATAGCTCACTTAATGATTTGGGCACCTTTCAAAATCCAATAGCATCCTAATAGCTTAAAATCCAAAAACATCCAGATAATAAAAAATGTAAATAGCATCCAAATAACTAAAAAAATGAAAAACATTCAAATCACACAAAAACATCCAAATAGTCAAAATCCAAAATTATCCAAATAAAACAAAAAATCCAAAAATATTCAAATAGTCAAAATCTAAAAACATCCAAATATGTCAAAAACCCAAAACCATCCAAATATGTAAAAAAAAAAAAGTCAAAATCCAAAAACACTAAAATAACACAAAATCTAAAAAAAACCTTAAATAACACAAAAAATTCAAAAATAGCCTCAAATACTTCCAAACAAAAAGTTCAAAAACATTCAAAAATCCAAAAAGTTCAAAAACAAATCATCACAACTCACCCATTCACAATAAAATTGTCATCACACTCATTTTTGGCAAAGTAAACAAAATCAAATACAACAATTATTGAAACACAAACATTCATGGAAAATTACAAGTCTTGATCATTGTCAAAATAACATAGAAACCTCCATATCAATTGCCTAAATCAAATTCTAAACCAACATCAACATCCAACAACTGGCTTATTGGATATATCTTTCCTATAATAGGTATCATTACTTATCAACATCAACAATCTCTTTGGAAAGAGATATGATGGCTTTGATATGTATTTTCAGTCAGTCTTTTCTTTTGATTTATCTTTTGTCTCAATCCATCACTTACTCAAAGCCACCTTGATCTTCCATATCTTGGTGTGTCTAGAGGAGTACATAATGGGGCATAGTCATTGCTTTCGTTTACTATGCTTGTGGGATGTTCTTATAATACAACCATGGTGAAAACTTGCCTTGTGTATGTGGAGATAGTTTCAGGCACTACAATGACCTTTACATACATGTTCTTTATATATTTTGTGCATAAGTCCTAACTTTCTTTGAGGCTTAATTCTCTCACATGATCAAACATGGTTTTTGTATATCAGGTAAGAACAAAGATACTCCTATTTGTTTACAGAGTCAAAGTCCATGTAATAGATACAATGCCACCCTAGTTCTTCATACCTTGGTGCATAGTGTCTACTCTCTATATCAAAATAAGGATTGCTCTACATTCTTTACCATAACCTCAAGCAAAATCAAAATCATCCATCTATCTCGTATCTTTCATCTATTAATCTTATCTCTCCTACATTCAAGCATGATATCAAACCATCTAAAAAAATTTGTTACTAGCCTTGCTAAAAATCTTGATCCATTTTTATCCAATCAAACATCATTGAGATGTATCCTTCCCAATCTTAGTGTTGTTTAATTGCTAACAAACAATCATTGAGTTGTTCTTATCATCAACAACATTATCACTATCATCAATCAATCAAATTTAGCTTGGCTACCAACAAGATCTCAAGAGGTCTTTGATATCCTAATACATTAATTTCCCATCCTCTTTTCCAATTATAAATTCCAAATCATACTGATAATTATGGCTTTCTCAATATTCTATCAACATCATTATATTCATCTATGTCTCTCTAATCATCTATCTATCTATCATTATTCTATCTAAAATCATTTCATCTATCCTACTCATCATACTAACTATTATATCCATGTATCATGACATAAATGAAAAAATGTCCATCACATCTTGCATCCACCAAATCATTAGTACCATCATAACATCACATCACGCATCCATAATAATAACATCATACATCAAGCATAGTCATAATACACATCATCAAAAACATAAAAACAATCATAACATTGCATCATACATCATAACATCATAGCATCATCATTGTACATCACAAGGTCAAATAGAAATCATTAAATACATATATCAAGTCATATACATAATCTATCACATGCATGGTAACAATCCATAACATCATATGACATATATCAAATCACCTAAACATCTCATCTCATATCTCATATATCATTGAAAATTATTTCATGATACAAAATCAATATACATCATGATAGTGTAGGTTTTTTTTATTTTCCTTATGTTTGGGGTATTTATTTTTTCCTACACATATTATTTAAGCTTGCTTAGGTTTATTAGATGTGGTAATATGAGGACATGTGGCAAAATACAACAGCTACATGTGTCACTCTCTCCCCACACATGGGTAGTTGAGTTACACATCCTCTTTTGGCTTGTTGTGCCACCTCTCATAACCACTATTTTGTTTTTACCTGAGTAGTTTATGGGGTAGTTGGGTTTCTCACCCTCTTTTGGATTTATGTGCCACCTCTCTCCTATCTTCACTTGAGGAGGTTATGCCACATGTCTTTTCATTTACCAAGTAGGTGATAACCTCCCACCTTTTATGGGTAGTAGGAGTTAATGTACCTCTTGGATGTATTTTCCCTTATTCTTCTATATATTGGGCACTCTCCCCTCACCTTCACTAGTTCAGCAAGTTCAGCTGGTTCAACTAGTTCGGTGATCATTTTGTGAGAGTGATGAGAGTATTCTCAAAATTCTCTTGCAATGTTGTCTCTATTTTCTCTCTTTTAGATTTCTTCTCCATTCTACTATTTTTATTTTCAATCATTTGTTGAGTGGAGTGTATATGATCTACTACCGACAACAGATCCTGTCTTAGTTATTACAGAATCCAACATGGTATTACAGCAGATTTGTCTGGTATAGCTCATTATTTTTTCTGAGTTTGTTTTGAGAGATTTGAGAATAATATATTGTTGAAGTTATCCTCAAAAACCAAGTATGCTATTCTCCTGCATCCTCGAATGACCTAGAGAATTAGAACAGTTTAAAGGAAAAATAAACACTTGTTTAATCTGGTTTATATGTATGTGTTCCTGTAAGATTTGGGTGATTGCAAATTTTTGGTAATATTGGAGGCTTTTTTAGCATTTCTAGAGTGTCCAGAAGGCTTTATAAAGTCAAGATTGACTTTTACTTCACCAAAATCAGAGATTGGAGGACACAATAAAAATTAGAGTAAATTTTTTTCTAAATTTTTACTGGAGCCGTTTTCATTTTGACTTCAAAATTCTATCTTTCACTCATTTTTAGAAAAAAATGATTTCTGGGTTTTATTCCTAGGGTCGAAAAACCATCTGGGTAGTCATTACATTTTGCAAAAAGTTGATAAATTGTGCAGAAATCAATTAAAAAAGGGCATGAATCGTTTATAACGGGCAGATTTTGCACTGTTCTTCAAAGTTACATAACTTTTGCCTCAGGTGTCATATTTTCGTAAACGAGTACTTGACGGAAAGTTGAAAAGGAGCACTTTCCATTCACGAAGGTATTGATAAATTTTTTTTCCTCTTTCTATAAGATATTACAGGTTGAATCTGCTGCATTTTCTTACCTTCAGTAAATCATATCTTTCACTTTTGTAATCTATTTTTTCAAAAAGAAAAAGGTGTAAGAAAGATATTGAAGGGTAAATCACAGCTACAAGGCTTTATTTTTTCAGATTTTATTTCAAAATTAATTTGTATCAAATATTGTAATTTTGGCTATTAAGAGCCTTATAAGCCTTGTAATCTGGAAAAGCCTTGTAAAAGCACTAATCATAAAGTGCCGACATTGTAATATCTAGGGGGGTAATTTTTAATACTAGTGGAAAGGGGGGGTTCATTGTGTTGACTCTTGTTCACACATATTCTCTTTTTCACACATGATTTTATGCATCATGGTTAAAATTGTTTAATGAGGTTAATTGTAATCATGAACTGAGATAAAGTTCCACTATTGGGGTTTAATCATGGATATTAGTAATGAATTTCACAAATCTATTGTAAGGCTAAATTCAAAGAACTATTTTTCTTGGAAGAAAGGGATAAAGAATCAATGCCTTGAGTAGGATCTACTACCCTATCTCCTAGGACTCGTTCCTGAGCTAAGTGACTATGATAAGAGGAATGCATGGTTTAACAATAATGACATGGTCTATGGATTAATATGTCTTACTATATCTAAGGATATTTTGCATCATATTGAGCATATTGAGTGCCCTTTCATTGCATGGACCATCATCCAAAAGTTGTTTGGAGACATTGAATCTTCATCTGAAAGTGATGCTTCCTTGGATGACCAAGCACCTATTGAGATTCATGATGCCTCTTCTCAAGTGGAAATGTCTTCATTGAATGATCAGTTCATTGATACCCCATCACACACACCTGTTGCGGATTCAAATTCTAGAGATGCTTCTTTGAAAGTTTCCAATGATTCTTTGCAGCAGGACATTCGTTGTCTTTTAGATTTAGCTTGGGATGATCTCTTGACAAGTATTTCAAACTTGTTTATGCAGACACATATTGCAGATTTGGGAGACACTATTGATGATATTCATCTTCTCTACAATGAAGTTGAATTTTCTTCAAATGTTGTGAGGGATCACTTAGATCTTCCTCTTCATTCTCTACGTGATCATTCCTTACAATTTGACATAAGTGTGGATACTTTGGATCAACATTTGGAGGAGACTTCTTTAGAGGAGATATTTGAGTCTTTAGCTTATGCTCTACATCAATCTCTAGGAGATTATGATTTTTATCTTTAGTAGTGTGGCCTAGAATGGCTGATTTGATTGTGGTAGCTTTCAACATCGACATGGGGATACTTGAGCCGACTTCAGAGACTTCATTCATTCTGCACTTTCTTCCTACATATTCCTTCCAGGACTTGGGAGAAAGTGTGCATACAAATTTGGTTGTGTTTCTTCCTAAAGGGAGGAATGTTGTTCAACGATCATGGACCATCTTCTACATCCAATTTCGAGCATCTAACATTGGATCTCTTTAGGGGGATTCTTTGTCCTTCCACTTCATTTTCTCTCTCTATTTAGGGGGGGCTATTCTCTTATGGGGGGCTTCTTATTTTGGGGGGGATCTCTATGTACATAGGTACCTAACATGGCCTCATTTGCTAGGACCCATCTTTTCACCCACCTAAGCTACGCTTAAGGGGGGGTGATAGTGTAGGTTTTTTTTATTTTCCTTATGTTTGGGGTATAAATTTTTTCCTACAAATATTATTTAAGATTGCTTAGGTTTATTAGATGTGGTAATATGAGGACATGTGGCAAAATACAATAGCTACATGTGTCACTCTCTCCCCACACATGCGTAGTTGAGTTACACATCCTCTTTTGGCTTGTTGTGCCACCTCTCATAACCACTATTTTGTTTTTACTTGAGTAGTTTATGGGGTAGTTGGGTTTCTCACCCTCTTTTGGATTTATGTGCCACCTCTCTCCTGTCTTCACTTGAGGAGGTTATGCCACATGTCTTGTCATTTACCAAGTAGGTGATAGCCTCCCACCTTTTATGGGTAGTAGGAGTTAATGTACCTCTTGGATGTATTTTCCCTTATTCTTCTATATATTGGGCACTCTCCTCTCACCTTCACTAGTTTAGCAAGTTCAGCTGGTTTAGCTAGTTCGGGATCATTTTGTGAGAGTGACGAGAGTCTTCTCAAAATTCTCTTGGAGTGTTATCTCTATTTTCTCTCTTTCAGATTTCTTCTCCATTCTACTATTTTGATTTTCAATCATTTGTTGAGTGGAGTGCATATGATCTACCGACAACAAATCCTGTCTCAGTTATTGCAGAATCCAACACATCAAATGTGTGTGTAATGGGCTATCAAGAGCCATCAATATATATACATCATAAAAATAATGTGTCTACATAATGTATATGTACATCAAAGTATACAAATATGTAATCTACATGGAGCTCCCCCTCACCTCCCGACCAGGAGAAGGAGGGTGAGGAGGAACTGCCTACTAAGTCAGATACTATTCTGCCCCAAGTGCCTATCCTTTGAACCCTTGATCTCCTGATTATTGTCATTGTTGAGGTTGTTATTGTGATTGAGTTGGTCATCCCACTGACCCTCCATCTAACCTTTTGGTTATCCCTGCCATGCTCCTAGCTACAAATTTGGGAGCTCTCCTCCCAATCGGCATGACAACCTCATACAAGGTCTTGTAATATGTGGCCTCCTATGTGAGTATCCTCACCTCCCTCATATGATTTTTCATTGGTACTATGGCACCCTATCTTGCTACCTCCAAATGTTGGTAGAAGGCCCACTCTACATATCTCTCAATTGTCAATTGAGCCAGCTATGCCTTTTCTTACTAGCAATGAGCTATCTCCCCATCCCTCTCCATGGTCCTTTATGTCAATTGTACATACAGGTTGTCCTATTGAATCCTATAGCCATCCATCTCTCGGTGAGCCTAATATTGCTTTGAGAGAGCCAATACAAGATGTATTTCATCTGTATCTTCTCCTTTGGGTCTATCCTCCTCTCTTTGCTCATCACCCTTGGCTGCTACTATAGGCACTACCACTTTTTGGTCTCCCTAGTCAGGGTCCCCTCCTTTAGTTGCCTCAAGCTCCACCCTTTGCCCTTATTGATGTGCCTTACCAAGATTTTCCTCTCTCCTCTTTCCTCAACCTACTACACCACCATCGGGATGGGTAAAGCTCAAGGTCCTCTATAGGGCCCACCATGCATTGAAATAAGGATTTGTGCCAACATCCTCACCACCATTAGTCCAAATCCACTACAACAACATAAAATGGAGGAACTCAGTCACTGCAATTTGTGGAATGACCATAGGCCCCCACTCCCCAATATCCCTTAGTGTTTGTGTAGTCTTTTCAATGTTGAGTGAACTGTTTAGATAGATAAACCTCTGAATTGTGTAGGTTCTACCAAGTTTACAATACAATAGTTAAGACTCTACAATGAGGTATAAATTTAACTAAGAATCAATGGATAAAAATCTTCAGTAAGAACTTGTCAAAGGTGTTGGAGCCTAAAAAGGCCTATTTTAGGTGGTTGTTGTTATTACAAAGGTTGTCATATAAGGCTAAATCTAATGACATTGATATTTTTAATATTTGTAGAGTGCCTAAACAAATTAAGAATATCTTCTTTGAATGTTTGTTTACTAAAGAGATTTGGAAATTATTCTGTGATAATCAAAATATATGGAGGAGTAATAATGAACCTAGCCCTAGAAAAATCTTACTGGAAGTAGATTGTAAAATGAACAAAGATCTTTCTCTCTTCTGGATTTGTTTATCTTATGAAATTATTTGGGCCATTTGAAAGGCCAAGAATGAAGACATTTATAAAGGGAATAGAAGGGTGCTTATTGATTCTTTTAAGAGAATCACAATTCATAGTGTTGCTATGCAGGTAGTCATTACAATAAAGATCTCCAAGGACAAATTTTGGAAGTTTCTAGAAGATCGAACAATTAATGTTAATTTGCATGAGGCTAGGTATGGGCACACATGGTAGGAGGGTAACCCCAGCATTGAAATCTTCATAAAATCACTGAATGACTTTCAAAAAGAATTAAAGAAAAGAGAAAAAGGAAATAAGAAAGGGACAAACTCTCAAACACTTGGAACAGACAAAAGCAACATGTCAATGGAGGAATTTTCAGCAAAGGAAGAAATGGCAATTGAGACCTTGGCTAGTTGGAAATCTACAGGAAACAAAATCTCGAGAAATGTTTAACTTTAGATGTTGTTGATACTTTTTTGTATATGCATATAGGTGGCTGATATGTATTTTGATGTAAAAGAAATATGCAAGATACATAAATACTAATTAATATACATAAATACTAATTTGGTGAATATATGTAAATATGTACATACTATCAATCTGATAGGGTAGACAGATAGGTATATCTGAGACATATACTTGCTATGTAATGTTGTTGTAATTTCGTGAATTCTCTATACTCAATACAAAATTCAAAATTACTAATACTCTAAGCTATAATGTACAAAAATTTATTAGCACCTACCTTGAAATGACTATGACCTTTGGAATTATTCACAATAACATCTGTCTCAACCTCATTGAAAGAATCTTGAAAAAATACTTGCAGTATGCAAGGACGCCCTTCTTAGTTAGGTTGGAAAACTTCAATTGATCAAATTTTCTCTCTGGTTCTTTCTCCTTTCAAAATCCCTAGTAATTTTTTGAAAAATAGAATAGATTTGAATATGATTTCCATGGTTAGGAAGGGAAGAAAATAAAAGTATCTCTCTAGTATCTTGGGATAAAGTTTATTCTTGTAATAAAAATGGAGGATTTAGAATCGAAAGAATAAAATATATGAACAAAGCCTTAATGGCCAAAGTTGAATGGAAATTAATAAAAAAAGTAGAGAATAGATAAAAACAATGAAAGCCAAATATATGAACAATATTGATAGTTTATCCTTTCTATCTAATATATACTTTCAACAAAGTTTATCTCTATAAAACAATCTCAAAAAATAAAGCAAATTTTATATAAGGGTGTAAAATGGAAATTAGGGAATAGAGAACTGTACAAACTCTAAAATGTCCTGAATGATATCATGCACTTGAATTTGGTATACTAACATCATTTCCTCCTAAAACCCATCCTCTTTTCACTTAATTAATTAACTTTGCCTAGCTATTTAATTAATTGCATCATTTGCATCTATTAATCTAATTAATCTAATTAGGTTAAGTCACCCCCTTTCATGCTAACATTTTGTCTCATTAAATTAAATACATCAAGTTATTTAATTGAAATCCCTAAATATTTATATTTAATTAAATAACCCTAAGTTATTTAATTAAATTTCATTTCACTTTCTCCCTTTCATGAAATCACTTTATTTAATGAATATCATCTAATTATTCTAAAAGTTGCATAATTAACATTGTTTTAATTATTGATTACTAATTAATCTAATCCCCCCACTTGCAAGGGAATATTCCTCCTTTGCACATTCCTCCAAAAAGGAATATGCCTTCCCCTTTCGCACATTAAAAACTTTGTTTTAATTGCTAAATGTCTATTTTCCCTCACCCATGAGAATATTCTCTCTCCTCACTCATTTGAAAAAGGGGAATATTCCTTTTTTGTAACAAACTTATAAGACTTCTTGTGCAAGTTAACTTATGAATTCTTGTGCAAGTTAAAAGTATGTTTGTTTGGATAAAGGTGAACCCTTGATTAAATCTCATCATTGATTCTCATCCCTTGATGAGAATCCATGATCCATGCCTCCAACTTCTTCCATTCTTGACCATTGATTAAACTTTTTTTATCTCAACCCTTCATTTCTCATTTGCTCTCCTATAAATAGATCACTATTTGGAGACAAATGGATCCATCCTTTTCAGAGCAAACTCATGCTATTGAAATCACTCACACTCACACTCATATTTAGAACTTTTTTAGTATCATTTTAGCTTAATTCCTTGCATTAATTATCTTAGCTTCCATTAATGGCTTCCATGGTAACATAGATGCATTCATGTAGCTTATTTAATTAGGGTTTTCAATCCTTTTAGCTTAAAATCCATTTAGATTAGCTTTGCATACATCCATATCAATTATCTCAGCATAAACCATGATTAAATAGCTTGCATCATGTTAGTTTAGCATTTAAATCATGTTTCATCACACATCTCACAATGGTTTCATCAGTTTTCTTTAATAAAATTGATTGAAACAAGCTCATTATCCAAGGGATTGAGAAAGGGTCGTCGTTCCACATCAATGCGACACCACTCCCCCAATAGGTAAATTTTAATGGATTAGAATAGGTGTTTTGAAGCTTTCATAGTTTAACATGTTACGTTTTTAATGGATTCCTCGTTTAGTGATTATTTGAATGATATCTATTGGATTGACGTTTAGTGGTGTGAATATACTTTGTATCCTCATGGATCAAGTGTATTTGGCCCATACTAATCCATCAATCACATTTTGGCATAATTGATCATATTTAACAAAATTTTCTCTCAAAGTCCATTTTTTAGGTTTTTACACATACAACGACGCTTCGGGAGATTTTAGTGACGCATTTGTAAGGTGTCACCATATAACGATGCTATTTCCATCTGATACAATGATGCCTAATTAATATACCGGTGTTGATTAAAATAAATGACTATGCTAATACTTTTTAGAGGTATCAAGAATTTGAAAATGACGATGCCACCAAATAGCAATGTTATCGTTGTCACTATCTTTCTGCAAAGCGACGCTAATTTTCACCAGAGTGACGCTATCGTGAATAGAGATGCTTTTGTCTGGTAAGCAAAAATAGTGTTATTTTTAGCATGTGCTTTTGTTTTTTTACTTCATCTGATCACACATGTCTTTGATTTTTTGCTCTAGTTTTGCAGGTTGGACAATAAAATTCGAAGTGAAGAAGCATTCTTGTTTTTAAATCTTATAATTGTAACAAGTGTTTCAACACTTTTGTGGGCAATTATAAACCATTTATCATGCTTTCATTTTATGCTTTAGGACCACACTAGCTTTCAATTGGGTTTTAAAATGAACGCTCAAATAGGATTAAAATGAACTCTTACTCCATTATGCTACTTTGGGTTTAAAATTGAACAATACAACTTAACACCCAGTTTGGTGCTTAAAATGAATTCACCTTTGCTTTAAGGGTTAAAATTAACAAGTCTTTGATATGTCTCATGGTTTACATTTTCATCATTGAATGTGTATGCTCTTCTCTCGTGCCACTCGGCGATCTTGGGAATCAAAAGAATTCCTTTGAAATTTTGTATAATCACCCACATATTTCAATTTGGATTAAAATGAACCCCATGCTAGTGTGAGGAAAAGGCATTGTGAGTGCTCTCTCCTTGTGTTTCGCGCAGTCTGGGAGATCGAACAACAAATGTACTTCCTTGATTTTGTATACCTTTAGAGGGCTTGCCACCCCACTTTGAAAGGTGGGAATGACCCAAGTGGTAACAAGCTAAAGCCAAGCTCTTTCGTACTGCTATATAAAAAATATGTTTATGATGAAAGTCATAAGCAATAGGTGTGGATGTGTCATACCAACAAGTGCCACCCCTAGTGTCCACGTGACACATCAAAATCCTTTATTAGGAATGGATTGGGAGGCCTCTTGATTGAAATAATATTGAGCTAATCTTGTCGCGTGTATGACAACCTTGTATGAAAGTCCTTACTAAGAACCAATTGTTTAGAAGCCAAAAACCTTTATGCTTGTTGGTGCAGGAATGGTCATTCTGAAGCCACCTCACATTTTACTATTCATTGTTGAAATAGGAAAATCCTTAGGATCTTCATATCTTCAGGATTTGAGATTTGGTGGTCCCAAGAAGTGTGTGTCATGTAAGGGGGAGCTAGTTTCACCAAATCTCTAGTTGTTCACATTGTCTTGGTGTTTGGAGAAATCCAAGTGGGGATTCAACAAGTAGTATCTTTTGAACCTCAGGTGGTAAATGCTTGTGTGTTAGTTTAATAATTTTCTTGGCTCTAAAGCATTACAAACAAACATTCACAATCTTCCTCAAAATTTTAAACCCTTTGGTCTAAGTATGGATACCCTTTGAAATAGCCTTGATATTAATGCTTGTCCTAAGGATTTCTATCCTTAGAGATTTCTAAATATCTTGACTTATATCTCAATCCATGCTTCCCAAAGTTAACATAAGCAACTATGGCTTCAACCTCATGATTTTCACAAAATGGACCTTTTAAAATTTATGACGTTTTTGACATAGACTTTTAGTTTGAACTTAATCAGGACAAGTTTTTGTGGTAAAAAGAAAATCATTTAAGCAAGATAACTTTTTCAAATTGAACCCCACATGACCATTTGGTGTCTGATCGCACCAATCAAACAACCTGATCTTACACTTGCTATCATTCAACCAAACTTTGAACTCATTGAAGGAGAACAAACCGATATAATTAGTAGTTTGAGAAGCTTCACTTTTAAAACAAAGGAAACACCAACCCTGTGGAGAAACACAACAAACATCATAAATGAAGAAGAGGAAAAAGCTGATATAGTGGTTGGAAGGCCCATATTACCACCACCCACGTGGCAATAAATATCCTATTTTCTTCCATAAACTTGAACTTTTTTAAATGATCTCACGCAAAATCAAAATCCCCAAAAGAAGTTCTACATTTTGTCACTTCAAACTTAGGCGTCATAGACAAAAAGCTATCAAACAACACATTGAGGCACTTTATCAAAATAGGACTAGATTAACAAGGAACTTTTATAAACGTGCTTCAAGGTATAATCCAGAATTGTATGCCTTTTTTGAATTTCAAAACATTGGTCTTTTCCATTATCTTGAACTTCTCTAAATGATCTCATGCAAAATCAAAGTCCCCAAGAGAAGGTATACATGCCACTATTTCAAACTTAGACATCATAGTTCAAAATACATCAAAAAACATATCCTAAAACAATATCGCAATAAGAAAAAATTGGCAACAAGGTTTTATAGACTTATCTCGCGGAATAATCCAGACATATATGCTCAATATGAACCCATCATTTAAGTCAAAGATTGGTAATAGGAATTGGAAACTTTAGAGGTCTAGCATGTTTCTCACCACCTTGGTCTTTGAAGAAAAGGTTCACTCTAGATCAATATTGGGTCAAACATTTCATCCGCCCCTTCATCAGAATCCAAATTTCACTTCACCAAACTTTGCAAAAATTTTGAATATACCAACACTTTTGGACTTAGGCATCTATCAACCAATCCCTAACTTAGCTACTTTGTATGTGAAATGAATCCTTTTCCATGCATTTGGCTAAGTTAGTTATCATCTTTGAACTAGTGTATCTTGAAGGTCACAAGTCTACCGTAAAGGTTCACAAGTTCATTAACATCCTTTATCCAAACATCAAAATATCAAACTCAAGTCAAAAGTGTTGTCCCAAAACGTTTACAAAAATCACTCCCCATATCATTCATATTTTCATCTCCCATTACCATCATTGCTCCAAAAAAACTTAGAGTGTCCCTTTTACCTAGATTTGAGTCAACTATAGAGTTCAAACATTACAAATCTCAACACAACTCTCCCAAAGGTGACCCAAAATTTATGGTAAAAATAAGATCACAACACAAAAGAATCATGGAGAAAACAATTTGGAATTTGATCTGAGAAGTGACGTTACCCCATCACAACAACCTTCGTCATCATCAAGCCATATGAGATAGAAGATGTCACAAATAATCCATTTGGAATTACGAGGGAAGAAATCATGGAGCATAAAGCCTTAGAAAATATATTTCCCAACTCCCCATCTTTTGTTGTAAATTCATTAACACAAGGCTTGAATTCATCCACTATTCAAACAACTCCACCACTAGGGCTCAATCAAAAACCAACACCTAGTATTGCAGCTAGTCTTGCTAAGGAATTTGGCCATACTCTTCCATTTGAAAGCAACACACTTGTGGGTACCCTTGATACCAATCCTCCATCCCAAACAACCACTTAGACACCAAAATTTGGTGCTCCTCCCGTTCCTGAGGATCCCCAACATTCATATAATCCACTTAAACTTCATTACTCTACAACAACCTCAACATATCGAGGACATCCCTTTTCATCCATAACCATGAGTACCACAAGTGTTCCCACACATCACACAAAGTAGTGTGGACCAAGTATCACAAGTAGACCCAAAAGGGAAAGGAAATACCCTCATGCAAAATAAGCCTTTAACACAGCATGGAGCATCTTCATCTAATCCTCCCATTAATACATCAAACTCAACAGTTTCCCAAAACACATCTATCCCATCCATCATCAACCCACATCAAAAAAATACCTTGATAACAAACCCCATCAACCAAGGTAATACCTTGACCACATATCAAACACAAGGGAATCTCCAAAACATCGGTCAAGGGAATCCTTTTAATCAATGAACCCAAGGCCCTAATGTGCCTTTAACATCGCAATGTTTAACAATGCCATCTTCATCTTTACCGTTTATCCTCCAAGTCATGCAAAATCAAATGGGACCCCAAACTTACGTTCATCCATCTCAATCCACTATTTTATAGGGAATGTTAAATCAAGGAAATCCACAACCTCTCATCAACAATACACAACCTGCACAAAATATCAACACCCAAAACCCATCACAAATGTCCCAACCATTGATTGATCCTACATTGCAAGCACATGCCCTAGATTTATAGCAAGCCCAACAGGCTTATCAGTAAGCAGTCCAATAACAACAACAAGTAGCCTTAGTCGCACAACAACAACAAGAAGCACAACAAACAACCTTAGTAGCACAATAGCAGCAACAACAAAAAGAAGCCTTAGTCACACAACAATAGCAACAACAACAAGAAGTAACCTTAGTAGCACAACAACAATAGCAAGTAGCCTTAGTCACACAACAACAATGGCAACAACATCAAGCAGCCTTAGCAACACAAAAAAAATACCAACAACACTAAGCTCAATAATATTCCCAACAACAACAATTGCTCGCACAACAACAACAATAACAGGGTTTATACTATAACCCTCAACAAAACATCGCCAACCTGAACACGTTAGAAACATATATGCCTACACCATCATCACCTTATCCTACACCACCATACACACCATATACACATCATCATATCAAAATCCCATGTACACTTCATCCACAATCCCAAAATATGCAACATATGTTCCTCCACCAAGTCCACTAGATGATATGGCATCACAACTCAAGGCATTAACACAAGAAATGTAGGATATCCAGATGGAAAAAATGAAGAAACCCATACACAAAACCTATGCCCATATCCATTTGATCGAAACATCGCAATGGTGTCGTTCCATCCCGATTTTGAAATCCCCAAATTTAACAAATATAAAGGGAGAGGAATTCCTATGGACCATATCAAAGAGTTCAACGTCATATGTATGGAGGGCGCCTATAATGAGTCGTATTTGATGCGCCTCTTCCCACGAAGTTTAACAGGTCCTGCCATAGACTAGTTTTCTCAATTACCTCCTGGTATCAAAACTTTCCAAGAAATCATTGAAAAATTCATAGATCAATTCTCCTTTAATATTGACATGGACGTAAGCTTAGAAGAGTTATATACTCTCAAACAAAACAAGGGAGAATCTTTCACCAATTTCTTGCAACGATGGAGGCAAAGAGCAAGTAAAAGTAAATGGTCAATTCCTAATGAACAAAAAGTGGGGATCATCATAGCAAATCTAGATCCAAATCTATCCTACCACTTGAAAATGTAGTGCATCACATCTTATGACGAGCTTGTCCCTAGAGCCCTTAACATCGAGAGAGCTCTAATCTCACAGGGAAATACTCAAGCCTACAAATACAACTGTCCATCAACCAGTTCAAACGACAAGCCTTGTGTTTGGGCTAAGAATAAGAATATAACAAATGATGGAGTGGTAGATGCTAAGGTGGTCCTAAGTGCTCTTAGGTCAAACAACAATCAAATCGCTAATGTTCAACCAACTATGCAACAAACAACACCACCACAAAACAATCAAGTCAACAACACTGAAACACAACAAAGACGAACACCTAACAAGAACAACTATCTAAAATGAAAATACACACAATTGTTAAAACCCATTGAAACTATAATGAAGAAATTGGTAGATTCAAATCTAATAATGTTTCCAAAATTTGAAAACTACCAAGAATCGTAGGATAAACCACCCTCGTACACCGAAAACGATCTTTGTGACTTTCATAAAATCAAAGGACACAAGACAATGAACTGCATGTGACTCAAAAACATTATCCAAGATCTTATAGAGAGCGACACCATATATTAGGTACTATTCAGTAATCAAGACCTTAAGATATACAAGACCCCTATGCTGGATCATAACAAAGGAAACAACACTAGGAAAACTAAGGATTATACAAATGTATGACATACCTATTTCAATGCGGTCGCTTCTTGTGATAGTGTCATTACCATTGTTATTATCAAAGGGCCTAGTGTGGAGTGTGGAGTCACCACATGATATGGTAAAGTTACCATCCAAGGAGTCCCACTCAATCTAGGGCACACCCTACTCAACCAACAACAAGCACTAGCAATTACAATCTCTTAGATCAACTTAAGAAGACCCCCACACAGATTTCTATCTTAGAACTATTGAGGCTATCCCCCGCGGATAGGAAAATATTAGAGGAAGCTTTATTTGTGTCGTTCGTCCTCGAGGATATAGATACAAAGCAATTTCAAGCTATGGTAGGGCATATCACTAATCATCTCCTCACCTTCTTGGAACAAGACTTACCGTCACAACCATCTCATAATTGTGCTTTACACATTGAGGTCATTGTTCATAAGAACAAGGTTAAAAGAGTCTTAGTAGATGGAGGTGTTGGTTTGAACATTTGCATCCTTCAGTTGATAAAAAATATGGGCTATTCATAGGATACTATTGAGAAAACAAAGAGCACCACCATTAGAGCATATGATGACCAAGAACAGGTATCACAAGGCATCATCACACTACCCATCCAAGTGGGCCCCATCATCGCAAAAACTACATGCCAAGTGTCAGACCTTGATCTTCCCTACAACATTTTGCTTGGATGACCTTGGATCCATGCCCTAAAAGTTGTAGCTTTAACCTACCATCAGTGTGTAAAGTTTCCTTTCGAGGGTAGAGAAGTTACCATCCATGGAGATCCTGAGCCTTTTTACTACTACAAGAATCTTGAGGCCAAGTTCTATAAGATCCCCCAAATACCCAAGAATGACAAAGGGCCTACACCTTCTACCTCATTTGTGGACCCATCATCCCTTGCATCTACCTCAAAAAAAAATCACCTGTTATGTAGAAGATACCCGACATCAAAGAAATGATCTAGGATGATGATTGTGGACACTATAAGCTAACGAAGGATACTTTTGTGTTGAGAGAGTTACCTCTTTCTCCCAAATCCCATGGGAAGCCCACACTTAGCAACAACATCCCTGAAACTATCAAGATGGAACCTACTACCTTCACCAAGTGGGGGGACCTAAAAAAAAAGATGTCAATGAGGAGGATATCTCTATACTACTTTATCAAGATGAACGACCCATCCCTATTCTTCCTATGGAAGATGACAACAAAGGCTTGCATCTAATAAAGGGAATGGGGTATACCAAGAATGGGAAACTGGGAAAAAATGACAATGGTTTGCTAGAAACTATATTTCCTGGGAAATTCCCAAAGAATCTTGGCCTAGGTTCACTACTAGCAAGGTTACCCTTATTGGCAAAGGTACTTCCGCTAAATAGGCCGAGACTTCCTCTTGGTTACCAACATCATGTGATACTACCATAGATGACTTCCCCCTCGATGTTGCTGAACTATTTGATAATAACTCCCTCTTCATGATATCTACATTATCCTTCACCCTAAGTGACTGACCAAATAAAATACACCCAGTATATCCAAAACTCATTGACTTAGACCAACAAGGACCACTGAATCTAGATTTGTTTGAAAATGATGAAGCAATCTCAGAATTCATGGGACTTCATGACAACTTATCATGGTCATATCACAAGGCTGGTTTTGACATAGAGCTCGACACAAGGGTGTACTATGGGGAGACGATTGAATCCTTCAGTTGCAAAATTGATGACATGTAACTAACTTGTAGATCTTTGAGTGAAAACCACACTGTGGCACTCTTTGATCTAAAATAGTAAAAAGAAAGGATGCATCTAAGGGTGAAAACCTCTCTAAGGAACCCAAGGATGAGGGATTAAATCTCCCCTTTAGTGCGATGCATCTAGAGAAGACAACAGTTTTAGCAAAAAAGGTCACTCCAATCAATGTGGGAACATACGAAGTACCCAAGATAACTTTTTATGCCGAATCCTTGATGGATGAAGAACAAAAGAACCTAGTAGCATTCCTAAAAGAGTGAAGAGCTAACTTTTTATGGTCATACATGGATATTCCAAGGCTTCATCCAGAAGTAGTTGTGTATCATCTAGCAGTCTATCCTAAAGCCAAACCAGTGAAGCAAAATTTAAGGAAAATGAACCTTAAGATAACACTCTTGGTCAAATTTGAGTTACAAAAGCTTCTTGAAATTGGATTCATCTGACCCATAGATTATCCTAAGTGGATGTCAAACCTGGTACTGGTTTCCAAACCTATTGGGGGCATTAGAATCTACACTAATTTCAGAGGCTTGAACAAGGCATGTCTGAAGGATGATTTCCCTCTTCCTAACATCGACATTATTGCAGACTTAACAGTAGGCATGAAATGCTATCACTCATGGATAGTTTTTCAGGGTACAATCAAATCATGATCACCAAGGAGGATCAACACAAAACTACATGCACTTGTCCATTTGGGACATATTGTTCGAACATGATACCACTTGGGCTAAGGAATGCAGGAGCAATATATCAGAGAGAAATGAACCTCATCTTTCATGAAATGATCCACAAAATAGTCGAAGACTATGTGGATGATATTTTGGAAAATTCAAAGAAAAGGAGTGAACACATACAATTCTTGGTACCCATCTTTGATAGGCTCGAAGAGTATAAGGTACAGTTGAATCCAAAAAAATGTGTCTTTGGGGTAACTTCAGGAAGGCTCCTTGGCTATATCGTCTCACAAAGAGGGATAGAAGTTGAGCCAACAAAGGTAAAATACATCCTAGACATGGAACCATCACAAGCATTGAAGCATATGAGAGGGTTACAAGGAAGATTGCAATCCATTAGCAGGTTCATAACGAAACTTTTAGATAAAATCCACCCTTTTTCACATCTTCTCCATAAAGGAATAACTTACAAGTGGGATGAGAAGTGTGATAAAGCTTTCTAGCAGATCAAGGACTATCTATTGACACCTCTAATTCTCATGTCACTGATACCAAACAAACCATTGATCCTATATATCTCAACAACATCAACAACACTAGGTGCTCTTTTAGTAGAACATAATGAAAACAAAAAGGAAAGGGCTATCTACTACATCAGTAGGACCTTGGTGGGATATGAAATGAACTATTCATCCATTGATAAATCATGCTTAGCATTGGTTTTTGCTTCACAAAAATTCAGACACTACATGCTATCACATCAAATCAAACTCATTACAAAGATTGACCCATTAAAATACCTGTTATCCAAAGCAACTCTCACTGGGAAAATGTCCAAATGGGTAATGATCTTGATTGAATTTGACATAGAGTACATAGAGCACAAGGAAATCAAAGGGAAAGTGATCACAAACCAAATAGCATAGGCACCTATCTATGTATTGAATCCATTAATATTTGAATTCCTGGATGAGTCGGTATTCCTTGTCAATGCACCAAATTAGTGGAAGATGTACTTTGATGGATCATTCACCCAACATGGATTAGAGGCAGGTATTCTTTTCATCACCCCTCAAGGCGGTTGCATCCCAAAGTCATACATGCTATCATTTCCATGTACTAACAATATTGTTGAGTACAAAGCACTAATCACAGGTTGAAGGATAGAAGTTCAATGACAAATACAAGAAATGAAAGTCTATGGAGACTCACAACCAGTTATCAACCAAGTTGATGATGACTACCAAACTAAGGATGATAAGATTACTCCTTGCAAGAAGATAGTAGAGATTCTCAAGGACCTTTTTATTGATATAGCTTTTAAGAAGATTTTGTGCATAAGCAACCGAGTAGAAGATGCTATGGCAATGATTGGATCATTGTTAGACATGTCGCGTAATGTCCTTCAATGTGAATTCTTGGGGGAACAACTTCTCGTACCAACTTTTGAAATCTCAAAATCTAAATTTGTGTGTGTCATTGTTGGTCCTGGATCCCTGTGGTATCATGACATATTCACTCACCTAAGAAAAGGAACCCTCCCACCCGATATCACCTCCAACCTTAAAAAGACCTTTGTTAAGAAGGCATCTCGATTTGTGATCCTAGGTGATACCTTATACTGTTGAAGCATCGAGGGGACATTACTATGATGTCTTAACCAAGAGGAAGCCTTGATCATTTTAACAGAAGTACATGATGGCACATGTGGTTCACATTCTAGTGGTACGAATTTAGCTAAGAAATTGTTGAGGACAGGGTACTACTGACCAACCATGGAAAGATAATCCCATCAATATGTGCAGAAATGTGTCCAGTGTCAACAACATGGAGATTTGATTCATTCTCCAGCTTAGGAGTTGCAACCAATGATCACGCCTTGGCCTTTCTCGCAATGGGGGCTTGACCTCATAGGAAAGATTACCCCAATATCATCTAATGACCACAAGTTTATCATAACAGCCACTGAGTACTTTACCAAGTGGGTTGAAGCCATTCCTATGACCTACATAATGGGGGAGAAAATTGCTAAGTTTATCCTAAATTACCTTATTTTCTGTTATGGTGTTCCACAAACTCTTATCTCATACAACAAAACACTCTTCAAGAACCAGGATGTGAAAGAGCTATGTCAAAGATTCAACATCCAACACCAATTCTCTACCCCGTATTACCCCCAGGGCAATAGTCAAGTTGAGGCTACAAATAGGACCATGTTGAAGATCCTAAAGAAAACAGTCAATGAAGTTGGTCGTGACTGGAATCTACAGTTAAATACCACTCTTTGGGCCTATCAAACCAGTATCTGCATGCCTATAGGTCCAACCCCGTTCTCCTTGGTTTACGGATCAGAAGCCATCTTGCCTATTGAGGTCGAGCTTCCATCACTGAGAGTGTCGCTATAGAACCTAATCATTGATGAAGAATACATAGTATCTTGGGTAAATGAGCTAAAATGCTTGAATGAGCATCATCTTGATGCCCTTAATCACTTGCAAGTATATCAAAACTGACTAAAATAGAGCTATAATGTAAGAAGATTAAGTATCAGTCTTTCCAAGTAGGGGATCTTGTCCTAAAGTAGAATCAGAAGAATCTTCCAGATTAGGACAATAAAGGAAAGTTTGAGCCTAACTGTGTAGGTCTCTTTGTCATCACAACAAGTTATGGATCAGGAGCATATCAATTGTCAACACCTGAAGGTGAACCCTTGTAGGAACCAACCAACAACTTACATATTAAAAGGTTTTATGCCTAGTCTTGAAGGGTATAAATCTAAAAATACAAAAAAAATAAAAAAATCATCAAAATCCAAAAAAATGAGAAAAAGGATTGAAAAAAGTAAAGAAAAACAATTGTCCTCTAGTGAAAACTACTTCAGTGGTGCTTTCGAAAAGTACCTTGGTGAAAACTTGGAAAACAAGCACCTTACGTAAATAAAATACCTCTATCTACCTGGGCTCTTTATCCTATCATTCTATCACGTCATTCATCCTATTTATTCCATCACTCATCTACGTCTTATCATAGCTTGATATTGTGAAGTATGGTATCCCCTTAGTACTACTTGGCATATTCCAAAGGTTAGTTTTTCTTGCCTATATCGAGGTAGTCTATCATATCACACTGGGGGAAATTCTTTATGGATCAAATTGTGTTCTTGTATAGCTTAAGGTCATTGGAAAATCTCATCGAAAAGCCTAAAAACATTTGAAAAATGTTCATCCAAAAATCCAAAAACACTTGCAAAATAAATTTTTTTGAAAACATCAAAAGCCTATACAGTACCTTGTCGAACTACGTTGTCTCTGAGCTTGAACGTAGGCAAGGCCATCATTGATGTTCCCTCAAAACACCCTAGGTTAGTCCTTGGGAGTTCATCATAATAATCTGGCAATCCGTCAATTGTTAATATCTCATTTTCAATAATTCAAATCAGTCAAACTATGTGGTCTCTACGTGTATAACGTAGGAAAGGATTATCTTTGATCAACTCCTGAGGCCCCTATGATAGGTCTTTTAGGTTAGGTTCTTGGTCGAAACTTAGAAAACCCCTAAACATACAAATATCTCAAAAAAAGCCTTAAACATTGAAATATTACAAAAAATCCAAAACCACCCATCCCATTTCGCTTTCACCCATAATAAACCTCTGCCCATAATAAATCAATCATCACCTTCAACCTTTGGAAAAACAAATAGAAAACAAGTATCACAAATCATAAAGGGAAAACCTAAGTGTTGGAATCTAAAGTCTAGATCATAGAAAAATGAGTCAATGAAGTTTATATTAACCACTTATCATTAACCTCATCCTAAATCACATCTAATCAACATGTCCTAGGATGCATCCTTCCTGCGATGGACATCAGTATCAGACATCATGTTAGCTAAAATAAACTAGCAAGAGATATAGATAACACTGACTATTTTTCTTAGATCTTGTCTTTTGATTTATCTTAATGACCTATTTTGAGGACCTCTCAATGATGTCTATCAAAACAATTTATAGAGAAAGGAGTGGGGCATCAATTATTATCTTTCATTTGTTGTGCTTGTGAGTATTCTTGTAAAATAATCTTGGTGCACAATTGCATAGTTGTGTGTAGGGAGGTTGATTGGAGTACATTGTTGACTATTGCGCAGACTTTGGTCCAATATATTTTGAATAACTAAACTACATTCCGACAATTTTTTCATATGTCAAGGTGTGAACAAGGATTATCCTATTTTTTTGTAGAGCCAAAGTCCATCACACTAGATACAACACCATCCTGGTTGTCAATACATTGATGCATTGTGTCTATGTGTTATATCAAACAAGAAGGAATGACATAAAATCCCAATCTCAAGATATGAGAAAATCGTCATTATCATGCATTTATCATCACCATCTCTAATAAACTCTTAGTGGATCAAAGACTTGTTGGAATTTTTTAATCAATCATCAAAATCAATGGTTAAATCATTCATCTTATTTCTTCTATCTTCTCTATGTGCTAACATGGCATCATGACAGTCAACAAAAACATCATCAATGCATCCATCCTACATCCACAAATCATCAGCATACATACATCTTGTATAATCATGACATATCATAATACGAAAAACATATTTCATTGCAACATCATTATCATTTAAGTTGTGTTGAATAATATAGATTTGTTATTCTAAGCATCTTAAATCATTGCACACATATCATAAACATACATCACAGTATCATATCATAAGAATGAACATCATCATTATCCATACATACATCTATATGCATACATCATCATCTCATAAATTGCATGGAAAAGTATACAAAAAGAAGTGCATCCATTCATTACATCGCATATCACATATATCATCACATATCACATAAACATGAATAAAAGGAAACACATCCATTCATTACATTACATCCATACATGATCATAATATATATAAGCATATCACATCATATCAACATCATATGCATCCATACATTTATGCACATGAAATAAAGAACACATAACATCATGAACCCATATAATATCTTATATATATCTCAAAAAATTGTGACTATCATAATACAATATTTGAGTAAGTGTTTGTATACCAATCAAAAGTACAATATCCACGAGGCTATCAAAAAGGATCCCATGAATGTATATATGTATAAAGAATCGAACAATAATAAAAAAGTGTCTATACAAGCAAGCTAGCCCTGATGGCTGCTCCCCTCCCTAGGTTGTCTCTCTAGTGGTTGATCCTCATCCCGGGGATGTGCCCCACTCCTCTGAGAAAAATCAAGTCACCTCATCACTACAGGGACATCCCGATGATAATGCATACGATAATATGCAGCCTCAGTCACGACCTCTCTATACAATTGAGCAAAAACTGTCTATCCCTATACTGCAACTGTCATAGCCTCTAACTACTGGCATTGCCTGACCTCTTGTACCAACTGCATATCTGAGGTTTGTTTGAACGGATGCTCCTGATCCCTCTCAGTTGTGATTGCCTGTACCTATTGTCAATTATGGTCCCTCTTAGCCGTGATGATCAATATCTGCAGTCGAGCCTGATCTCACTCAGTTGTAACCACTTGTAGTTGTTGTTGTAACTACTAAAATTGTGCATCATGGGGATTTGGCCCTGGCGGTGGCTACTAAGGTGGTTTTTGATGCAACAGTGGTGTACCTGGAACCTATCTATCATGTTGTTGGCCATTGTGGCCATCTTGTCCTTTGCCCCAACTATCTGGCCCTCTGCTCTATCCTCTGCCCTATCCATCCTGTGGCTACCCTCGGCCTCTACCTACACCCCTCCCTCTCGGCCCCCCTCATGGAGGTATACCTATTGGATCTATCAATCTAGGAGGGGGTACGAACCATGCATCATATGCAGGCATAGTCTGTGCATTTGTTTGTCCCTGATCATAGGCTCATGGCCTCATAGCCAATTATCTAAAGCCCTCAACAACCTTGTGGGATAGGATCATGTGTCCCCATGTAGTCTCTCGTGCCGATCTAGCAAAAATGGTCAGATAAGCATCATCGGGCCTGTCCCACCTCTCGCAAATTGTATGGAAACCCTATTAGGAAGGTACCTCTCTATCATGGTATGCTCTCGACCCTGCATATATCAAGTTTGTCAAGCAAAGAATAACTATTGTAGATCATCATACCATGTTGGCATCTAGAGCCACAACCACCATTTGAACACTATCATATCATCAATCACTCTCCCCCAGTACAGGATACCAATCTGCCCTATGTGCTGAAGAATGATGGCACCTCTATACCACTAGACAATTGGATCATCTAGCTCCACATCTACCATATGAACAATCGGTTAGAGCACAACAATGTGCTCCTAGGCCCATATGTGAAGAAGGGTGACCCCTGTACCAATTGATCTCCCATCACAATATAAGAAGTCATGCATGTCATGGTAAAGGGAGGCCAACATCACTAGTCCCCATGTATACTGGGTCCTCCTGAAAGGCATCTTGTGCCAAGCCAACCCCCATCTTGGACTAAATCCCTTGCTGCATTGATTTGGAGCAACCGACCTTGAAATCACTATCGCAATGATCAATCTGAAGGTGGACGCTCGACCTATGTAAATCTCGAGGTCAATCTAGGTGTTGACTAGGACAATGGACTCCTAGTCAAGAACCTTGTGATAGGCGTCATATGCTACATTAGTGTCATAAATCATGTGCTCACCATGTATCCACAATCGCAAAATCTGCCATACATGCTCTAGTGCCACTATCGCCTCACCGATGGGTAAGTGGAATGACGAAGTCTCTCTATGCCATCACTCACATAACGTTGTCATCATCACCAAATGGGTCCACACGACGAGCATGTAGGCAACGTACCACAAGGTGATCTCTCCTAGGTGCTCTTGTCAAAGCTCAGACAAATCACCAAGTCTAGAAAACACAGTTGGTCGGTGCTTGTGGGACATCAAAGGTTGGGTAACCTCCTGCACCCATGAAGCGCATGATGTCAAAATTCACAAAAAATGGCTAAGTTTGGAGTTTTTATCTCCCAAAATGACAAAAGCATCGCTATAAATCAAATTCTAAATGGCGACATTATATGCATTTAAATTGCAAATCACGAATAGCATCGCTTATCACACTCGTGTCACCATTTGACATTTGCAAACCCTAATTCTAAATTTCAAATTGGGTGAGTGCATCGCTATTTACACTCGCGTCGTGATTTGCAATTAGGAAACCCTAATTCCAAATCATGAAATGTGTCGCTCATCACAATAGCATTGCTAAAAATCAAAATAGCATCACTGATTCTCAAAAAGCGTCGCAATATAACAACGCCACCTAAATCTAAATTTCAAA
The DNA here is from genome assembly GCA_007258455.2 of Sequoia sempervirens. Taxonomy (NCBI): domain Eukaryota; kingdom Viridiplantae; phylum Streptophyta; class Pinopsida; order Cupressales; family Cupressaceae; genus Sequoia; species Sequoia sempervirens. The sequence goes on along the minus strand of VDFB02105785.1, from coordinate 429,290,960 downwards.
ATGCAATAAATGCACTCAAAAGTCAAAATGTAAGTCAAGTTTTGAGTTGCATACCGGTGGTCTTATGCTTGGAGGCCTCTGGTACTCTCGAACTTGGTTAGAAATGTGTCATGGGAGTGCTCGTTGCGCCATTTCATTAGGAGGTCAGAGCTCAAATTACAAGAATTCTCTAAGGTGTGAATGCATAATTGAAAGTGACCCTTCCTCACCTATTTAAGCTTAAAAATTAGAGATTTTTGCCCTAATTTTAGCCAAAAGCTAAGGTTTTATACCATTTTCACCAATCTTGCCGAACTGAAGATTATCTTTCACTTTTTTTGTGTTTTTGACATATTTTTTGCATGCCAGAGCATTTTCAGACCCCTGAGGCAACATTTTACCTTTGTTGAGAAATCAACCCAAAATTTAAAATTTGAACCCAATTTCTCGAGGGGGTAGGGAACTAGCTTATTCCTTCCATTGGAGCAACAGTGGGGTAGGTAAAAAAATCATTTATTTTTATTTTTTTGATATGAGTAGCAGTTTTTAATCCAAAGGGCGTCAGTCTTTGAACCAACATAGTAGGTACCTCGCTTCAAAGAGGGGAAAAATGTAGACACTTAAAAATGTCTTGAATGATATCATGCACTTGAATCAGATATACTAACATCATTTCCTCCTAAAACCCATTCTCTTTTGGCTTAATTAATTAAATTTTCCTAGCTATTTAATTAATTGTATCATTTGCATCTATTAATTAACCTAATTAATCTAATCAGGTTAATTCACCCCCTTTCATGCTAACATTTTGTCTCATTAAATTAAATACATCAAGTTATTTAATTTAAATCCCTAAATCTTCTTATTTAATTAAATAACCCTAAGTTATTTAATTAAATGTCATTTCACTTTCCCCCTTTCATTAAATCACTTTATTTAATGAGTATCATCTAATTCTTCTAAAAATTGCATAATTAACATTGTTTTAATTACCAATTACTAATTAATCTAATTCCCCCCACTTGCAAGGGAATATTCCTCCTTTGCACATTCCTCCAAAAAGGAATATTCTTTCCCCTTTTGCACATTAAAAACTTTGTTTTAATTTCTAAATGTTTATTTTCTCTCACCCATGAGAATATTCTAAAGAATATTCTCTCTCCTCACTCATTTGAAAAAGGGGAATATTCCTTTTCTTTAACAAACTTATAAGACTTCTTGTGCAAGTTAACTTATGACTTCTTGTGCAAGTTAAAAGTGTGTTTGTTTGGATAAAGGTGAACCCTTGATTAAATCTCATCATTGATTCTCATCCCTTGATGAGAATCCATGATCCATGCCTCCAACTTCTTCCATTATTGACCATCGATTAACCTTTTTTTATCTCAACCGTCCACTTCTCATTTGCACTCCTATAAATAGATCACTATTTGGAGACAAATGGATCCATATTTTTTAGAGAAAACTCATGTTGTTGAAATCACTCACACTCACACTCATATTTAGCACTTTTTTAGTATCATTTTAGCTTAATTCATTGCATTAATTAGCTTAGCTTCCATGGTAACATAGATGCATTCATGTAGTTTATTTAATTAGGGTTTTCAATCTTTTTTAGCTTAAAATCCATTTAGATTAGCTTTGCATACATCCATATCAATTATCTCAGCATAAATCATGATTAAATAGCTTGCATCATGTTATTTTAGCATTTAAATCATGTTTCATCACACATCTCACAATGGATTAATTAGTTTTCTTTAATAAAATTGATTGAAATAAGCTCATTATCCAAGGGATTGGGAAAGGGTCATCGTTCCACATCAACGCGACACCACTCCCCCAAAAGGATAAGTTTCAATGGATTAGAATAGGTGTTTTGAAGCTTTCATAGTTTAACATGTTAAGTTTTTAATGGATTCCTAGTTTAGTGATTATTTGAATGATCTATATTGGATTGATGTTTAGTGGCATGAATATACTTCGTATCCTCATGGATCAAGTGTAGTCGGCTCATACTAATTCGTCGGTCACAAGAAATTATCCAATTTTGGGAGGATTCTTGGATCATTGAGTCCAATTTGGAGCACACCCTTCCTTATTCATGTCTCAAGGAGGAGCTATATAGGATGTTTGGAACATTAATCAAAGAATACATCAAGCAAAAAATTGGGCCTTCTATTGGAAAACTACCCCAAATATGTTTACGATTTTTTATTAGATTGCCTTGATTGATCTCATATCTAAAATCACCAATCACAAATTCAATTTGAATGATAGATAGCATAATATTTTATGGGTTATGGACCCTATAGGAAGTTACTTAATCAAATCTAGTTACTTTTTGTTGGTTAACATATAGACAACCTCCTTCTAATGGCATCAAATATGCAATCCCAATGCCACTCTGAAAACCAAATTCTTCTAGAGGGCTACCTTCCATGGAAAAATCCTCATGGTCAACAATCTAAAATACTGTGGATCCCAATTGGCCAATATATGTTCTTATACAAACAAAAGGAGAAGTTAATTATCTACCCTTTTATTGTATGCCCATATTCTAAGAAGAGTAAAAAAAAGATTCTAAAAAATTAAATTCAATGGGTTTGGAATATAAATATGAGGTAAGTGGTATCCAATTATACCTCACCATTTAAATATCCTCAAATCAAGGATATTTGGGACTTGGCTCTACCTCACTTTGACTAGAGTGTTTGGAAGGAAAAGGAACAACACAATTTTAAAGAGCTCTTCTAAATCTTGGTTTGTTGTGGTAGATAAGATTATATAAGGCATCCAAGAGAATGTTAGTGTAGTTAAAATTAATAAACCTTAGTGGCCTCCTATTGGTATAGAAATAATTTTAGCTAACAACTAGAATATACAAGACATAATCAGAAAAAATGACATCTTAAAGGATTTTACAAAGAAGGAACATTGAATAGATCCCCTTGACACTAGATTGAGCAATATAAACATCAATGAGTTGTCTAAAGGAAAACATGGCCAATTGGGAGGGGGTGGCTTAATAATTAACAACAAAGGACATCTTCTTTGTACTTTTAGAGAGAATCAGGGGATCCAAAATGATAAATATGTAAAAGCCATTGCGACTCTTAGAGGCACTATCTTTGCTATGAACAATTCTAATTTGGTGATGGGAGGAGACTCAAAAAACATCATTTTAATACTAAATACAAGGGTTTTTCCTCGTTGGTCCTACAATAATATCATCAAGGAGACCAAGGAAATTCTAACATCTTTTCAACTATACAAACTAACCATATTTACAGGGATGGTAGCACCTTCACTTGCCTTGTTTCCAATATAGGTGAAAAAACAAAAGGTATTGAGCACTAAAATTATAAGATAACCATCTCTCAAATTATTAAAAATGAAATCAATGAAGAAGCTATACATAATAATTGGTTTCCATCCACCATAACTTAATTGTTGTGAAGTTGACATAAGTGGATTTATTAAAGTTAATACGAGGCCTTATGCCCAAACTATTTGTATGAGTGAGGAAATAAATTTTAATGCTTTCATAATAAATATTCTAGAAACAAGCAAGGGTTAAGAAAGACAAAGAATAAATCAATTTTTAATTTCAAAACCATTACCACCAATGGTAGACAAATTAACAACAAACCAACCATGGGTTGGTAGCATAACAAATATGAATCTCCAAACTACAAGAAAATTAGTTCAATACTATTGAATTATTAGATATTTTATGTAAAGATAACCCACAAGAATTAACGTCCTCTAATATGAACATCAAAAATGTCAAAGTGTTGATTGATATGGACCAACTAGGAGAACTAAAGCTTGGATCATGGAGAATAAGGCTAATGGAAAAAAGGAGAATGTTGTAGAAAAGGAAATAGTTCTTGAGGAATTTTCATCATTGAGAAACTAGATTTCCTCAACAAGGAATGACAAGTGGCTAGTGGTCTATAGAGGTTGGTATACCTCTAGCCATTTTTCTTTGTTTTGTTCCATTTATGTTTTGAGGTTGTTTCTCCATCGTGCCTTTTAATTTGTGCTATTTTATGTATTAAACTGTTTATATTGATCTAAATTATGTTTAACTCTTTTTAAAATATCATGAGACTTGATCCTTCTACCTTTTTGGATATTTTATTTTGTTGGGTCTAGGCCTTTTAATCCTATTTTTTTATCAATGTCAAAAATACTATGCAAGGTGCACAATACACATTTTGTCAACAAAAGTTTATAGGATGCCAACACTACACATAAGTAAGATGAGACTATTACAAATAATGTATTTACTAGAAAAGGTATGGAATATGAAGGTTAGGGAGTGTCAACATAGGTGATGGGTAGGACTTTTAATCAAATTGTGGTATGAAAAGTTGATTCTTGTTAGTCTATAGGCTCACCTTCATTTTTGGGATTAGCTAAAATTAGGAGGGTATTTTCCATGGGTACCCTTAACAAGACACCTAACAAGGTATACTGATCATGACCAAAGTAACAACAATAATACCTAATATACACTTCACCCCAATATTTGTCACTAGGAAATTTACTAACTAGCTACTTATATGATCTCTTATTAAGTTGGTAATTACACTCTTGGGTTATATGCACCCAAAGATAAAAATGTTATGATATTATGAGACTATATTATTTAGAAACTAGCTTAGCAACCAATCCTTGTCACCTCTCCTTTTCTTCTATTTATAGGATTTAGTTATCATTCACTTAGCTTGTCTCATTGACTATCATAATATTTCTCTCGCAGTATAGGATGAATCAAGGGCATCTAGAACAAATGTACCAACACATATCTTTATAATAAGAATTGTCCTTGGATCTTGTATTGGATGAATTTGAGCATATAGAACATCATTTCCATGCTCCATGGAGTAATTAGGTACCATTCATAGGTCTACAATAGCTAGGATTTCATTTATGGAATTCAAATGCTTATACCCCTATTTTTCACCTTCAACTATTTGATAAGTGGGGTTCCATGGTTTCTCGTGTATGAATAATATTTATAAAAAAAAAATACTTAAAATTAGGAGTCAAGGAAAATTACTATTGAAGAGAGTAAAAGATGCAAGGAGGACAAAAAGTTAGTGGCCAAGATGAAGGCATTCTATGTAAATGAGGAAGAGAGAACTTTATTTTCCTATGGAAAAAGAATCAAGGGATAGTGGGATTTGGGATGCTGCATGAAAATTTTGTTTAGGTATGTTGGCATTAAGAATCTCAAAGTTTTGAATAAGGAATGAGCGAAAGGGAGTAAGGATTAAGGAAAAGGAGTACCATCTAACATGAGAAGAAGTGTAGACAAGGAAAGGAAATCCTATATGTTTGAGGAGAATGTATGAGTAGTAAGGGTCAAATTTTGGGATAACAAAGTACCCTATACACATTGAGGAGAAGGAGATGGGAAATATCAAAGGCCTACAAATGATAGTGAGGGATAAGTGAGGATAAAAAACAAGATAATTACTAGGAGTTAGAATGGGGAATGAAGATGTTTGAAATTCTATGAATGAATTCAAGGGAAGGGATTGGGGATTGAGACTAGAGAAACCTAATACCAAAGAAAAAGGGACATAAAATCTATAAGGATGGAATTACAATAAATAATAATCATTAAAAATTATTAAAAATTATATTTCTAACTCACATAAACCTTCAATTGACCCTCAAATGTGATGTGCTCATGATGTGGGTGCTCTTATTTGGCCAACATAACAATGAAATTCTTTGGATTATAAAATTAAGAGAATGATTTTGTATTGATATTTGATGACAAAATTATGAAGATGAAGGAAAATTTATGGATTTTTTTGGAGAATGAATGGATGGTCTAAACTTTGTCTTGGATCATGAGTTTGATCCATGATTGATGGATGTGATGAGAAGAGGTGGAAATCATGGAGGAGTTGCTAATTATTTTAATTTTTAATTAAAATAATGATTATTACTCAATTGAATTTGATGAGTGAGTGAATTGGATTAATTGATGAACTAATGGGAGTTAACTGATTGCATAGAGAATAGATGGGTGAGTTGAATCTGAATAAAGAATAAGCATTAAAAATAAAATTTAAAATGCTAATTCTAACTCATGCAAACCTTTGATTGAGCATCAAATGTGATGTTATCTTGATGTGGGTGTTCTCATTTGGCCAGTGCAATGACAACATTCTCTAGATTATGAAATTAACACGAGTTCAAATTGAGAATTGATGATAGAATGATGAGTTTGGGGGTAAATTTATTAATTTTTGGAAAAATGAATGGATGGTCCAAATTTGATCTTAGATCATGGCCCTAATCCATGATTGATGTATGTGATGAGGATAGGTGGAAATCGTGGAGGAGTTTCTAATTTTAATTTTTAATTAAAATAATAATTATTAGTCAATTGAATTTGACGAGTGAGTGAATTGGATTGATTGGTAAACTAGAGGGAGTTAACTAATTGCTTGGAGAATAGATGGGCAAGTTGACTGAGTACATGAAGGAGTTAAGTTATCTTATGAAGGATTTGATTGAGTGTATAAAGGAGTTAAGTTCTTGCATGGAGTTGTCTGATTAGATTGATTGGGTGAACTAATTAGAAAAATGACTTAAATAATTTTAATCAATTAGCTAACCAAATGAGGTGGATATTGAATATTTTTTAATTTATTTATAGATAATTTGAGAATATTAGGAAAAATTAAGGATTTTTGATTTAAATATTTATGGATAATGTGAGATGGATTATAGGATTTTATTATTTATTTAATAGATAATGGATTAAATGGGATAACATGTAATAATTTATTTATTTTAGATGAAGAATAGAGATTAGCCTAATTTAATTAAATAATAAGAAGTATTTAATTAAATAGTAATTTGGTGATGACATTTTATTAGAGATGGTATTGGAAGATAATGTTAGGTGTGGTGTTAGGACGGGTCAATTTTGGGTGTCTACATTTTTTTTATCTTTAAGATGATGTTGAAGTAGCATTGCTTCAAAGAAAAGAAAACTAGCTAAGAAGAATATGGGATGAAAAAAGTGGTGATATGCCCTAGTTGGGTGGAATAAATAATGGATTATTAGGTATTGGTCTGATGCCATCTTAAGAGGTTATCCATGTAAAATTATGTGAATAAGCTCTTAGAATAATAGATGAAGAGAAAAAATAATGACAGGGGGATTAAAAATGGAGGAAAAAATGAAGTAGAAAATGAAGAGATAGATGCAAGAAAAAGTGAAGTGAGTGAAAAATGTGATAGAGATAATAGTTATATGATAATGGATATATTATGATGATGGATTCATTAAGATGATGCATAAGTGATTGATATTTTTGAATTCTTTAGTGATGCTAACATGTGAAGAGAAACCTTATTTTAATATGGCAATGGATGTTATGCACCAAGGCACATAAGACCAAGGTGGTAATGTATTCAATACATAGAGTGACTCATAAGAAAACAAAAAACAATAGGACACCCCAACAATTTTAAGGCATTGATGCTCTTGGTGGGTCTGTGATGGGACAACCAACAAATACTAAGAGAAGTTTCCATCACATCTCAAGGTGTTTGACCTTCATGGGTCCTATGAGATAAAAACCAAACAATAGAAAGAGGAAGCCCCTACACATCATAAGGTGTTACACTTTGGTAGGTCTTGTAAGGGAAAAAATAACAAGCATATCAACCAAAAATAGTAGAGCATGCCCAAATGTATGTTAGTTTTAGGATCATAAATTAAATAAGCAAATATAGAACAATTTAAACAATTTGACATAGCATATGCCTTGGGAAAACCCTCCAACTTGAGGGAGAAAAACCCAACAACAATATATCTCTTATATATTGAATAATGGAAAGCAATTCACTTTTACGATGAGGCCAAATACAGGGCCAAATCAATCAACACCACACTTGATGCAATCTCAAACAATAATATCGAACTTCTTGAATGATATTGATCTCTATAATATTGAACTCCAATATCAAACTCCTATTGTAGATGAATTCACACTTGTGTCTTGAATATATATAATGAACTAAACAACTCTATTATATACAAATCAATGAGGAGGTCTCCAATAAACACGTCCCTTCAAGATAAAAAGTCAACCTCAAATGAAGGGGTGTGACTTAACAAAAGATGGTGATATTTTAGATGATGTCAACCTTGACAAACTTTCATGCTTGTATTGTTGTACCGATGGATGATTGTGAGAGAGGTGCGGTAGCGTGGTATACCGCCATACTGCAGGAGACTTTTTACTACCTAGCAGTAGCACAGTGTACTGCCATACCATGAGATCCTTCTTATTGCCTGGTAGTAGCGCAGTGTACCGCCATACCATGGGAGCCTTCTTACTACTTGGCAGTAGTGCGGTGTACCGCCATACCATGAGAGCCTTGTTACTTACTGGCGGTAGTGCGGTATACCGCCATGTAAATAAATCATCTCCAATAAATGAATAGCCAACGACTATATGAATTTATTGCTTATTGTCACTGGAAGTATGAGGCTCATGACTATACATCAACACTCCCTCTTAGCTAGGGAGGAGTACTTCTAGATATCCAAGGTCATGGAGTCTCTCAATATGATACCCACAATGGCTACACCCATATGTGGAAAGAGTTCATCACGGAGTTACTCAACGTGATATTGTCCATCATGGCTACTCCCATGTATGGAAAAGAACATGTGCACAAATGCCCATCGTGGAGTTACTCAACATGATGTTGTCATCTCAACATGACATCCACCATGGCTACTCCCAGAGGGTGGATAAACATAAGTACAAGGAAATCATCACAGAGTCTCTCAATGTGATGTTGTCATGGAGTCTCTCAACATGACATCCACCATGGCTACTCCCAGAGGGTGGAACAAGGGCTTTCACCTCAAATTTCTCTCTCACTGAGAAAGATGCATTAACAAGGGTTTACACCTCAAATTTCTCTCATAGAGAAAGATGCATTAACAAGGGCTTACACCTCAAATTTCTCTCTCACAGAGAAAGATGCATTAACAAGGGCTTACACCTCAAATTTCTCTCTCACAGAGAAAGATGCATTAAGCAAATCATAGAAGATCACTGATGCTAAGTCTCCCTCTCAACTAGGGCTTCATTCTCCACAACTCTAATCTTGTCTTAAAAGTACACAAACTTTACTCTAGAGAGAGGCTTGGTGAGAAAATCAACCATCTACTCATTAGTGCAAATGTATCTCAACTGGATAGCTTTCCTCAATACCATATCTCTGATATAGTGGTATTTGATCTCAACATGTTTTGTTTTATCATGAAATACTGGATTGATAGAAAGCTTCACACAACTTTGATTATCACAATGAATAACAATTGGCTCCAATGATTGTCCAAACAACCCTACAAGGAGCTTCCGAAGCCACACTGCTTCTCGAGCTGCTACACATGCTGCAATATATTCTGCCCCTACTGTACTTAGTGCCACTAAAGACTGCTTCCTGCTACACCAAGAAATCATCGCAGACCCCAAACTAAAGCAACACCCAAAGGTACTTTTTTTATCAGCTACACTCCCCGCCCAATTAGAATCAGAATATCCTTGCAACTTTAAGTCTACACTAGAAGTATATTTCAAACCATATCCAACTGTGCCATGCAAGTATCTCAGGATATGCTTAGCTGCAACTAGATGATTTTTCCTTGGTTCACACATGAACTGACTAAGTGCACTCACTACATAGCAAATATTTGGTCTAGTATTGACTAGATACATCAATGATCCAATCAACCACCTGTACATAGTGGGATCCACCAGATCTGAACTAGCTATAGACTCACTTAACTTCTTCAAATTGGTTTCCATTGGTGTAGACATGGATTTGCAATCCATCATACTAAACCTCTTCAATATGTCTATAGTATACTTCCCTTGACTCTGAATGATCTCATTGGGTCTCTGCCACACTTCCAACCCTAGGAAATAGTGCATATATCCTAGATCCTTCATCTCAAATTCAGAAGCTAACTCATTCTTGCATTTCATAATGAGATATTCTACTCCAGTAAGAAATAGATCATCAATATAAAGAACCAATATTAATGCCTCACCATTAACTACCTTGAAGTAAAGATTTGAATTAGCATCATTCTTGGAGAAGCCCAAGCTCAACAAGTATTGATCAATCCTCTCATACCAAGCACGAGGAGCCTGCTTAAGGCCATACAAAGCCTTCTTCAATTTACAAACATGAGACTCCTTCCCATGAATCTCAAAGCCATCAAGTTGCTCAATGTATACTTCTTCTGCAATTACACCATTAAGGAAGGTTGTCTTTACGTCCATCTGATGTAACTTCCATCCCTTAGCTGCTGCAATAGAAATAATAGTCTTGATGGATATATAACGAGCAACTGGAGAAAAGGTTTCTTCATAATCTATTCCCTCTTTCTGAGAGAATCCTCTAGCCACAAATCTAGCTTTGTACTTCTCAATGCTTCCATCAGCTGCATGCTTGATCTTGAAAAGCCATTTAGAAGATACAACTGATTTTCCTTCTGGTCTTGGTATAATGTACCAAACATCATTCTTATTGATAGATTGATATTCTTCAACCATAGCATCTCTCCATACTTGTTGACTTGATGCTTCCTTAATACTGGAGGGCTCATATTCAATGATATGACTCATTAATGCAACATAGCTTGGAAACTTTTTAGGTATTTTTCTTTCTCTGAATGTCCTCTAGGAGATACAAACTTTTCTGCCTCCTGCATTGTTTGCCTAGCCCATAGAGGTCTCTTTTGACCTATGACAATATCTCTTGGTCTATTAGTTGGTTCCAAAGGCTCAACTGAATCACCATCCTCTGCTAGTTTAGTAGACTCCCTCTGAATCTCAGGAGAATGATCAACGTCCATGTCTTGAGGAGACTCCTGATCTTCATTATGTATCTCCATGTATGAACCTTTAGATATTTTGAATGCAAAATCTTCTTCAAAAGTGACATCCCCACTGATCTCTATCTATTTTTGACTTGGAATTGTAAATCCTGTAGGCTTTTGAAGATTCACTATAACCCACAAATATTCCTTTCTTTCCAGATGGTTCTAACTTAGATCTCTTATCTTTAGGTACATGAATGTAAACAGGACAACCAAATATTATTAGATGATTAACCTCAGGCTTCATGCCTATGAAGGCTTCTTCAAGATTCATATTCTCCAAAATATGATGAGGGCTTCGATTCTGAACATACATTGTAGTTTTAGATGCTTCTGCCCAAAGGAAGGTTTGCAAGTCTTGATCATGGATCATAGCTTTAGTTGCCTCAATAATGGATCTATTCTTCCTTTCTGTAACATTGTTTTGTTGTGGATTGTAAGGGACACAAAACTCCCTCTTAATCCCTGCCTCGATACAAAAGTTACAAAAGCCTCCAGAGATGTATTCTCCTCTATTATCAGATCTTAGAAATTTGATCCTCTTCCCAGATAAGTTCTCTACTTGACCCTTAAACTTTTTGAATTTCTCAAGTACTTCTTCATATTCCTTAGTCTTTAATAAATAAATCCAAGTCTTTCTAGAGTATTCATCAATGAAAATTACATAATAAGAAAAACCACTCAAAGATGCAACAAACATTGGACCACACAAATTAGAATGAACAAGATCTAGAATACATTTTGATCTACTTTCACTACTATGAAAAGGACCTTTAGTATTCTTACCCAATGCACATCCTCGACAAGTATCGTCATGCTCCCGACTGAGTTTTGGAAGGCCAAAGACCATCTTCTGCATGGATGGAAGAGCTCTGAAATGGAGGTGAGCAAGTCTTCTATGCCAAAGCTCACTTGAACTAGTAGAATCATGCAATAATGCCTGCATTGTACGAATGGAAATTCTATAAAGACTCTCTTGCCAAACACCAATCACTTGGGTCTTGATGCTAGATTTCTTCAGCCAAGCAAGAACTTTTCCCTTAGAAAATGCAACTTGATATCCTTTGTCCTCCAAAGCTGAAATTGATACAAGATTCCTCTTGATACCTGGTACAAACAACACATTGCTTAAATGAAAAGAGATGCCAAAATTTAGGTGAAGAGGGGAGGCTCCAACACCTTTCACTAAATACCATGCATCATCTCCAATTATAACTTGAATGTTGGTATCTCTCTCCACGAAATCTGAAAGATGCTCTCTAAATCCGATAATGTGTTGAGAAGCGCCACTATCAATTAGCCATGTGTTGCTATCGGTTGGAACATTGCTTGATAGGGCTAAGATAAATAGAAATTTGCTTGAATTATCTCTTGAGTCATTCTGGGGAGAGACATCATTCACATCCGAAGTAGAAGCATGCTACTTTGGTCTTATTGCACAATCTCTCGCATAGTGACCAACCTTGTCACATTTGAAGCACTGTATATGGGAGAGATCCTTCTTCTTAGATTCTAGAGCAACATTTGATCTTCTATCTCTATTCCTCTTAAAATTTCCTTTCCTTCCTTCTCTTCCTTTCCTCTTTGATGTTTGAGCAACAAGTACATGATTGTCTTCATTGTTAGAACTTCGACCATTACCTCTTGTTGCCAATCTTGATTCCTCTTGAATACAATATGCTCTAAGGCGATCAAACTTAGGTAGCTTCAATCTTCCACTGATACCTTGGATAAATGGATCCCAAGATTGAGGAAGACCATTGAGTGCCAACATGACTAAGTCTTTATCATCAACCATATTACCAATGGCACAAAGTTGATCTCTCAACTCAGTGATCTTCATGAAGAAGGAGATGACTGAATCTCCTTTCTCCATCTTGATGTGATGAAGTTGTTGCCTCAATGCAAGAGCTTTGCTTGTATTATTTATCTCATATAGTCCCTCCAAGGTCTTGAACATCTCTCTAGTTGTATTCAACTTGGAGATAATAGGCACAAGGTGATCCTTCACATAATCAATCAATATCTTTTTGGCCTTTGTGACATTATTCCTCCATTGTGTTTGCTCAGTCTCATCAGAAGGTTCGGGTACCTCTTTCTCCATGAACTCGAGAATGTCATTTTCTTCCAATGCAATGAGAACTCTAAACTTCCAAGAGGTGAAGTTAGAGGCACCATCGAGTCTATCTTCAACTTTGAGACCGTTCATCATTTTTCATAGTTAAGATAGATACACAAAGATGAGAATAATGGAGAAAGATAACGCTGCTTATATAAATATGATCACGGTCTTGCTTAAACCCGCTTTGATACCATGGTAGTTTTAGGATCAAAAATTAAATAAGCAGATATAAAACAATTTAAACAATTTGACATAGCATATACCTTGGGAAAACCCTCCAAATTGAAGGAGAAAAACCCAACAACAATATATCTCTTATATATTGAATAATGGAAAGTAATTCAATTTTACAATGAGGCCAAATACAAGGTTGAAGCAATCAGCACCACACTCGATGCAATCCAAAATAATAATATTGAACTTCTTGAATGATATTGATCTCTATAATGTTGAACTCCAATATCAAACTCCTGTTGTAGATAAATTTTCACTTGTGTCTTGAATATATGTAATGAACTAAACAACACCTCTATTATATACAAATCGATGAGGAGGTCTCCAATAAATGTGTCCCTTCAAGATACAAATTCGACCTCAAATGAAGGGGTGTGACTTAACAAAAGATGACGATCTTTTAGATGATGTCAACCTTGACAAACTTCCATGCTTGTACCACTAGATGATTGTGAGAGAGGTGCGATAGCGCGGTATACTGCCATACCGCAGGAGACTTCTCACTGCCTGGTGGTAGCACGGTGTGCCGCCATACCGCGAGAGCCTTCTTATTGCCTGGCGATAGCACAGTGTATCGCCATATTGTGGGAGCCTTCTTACTACCTGGCGTTAGCACGATGTACTGCCATACCATGAGAGACTTATTACCTATTGGCACTAGTGCGGTATACCGCCATGTAAATAAATCATCTCCAATAAATGAATAGCCAACAACTATATGAATTTATTGCTTATTATCGTTGGAAGTATGAGGCCCACGACTACACATCAACAATGTATACCAATAAAAGTGCATTGTATAATGATCATGGTAGCCATGAGTAGACATAGTATGGGTCAAAAGATATATCAAAAGATTAAAAGACCAATCAAAGAAATAAAAGATCAATTGTCAACTGACATACAATAGTGTGACCCCAAGTGCCAAGGTGTTAGAAAAGAAAAATGGATAAGGATTATGCTATATTTATGAAATAATGCATCTTGTGATGGAAAGTGATGGATGGAAAGGAAAAGTTCACAATGACAAATGATGTGACAATTATATTGTTAGGAAAAGGGTGGTATACCCTTGCACAAGAAATGGATTATTTTAATTATGTATAATAAATATTCATTTGTGGGGCACCTTTTAGAGGTGTATTTAGCCACATGTAAATTTGTGTCATTGGTTGATATTTTATGTGTTAGTTGCACATTGTAAAAATATTTAATATTAAGAAAAAATATTACCAAAAAGTAAAATTTAGGGTCAATTGTTTTACCTTTTCCACTTGGTTGTTTTGTTTGAGCTTGAGTTTATAAAATCAAGCACGTGTTTAGTGGTCAAGGTTGGCTTGGTAGCTAATTAGTTATTTGTCTTAGAGTTGTCACTTGTATTGAGCTCTCTTGTAGAGTGCATATGTAAAGCATAGCATGGGATGTGTCATAACATGCTTGGACACATATAGGATGCATTGGAGGAAATTGATGTTTCAAAATTCATGGAGACTCTGTAAGTGTATTATAATATTTTAATTGTTGAATAATATGTTAGGTGTGGATGCTTTGAATGCTAGGTTTTTCCCTCTTGATAATTTTCCTAGGCTATATCTTGTGTACAATCTTGTGGTATATCTTTGATCTTTGCATTATATTTATTTTGTTAGCTTGCATGCATGTTTCTATCTTATTAGGTTATGTAAGAAATGGTTTTTTCAAACCTTGGTGATTTCCTCATAAGTGGTATAAGATTAATGGTTGCGGTTGAGGAAGGTGAGGCATCCCCTCTACCAAGGATCTAACCTGGGCTACTCTTAATTAAGGTGTTTACATGGTCATTTTCTCTTGTGATATTCCATACATTTGAGAAGCATGCAGGCCTATTAACACCAAGATCAAAGAGCATAGTGTTGGAATTAGGCACAATTGTATTGCCAATTCTACCCTACTCGAGCACTCTTATCACTCCAGACATAAAATTTTCCTTGAGAACACCCAATTTTGGTCAAATAAGATAAATTTTCAAGTGAAAAATCTAAGAGGTCATTCTTATTAAGTTTCACACTTCCAATATTAATTGAAATGAAGGTTAGCATCTTAGATTAGCCTAGCTCCCTTTAATTTCCTCTCTCTATGCCTTCCCTCATCCTTCGTGATCCCCATCCTTTTGACCATAATGGGTGTGTCTTGTCTTCCTTCCATGGTTTAGATCCTTTTCCTTTCATTCTTCTATTTACTAACCTTCATAGGATCAGGTCCTTTCTTCTCCCGTGTCTTTCTTGTAATCCTTCTTTTTTTCTTTTTTCTTTTTTATAGTTTATTTTTCTACCTGTTTCTTAATTGAATTTATGTTCCTTGTCTATATTTTATTCTCTAAACTCACTGGATGGTTTTCTCTATTTCTTCGCTTCCATATATATATATATATATCTACTAACAATTGCTTTTATCTATAACTATTTTGCTTGTTTGAC
>VDFB02105785.1:429216797-429275121 GCA_007258455.2 Sequoia sempervirens | reverse complement strand
CTCAACTACCCATGTGTGGGGAGAGAGTGACACATGTAGTTGTTGTATTTTGCCACATGTCCTCATATTACCACATCTAATAAACCTAAGCAAGCTTAAATAATATGTGTAGGAAAAAATAAATACCCCAAACATAAGGAAAATAAAAAAAACCTACACTATCATGATGTATATTGATTTTGTATCATGAAATAATTTTCAATGATATATGAGATATGAGATGAGATGTTTAGGTGATTTGATATATGTCATATGATGTTATGGATTGTTACCATGCATGTGATAGATTATGTATATGACTTGATATATGTATTTAATGATTTCTATTTGACCTTGTGATGTACAATGATGATGCTATGATGTTATGATGTATGATGCAATGTTATGATTGTTTTTATGTTTTTGATGATGTGTATTATGACTATGCTTGATGTATGATGTTATTATTATGGATGCGTGATGTGATGTTATGATGGTACTAATGATTTGGTGGATGCAAGATGTGATGGACATTTTTTCGTTTATGTCATGATACATGGATATAATAGTTAGTATGATGAGTAGGATAGATGAAATGATTTTAGATAGAATAATGATAGATAGATAGATGATTAGAGAGACATAGATGAATATAATGATGTTGATAGAATATTGAGAAAGCCATAATTATCAGTATGATTTGGAATTTATAATTGGAAAAGAGGATGGGAAATTAATGTATTAGGATATCAAAGACCTCTTGAGATCTTGTTGGTAGCCAAGCTAAATTTGATTGATTGATGATAGTGATAATGTTGTTGATGATAAGAACAACTCAATGATTGTGTTGTTAGCAATTAAACAACACTAAGATTGGGAAGGATACATCTCAATGATGTTTGATTGGATAAAAATGGATCAAGATTTGTAGCAAGGCTAGTAACAAATTTTTTTAGATGGTTTGATATCATGCTTGAATGTAGGAGAGATAAGATTAATAGATGAAAGATACGAGATAGATGGATGATTTTGATTTTGCTTGAGGTTATGGTAAAGAATGTAGAGCAATCCTTATTTTGATATAGAGAGTAGACACTATGCACCAAGGTATGAAGAACTAGGGTGGCATTGTATCTATTACATGGACTTTGACTCTGTAAACAAATAGGAGTATCTTTGTTCTTACCTGATATACAAAAACCATGTTTGATCATGTGAGAGAATTAAGCCTCAAAGAAAGTTAGGACTTATGCACAAAATATATAAAGAACATGTATGTAAAGGTCGTTGTATTGCCTGAAACTATCTCCACATACACAAGGCAAGTTTTCACCATGGTTGTATTATAAGAACATCCCACAAGCATAGTAAACGAAAGCAATGACTATGCCCCATTATGTACTCCTCTAGACACACCAAGATATGGAAGATCAAGGTGGCTTTGAGTAAGTGATGGATTGAGACAAAAGATAAATCAAAAGAAAAGACTGACTGAAAATACATATCAAAGCCATCATATCTCTTTCCAAAGAGATTGTTGATGTTGATAAGTAATGATACCTATTATAGGAAAGATATATCCAATAAGCCAGTTGTTGGATGTTGATGTTGGTTTAGAATTTGATTTAGGCAATTGATATGGAGGTTTCTATGTTATTTTGACAATGATCAAGACTTGTAATTTTCCATGAATGTTTGTGTTTCAATAATTGTTGTATTTGATTTTGTTTACTTTGCCAAAAATGAGTGTGATGACAATTTTATTGTGAATGGGTGAGTTGTGATGATTTGTTTTTGAACTTTTTGGATTTTTGAATGTTTTTGAACTTTTTGTTTGGAAGTATTTGAGGCTATTTTTGAATTTTTTGTGTTATTTAAGGTTTTTTTTAGATTTTGTGTTATTTTAGTGTTTTTGGATTTTGACTTTTTTTTTTTTACATATTTGGATGGTTTTGGGTTTTTGACATATTTGGATGTTTTTAGATTTTGACTATTTGAATATTTTTGGATTTTTTGTTTTATTTGGATAATTTTGGATTTTGACTATTTGGATGTTTTTGTGTGATTTGAATGTTTTTCATTTTTTTAGTTATTTGGATGCTATTTACATTTTTTATTATCTGGATGTTTTTGGATTTTAAGCTATTAGGATGCTATTGGATTTTGAAAGGTGCCCAAATCATTAAGTGAGCTATAAGAAATATATCAAAATTTATTTTGAAGCAGGATGTAGACACTCATCCCCAGTGTCTAGCAATGTATGGGACACTTAACTGTATGAATGGATTAGTGTGATGGATGAATGTGCAAATAGATCCAGGACAAGAGATTTTACTTCCAAAGACTATCTCACAATATAATAATGTGTCCTACTCAATATGACCATGTGGATGAGGCTAGATAGTAGGTGAAGGTATGACATGAGATAGGATTGGTCACATGAGATGACCATGCCAATATTTTTCCAAAATAAATTTTTGAAGTGTATGCACCTAATATTTATCAAGATCAAGTTGGATAATGAGGATGAATGAGAATGTATTAAATGGATAAAACAATAGATTTATTATGGATGGAATGGATGAAATGATAGGATAAGATAGCATGATGGATGAGATAAGATGCTCCCAACTTGAATGGTGCACATAGATACTTAATTTTACACATGACATATGTTTGCTAAGTTCTCATCATGATACTTGCCCAAAATTCCATAAAAATGGTTTTCACTAGAGGATGATTTTTATCTTTACTATTTATTTATTTATTATTTTTTGAACCTTTTGAGTGATCATAGACTATGTGGAACCTTTTGGTGGTGTAGATGTAGATATTACTATCATGACATGCCAATAATGTCCTACCTCGAGGAGTTTCTTTGCCAAGATAAGGGCACTTGTATATAGCCCCTGAATGTTCTTGTGATCCTTTTTGATACTAGAGTTGGCCTTATCTAATTGCGTACACCGTGATAGAGTGTCATTAGAGTCCTTATGATAAAGAGTTGCCACCACGATACTGTGAATTTGGTATTTGGGATCTTTTTGGATTTTAGGCCAGATTTTGGATGTTGATGGGGGTATGAGATGTGGATGAATTATTAGGCAGCTTGGATTGTGGATCTTTTATTTTCCAAACTTTGGATGGTTGATGATGGAGTGTGGCTATGAAATTTTGATTGTGATGGGAACCAACTTTCTCATACACTTTGTTTGTCAGTATTGAATACTTTATTGAAATAGGTGGACACTTTTGATGGACATAACACTTTTTTTATTTGGCTCCATAGTTTTATTGACAATGGGATTTTAATTTGGATTATATAGTTTACTTGATTTATTTTTCTTTGGGATCCATTTGAGTTTCATGTGTCCACTTTTAATTTTTGATTTATTAGCTTCAATGAATTGATCTTGATATTTTTATTTACAAGTATTTTTCTTTTGTTGGTCCCAATTAGTGGGTGGAAAGATTCAGGAATGACAGTTTATGATATGGATAGTTGGAGTGTTGGAAAAAACTTCATTATAAGGAATCTTCATGACTCCTATGTTGTTGATGTTTGCATTAGATAAAATTCCCCCTGGTATCATGGAGGTGTTGCTAACATCGTTAGATTTCTTAATCACTAAATAACCAAGACCCTGATGTTTAGGATTGTCGACAAATTACACTGGTTCTAGAATACCTTGTTCATCTATGCCAAATCATTTCCCTTGATACTGTATTTGTTGGTAAATTTTTTTGGCAACAGGATATGTCTTGTCTTAGAAACAAGGTGCCAACTCTTTTTTGTGTTGATTGGAACCCTCAATAGTATTTGTCTTCTCATTGGTAAGAAAGCTTGCTTTGACAAAGGTGATTGGTCTGAGTTGATAGGTTATTGGTACTTCATCATTTTGTGGGATGTTGATCGGATTTATTATCACTTGTTGATCAATATCTTCGACATGAGTTTTAAAACTTAGGAACTCTTATTGTTCTTCAAAAGATTTTATCTTCTCAAAGTTGATATAGAAACCATTTTCATGGTCATTTGTTGGAATATCACTATGGAGTCTTGTGAACTCAACTATAGCTTCATCATTTTCAAATATGTCTAAAGTGAGAGATTCCTATTTTGGATGAACAAGAAGGAGATCATCTATGTTTTCAGTAGAAGCAAGTGTCTCATTTGGGGAAGTGGAAGCTATCGAAATAATGATGGAATCAATTATTGGCTTATGAGTGGGATGGAACAAATTGATGAGAGTTTTAGGAAGCTATGGAGATATGGGATTGCTATCAATGATGGGATGAGATTGTAAAATTTGAATAACTTGATCTTGAATTATTTCAAATATTTCTTTATTATGCTTTGGATTATGTTCTTGACATAGATCTAGGTTTAATAATTAAATACAAACAAAGGACTCTTCAGTAGTCTCAAAATGATGGCATGATGATAATGAATTTTTAAGTGGACATGGTAGGTGATGGGGGGCATGATAGTGGATGGACTAGATTTTCTTGATAATAGATTGGACTTGTATCAAGATTTGGATTAGCTTGGAGTTCATTATTATCTATCATGGATATCCCTTGGAAAAGATATTGAAATGTATCACCATTAGGTGAGTGAATTGGTGGATATGGTGCAGATTGATATTACAAGTCTTTGGGATGAGATGGAGGCTTCTCATGGATAATATTCTTCAATATGACCTATCATGAATTCAAATGAGGGAGGTATGTTATGGTCGAAGACATAATGAACACCATTATTTTGGGATGAGCCATTGCTAGACATAGGTGGATAGTTTTGTTCATGCTTTAAAAAATTATCTTGATATATGCCAAATTTCTCATCATGTGAACAATGAATATTGTTGATGTGATTATCATGTTCTTGGATATGTCCTACTACATTATCATAGGAATAATTGAATTTGTTATAGTATCTTGTTTTATTAGAATTGTTTCCTTTACCATGGTCTAGGGTTGGATTCTTGTAGATTCCCAAGTCATTGTTTCCCAAAGTTCCAGGACATTGATTAACGATGACGCTCCTTGGTCTATAAGATCTTGTATGATTATTTTTTAGTTTAACACAATTTGATGTTTCATACCCTTTGGTGTTATGGTATTCACAATAATCATTATAATTATACCATGAAGGCTTTATTTGTAGTTCATCATAATGTCTAAACTCTAGAAGTTTGATGAGGTTTGTTTGAGTCAACTTCTTTAATACCATTTCAATTGGTTCCCCTAAGGGAGTTTATTTTTGTCTAGTGTTGTTATTAGGTCTTAGTGGTCCCCTTGGAGGATTCACGTTTTGGTTGCTTTGTTGATTATTAGATGGGGTTGTATATTTTACATAAATTTGGTGTCTACTACGCCATCATTGGTGAGATTTTTTGTTTTTAGCCCAAAGGTGATGTTTATCATTAGAATTAGATGTGTGATCCCTATGTTCTTTATATATTTTGATGAGGCCCTTAGTGACAAGAGCCTCCTTAGTAGCAAGCACCTTCTCTATGATCTATTCAAAGGTATTTGTACATTGTACGATTAGATGGAAACCAATTTTTGTGTTTATATTTTGGACAAAGATGTCGACAAGTTATTTTTTAGGTATTGGCTATTTACATTTTCTAGATTTATGTCTCCAATGTTGTAGGAATGAGGCAAATGTTTCTCCTTGGTTTTGCTTGGTGCTATACAAGTTAGTCATAGTGATTTCTTGTTCTATATTATATGAGAAGTGAATAACAACTTTTTATCTAGTTCTTTGAATGTTTTGATACCATAGGGTAGATGAGAGAACCATTCTACGGCTTGTCTTCCCAAGCTTTAAGGGGAAATACACATTAAATATGTATAATTGTAGGAGACTTCTAGACAAGGTACATAGAATTCTCGTGTGTGCTCATGAGGATCACCTCTTCATTTGTACTTATTAAACTTTGGCATTTCAAAGTTGTTAGGAAAAGGTATCATAGGTATGCTTCTATCAAACGGATATGGACAAATGTTCTCAAGCGTATAGTTTTTCTTTGTATGTCCTAGTTGCATATTTGTGATTTTTTAGTGTAAACTTTGAATTTGGGATGTCAGGTCTTTTTGTTGAGTGTTTTGAGGTTGGTGGGATGGAGTGTATGTTTGGTGTTGTGGGATTGATGACGTACCATATGATGGGTTTTGGTTTTGTGTAATGTTTTCGGGTATGCTATATGAGTTATATGGTATGTGTTGATGTTATGTATTGTTGTATCCACGTGTAAGGTTATATATATTGTATGATGGATGTTGCTATTGCTGGTGTAAGTTTTATTTTCAATGGATATATTGTTGTTGAGGTGTGGTATATTGTTGTTGCGGGACATGTTATTGTTGTGGTGTGATTGGTTGTTGTTGAATGTATTATATTTGGGGAGTTGCTTCAGGTTGTTGAATGTATTATGGTTGGGGTGTTGTTTGAGGCTATTGAACGTATTGTGGTTGGGATATTGCTTGAGGTTGTTGAACATATTGTGTTTGGGGTGTTGCTTGATATTTTTTAACATATTATGGTTCAGGTGTTGCTTGAGTTTTTTTAACGTATTGTGGTAAATTAGATGTGCTTAGATTTTGATGAGGGTTATGCTTTTGTTGTATGACTTGTTGTTGAGATGTGCTTGGGATTTTATGAGGATTATATTTTCGTTGTATGACTTGTTGTTGAGGTGTGGGTGTTGGTGTAAGATGTGATACACTATAGTTTCTTAGTATGGTAGTTGTGGAATTTTGTTTTGTGATGGAAAATGATGGAGTTTGTGAGTTGGAAGGTTGACTTGAGTTATTAGGATTGTTTGTGCTCCTAGTTGTGTTGGATGTTTGTGTAGCATTTGGAATGCTAGGAGGCACAACTAGTGTAGGAATTGGGGTTGTAAAAGGGCTATTTGTATAGTTTGGTATGTTAGTGTTTGGGAGGTATGGTATATTTGGGTTTTTTTGTATATATTTGTATGTTGAGGAAGGTGGGATGTTCATGTTTGGTGGATTTGGGGTTGTTTGATCACCTACAGTTTGATTTTGGTTAGTGGATTCATAAATTATTTAGAAATTAATATAGAATTCATGTCATATGATGGTATTGTAGGTTGACTTGGTATGTTTGGCATGGGAGTTGGTGGTATTTGTTTAATGATAATGTGCACCATAGGCATGTTCTCGTGTATAGGAATACTTGTTGTCATGACATTGCTTTGAGATTTTTCTCTTATTATTGCAATGTTATAATTAGAGGGTATTTTGGAACCATTTTATACAAGTTTAAGAAAGTAAGAGTTGTGATCCATAGAAATAAGGGAATCAAGTTTACTAGATAAAGAGGGATTTTGTTGTATTTTCAAAAGTTACTCCTTACTAAATTCACTAGATAACTTGGCTTCATTTGTAATGTCTTATATGAGGATGTGTTGAAATTGATATTGTTGAGTTGGTTATTGTTGGGTTGGTTGTTGTGGTGTTTGATATGCACATGGATTGAATATATCACTAGGCATCTCAAATGTTGTATCAATAGTAGTCATAGGCATGGTAACATTTGAACTACTTGGATTGGACTCCACGATATTCTTATGTTGGGACCTTGTAATAGGCATATAATGAAATGAACTTATGGAAGATAGGATGTAAGTGAAGGTTGATTACATGATATGGATGAAGATTTATTTTAATATTGGACTTATGAGATCTATACTAGATAGATTTAGACAATGTTGATGATTTTGGTTTAATGGGAGATAAGAAAAACTCCAAAAATCAAGGTGAAGTTAAATCTCCATTTGATATGGTGCTAAAGAATGGTCTTTACTTGTACTAGACTAATGAGTCCAAGCAAAGCAATGATGGTGAATTTACCAACTTAGAGGTAGATGAGACCAATAAGCTAGTTTTCTCAAAAAAATTGATGCTAATTCAACTATGTACAAGTGAAATGATAGTTTTCTAAGAAAAAATATAAAATAGGAGATAGGATGGGAGATCTAAGCAAGACTATGACTGATTTTGGTAATTGGTGGAGTAAACATTTGTTGATGATTGTGATATCATTGGTTGTCCAAAAGCTAAAGGGGTGTAACTCTAAAAGTCCAAGATGAAGAAAATGGTTAGAGATGAGGATGAAAATTTTGTTTGTTGTATGAATGAGGTATGATGGTTACAAGTCTACTATAACATAGGTCTCAAATCCTAGTTTAATTTTTTGTTGAAATTTGGAGACTAGAATTTTAAGGATTTTGGAAATTTTAATTTGATTGTTAAACACGTCGCTTTGTATTTCAAAAGCATCATTATAATTATCAAACATGTCACATGATGTCAAAAGTGGTGAACTACCCTAATGATAAGTGACAAGTTATGGAAAAAGCATTAAAATATGGCAAAAACATCGCTAAGTTTATCAAAAGTGTCAATATGTTTCAAAAGTGTCACTATGCAAAACTGAGGGTTTCAAACTGACATAGAGCAATTTTGGTCAAAAGCATCAAGTTACTCACAACTATTGATTTTAAAGCAAACATGGTGTTGTGATTATGGTAAAAGAGTCAAGTTGATAATAGTAGTTATCAAATGCGCCACAATGACAACAAAAGTGTCATTGTAACATAGAAGCGTGATTTTATAGTTGAACCTAAAATTTGCCTAAGGTTTTTTATTGATTGGACTATTTTGAAGGTTGATTTGGATTTGTTTTTGTTTGGAAAAAGATATCACACAACAAAGAAAAACATGTAAAATTGACTCCAAGGTGCATTTTAGACAATTTCACGAGTTTAATGAAAAACATGATATAATGGCTATTCACTGGTATTTATAAGAAAACACATCAAGTAACACAACTTAATTAGTAGTAAAAGGTGTATTAAATTAGTGGAGGCTCACTCGCCAAAGTGTAATACCTTAAATGGATGAGTAACTAGGGTATGCTAAGATTGTGTACCACCTTAACACCCATTACCTTGGAAGGACAAGGTCCTAACAAGGAATATATGTCACCTTAATAAGAAAAGAGTACATGGTGAGTAACTTCGGGCATGATATTGTACCCTACACCACACTACGTGTAACATGCCCATTGTTCTACCCATTTATTTTGCTATGTTTTACCCACATTTGAACAGTTTAAGATACTAACATTTAGGTTATAAATTTTTCTTTTCTAATTGATTAACAAGATGCACATTTGAAGCAATCTCATTTCAAACTTTCCCATTGTATTACAAAGAAACATTACTAAATTTCAAGTAATGAACCCATATCTCTTTCAAAATTTGATCTTATCTTATTGACTATCATCTTCTCCTTATGAGTTTTCTGCTACATCCTCTTGTTGTATTTCCTCTTTTCTTGATCCATGCTTCTTGTGATACCTCACCTAGGTTTCCTTTCCTTTTCTTCACTACCTAGTCTTTTGGCATCCAGGTTCTTCACTTCAACCTATCAAAAGCAACACACAATTTCCAAAACTTCTCTTGCACAGATCTTCAGGCTCTGACACCAAAATTATGCAGAGGAAGGAGATACTTGAACTTGATTCAATTGACACAATTGATACAATGTGTTTACAAAGATTTTTGGCACCCAAATGCTTTCTTGCACTTCTAGGGTTTTCCACCTAAAAGGAGAAAGATGGGCCAAAATGGACAATATATACACTCAAAATCAATGCAAGGATGGATGGAGTATGCCTAAATGCAACAAACTGATAAAGGAAATGAATTATTAGTGTAAAACCTAAGAAATGCAAGTTGTTTGAAAACACATTGTGATATGCAAAAAGATAGATTAAATGCAATAACGAACAAGATAAAGAAGCTAAACAAAAATAGTGCACTTGGAAACTGATAAAGGAAGAAATGAAGATTGCAAATGCCTCTAGAATTCTCAAAAATCTGATTTTCTGGCCAACTGGGACACTTATGCCAAGCTGGGTGACTGTCACATCTCGAACTCTAATGCTCCTTGTTTTTGGCTTTGTGTGGATTTGATATGTGATTGGATGTGTGTGGTAGAATACATAATGAATAGTATGATGGTTTTGGTGTGATGAAATATGAAATGTTGCTTTAATTTAAGGTAGTCGAATGTCTAGAATGCAATTTATTTTGAATATGATAGAAATGGAAAATGTTATTTAAAGTTCATAAGATTTAATGTTTTTGATTTATATCTTTATGTCAATACTAATCTATTAATGTGTGTTTGAGGGTATTGAGCTACAGGTCATCGAAGACCAAGGGTGTGGCTAAGGAGAGAAGGTTAGCTTCTTGGAAGGGTACAGTAGGAATGAAACTCTTGCATACACACACGTGTACGTAGTGTCATATAAATGGATGTAGTTTTAATTTAATTGGATGCGTAATTGTATGTTTTCCAAGTGTTTATTTAAATTTTATGAAGTAGAAATAAAAATATAGTAAAGTAGAAGAATTAATTAAATGTATAATGGTGTGGTTTTTTTAAGAATGCTTAATTTTTTTTTAATTTAAGAAGTAGAAATAAAAAGGTGTGATGGAAATAAAAGATAGTAACTTAGCTTAAAGAATTTTATAATTCAAACAAATGCACTTGCCTTGTTGAGTGAAAATAATTTTACTGAAGTTGTTTATTAGTTGGTAAATTATTATTTATATTGGAAATGTACTATTTTATTTGCAATAAAGTGGGAGTTCATTTATTTAATTATTTAAAATAAATAAATATAGTGAAATTAAAAATTTAATTTTCTTTGGTAAAGAGAAAAGAGTCATCGGGAAGAAAATATGTTAGTTGAAATGAAACTCCTTTTATTAAATCATCAAGAAATAGTATGAAAATAAATAGATTTTATTTCTTTAATTGATTATTTATTTTTATTTCAAGATTAGGTTTAGAAAATGGAGAAAGAAAACTTTAAAAAGAAAAAAGATTGACGAAATTAAGAACGGTTCTTGAATACGCTTCTTGATTTGTGCTATGCAAAAATATCAACAAAAAAAATGGCTGCCATTAAGTGTCTTTTTAACTTTCAATAGAATAGAAATAAGGAAAGAAGAGGAGAAGTACAGGGAAAGAAGGAAGGGAAGATTATTCAGGAAACAAATTGCAAAGGAGGGAAGCTACAGGAGACGAAGTAAAAGAAAAAACAAATGTAGCTGGAGGCAAATTATCTAGGTTTTTGGAAATCTCTCCCATTGTTTTTCCTTAAATTACAAAATGTGAGAAAATAATTTCTATGATTGTGTAAAGATTTGAATCTTTAAAAAAACAAGAAACTTATTGTGTAGACCTCTGTATTTTGAAGTGTCAGTTGTAATAAACTGTGAAACCAGTACAATGTTTCCAATCCTTTTTATTTACATAGAATTATTACAACCTTTTTGTAACAAATATATTTTCTTTTTACAAATTGAGATTCTATGTGAATTCTTTTGATTGAAGTTTTGCTTCAAATTGTGTAAATTTGTATACATATTTATTTATTGAAATCTTTAAGCTTAAATTTTTCCCAGATTGTAAAAACCTTATTTATAATTAAATACATGTATATATTTACACAAAGTTTTGCAAACATATGCATATATTTAACTATATATATAAAATACATATATTATATCAAAACCAAGCTACAGGCGAAATAAAACTTGGCACTTTTCTTGTATTTAACAAAATGAAATGTACATGCGTAAGGGGGAGGGGTTTTACTAGTTGTGCTCTCCCCAATTTGGGAAGGGCTGCCTTGTGGGGGAAGCACCCTCCACAGGTCATAACTTGTGGAGGGGGCGTTGTCCTCCCAAGTAGTACTTCCACCTTTATGAGGGGGTGACGACCTTAGTTTAACCACCCTTTGCTTTCAAATCTAACCTTAACTGCTAGTGTCGAATCCTTAAGAGTTTTCAAACAGGCCCTTCTGATGCTTAAATGTAAACTATATATGTAGTATATTTAACTATATATTTGAGTAAATAATTGTAGATTGGTTGTGAGGATGGAGAACCAGTAAACCGACCTATATCTGGAAATGTAATTGACGGATTTCAATAGGTTAACCTGTTGAAACTATATTTTGTTTTCTCTCTTCTTGTAATGAAGTCAAATCTTAGAATATATATGTGTGTGTGTGTGTGTGTGTGTGTGTGTGTGTGTGTGTGTGTGTGTGTGCTCAAATAAATAATGATATGCATATGTATTTGGTCTTATTGGAATGAAGAAACATTGGAATGGAGGTGAGTAGATGTTAATCTGACTCGGGAAATACCAAGTTTTCTATGTTATACTGCTAAATTATTGTGTAATTGTTGATTTCATTCTGAAATTGTAAGTAAGGTACTTTTAATTATATTTAATATTCATATATATATATATATGGATGTATAAACATTTGTATATATGTAAATGAACAATAAAATAAAATTATATATATATATATGCAAAAGGAAATGTAGTTTCTGAGAATACTTACACTATTGTTTAGAGAGGAATTTCTTTTCAAATTTACACTGAAACTTGTTATTTACACTAAACTATTCAATTGAATATACATTGGAATGCAATAAAAGTTAGAAAAGAATCCATTGCAATCTGTTAAAACCATTTATGAAGCACACTCCTTTTGAATTAATATTTTTTTTATGCAAAACAATTTGTGAATTTATACACTCAATTAGCTAAACAATTGAATATATATACATGACAAAACATTGCCATAAGAGTATAGGAAAATTGAAAACCTCTAGAAGTAGACACATTGCTAATTGGGGGTGTACTTTTTATTATTAATTAGATTAAATCTTTTAGAATAAGAAACATATTGCATGTACATGGAAATTAACTAATTGCTTAAACTCATTTTATTCATTGAAAACAGTTAATTTGAAGAATGAAATGCTTAACGAAATGGTAGAATCATTTGTGAAATGCATTATTGTACTTATACAAGTCATTTTATGAACTAGTCCATGAAATGTGTTTATGATAAAATGCTTGAGTAAGCGAATGTTATTAAACTGAATGGAATTTATGTGGAAAATGCATTATTTATTTCCTTTATGAGTAGACTTCCGAGACATGATGCTAAAGGTGGAACCACATAGACGATAGTCTTACCTTTTCTAAAACTATCATTTATGTTGTTTATGCTTGGCCAAGCAATGTACCATTGAAATAGATGGAATAAAAAGCCTAGAATTAAATGTTATGTAGGTCTATGCCACCTCTTGTTGCAAGAAATATGTTATTCTTAGCATAGGAATGCATATAGGCATCAGGCTTGCATCGAGAGTTCCCTCCTGTTGTATTGTTCCAAGTTGCTAGGCTCCTCGAGCAGGGCCGAGGATTTCTTTGAGATAGGAAGAAACCCGGGGAAGTCATGTGCTTCATGGTTGGGTGGAAAAGGCACCTTAACTGCACTCTTGGCCCTCAACGCAAGAAGACCAATGGAGTTGAGGCGGATGAGGATCAGAGCTTTACTTTGTCATGGATATATCTCTTACACTATTTCTTTATGGCTTGCATAGCCCATTGTACATTGTAACTTTATTTCACATGAATATAACATTTATGTAAACTTGTATCATTGAAAGATGTTTTTTTTATTGTATCATTAGAATAAATGATTTGTTTATTGTATCATTGAAATAGATGATTTTTAACACCCTTAATGGTGTATGTACATTGATAATGTTATATGAAATTACTTTGAGCATTTGTGGATAACTCTTGATATACATTTTATAGATATATCACGTAATGGATGTACTCCTATCTCTTAATTGAAATGAATGTTACTCATTCAGGGTGATCCCATAATAGTGGTTTACAATTTTTTGCCAAACTGGACACTGAAATTATTATTTTTAACTAAATCTTCACATTCGGGCACCTATAGTGGCTAAACTGTGAGGAATTTGAAGATGGTGCAAACTAGAGTCTCATCAAATTTCTCCAGATTCTAAAAATATTTTTTTCAAAATTTTTGGAATCAAATTGCACTTCTTTTTCCATCTCCCATGAAAATAGATTTTTTTCAGAAAACAACATTTTTAAAAAGTGATGCACACCGATAATGCATAACTTTTTTTACATGAAGGATAAAATTATAATTCTTTCAAATTTAGATTTGTAACTCTGATATCTATTGCTTCCACTTGGTTAGATAGTTTTTATTGAATATTTTTTCCTTAATCAAGTTTCAAAATCAAACTAATTACAATTCAGACATAGCCACCAGATAACGCAACTTTTTTTGTATATGTCAAAATTTAATTTAATTTTTTTTGTTGGATCAAGGACTTCAATATCTGGTGCACTCATATTTTTCAAATTTTTTTTTTGATAATCTTCTATTTTTCCACATGTGAAGAACAAAGAAATTCATTTTCGATGAAAAACCTATGTTTAATAAAACTTAAAAACAAATACATAACAAAACCAAAACATATTAAAATTATATTCATTGGATAGCTTGTTCTGAGGAATACCATAATCATTTGAAATAAATTTTAAATGAATTCATTTGATCCCCCAAAATCTAAATCAAAAGTGATTTTTATCAAAGATTTTGATAGGTGTAAAGGAGACGCATTTATAGGTATGGTTTAAAACTAGCGAGGTTCTATCCAAGGGGGTTTGATCTAAGGTGATTTGATCAAACCCTCTTCAATTGGAATCCTTAAAATAGAACTTTTTAAGGCTTAAATCATTATATTTTCTAAAAATATGTGATTTCAGCTAAAATTCGTTCCTCTCAGGAATTGTAAAGCACTATTATGACAACACCCTTTACTCTATTTTGTGTGGAATGGAAACTTTTGGTCATTGAATTTTTTGTATCAGCGCAACAAGGTTCAACTCTAGGACCTATGCCTAATTACGCTTGATGCTATGTTTTTCCAAGGTAACTCCTAATGGATGTTAGATACTATCAACGGGAATGGGGAGGAGGATCCCGTGGTGATCACAATGATAAGTTGGATCAAATATTGGCCATTTTGAGTAGAGAAGAGGCCAGGATCGATAGCCTTGAACATGCAAGATAGATTAGGCCATTTGGGTCGAATCCTGGTGAAAGTGAAAACAACATAAATGAACCAAATGGAGAAAACCATGGGACTGAAAGAAATCAAAGTAAGCTAGGGAACGTAGCTGAAGAATTGGGTAAGGACCTTAAGAAGTCCATGCCACCAAAGTTTGATGGAAAATATTTTGGGGATGGAGAAGAGGCTTGGATCATAGAGATGGAGAGGTATTTTTCCCTATGAAACTTGTCTAATGAAACTAAGGCTAAATGGGGTTCATATTAGCTCACCGATGAAGCTGCCACTTGGTGGAAGAATGAAAGAGCTGATAGAAAATTTTCGCATGGTAAGGTAACTTAGGAGAAATTCTTATAGATATTTAGAAAGAGGTGGCTTCCATAGTCCTATTTTGATAAAAAGATGACAAAATTCCAGGTGTTCATTCAAGGAGGAATGATAGTGACACAATATTGGGAAAAATTCTCTCACTTGCTTAAGTACATACCCCAGTACCGACATGATAAGAGATTTCTGATTCAAAAATTCATTATGGGGCTTAGGCCTCAAATTGGAAATGAGGTGGATATGCATAGACCTACCACCATGGATGAAGCCTTTGAATTGGCACTTAAGCAGGAACATAAAATGCAGCAGGTTGCAAACTACAGGAAAAGTAGAGATGCGAAGTATGGCAAAAAGAAACCCCAAGGTAACCATCAGGGTAACAGTAATTAGGATAATCAGAGTAACCAGGGAAATTAGGGTATTCCGGGCAATAATAGTAGACATATTAGGAATCTAAAGAGGAGGAATAATTCTCAGGATCAAAATGATGGGAATTAGGGCAACAAAAAGAAGGCTAATTATAATAAAAACAATAATAACAAGAGGGATTTTTCTGAAAGACCAAAGGCACCCCGTGGATGTTGTTATACTTGTGGTGGTGAGAATTACGCTAGTGTGTGCCCTCAGAGGAGGAACATGCAAAATAATAGGAATCAACATCATATCCATGCAGTGGTTGATAACTGCCAAGCCGATTATCAGGCTACACCTATCTAACTATCAGGTAAACTATTTGGATGTTTTTTTTCCATTTTGATTGATATTGGTGCCACTGATAGTTTTGTGGATCCTCATGTTATATCTATATTATTTGCTAATCCGGGCTATATGGAAAATTCATGGAAAGTACAGTATGGGAACTGGTTAGAGAGGAAGGTAGAGCAATGCCTATTTTGTAGTGAACTTGAACTCCCTAGTCTTAGAACACAAGTCAATTTATATGTAGCACCTTTGGGGTCTTATGATGTAATTTTAGGGATAAATTGGCCCACTGAACATAAGGCTCTTGTTGATTGCAAAGAGAAAATAGTAAAGTGTCTTGATGATCAGGGAAACCATGTTGAAATTTGTGGTGTAAAAAGGCCTTTGGAGCTCAGGCAGGTCTCTGCCATGCAGTTAAAGAAGGCAAGTCGGAAGGGATGCACTATTTATGCAATAAAGGTCAAGGACCTTGAGGAGACAGAGTCATCAGTCAATGATCATCCTATACTAAAAGAATTTCAAAATATTTTTCTTGACGAGCTGACTGAGCTACCGCCTAAGTGTGTATTTTACTTTTCTATAGACTTGCTACCCAGAGCAGAACCTCAGTCTAAAGCACTGTACAAGATGAACACCACAGAGTTATACAAACTAAAGGCCCAATTGGAGGAATTATTGAAATAGGGTTTCATTAGGCCAAGTATGTCACCATGAGCAGCCCCTGTTATATTTGTGAAAAAGAAAGATGGGACCTTGAGGTTATGCATTGATTATAGGATGGTTAACAAGGTTACTATCAAGAACAAATACATGCTCCCCCATAGTGATGATTTGATTGATTAGTTAAAAGATGCCAAGGTATTCTTGAAAATTGACCTTAGATCAGGATACCATCAGTTGAGAATAAAAGATGAAGATATTCACAAGACTGCTTTCACGACAAGGTACGTGCACTACAAATTCACAGTGCTACTGTTCGGGCTAACCAATGCCCCTGCAGCCTTCATGAATTTGATGAATAGCGTCTTTTGGGATTGTTTGGATAATTTTGTCCTAATCTTCCTTGATGATATATTGATATATTTCAAGTTAGAGGAAGAGCATGACAGGCACTTGAGGATTGTGTTGTAGAGACTGAGAGATCATAAGTTATATGGAAAAATGTGCAAATGTACCTTTTATCAGTCTGAGGTGCACTATCTGGGGCATGTTATTTCAGCTAATGGGAAAGCTATGGACCTGAATAAAATCAAAGCAATATTGGAGTGGCCGACATTGCAAAATGTTTCTGAAGTTCGTAGCTTCATGGGGCTCACTGGTTATTACAGGAGGTTTTTCCAAGGGTTCTCATCAATTGTAACGCCCATTATAACACTCCAGAGAAAAGGGAAGAAATTCGAGTGGAGTGACAAATGTGAAAAAGCCTTTCTGTTGCTCAAAGAGAAACTCACTTTTGCACCTATTCTTGTCATACTTGATCCAAATGGGCATTTCACAGTGATTATAAATGCATTAGGGGATGGTGTAGGAGCAATCCTTATGTAGGAAGGACAAGTGGTGGCATATGAGTCCAAAAAGTTGAAACAACATGAACTAAACTATGCACCCCATGATTTAGAGCTAACAGCCATAGTACATGCTCTCCAGATGTGGAGGCACTACCTCCTGGGAAAGCCTTTTGAGTTGAAAATAGATTATGTTGGATTGTAGTATATCTTTACTCAACCCAACTTGAATGCTCGTCAGAGGCGATGGTTGGAATTTCTGAGTGAGTATGACTTTGGTATTGAGTACATTAAGGGAAAGGAAAATAGGGTAGCAGACACCTTGAGTAGAAGAAGACATCTTGCAACCATGGTTACAATTAAATTTAGTTTCAGGAAACAACTAATTCAGGCCTTATCAGGGGATAAGCATTTTGAAAGGGTGAAACAAGCCTTGGGACATAATCCTTTGGATCGCAGATTTGTATGATATGTGTTTGAGTCAGACAAACTCTTGAGGTTCCAAGGTTGTATGTATATTCCTAATTCTGTAGGATTGAGAGAGTTGGTTCTAGAGGAGTTCCATAACACACCATACTCAGGGCACCCCAGTGTTACTAAGATGAGAGAAGGATTTAGGCCCTTACACTTCTGGCTAGGACTTAAGAAAGATGTAACTGCATTTGTAGCCCGATGCTTAGAATGCCAGCAGGTCAAGGTTGAGCATGTACATCCAACAGGACTCTTATACCCACATGGGGGGCTAGAGTATAAGTGGCAGGTGATAACTATGAACTTTATTCAGGGTTTGCCGATGTCTATGAACAAACATGATACTATCTTAGTTGTGGTGGAAAAATTGACTAAAGTGGCTCATTTCATCCTTGGGAACCTCGAGGATGGTTCGATGGTTTTGGCAAGGAAGTTTGTGCAGGAGATTTTCCAACTGCACAAAGTGCCAGAGATGAACATTTCAGATCGTGAAACTCATATGACTTCCAAATTTTGGACTACACTGAATTCTTCCCTAGGAACCAAACTAAATTTCAATTATGCATATCATCCTCAGACCAATGGTCAATCAGAGAGGGTGAATCAGGTTGTGGAGGATCTCCTCCGAATGCATTGTATGGAACAACAACATAAGTGGGAGGAGTATTTTCCATTAGTAGAGTTTTCTTACAACTCCAACCACGCCTCTATGGGTATGGCACCATTTGAGGCTCTGTATGGTCATAAATGTCGCACACCCATTAGTTGGGATAGGGTGGAGGACATGATTGTGATTGGAACTGAAATGTTAAGGGAGATAGAAGATCAAATGAAGCTCATCAAAGAAAAGCTAAAACAAGCGTCCGATCAACAAAAGAGCCTTGTAGATAAGAATAGGACTTTCAGACAGTTTTCTGTGGGAGACAAGGTCTTTTTGAGAGTTCGACCGCAAAAGAGTTCAATCTCTTTCGGAAAGAACTCAAAGCAAGCACCTAGATTTGTTGGACCCTTTGATGTCTTGGAGGTCATTAATCCGATTGCTTATAGACTTGCTCTACCACTAGCTCTATCCCGGATCCATAATGTCTTTCATGTCTCAGTGCTTAAGCCCTATCATCCAGATGTTACTCATATCCTTGATTGGCGTGCCTTGCAGGTACAGGACCCAAGAGTGATACAGGTGGAGCCCATCAGGATACTGGAAGAGCACAATGTTAAGTTGCGCAATTGAGATGTTATGCAGTATAGGGTCTAGTGGGACCAATATTTGATGGATAATGCCACCTGGAAGAATGCAGAGGACATTGCCAGATTATTCCCTCATTTGAGATTCTAGTTTACTTTTTCTTTTACTGCATATTGAGACTTATGATACTTTGATACTTCAGACTCTATTGTGTGGATGTTGTAATAAGACATCGAGACAATGTTTCTTCCAAGTGGGGAAGGATGTCACATCTCAAACTTTGATGCTCCTTGTTTTTGGCTTTGTGTGGATTTGATATATAATTGGATGTGTGTGGTAGAATACATAATGAATACTATGATGATTTTGGTGTGACGAAATATGAAATGTTGCTTTAATTTAAGGTAGTCGAATGTCTAGAATGCAATTTATTTTGAATATGATAGAAATGGAAAATGTTATTTAAAGTTCATAAGATTTAATGTTTTTGATTTATATCTTTATGTGGATACTAATCTATTAATGTGTATTTGAGGGTATTGAGTTGTAGGTCGTTGAAGACCAAGGGTGTGGCTAAGGAGAGAAGGTTAGCTTCTTGGAAGGGTACAGTAGGAATAAAACTCTCGCATACACACACATGCACATATTGTCATATAAATGCATGCAGTTTTAATTTAATTGGATGCATAGTTGTATGTTTTCTAAGTGTTTATTTAAAGTTTATGAAGCGGAAATAAAAGTATAGTAAAGTAGAAGAATTAATTAGATGTATAATGGTGTGTTTTTCTTAAGAATGCTTAATTTTTTTTTAATTTAAGAAGTAGAAATAAAAAGCTGTGATGGAAATAAAAGACATTAACTTAGCTTAAATAATTTTATAATGCAAACAAATGCACTTGCTTTGTTGAGTGAAAATAATTTTACTGAAGTTGTTTATTAGTTGGTAAATTATTATTTATATTGGAAATGTACTATTTTATTTACAATAAAGTGGGAGTTCATTTATTTAATTATTTGTAATAAATAAATATAGTGAAATTAAAAATTTAATTTTCTTTGGTAAAGAGAAAAGAGTCATCGGGAAGAAAATACGTTAGTTAGATGAAACTCCTTTTATTAAATCATCAAGAAATAGTATGAAAATAAATAGATTTTATTTCTTTAATTGATTATTTATTTTTATTTCAAGATTAGGTTTAGAAAATGGAGAAAGAAAACTTTAAAAAGAAAAAAGATTAATGAAATTAAGAACGGTTCTTGAATATGCTTCTTGATTTGTGCTTTGCAAAAATATAAAAAACAAGGGCTGCCATCAAGTGTCTTTTTAACTTTTAGTAGAATAGAAACAAGGAAATAAGAGGAGAAGTCCAGGGAAAGAAGGGAAGATTATTCAGGAAACAAATTGCAAAGGAGGGAAGCTACAAGAGATGAAGTAAAAGAAAAAAAAAATCAGCTCGAGGCGAATTATCCAGGTTTTTGGAAATCTCTCCCATTGTTTTTCCTTAAATTACAAAATGTGAGAAAAGAATTTCTATGATTGCGTAAAAATTTGAATCTTTAAAAAAAAAAGAAACTCATTGTGTAGACCTCTATATTTTTGAAGTGTTGGCTATAATAAATTGTGAAACCAGTACAATGTTTCCAATCCTTTTTATTTACAAAGAATTCTTACAACCTTTCTGTAACGAATATATTTT
Organism: Sequoia sempervirens; assembly: GCA_007258455.2. Taxonomy (NCBI): domain Eukaryota; kingdom Viridiplantae; phylum Streptophyta; class Pinopsida; order Cupressales; family Cupressaceae; genus Sequoia; species Sequoia sempervirens. The sequence continues at coordinate 429,254,213 of VDFB02105785.1, read as the reverse complement.
CTTTTTACAAATTGAGATTTTGTGTGAATTCTTTTGATTGAAGTTTTGCTTCAGATTGTGTAAATTTGTATACATATTTATTTATTGAAATCTTTAAGTTTAAATTTTTCCTAGATTGTAAAAATCGTATATATAATTAAATACATGTATATATTTACACAAAGTTGTGCAAACAAATACATATATTTAACTATATATATAAAATACATATATTATATCAAAACCAAGCTGCAGGCGAAATAAAACTTGGTGCTTTTCTTGTATTTAAGAGAATGAAATGTATATACGTAAGGGGGAGGGGTTTTACCAGCCACGCCCTCCCCATTTTGGGAAGGGATTCCTTGTGGGCGTAGTGCCCTCCACAGGTCATGGCCTATGGAGGGGGCACTTCCCTCCTAGGCAATGCTTCCTCCTTTATAAGGGGGTGTCGGCTTTACTTTAACCACCCTTTGCTTTCAAATCTAATGTTAACTGTTAGTGTCAAATCCTCAGGTGTTTTCAAACAGACCCTTTTGATGCTTAAATGTAAACTATATATGTATATTTAACTATATATTTGAGTAAATAATTGTAGATTGGTTGTAAGGATGGAGAACCAATAAACCCACCTATATCTGGAAATGTAATTGACGGATTTCAATAGGTTAACTTGCTGGAACTATATATATATATGCTCAAATAAATAATTAGACATGCATACGTATTTGGTCTTATTGAGCAAACATTGGAATGGAGGTGAGTAGATGTTAATCTGACTGGGGAAATACCATGTTTTGTATGTTATACTGTTAAATTACCATGTAATTGTTGATTCATTATGAAATTGTAAGGTGCTTTTAATTATATTTAATATTCATATATATATATATATATATGAATGTATAAACATTTGTATATATGTAAATGAACAATAAAATAATATATATATATCAGTAAAAGAAAATGTAGTTTCTGAGAATACTTACACTATTGTTTAGAGAGGAATTTCTTTTCAAATTTACACTGAAACTTGTTATTTAGACTAAACTATTCAATTGAATATACATTGGAATGCAATAAAAGTTAGAAAAGAACCCATTGCAATCTGTTAAAACCATTTACAAAATGCACTCCTTTTGAATTAATATATTTTTATGCAAAACAATTTGTGAATTTATACACTCAATTAGCTAAACAATTGAATATATATACATGAAAAAACATTGCCATAAGAGTATAGGAAAATTAAAAACCTCTAGAAGTAGACACATTGCTAATTGTGGGTGTACTTTTTATTATTAATTAGATTAAATCTTTTAGAATAAGAAACATCTTGCATGTACATGGAAATGAACTCATTGCTTAAACTCGTTTTATTCATTGAAAACAGTTAATTTGAAGAATGAAATGCTTAATGAAATGGTACAATCATTTGTGAAATGCATTATTGTACTTATACAAGTCATTTTATGAACTAGTCCATGAAATGTGTTTATGATAAAATGCTTGAGTAAGCGAATGTTATTAAACTAAATGGAATTTATGTGGAAAATGCATTATTTATTTCCTTTATGAGTAGACTTCCGGGATAGGATGCCGAAGGTGGAACCACAGAGATGATAGTTTTACCTTTTCTAAAATTATCATTTATCTTGTTTATGTTTGGCCAAGCAATGCACCATAGAAATAGATGGAATAAATATCCTAGAATTAAATGTTATGTAGGTCTTTTCCACCTCCTGTTACAAGAAATATGTTCTTCTTAGCATAGGAGCATATAGGCTTCAGGCTTGCATCGAGAGTTCCCTCCTACTGTATTGTTCCAGGTTGCTAGGCTCCTCAAGCAGGGTCGGGGATTTATTCGAGACAGGAAGAAACCCGGGGAAGTCATGTGCTTCGTGGTTGGGTGGAAAAGGCACCTTAATTGCACTCTTGGCCCTCAGAGCAAGAAGACCAGTGGAGTCGAGGCAGATGAGGATTAGAGCTTTACTTTGTCATGGATATATCTCTTACACTATTTCTTTATGGCTTGCATAACCCATTGTACATTGTAGCTTTATTTCATGAATATAACATTTATGTAAACTTGTATCATTGAAATAGATGATTCGTAACACCCTTAATTGTGTATGTGCATTGATAATGTTATATGAAATTACTTTGAGCATTTTTTGATAACTCTTGATATACATATTATGGATATATCATGTGATGGATGTACTCCTATCTCTTACTTGAAATGAATGTTACTCATTTACTCTATTTTGTATGGAATGGAAACTTTTGTCATTACAGTGACTTAGTCCCAGATTAGGGAAACTACTTAGGAACCTATTTTTACCAAATGGGTATCCAAAACTACAAAAACCTTTGAGAAACCAATATAGTGGTACTAAGTTGCCATTGTTGGCAACTTAGTCCACTTTGAATTTTCTGCAAATCCGAAAGTGGAAATGGAAGCCCACAGTTTGCACTCTATTTTCTTATGGAAACCCAGATCTTAACTTATGAAAATACCTGCAAAGTAGAGTATAAATTTATTTTTGATGGGGGGTTTTCCTTGGTCAAACCCGTAGTTGGTATTTAAACCTTGAAAGAGATAAAATCAGCATAAAACCCTAGCCGTAAGTGTGTCTAAGACTAGGAAGTTTGAAAATAAGATGCAACCCTATTCTAATATGCAAGAATAAGATGCATAAATGGATTTAGAACATTGCAAGACTCATTCTAAGAGACACTAAATGACATTATAAATGAATCTTAATGACATGAAAACCTTCCTTAGGCTGAAAATAGAGAGAAGATGGAAGATGGAATCACTTTGAAAACAAGTCCTTATGATTGATTTGGTGGCTACTTGTATCTCCTCAACCTAGATTTCTCCATGATTCTCCATAGGCATCCATGATCAACCCTTTGTAGTGTGAGATCTTCAACAAAAAGTGAGCTCGAAGACCTACAAAAACCCTAACTTGCTGCCCTAAAGCTTCAACTTTGTTGTAGATAGACTAATGAATCTTCTTGTGAAAGATATTCGACACTTGATTTTTGAATTTGCTTGTTGAAAATGACTTAATGTTGTGAAAAATGACCTAAAAACATATATTTATAGGCATCAACACCTAATTATTCATTATTTTAACTTCATAGGCCGACATCCATCGGGGATTTGAATTAGGTTGGTGATTTTCCTGCTCAAAAGTGAAAAATCCCTCAAAAGGGACTAAGTTGCCACCCTAGGTGACTTAGTCCCACCAGGGGTTTTTGAGGTGGGTTTTCTAGAATTTGCATGATTTGAATGTTGCTTGTCGGGATTTGTATGATTTGTGAGTGGAATAGGCCTTAAAAAGTCCAAAATAATGAGTCTTAGGGGCCTATAAATGCGGTTTCTAAGGGGTAATTAATGCAAGGGTGTCTAAAATAGGACTAAATTAGACCACAAATTGAACTATCTCCAAAGGAGTACAATTTTTGTGTCCACACAATGATTCATCACAAAGAATAACTAGGTGCATCCTAGTTCATCTTGGAAACATTGCTACAATGGCCTAATAAGAATTTAACAAGGGGGAACAACTTTACACAGGAGTTCTTGGACATTTCAGTCTTTTCATAACATGTCTCAATGATTCTTAACTCAACCATTATCAAACTATGCAAAAAAAATTTCAACCCTTTAGCAACTAGGGTTTTACGACAGTTTTATTGCAAAATGAGACACACATTCAACTATTTCACCTCGCAACCCATCAAATCTTGGCATAGGGCTTGGAAATATGAAAAAAGACATGAAAAAATAACTTTCTACAAGTTTATAGAAATTTTCACCATACGAATCATGAGAAATGATTTTTTTCATTAAATTGGAAACCCTAATTTCTGAACATGACCATCTAGAGCATTTTTGTCATAACTTTCACAAATTAACTCCAAATGAGACTAAACCAAAATAATTTGAATGCTAAAAAATATCTCTAACTTTTCCAATGACTTCCCCAACCATTATAGTTCATACAAATTCGTACAAGCATAATTTCTTGCTACAAAACACTGAAAAATTTGTAACTATTGACACCAAAAATGCTATAACTTTTGCAAATCATAACAAAAATTGACTAAAACAATTGCAAATGAAAGGTATCTCATTCCTCTATCTTCTCCAGGAAGTATCCCATCTGTACGAGCAAGTATAGATTTGTACAAAAGGAAAGAATAGGTCTGCAATGTTAGAAAATGCAGAAAAATGCTTGCTTTCATTCACCAAAAAACTTCAAAATCGATTCTCCCCTCTCCATTCGACCTTGGAGGGTACATGCATACATTTAAGACCAATTATAACTAATTAGTAACATTTCTTTCTTTTCATGTAATAATTTCTTGCTTTTTCCAGTTGAACAAAGTTGCATGACAACTTTTAGCAACATTTGGCAATTTTTATATTTTTTATCAAAAACCCTCTGAACACTCCAAAATGAACCCATATGATTCAAAATGGTCATAAATGACCTTATGAAAATTAAAAACACACAAAAAAACCTAAAATCCAAAGTTTTGCAACATGACTCAAAATGCATCAAAAGATGCCTCTGCATCATACTCCCAGGGAAAAGGAATTTGAGTTCCATCTCAAATGATGGTCTGATTTTCCTTCTCTTCTTCCAATTGTGTTGCATGTGGAGCTATTCTCCATGCTTTTCTTGATCTGCTCTAGGTGCCTTGATCTTCATGCATTTGTATAATGCTTGCTTTTTGGACCTCTTGATAATCTTCTTCTCAACTACAAGACTCCAAAATTCTATTTCTCTGTCATATTCCTCATTACTGCTATCCATTTTTTCATCTTTTGTGAAGTGGGAATGCTTGAACAATTGTACACAATGTTCAATTTCTTTATCCAACAAATCATACTCATGACCAATAATCAAATCTGCAGTTTCCTCATAAAAATTATCATGGTAATTGAAACTTTCCATGTGTCCACCTTCTTCTTGTTTATTCTCCATCATTTCATTATTCAATTCAAAAAAATTAGAATCAAAATATGCATTGTTTACCTCATTTGTCGTTGTTGTCCCAATTTCTTTGTCATCATTTATCACTGCCATATCCATGTCTTTATGTCCTTCTATCAAGCCTCCTTCAAGCAACTTGTTTATTTTCTCCATCTCCTCTTTCCATAGGAGATCATTATCTTCTTCATCCACTTGTTCATCATAGTGAGGCTCTTCAAGTTATGTCATCTCTATGTTTTCATTTACTGCAAATTATTTCTCTTCATCCTCCAAAGGATGTGTTATCATGGTTGTAACTCCACACTTAACCTCTTCATTCATGTCTTCAAAAAAATAGTCATATGATACCATATCTTCTTTCTTTTCAATCTTTTCCTCCATACATGCTATTGTATTCTCCAAGGTATCAACTCTTTCATGAGTTTCCTCTTCTTCACATTGTTGTCCCACACATTCCATGTCCTCCAAAGGAGCAAACATCGCTACAATCTCTCCTTCCGCCTCTTCAAAAAGGCATGCTACTATTGTATCACCTTCACCTTCCAAGATAGCTATCCTTTGCTTCCTTCTTTTTTTAATAATCACCTTTATGGGCCATTTCACCTTCTTTCTCATTGGTCAATTCCAAACATTTTCTTGATATACTTTCCCAAGACACTGCTGCATTGTAAGCTTAATGTATCTTTCAAACTCTGTCATATCTCTTTCAAAATTTGATCTTATCTTATTGACTGTCATCTTCTCTTCTGAGTTTTCTGTTGCATCTTCTTGTCATCAAATTGGAAACCCTAATTTCTGAACATGACCACCTAGAGCATTTTTGTCATAACTTTCACAAATTAACTCCAAATGAGACCAAACCAAAATAATTTGAATGCTTAGCCATTAAAGGTCATACAAATCCATACAAGCATAATTTCTTGCTGCAAAACAGTGAAAAATCTACAACTATTGACACCAAAAATGCTATAACTTTTGCAAATCATAACAAAAATTGACCAAACCAATTGAAAATGAAATATATCTCATTTTTCCATCTTCTCTAGGAAGTATCCCATCTGTACAAGCAATTACAGATCCATACAATAGGAAAGAACATGTCTGCAACGCTAGAAAATGCACAAAAATTCTTACTTTCATTCACAAAAACTTCAAAATCGGTTCTTCCCTCTCCATTCAACCTTGGAGGGTACATGCATACATTTAAGACCAATTCTAACTAATTAGTAACATTTATTTCTTTGCATGTAACAATTTCTTGCTTTTTTGCCACTTGGACAAAGTTGCATGAAAACTTTTAGCAACATTTGGCAATTTTTACATTTTTAATCAAAAACCGTCTAAACAGTCCAAAATGAACCCATATGATTCAAAATGGTCATAAATGACCTTAGGAAACTTAAAACCACACAAAAAAACCTAAAATCCAAATTTTTGCAACATGACTCAAAGTGCATCAAAAGATGCCCTTGCATCATATTCTAATCCCAGGAATGACCAAGCTAAACCACCCATGTTCAAATTGACATTCCCACTAAAGTACTTCAAAACAATAACATGTCTCATACTTCACAACTTATGCAACATTAATACAGTCTTAACTAAGTATAGTTCCTAATAACCACATAACACACAAATTTCAATATATATATATATATATATATATAGTTTATATGTATATCCCAATAACAAGGTTTCACCAAAATAAGACTCTTTCAAGAATCATGCAAGCTTATCCAAAGTAAGAAATAAACCAAGTTCATAAAATCATTCTTAACATGCATTTAAATCATTCTTTCCTAAACAAAGGCATTCTCAAACAAATAACATTTCATCATAAAAGAATAAAGTAATAGAAATCAACATGCCTGGAATTACAAATCCAACTAATATTTCTGCTTTCCAAGCTCAACTTCCACAATCCCACTTGCTAATCCTTCTAAGCTCAACCTTTCTCCAAAATCTAGCCTCTCATAAAACTCTTTGCAATTGCAATTTCTCAAGATAACTCTCTTTCTCACCAAAGGTAGAGGAGCTGCCGCTATTTATACTTAAATTTGAGCAACTTAATGCTACAAACCAGCTAAAAAATCTACCACATTTTCTCTCCATTTTGTCATGCCACTCTTAACAACAAACAAACAATGTGATCGACTTAGCCATTTAAAATGAGATGTGGCTGCTCCAAATTCTCAATGTGCAACACATAAACAGTTCAAATGTTTCTAGCTTCTTAGAATGGATAAGTTATCCCTATCCAAGTGACACAATGACTCTTTTACGGAGTCAAAGCACAACAAAACACACCTACAAGTTTCCTAATGGTTTAAGCAAGTCGACTACCCTCATGAGCTCTAGCCAACTCTGTTTTGATAAAGTCTACAAACTTATTTTTAGCTAAGCATTGGATAGAATTCTATTCACTTTGTTCTTTCTATCATGACATTTCCGTTTTCCACATCAAAATATTATGTGTGTGGGTTTACATTCACAACAACTTTAATATATAGAGATGGCTCTTATTAGCGTATCTTTATGTGCTTTACAACCTATAAGAATAATATTCATGTTTGCATATTGCATTCACTTATTACTTTGTGCACTGACTTGTTCTATCTCATGCACTTTGTATTATGTTATGCACATGTTTAAACTCATTTAAGCACTTTATATGTATTGGATTTTAAACTATCTTTTGTGCTTTGTATTCACAACAAGCATTTACGCTATATTGGCTTTCATTTGAGTCGATTACCTTTAGAAGGCTTACACACTATAAATATATGTGCTTTGTTTACTTGTAAACATTTCAATACACATTCAATAATATTATATATATATATATATATATATATATATATATGCGAACGTACCTTATATATATACCATTATTTTAGTATACAAAATATTCACATATATTTACATATTCATCGATTGATATATATATACACACACACACACACACACACAAAATATATATATGTGTGTGTGTGTCGCATATATCCAATCAATATTCTCATGCATATGAGATATCTATTCATGAGTATGTATAGATACGTCTACATACGTATACACATGCACATATATACTCACATGTATGAGTTATCATAGACATGTACATATATACATATGCATTCTATGTATATACTCATCAATTAATATATAAATATGAACACACAATGAAGAAATTTCACTTAACATAAAGACTCAATCATATATCTCCAACCAAGAACATTCAAAGACTAAAACCATAACCCAATACAAAACATTCCCAAATCATGATTAAAGATTTCTTACTATTTCTTGAACTATCTTGACTCAACTTGACCAAACTAGGACATGAGTGTGTGTATGCTCAATTAGGCTCATTAAGGGTTACCAGACCAAGTTCTTCTCCTCAGTGATACTCCCCTTCTCTTTTGGAGGCTTGATTCTTTTTCTTGCATACAACGTAGTGCATCACAACAATAGTTAGCCGATAACATTACATTCATATTCATCATATATTTTCATCTTCCAAAATTTTAAAATATCATATTGAATTGCTCATTCATTCATCACATTTTCCATCAAGATACATATACAAAGCACAATCTTATATTAAAGCATTTTAACTCAAAAAAGTAACAATAAATAGGTAATAACACAATAGGGTGTAACACTAAGCTAAAATTTGAAGGTCTTAAAGGCTTCTAAAATACAGTGTTCGTATTGTTTTGTGAACCGAGGGTAGCAAGGCTTGGCTTATAGGACACTGGCCACACCTTGAGGTACAACTTTTGTTCTCTACCTTTTAAATACCCCACCGATAAACGTGGTTGAGGTTGACTTTGAAGTGATGAAATCCCCAAGCAAGTATCCAATGGAATTAAATGGAAGATAGTAGGGTTTTTTATTCTCAAGATCGCACGTAGCATGAGAGAAGAGCATACTTTGCTAGTATTTCCTTGGGTATAGAAAACATGTGCAAACTAGTGGTTTTTAATTTTCAAGATTACATGTAGCGCAAGGAGAGAGCATAGACACCAATAGCCTACCAAACATGGCAAACAATTCTTTAATTAAGACAAATTCAATGTGAACTATTCTAGAAATCAAAGCATTTAAAATTATTTGCCCTGCATCAAATACATCAGTAGTTTGTCTTATTTTGTCTTCTCCCAACATTTTCCAAGGCTGCACAGATATGTCAGTTCTAGAGAAACTTATCAAATGTTAGGGTTAGTGAAAAATCCAAGAATCATAATCAAACATGTTGTCGAAAATATCAAAAGCATCACTAAAAATGATAAAATCGTCAAATTATACCTTTTATAAGCATTGATTTACTTCAATAGCATCGATTTACAACATCGTACACATCGCTATAACTGTCAAATGCATCACTGTAAATTCAAATGCGTCGTCATTGTAAGTCAAAAGCATCACTATAGGAATCAGATGTGTTGATGTAATTTGCAGACTTGTGAAGACATAACAAGAAAATGTGTTGAATCATGGTTCAAAAGTGTTGTCGTATAGTCAAAAGCATTGATGTACATTTAAAAAGCGTGCATCTCCATCAAAAGTGACTTTGTAACTAGTAACTCAAAAAAAACTCAAATTGATGTCAAATCAGGGATGTGGGTCCCATAGGGTGTGCTAGAATATGAATAGGGATGAATGAGAAGGTCGGCCAAGAGGGAAAACAACACAAGGGTTAGATCAAATCATAAAACCAATACCCAATTGAACGAATTACACCCATTACCAATGAAGTGACAAGCCAGAAATAAATGAAATAACCAAGAAATGAAGGAATTAAACAAATAAAACCCTACGTTTACCTCACTAAAGAATGCAATTCCTCACTCCATTATTGAATTATGCTTTTACATGTTGGATTTCTCATGCTTGCATAAACCCAATTGTGCAAAAGCTCAAAAGATTGATGACAATGGAGGATTGGTGATTTTCAACCTCAATTGGAGAGAATTACTAATTTGCTCAAAACTTTGAGGAGTGATGATAATGAATGATTAAGGCTTGTTTTATAGATTTGTATATATTTAATCAATGGTGGGGATTGAAAGATGAGATCAATGATTGAGAGTGAATCAAGGGGTGAAAAGCCATGCATGAAGAGGAAAGGTTTAGTTAACTGAAGTTGTTCCCTAAAATTTAGGAAGTTATTTTGAGATATTTTGGAGGGAAGATATTTTCAAATTTGAATTTTGGAATATTTCTTTTGGAGGGAATGTGAAAACTAAATGAATTAAATAATTCATTTAATTATGGAAGAAAATTAGTTAATTAAATAATTAGGAAATTATTTAATTATGAGAGATAAGGAGAATAACAATTTTTTATTTTGAAGAAAATTAGGAATTTATTAAATAATCAAAATTATTTAATTAAAGTGGGAAGAAGAAATTTTGAAAATTAATTAAATAATGAAAATCATTTAATTATGAAGATTATTTTATGATAATCTAAAAACTGATGGCGTTCCCGTGCTGTGCGAGCCGAGCTAGGGTGCCCGTGCCCTAGCTCGTTTTTCTGTCCTCCATGTTGTACGTTGTGGGGGGTATTTGTCATCATTTGGGGTTGTCTAGTTGGTCAATGGTCGGCCTTGCTACGGGCTCTAGGGTGGTCCGTGGTTCCTTTGGTGGCGTTGTTTGCTGAAGGCGGGGGCGTTTTCGGCTAAAGGAGGTGGCGTTTGGTCTTGGGGGCTACAGTGGGGTGGACAGGGTGTCTCTTGGCACCCGCCTTTGCTTGGCCTGGGCTGTGGGTTAGGGTTTAGGGTGTCGTGGGGTGGGGTGGAGTGGTGTTGGAGCTGAGGGTGTTGGTTTTCGTGGTTGGTGTAGGGTGGAGTTGTGGGGGTTATTTTCTTGTGTCTTTCTCCTTGTTGGTGGGGGTGTGTGGGGTGCTAACCCTGGTGTGGGGTTTAATGACCCTAAGTCTTTTTGGGGGTTTGGTTGTGTAGTGAAGTATCTGTTCTTTTCTTCGATGGAGAATGGGGAGTTGTCGGGGTTTGGAACCAAGTTGAATTTTTGAAATGCTTTTGGCTCGAAATCCTTGCCACATGGGTCACGCCTTTATGATAATAATTTATTTTCTCAGAACTTGGACAAGAATGAGATGGGACCGACAGGAGGGTTTCAGTTTCTGAAGATTAACGGATGCCTAGAAAGGTGCAAAGAGAGGCCGAATGTTGTGATCTCGATGGAGATGCTCGCAGAAGATATTGAGTACTACTCACGTCACTCTTTGTATTGTAAATTTTTGGGATTGAAGATTTCTCTGCAATTTTTGGAGGCTTGGGCCCAGAGGACTTGGCTGCTGGAGGGAGAGATGGAGATTAAGCTCCTAGAAAATAACTATTTTATGGTTTCGTTTGACTGCATGGCAGATAGGATCAAGGTTTTTGAAGGAGGCCCTTATTTTTACAATCAGGTGGGATTGTTTATCAAGCCATGGCATGCGGGCTTCAATCCAGCCAAGGAGATTCCTAGTCGAGTTCCAGTCTGGGTTCGACTATCGAGGCTCCCGGTCGAGTGCTGGCATGACAATGTTTTGCATTTACTAGCTTCATTGCTGGGTAAACCTGTGGGTTCTTCACAGTAGACACAGTTCAAAAAGGTAATGACATTTGCCCAGTTCTGTGTGGAAATTGATTTAAGTAAACCTTTTCCAAACTCTTTAGAGGTGTGTGCATGTTCTTACTCATGGGTTCAACAGCTTGACTATGAGACCTTACCTTTTAGATGTCGTTTGTGTCATGAGTATGGCGACTTACAACGTAGATGCCCAAGGGCTAATCCTTTGGAGACTAACTCTTCTCAGCCCCTCGGCAATCCACCTAGGGTGGATAAGGGAAAGGGTCCTATTCAGGGTGGCGGTACTGGGGAGGATGGCTATATTCCTGTCAGATCTCAGAACAGAAATAAGAGGCAAAAAAGGACTATGAAAGAGAGGCAAGATGAGGATACTTTTAATATATTTGAGGTTTTGGAGGGTCTTAGCCAGCAAGAAGTAAATCCAGGTTTGGTTGATTTGGATAAAGGTATTTTGGGTTCTGATCAGTTGCAGCAAGAGGTTGAGTTGGAGCAAGCTTCCCATCAGGTGGTGGGTTTGGGCTTACAGGGAGCTGAGCTAGATGGGGGAGGCTATGGACAAGACATGATCAACCCTAGGGTCTCTCCTGCTCCACAGGAGGATGAAACCTTGCATTTGGAATCAGATCTACAGATGGAGGCACATAAAGTATTAGGAGGTGTAGTGGTGAAGGACAGTGAGGCTTTGTCTCATCCTGTGTGAAGATCAGGGTTGGAGGGGGGAAAAAACAATAAGCCGTCTCCTCATTTGGGTATCTTGCAAAAAGATCTTAAGAAAGGAGGGGAAAAGAAAGTCGCTAAGTTGGGTAGGAAAAATGATATGGAGAAGATTAAATTGATAGGGGAAAATTTGGTGGAATCAGGGTTAGTCAAGACTTTGGATTCTCACTTCTCAAGCCCTTTGAAATGATTGTTCTATCATGGAATGTTAGGGGCTTGAACAGTGGCCCTAGATAAAAAGTTGTTCAGAATTTGGTTAGATGTCAGTCTCTTGATATTCTTTTTTTGCAGGAGACCAAGCTTTCTGTGGATGGTATGATGGGTATAATGCCCAAGTTGTGGAGGGACGGTGAATTCCAATGCATTGGTGTTCAGGGGTCCTCTGGAGGGGTGGCTTGCTTATGGAACCCCCAGAAAATTTTTCCTGAGTGGTGGATGTCCTTCAAGTCCTCTATCTCTTTGGTGGCCTCTTGTTATGATTCGGGGGAGTTGGTTCTTTTTTCCAACATTTATGCACCTGTGGATATGCAGGGCAAGCATCTGTTGTGGTTGAATATTCATTATGTATGAAGTATGGATCCTTACCTTCCGTGGATTATTGGGGATGACTTCAATGCTATCACAGAGATTGCTGAGAAGCGGGGTGGTACCACAAGGTTGGAAGCCTTGGCTCTCCTATTCCAGGAAAATATTTCTTTGTTGAATCTTGTTGATATCAAGCCTGGCAACGGTCTGTTTACTTGGAACAATCGGAGGACTGGTGAAAACTGCATCGCAGAGCGACTGGATCGGTTTATGGTTTCTTGCTTTTGGGTGGGTGATAGGTGGTCCTCTAGCTCAGAGATTCTGGACTGGAGGGGCTCATACCATTGGCCTATAAATCTTTCTGTCATCTTGACTAGTCGGCCCTACAAGCCCTCCTTCAAATTCCAGCTTATGTGGTTACGTGATCCAGATCTCCATGATTATGTGGCTCAATGGTGGCGGGAGGGTAGACTAGCCTTTGGCAGGGCAATGTATGTTTTTACTAAGCTGCTTCAGTTTTTTAAGTATAAGCTTAAGCGTTGGAATAAGCAATGTTTTGGGAATGTCTTTAAAGCTAAGGTTGGTGTACAAGCTAAGCTGGATGGTATTACAAGGGTGATGAGGGAGAATGGGGTGTCTGAGCCTTTGATGCAGGAGGAATCTAGGGCTTTGAAGGTTTTGGAGGAATGGGAATTGCGGGAGGAGATCTTTTTGAAACAAAAAGCTTGAATTAATTGGCTTCGAGAAGGGGATAAAATTTTTGTTTTCTTCTTTAATTTGGTAAAGGCGTGGAGGCATGGTAATTCTATTCCTGTGTTGATCACGGATAGGGGAGAGACTCTGAACTCCTTTCAGAGTATTTCTGATGAGGTTGTTCATTATTTTTCTTCCCTTTTGAGGGAGGATTTGCAGGGGAACTCGGTGGAGGAAGCTCAAGTCCTCTCATGCATCCCTCAGCTGGTGTCTAGGGAGATGAGGGAGGATCTTATGGGTGAGATCACTTTGGAAGAGTTGGAGGGGACGATGTTTCAGATGAAGAAAGGAAAAGCCCCTGGCCCTGATGGTTTCCCGATTGAATTCTTCCAAGAGTTTTGGGAGATCATCAAACTTGATTTATTAGAGGTGGTTAAAGAGTTGCAACGAAATAAGCAAATGTTAAAGGCCATGAATTCCACCTTTCTGGTGCTTATTCCCAAGTGTGATGGGGCGGATAGGCTGAGCCGATTTAGGCCTATATCCCTTTGCAATGTGGTGTATAAGATTATTTTGAAGCTAATTGCTAATAGGTTTAAGAAGTGGTTGCAATTACTCATTTCAAAGGAGCAAAGTGGTTTTGTGGAGGGTAGATAGATTCTAGATGGTATTGTTATAGCTAAGGAGACCATCCATTCTATGGATATTTCTAGAGAAAAGGCTATGTTTATCAAGTTGGATATGGCAAAGGCATATGCCAAAGTCTGATGGTCTTTTCTTCAGAAGGTCTTGGCTACTTTTGGATTTGGTGATGATTGGATTCAATGGGTCATGAGTTGCATCATGTTGATTTCTTTTTCTATTCTAACTAATGGGGAGCATACTGAGTTGTTTGAAGCCTCTCACGGGATAAGGCAAGGTGACCCTCTTTCCCCTTACCTGTTTATTCTGCTGGTGGAAGGTTTGGGACGCCTTTTGAGACGTCAAGTGGAGCTGGGCCTTATTCAGGGGTGGCGGTGGGGAGGTGATTTACCCCCTCAGTCTCACTTGCAGTTTTTGGATGATACTGCCTTGATGGGAGTGGCCACTATTCGAGAGGCAACGAATATTTACAGGGTGTTGGATATGTATCTGGAGGCTTCAGGTCAATCAATTAATGAGGACAAGTCTTCCATCTATTTCTTTAATACTCCGGATCCTATCCAGAGGAGAATTGCGCAGCTTCTTCATTTTTAGATTGGAACTCTCCCTCTGTCTTACCATGGGGTTCCTGTCGTGGTGGGAAAATTAACGAAGGAGTCATGGCTGCCTATCTTGGATAAATTTCATTTGAAGGTTACTCACTGGACCAACCGATGGTTGTCCTTTGCTGGGCGGGTTCAGTTGCTGAAGTCTGTGGTCTAAGCTCTTCCTATTTATCAGTGTATGCTTCAGGTGGCCTCGAAAGGCTTTGTTATGGAATTGGACTCTTTGGAAAGACATTTTTTATGGGCTGGTAGTTTGTTGTCTTCCAAGTGGAGTCTGGTTAGATGGGATATTGTTTGTTGTCCTAAGCAGCTTGGTGGTTTGGGATTGAGGCATTCCTCACTGGCAAGGATGGCATTGACAGCGAAACTTTATTGGAGATGGTGCACAGAGAAGGATAGGAGTTGGGCTAGGACCCTTTCCTATAAGTACTTTCAGGGTATTCCTAGGGAAGATATCCCTCACTACCCCTTGTTGGGTAAGGGTTCGACTATTTGGGCTACTCTCAAGAAGGAAGCTGCGCTTGTCAAGGATGGCTTATTTTGGATTTGTAGGAGTGGGACGGAGGTTTAGTTTTGGTATGACTCTTGGGATGGTCATCCTCCCATCCTCACTCAGTTCCCTGACTTGGTGGCCCTGAGTAGGAGTTTCAGTGATGCTGGTTGGACGAGGGTAAGTGATTTTAAGGTGCTTTCTTTTCAGGGTCAGCTTGAGGGTGCTAGGTGGAAGACTCCTGAGGAGTGGCCGGTGAATGGTTTGGTGGGGGAATGTAGGATTCTGCATAATATTCTCTTGGGAAAACAGTGCAATCCCCTCTAGGATAGGGATATCCTTGCTTGGTCTCCTAATTTGAAGGGTCACTACACGGTTGCGTTGGGTTATCAGAGGTTGTTTTCTCAAAGGTTTGCGGGGAAGGAAGTTCCTTGGTGGAAGAAGGTTTGGAATAAGTTTTCTTGGCCGAAGTGTAACTGCTTTTCTTGGATTTTGGATTGGAACAAGTGTTTGACCTGGGATAATATCCAAAAGCGCGGGTTCCAGGGCCCGTCTAAGTGTGTGCTGTGTGGGAAAGCTGAAGAGGACTCTTCACATCTTTTCTTTCGGTGTCCTTTTGTTGTGCAGCTCTGGCATTCTTGGTGGAGTGTTTGGAATAGTCCCTGTGTTCATGCTTCCTCCTTAGTGGATTTTTGGTCTAGCTTGGGTAGACCTCACTTGAGGGCCTCTTCTTTGTAGGATGCTTGACATGCGGTACCTATTTTCTTGTTGTGGCAGATTTGGCTGGAAAGGAATAGGAGGATTTTCACAAGGGAATTGTTGCAGGTTCAATAGGTGTGGTTTAGAGTTCTTGGGATGATTCATGAGACTATTCAAGCCAAGGGGGATGTGGAGCTGCTGCTGGAGAAGAAAGATGCGGAGTTGGTGGCCCGGTTGGGCATCTAGGGATTAACCCCTTTTGCGCCTTGTGGCCAGAAAGGTAGGCGGGTGGGGCAACGTGTCCAACGACAGGGGAATTTGCTTCCTCCTCCTGTGGGAATCTTGAAGGTTAATACTGATGGTTCTTCTAGGGGAAATCCTGGCCCCGCTGGAGTTGGTGGGATAGGCAGGGATTCTTCTGGCTTAGTGGTTTTCCTCTTTTCCATTCATAAGGGGACACATACTATCAACCTTATGGAAGGCTAGGCGATTCTTTATGCCTTGGAGAAGGCCTATGAGCTGGGGTGGCGTAGGGTTATTTGTGAATCTGATTCACAGGTTCTGATTAATTTACTCAATCAAGGGAGGACGTCGGATGTGAATTGGTAGTTGGTTGTTCTTGTGCAACTGATTTTGCAGACTGGTAATCTTATGGAAAGGGTGTCCTTTGTCCACATTCCGCGTGAATGGAACGAGACTACTGATTGTATGGCCAAGTGGGCTTCTGAGCGTTTGGAGAATTGGAAGATTGATGATTGGGCTCAGATCCCTCAGGAGCTTAGGCCGGATTTGGAGAGGGCTCTCGCAGAGGACAGTGGGGGTGTTGAATGAGTTAGTTATTGTTTTTTTTGTCTTTGTTCTTTTCGGGCTTCTGCCCTTGCCTTGGTTGTAATGCTGGTTTTTGATATTCAATAAAGTTTTTACCCCTTTTATTAAAAATAAAATAAAATAAAAATCATTTAATTATGGTGAAAATAGAGGAAAAATGATGAATTAATCAAATAATTATAAATTATTCAATTAATAGAGGAGAATAGTTAGTTTAATCGAATAATTAGAACTTATTTAATTAAAAATAATGAAATAGGAAGTAATGAGTGAAATGATGGAAAAATAGTGAAGTACAGGAAAGAGTGATGCGTTAGACAATTTTAGGTGTCTATGATACTATAAAATTTGTTCATAAACTCATTATATTGTAATTCACTTTTTTGAGAATATATTTTTTGGATTCAGTGGCTAACTAGATTGGGTATTTTTTATATTCATATCTCTTCCAAATAACTTCTATTAAATGATCAATATTTTTAATTAGTAAAAGTTTCTTCAAATCTCTACAATTTATACATGTACTTTTGTTGCACCACACATTGAATTAATTTGAACCTTTTAATTTTTTACATACAACGAGCATGATTATATTTGGATCAACTATTACCATGATTTTTTTATATGGATAAGGTGTAGATAAAATTTAACATAATTTTCACAACAACAAGATTCACATACTTTATTCATATGTACAAAACATGGTTGTAACTTCTCAAACATACATTGAGAAACCTTTACTTGTAAAAATTCTTACTTGAACGCTTAAATAATTACTTTGTGTTGTATCTATAAAATATTTTGGATGACTTTTTTTTGTACCATTTCACCTATTGCTTATATATAATGTCTGTTAGTGTAATTAATATTTAATTACACTTGTATAACTTTACTTAGGTAATATTTAATTCCTAGGTTTATTATTCTCATCTTTATCTTATTGAGCTATCTTGTTGCTCAAGATAAGATTAGGGTTATGCATCTTTGCTTTTATAAAGCAAATCATCTCATGTAATTATGAATTCCTGAATAATATTATTTTGCACATCTTTTGCAAAGCTCTTGCTTTTTCTATTTTTCTCTTATGTGGAAGGCTTTTCTGGTTTGCATTTCAGATCTTGGTTTCTAACATGGTATCAGAGCCTCGATTTGCAGCCCCTTCTCAGATTTCTAGAGAAAATCAGTGCAAAGTTTGTTTGGGATTCCTCAAGGGTTTCATACCTTGAGATTGTCTCTCTATTTGGGTGCTCTTGAATGGTTACTTTCGATGCACGTTGGATGAAATCTAAGCTCATATTTGAGTTTAGGGTTGTCGAAAAAGTCAAGATCGACTTTTGTTTCGCTTGAATCCGACATTTTATGCTAGAGTTATGAGGGTTTGAAGATTTGCCAGATCTGGGAGTTACGAAGCTTCTAGTGTGTTTTCAGGCAGATCAGACCTTGCCATCAAATTCAGAGCATCTGAAAGACGAAAAATGACATATAACTCACCTATATTCTGCGTCAGCTGTTCGTGAGGCAAATTTTTTTTACCTAGCGGGTCGTACGGTTGTACGACCCACTAGGTAAATGGTACGATTGCAGAATAAAATATATACATTTTATATGTTCTACAAAATATTTTTCATGGGGTTTTAAATTTATGTGGGGCGTATTAAATTTCTGGTGGATTAAATATTATTGGGGTTTGATTTAAAAAAAAAAATTGCGAACTGTTGTGTTTTGGTACCATCGTACCATAGTCTGCATCATTGTAGACCTTGTTGGCTCGTAGATCCTCCTTTCTCTGGTGTTGTCCTGACCCGCCAATTTTCTGCCATTTCTGACACCTTCCACCGATGTCTATTCCCCATCGCCGGCTTATTCCCTGCCAGGCGGTGCCTTCACTCCACTACTCGCCAGCCCCTTTAGCCCTCCGCTCTCGGTCCCATTACCGACCGGGGGCTCTGCCCTGACCACCACCACCACTAGCGCGAGCTCTTTTTTTGCCATAGCCCCGCCCATGGTCATATGGTGGACCAGGGGCCAGGCCGAAAGGTGCTTACTTTTTGCGCCCGATTAGCCTTTGAATACCTGATTTGCCCCCATACAACTGTTTTTTTCATTTTGGCACAACTTTTGATCGCAAAGGTGAATTTTTTGAAACAAGATATCTCCAGAAAGCTGGTGAGCCCAATTTTTTTGATGGTGCAGTTTGTTTTCAGAGATTTTGCTGTTTGGTGGGATTTTTTTCCTGTTGAAGTCAGATGTTTAGATTTCGCTCCAGAGGGCATATCTTTTGACTCGGTGATCCTTTTTTTGTCATTCTTGCGGCGTTGGAAAGCTAGTTTAGTCCTCTACATAGATATGAGGTCTATTTTTTATTTTCTTTTTATGCATGTTTTCATTCTCTCCTTTTACAATTTTTGGGTTATTGTAATAAATGAACTGAGATAAAGTTCCTTCAAGGGGGTTTTCTTGCATAATAATCTGATTAAAGTGTAGTTTTCACTTTGATCTCCATCTTGTTTTGATGGAAACTTGCATGAGTTATCTAGTTTCTTAGTTTCTTTTGGCCACATCTTGCTCTTGCTTGACACATCAGATTCATGTTGGTTCACACTTCAAATTGGGAGTTGATGGTTATTGATCTGCATTGGTTCAGATTCTTCTCAGTTTGAGGGCCATGCTTTTATGGTTAATGTTCCAAAGTCTTTATGGTACTCATTCCCATGGAAGAGTTTTAGTCTTAGTTTGGAATCAACATCGAGATACATGGTTTCCAGATTATGTCATCATCTCATCTACTGTTGCTTCATAAATTCCAGGGTTGTTCCAGTTTGTGAGTTTTCCAGTGTTCTGGGGCATTGAGTCTACTATCACATTATTATGATTCCACTTTGGTTTCTTGTAGACAGAAGTATCTTTCCTTGCTTGTTAGATTGTAGTTCCATTGTTACTCCACAGTGTTCTTCCAGTGCTTCTTTGCAGCAATCATCTCATTGTAGGGGGTTTTGTCCCACTGGGTTTTCCTTCTCTACCTCATTATTGCATTTGTACATGGGTACCTAATCAGGCCTTGTTGTCGGGACCCATTCATGCTTTCTTGCATTCATCTTAGTTTTAGGTGCATGCTTTATTAGTCTCCCTAAGTTGCACTTATGGGGGATGTTAGTGTAATTAATATTTAATTACACTTGCATAACTTTATGTAGGTAATATTTAATTCCTAGGTTTATTATTCTCATCTTTATCTTATTGAGCTATATTGTTGCTCAAGATAAGATTAGGGTTATGCATCTTTGCTTCTATAAAGCAAATCATCTCATGTAATTATGAATTCCTGAATAATATTATTTTGCACATCTTTTGCAAAGCTCTTGCTTTTTCTGTTTTTCTCTTCTCTGGAAGGCTTTTCTGGTTTGCATTTCAAATCTTGGTTTCTAACAATGTCCCTCCTATTGGAAGCAACATGAGAGTGTCTAATCCAATATTCAATTACTTATTTCTTCACATCTTCTAGAACTCTACCTTTTTGAGGAACCCTACAAATATTTACCTATTTTTTTTCTATATAATTCCATCTAATATGTTCTTCTTCACAATATATCTTTAAACAATTCTCTTAGATACATGCGATAATTATACAATTTCTTTCACTTGTCTTTTGAGTGATAATTTTTTACTTGAAATTTTAGTCATCAATGTTTAACATGCACCACTTAATTATCCAATAGGAAATAGACACCGATTTTGTACTAGCTTCAACTTCCCATCATCAAGTACAACACACTGATAACAAATCAATTTAACCATCTTTTCAAATGTTATTTGATTTAGTGTGTTCTCACTACCATGTCCAAATGTGTATAACAATATACAAGGTTATCACAAAAATAAACATTCAAGTGGAAAATTATCTACTTTAATATGTGTATGACCTTGAATATTATAAACCAAAAAAGGGGTGCACATATGCAATGGGTATGGTTTGTGTTAGGATGCTAATTTAGTTTCCATCGTAATACCTATTGTGTCAACACAATATAATAGGGAATCCCCCCTTAGCATAGTAGAGAAAAAAATGGAGGTTTTACCCACCTCAACAATTGGTCCTCAATTGTCTAAGCCTAATCATAAGCGTGTGGTCTTTTCTCTAACTTTGACACTGCGCTGATATTTGGGAGGAGATTCAAATTTAGGGATTTGAGGTTTACAACTTAGGCCACCAATAGTGGGATCTTCTGATAGCCTATGACATACTTTTATATTATGTAAGTGAATAATAGAGGGAGTTATTGTGAATCTTGACCAAAATTATGTTGCATGTCATACATGTGCTTTGAGGAGATTATGAAGCCAAAAATGGTATACAAGGAATTTACTATTTTACAATGGATTTGATTCCCCATAACTTGGGCATTAGATTTTTCTACTCAATTTGGGTGCCACATTTGAGATTGGTTTTAGCTCATGGTTGCAATATCCCCTATCCTACGTTGCCCTAGAATTCACTTATGGATTAGGGTTAGGATTTTTCACCCTGTCAATTGGATAACTCTTCAATGATGTATATCTCGTTGAAACTTGCATTCACCATATGGGCAATATTTCCACATATACACATATTTGTTAGCATTAGCATCATGGCATCCAATTATAGAATCATCACAAATGCAACTATTATGACTTAGGAGAAGCAACATGGATGGATCCACCCAAAGCCATTTGCCAAGCCTAAGAGGTTGTATACCACAACTCTCCTTGCTAGCGACTTGTACCTTCTTTCTCCACCCATGTCACAACCTCGGAAAACACTTCATCTACTGGGGGAAGCTAACAGAGCTTACAAGTGGTCTAGGCCTTCCACCCCTCCATGGCCATCCCTTTCTTGGTTTGGATGGACTTGAGTGGGACCTCCATCCATCCATGACCCATCCCCATCTTTGGACTGGGTGGATCTTAAGTGGAATTTCCACTCATTCATGGCCCATCCTTGCCTTAGGATTGGGCGGATCTTAAGCGGGGTCTCTAGGCATGCACCACTTTCTCAGGCCCTTCCTCCTGAGTAGGTTTTCAAACACACAACTTATCTTTAGACATAAAATATAATAACATCTATACATATCATTGTTTCTTCAAGACACATCAAGATCCACTCCTAGAATAATGATGATAATAATAATACTATGAAGTTCATCTTACTCATAATCAGATAAGACAATAGCTGATTTGTACATACTTTCAAACTGAAAAGGTAAAGAAACATTTACATATGCACATTATTAGCCTTATTACAATCCCTTACTACTAGTAATTAGATGACACAAGTTTGAAATGCATTAACTGTTAAGAAAATGATAATGAATAGATAGATAGATTCGCCGAATGCAATCAAGCAGGTTTAGTGTTCAGTATTAGAAATAATCAAATTGCATCTAAATGAATATACTTGTATGTCAGATTGTTTGCCATCAAATAACTGTAAATGATGTCTACATTATTTTAATTTGTGTTTATATCATATCGAATCATATAAGGGTCAGACCACAGATTTATAAGTAATCAAATTGAATATATTTTCTAGACAATTCAAATATCAGATTTGTACAGTGAAGATAGTTAGTTTGCACATATACTATTTAAGTGATTTATTGGTTAGAGCAGATAACATTATGTAGATAGAATGAACTCATGAATGCTCATAGGAACCAACAATTACATAATCCATAACACCTATCGCTTTACTGATTAATGATCCTAAACTCATAAACCAAAACGTTAATGGCTAATTGAATGTTTCACCTGAAATTGTGGCTTGGTTATCTTTTTCCTCTTAGTGTTGATTTCTCTCCCTTTTTTCATGATCCTCAAGTTTGATTTCCTTTCGCTATATGTATGTTCATAAAATATTGCATCCATCTATCCTAAGCTATGTCTTTTGGTTGGAAGCACCTGTTCACCTTTAACACAAGCGATTTACTTTAAAGGATGCTTAACGTCATTTAATTTTTCTTTTAAATTGTTGTTTATTTTATTTATTTATTTCTTAATGTCATTTTGAGGACATGAGGATGGTTTTGGGTTTCATTTGGTGGTTTCATATTTTGAATTTTCTATGAATTGGTGATTGAGGAAGTAGTTTGTAGATGAGAGTTGGTAGGTACACAAAGGTTATTGAAATGCTACCAAAATTACTCTATATTTAAATGTTGGTGGAATACTCATATAAAAGACTTTCATGACAAGCGTGTTGTAATCTATTTGAAATTTGATAATACATTAAGTAGGATTTAGAGTGTGGGTTTTTTCTCCCAAAAATATTTTCCTCACATATAAATCACTATGTTATGGTTACATTGTTTATCTATTTATGAATGCATTTCTCTTTTTTCTATAATTAATTTGGGTCAAACTTAAAGGAATTTGTACATCACTCACTTCAAGGTTAGCATAAGAAGCTATTTTTGTATACCTTGCTTCCTTAAACCCATAGTAATTCTCTTTCTTCAACCATAGTATTTGCTGCCTTCTCAAAATCATATTTTTGAATGCATAGAGGTTATTCCTCTTCATCCTTGAATACACATTCCCCACTTGTAGCATCCAGGTTATCTTTATTTGTCCCATTAAAACTGGGTTTCACCTATCCCCTACTAGGACCACTCTAATTGATTTGATTTTTTTGGTTTGGGGCCCCCACTTTAGACCCTATCACACATATTTGTTATATCCATTTACTATTTACTTTCATAGTTTAGACCAACATATCTCCTCTTAAGTTCACTCTTTCCAAAATCAAGATCAAAACATTACAAATCATCTTTCCCATCACATATGAGAATATTTTTAGTTCTTAGACATGAGTGTTATGATATTTCTTTGGATATATTGATGTAAATCCTATTTTATGCTCACAAAAATAAAATTGGGCATATCTAGGGAAATTCTCTCTTTTTAGTTACACAACAAAAGCTTGATTTTTTTTAATTTATTTCACAAGGAATATATATTCATTTACTATATCTCAACACTATTGTATCCTAATCCTACTAAAATATTTGTTGTATCCATCATTAGGTATAACTTTCATGGATGACCAAGTATGCAAATAATGATGAGAGGTTTTCATAATGCTTCAATAACTTCCCTTTACTGCTACCCTACTAATGGAATTTTTTGACATCCTTGATTGATAATAAAGACAAGTTTTGCATATATAGGGCTAGTGTATTTATTACTTCAAATGGTCTTTCTAATGTCATGGTGCAAATAACATTTCTCTAACAACTAATTAAACAAGACTTATACTCTACACCAGCCATTTTTGTTTTATTTATATTTATAGGAAGCAAATAAAATAATTATCCTCTAGTTAAGAAGAATACTCGAGATAATGAATAATTAATGACATTTTTTTGAATTAATGTGTGTCTTTATGATTTTTTGGATGAAATGGTTTGGAATTTTAGAGATTTTTTCCTTCTAAAAGATTGAAAAATCTAAATGATTTAGAAGTATATTGGGTTTGTTAAAATTTGATGAATTGTTGATGCCAATCACAATATGCAACATGGAAATGTAATGCTCATATGCTAGGTTGTACATAATACTAAACATCATTACGATAAGAATATTCATGGTTCATTATATGATGTATATTGCTCTTTGCATGGTCTATAGTATTTGAGAATGCTCTTTTGACATTTATATTGAAACATAGATAAAAGAGAGATTATATGTATTACACCAAATCATATTTTTTAAAGTTTAAAATGAGGACTTCCAACAATACTATATTATAACAAGAGATTTTATTCCAAGCCATTTGGAAAGATGGCTTGGATATACTTTTTTATTTAAGGCTTTTCTTTGTTTCTATGGAAGTAAGATATTGGACACTTTGATTTTGCATTTTGAGAAGTAAATTAAGGTCTAGTTGTACATGCAAAGAGTCAAATTAGCAATTACTTTAGAATCTTTTTACCATGCTTTTAGATTTTAATAAGAAAGTGATCATTAGAGCCACACCTCCTCATTTTTATGTAAGTTTCGACTGAAACATTGTTTATGATTTATTTTCAAGAGCAATCTATAATTTGAAAACTCAAATATTATCTATCTTATGGAAATCTTACATTTTTATATACATGCAAGTTTATAATCACTATTTTTTAATTTATTTCTAAGTGCAATCTAGAATTTGAAAACTAATATATTATCTATCTTATAAAAATCATTTATATTGTAAACTCAGTAGTCAAACCGCTAGTGACATAGATATTCTTGTATAAAATTTGTAATTCCATCTTTGCAAATTTTTACTTGTGTTCAACTCAACTAACTTTTGCACTTCTATAATTATTAGTTGAGATTATTCTTGGAAGTGACACTGACTTTGTAATCCTCTTTGGCTATTTTTTAAGCATTAGATTCTATAATGCACTCTTGTACATTGGGAATCAAATACAAATATCCTTATCCTTTAGCTCTGTCGAGAAGTAATCTTCCATTACTTTAAGGTAATTTTAAGTTGTAAGTGGACCCATGATTTTTTGGTAGTTGGGTAAACTTAAGAATTTAAGGTATTTTTTTAGTGACATATAATTTAAGTGATATTTTTTAACAATAATTAATGTTAAAAATGATAGATGCAAATATGTGGTAAAAATATTAGTTATTTTTTTAATAATAATTAATGTTAGAAGTTATATATGTCTAATATGTGGTAAAATATCTCTTAAATTGGCATTGGAAATGATAAAAAAAAAAATATGGACTCTTATTTTTGAGGATAAGATTGCAGTATTATTAAAAATTTTCGAAGCTTTTAAAAGCAAGTGGTCCCATATATTTTGTAGTTCTAAGTAAGCTTAAAATTTTAAGCTCCAAAATCTATGAAAGTTGGTTGTCTCATAATTTTTTTAACAACTTCTAATGTTGAATAATTTAGGATGCTCTAGTTGAGCAACAATTTTCTCTCCAAAAAATATTCCTTTTGAGAATCTAAATTTAGGAGCAAAATCTTCTAAATTGGTGAGGGAAATTTCCAACTCCATCCAAATATACCCCTCTTAAATTTAAAAACTAAAATGTAGAATTCCTATTTACTTCATAAGTATTCTAATTTATTTTGAAGCAAAAAAATAATTATCATAAAATCCTCTACTCCATAAAACCATATTTCATTTTCTTTATCTCATAAAATCTCATACTATGTGGAAAGATTTTAAAACACTTCCATAAAACCACTTTGTAATAGTAGAAATTAAATAACAAAATAAACACAACTCCATCACACAACATTAACCATCACACAACATTAACTATCACTTTACGGAGTAGGCTATGGGTTTGATTTCTAATTTACCCATTGTGTGGATGAATGAATGAAGGTTTTTAATAACTCCGCAAGGTCAAACAGCCTATAGAACCCTTGAATCACCAACGGCCTTAAGATCCCTTACCACCGTTCAAGCTATTATAAAAATACTCACCTTATAAAGATCTTTACAATTACTAATGAATGAGAATAAACGAGAGATATTAATGTCCTCCACAAGACCCAACAAAAGGACTGAGAACCACAATACTACGGAATGAGATTATAAAAAGATTAGTCTTATAAAAGTCCTTACCACTGCTCAAGAGATTATAAAAGGGCTCGCCTTATAAGAGCAATGCAATTTCTGTCTTTTTTAATTTCAAGAAATACAACACAACCGCTCGGAACCGCTCTCTTCAAGGGGTCCCTGGTCATTGAGTCCGTTTCACTTCTCCGACACGTAGGACGGCATGCGGAAGTACTCCGCTAGTCACAACTCACCACATGCAACTGCTATTTCCCGCCTTCGCTACATGCAAGCGATTCTCCGCAACATGACGAGGAGGAGCGGAGCAAACGTTTTGATTCTCACGAGCACAGAAAATCGTGAAGAAATACTCAATGTACTCAGAATACAGTTCAAATTGCTGCAGCAAGCAAAGAACGGGGAACACGGGATTGAGCAACCCCAGAGCAAAACGTAGGCTACATTTCGACCAGGAAGGAGACGCAGAAAAAGTCACTTCTTCGTCCAGAGATGAGGCTTTTCGGGACGTGGCTTCCCTTCTCCGCGGGGTCATGGCTCTCAAAAAACAAAAGCGCATATCCTCTCCCATTCAAGGTACTCTTCCAAAGCCCCGCCATGTCGTTACTAAGGCAAAAAGACGGCTGCATTTAGACCCTTCGCAAACTTTCAAACAACAGCAATCGCAGCGGCCATGTTTGAGAGGATGCGATCAAACAGCCGAAATAAATAGACGAGGTTTCCAGGGTTTGGCTAAAGATTTAGTTCACGAGCCACCTTTTGATAAAGATACGAGTGAGGAGCTTGGAGATAGGTTTCTTATTCAAAGCTTGCAAAAACGCAGCAGAGTTTCACTTAGAAAGCGAAGAATTGCACCGGCGAGTTTAGGTTTTGACGTTTTAAGATTAGAAGCACCTAATAAAACCGAGATTATGAGAAATTCTCAGAAGTTTAGTAGTTTGGTTCACAATTTAGTTCATATGCCTGGAGTAGGGCCGTCCAAACAGAATGTGAAAGAATGCGATGGAAACACAGGCAAGCAGCGTGTAGATGAAATTATTGATCGAAGCTCCAAGAATAACGGCATGAGTTCAGCTAAAAACCTTGGGAATGCACCTTCTGCTCAACATTTTCAGAAATACTGTGCAACCTTACAACTAGAGCTTGGCTGTGAACCAAAGTTTGAAGGAAGTTGCCAAAATTTCAAAGAGTTGTTTAAGGGTTCGGTTATGGAGCCTATGAATGTGCCGTTGGATGAGAATTTGAATAAAGAACTGAAATTTGCAGGAAGTTGCCAAAATGGCAAAACGTTGCTTAAGGGTTCGGTTCTGGAATCTTTGGATGAATCGTTGGATGAAAATTTGAATAAGGAACTGAAATTTAAAGGAAGTTGCCAAAATGGCAAAGAGTTGCTTAAAGGATTGGTTCTAGGGCCTGTGCATGAGCCCTTGTACGAAAATTTCAAGAAAGAACCAAAGTTTGAAGGAAATTGCCAAAATGTCGAAGATTTGCTTAAGGGCTCGGTTCTAGGGCCTTCGAATAAGCCGTGGAATGAAAATTTGGAGAAAGAACCAAAGTTTGAAGGAAGCTGCAAAAATGTCAAAGAGTTGCTTAAGGGTTCGGTTCTAGGGCCTGTGAATGAGCCGTTCGATGAAAATGTGAAGAAATCCAGTGGAGATAGAGGCAAGAAGCTTGGGAATGAAGTCATTGATAAACTTGTCAAGAAATATAGCAAAATTTCAGCCAAGAAGTGCAGAAGTCAAGTTTTTGGGAAACCCTCCGCTGTTTTACACCAAGGGCTTGACAATCCAAGGATCAGTCATGATCTCCTGGATTTAAGTAAAGATATAGTTGAAGAGCCTGTAAATGAGTCGGTTGACAAAAAAATGAAGATATCTAATCAAGATAGAAGTGAGCATCTTGGGCTTTTTATCGATCTAAACATCAAGAATTACAGGAGCAGTGGAGCTGAAGAATGCGCTAGTGAATCTTTAAGTCAAGATCTTGTGATGCCCAGTGAATTCTTAAGGGAAGGGCTTCACAATGATCCAAGGATGGATATGAATAGTAAAAAGCTCAGGGATTCAGACAATAATTCAGTTCAAAAGGCTGCATATATGCTGTTTGATGAATATTTGAAGGAATCTAATGGAGTTGTAAATCTGAAGAATGGAAATGAAATAATTGATTGTAGATTCAAGAAATACAGCAGAGGTTCAATTAAAAAGCAGCGAACTGAACCAGCTAGTCAAGTTTCCATGACGGCCTGTGCAGCTTTGGAAGGAGGACCTGGTAGCAAACCAAGGATTGAAGGGAATAATCAAAATTTTAAGGATTTGAATAAAACGTTAGTTCAACATCCTGTAAATCAATCGGTTGATGAGAAGATATGCAATGAAGAGAGAAGCATGGAGCTTGTAAATAATGTTATTGATCAAGTCTTTTTGAAATGCAGCAGAAATTCAACCAAAGAGAATGGAACTGAACATGCTATTGAAGGTTTTGAGAAATCTTGTGCAGCTTTACGAGATGGACTTGGCAATGAGCCTAAAATTCAAAACTCTGCATCTTCAGTAGGTCCAAAAGTCGAAATCAATTTAAATTCTTTCAACCCATTGTCTATTTCACCTGTTACCAAGAATAAGGGGCCTTATCCTGATTATGTGAGACCTGGTTCTGAAGAATGTAGAGAAATCAGAGATCGGTTACTTGATTTGCATGGATTTCCTGAAGAATTTGTGAAATTTAGGGCAAGATTAAAGGAGAAAGTTGATGTCCCTTTGGCAGCACGGCAGCAGTTATTGTTGTTGGATGAAAAGAATGGTACAGAAAACGTGAAGAGTGAAGGCTACAATGAAACGGTTTCCTGCTTTGAGGGAAAGGGATCTGAGATTATTCCTATGCCTGTGCCTTATGAAGTGCACAAAACAATGTTGGATTCTTTGATGAGTACTCTACTGTCACAGAATACAACCGATGCAAATTCTAGGCGAGCTTTTGCTACACTTAAGAAGAGGTTTCCTACATGGGATGAAGTAAGTCCTTTCATTGATCCTTTTCTGTTATGTTTCAATTATTTCTTATAAATACAAACACTTCTCTTTTAATTTTTTCCATTGCCGTTGGTCTGCAATTAGACTAGCGATTAATGGAACACTCTGCCCCTTGTTCATTGATGCCTTTTATATGGCATTTTTGTTGAAAGATCTGATGAAATAGAACCTACAGGTCTACAAGGCTGATCCAA
Organism: Sequoia sempervirens; assembly: GCA_007258455.2. Lineage (NCBI taxonomy): Eukaryota > Viridiplantae > Streptophyta > Pinopsida > Cupressales > Cupressaceae > Sequoia > Sequoia sempervirens. Next base: position 429,224,629 of record VDFB02105785.1, on the reverse strand, counting down.
AGGCTGTAGAAGATGCCATTAGATGTGGTGGTTTGGCTGAAATAAAAACTTCTCGAATCAAAAACATATTGGAATCCTTATTGAAAGAGCAGGGAAAGATATGTTTGGAACATTTACGCAATTTGCCTGTTGAGAAGATCAAAGCTGAGCTTTGTCGTTTCAAAGGTGTTGGTTCCAAAACGGTAATTTCTTTACAATAATGCTCTGGTTCAACTCCTAAACTAAAATATATATGTAGTCATGTGCTGGATTTTATCTTCCCCCACTATCCAATTATAGGCTTCTTGGTGATTAACATGGAGTTTTAGTTATATTGATTTCTTTACTGGTTTAATGGCGCCCTTTCTGGACACACATCCTATCTGTTTCAATGTTGGATTAAGTGAAATGGTGCTTGTTATTAATTTTGGTAAATCTCTCAATTAAATTTTTTTATGGGGAGTTCTTGACCTGAATAGACTGTAAAAGTGCGAAGTTGGTTTCAGCAAAGAGAAACTTGTTTCCTTTGTTTTATAGCATTTAATTTAGCTTCTGTACGTGAATTTATGGTTTGACTTTGTGACCCTGACAATGTATGGTTCCTTATTACCATGCAAAATTGATGGAGTCTTTTTAAGTTCAACTAACAAACTATTATGTTACATCAAATAGAGGTGAACTGAATAGAGTAAGTAATACTATACTTCAACAGTTGGCTGAACTTGATATTTTTGTAATCACAAGGCTTTTGTTTTGATTCAGGATCAATGCAAAATGGTTTCATTATTTATAACAGTGTCAAACATTCTGTGTAACAATGAATTTATAGCTCAGAAAATTCTAAGCTATGGTTTCCAATATTAAACTTCAAGCTTTAAAATTTAAATCATGGCAGCAACAATCTTTTGAGGAAAAAAATGGCAAATCAAAAGTGGATTTAATTGGGGAAATATAAGGAAAAAAACTCATTTTCAAAATAGTAGAAAAACACACAAAAAAGAGAAAAATCTGTTTTAAATTCTTTTAAGACATTTTACTAGCATAGAGATGTTGGAAGCAAATAAAAGTGGGAGTTTAGCCCATCAGTTGTGGAATATAGATACTGTAATAAATGTTCATATCACCGGTTATATTTCATTGCACAATGCATAAATGATAACGTGAATTACAATCTACTTTGTACAAAGTCAACTTACAAACTAAGTACAAAGTTCCAATAAATCAGATGTAGCCAATGACTCTTGCTGCTGCAAATAGAGCTATGCTAAAGGGCTATAGGACAATATGATGAAACTCTTGGGTCAGAGCCTCTCCTAATTCATTGGACCACACCAATATCAATGTTGATCAGCATTGAGAAAGACATCATTGTTTGCAATCTACTCCGAATTTCGATCAACCTTGTTGAGGTCATCTGGCAGGTCTTCCTCAATGGCACCTGATTTTTTTCATATAAATTAATATTAACATTTTGATAGTTCAATGATTTGAGCATAAAAATTGATTTATATTCCTTCTATGTAATACTTTCCACAAATATTCAGTAGAGGGTTAATGTTTTTTTTAGACTGCAGGAATCGGGTAGGCCCCCCTATAAACTGCAGTGTGCTTGGTAAACTTTTTTCACATGACCAATGACGCTGGTGTGACATGCCCTCCGGTACCACGGGGATGGAGGGGAGACTAGACCTCGTGATCTCTTTCCTGCAACAGGATGCTTTAGTCAATCGAGCTAGGCCCTCTGCCCCAGTAGAGGGTTAATGTTAAAAACAGTCACAAATATCCATTTTCAGCAGAGGAATTAAAGTTAAAAACACTCACAAAGGGATTATGTTTGAAATGAGAACTACTGTATTTGTCAAGTTGTCATCGATTATAGCATGATTTAATCTAAAATTATTGATTGTAGGATTAATAAAATTGTTAGCTCTCTTAAATACTCTTGTACAGCCGTGTCTCTTGCCTTAAATGGCTTTATTTATTCTTACAATTGAATTGTTTGTAATGTTCTTTTATATTTCTTTTAACCTAGAAGCCATACATGTGTCATTGATTTGCCATTAATGGTTTTTGTAGTATTAATGGTACAAAAAGCCAAATCTTTTCTAGCTATGTGCAAAGGGCAGTATTGAACCATCAACTTTTATAGTAGCATTTTGATCTAGGAGAACTTGTTTCTTTGTGATGAAGCAAGAACTCTTTAAAGTATTTCTAAATACTGCTAGTTGGTAAATCTTTAGAAAGAGCAAAGCACACTTATCCATCAGGGAAGCAAAAATGTATGCAATCACTGTATGTAGGGACACGTCCGAACTCAAAGGACTGATTTGTGACTGCGACTTCATCTTGGATCCATGACTGTGATTTCATCCTTGATTCCATTGAGAGAGAGGCATAATATTCTGAGCATCCATCAATCTGATTGCAGAATCTTCACTGAAGGCATTCCTTCTATCATCATCATGCCAAGTACCCTAATTGAGAGGCATGGTTTTTTCAGCATACATCTGTTTAATAGCAGAATCTTCTCTAAAGTCATTCATAATTCCTTCATGGAACTAAGAACCCTAATTATCATGTTTCAATTCTCTAAAATAACAAGTGCAATTTTTCAACAAATCTAACTCATAAGATTCTACCGCTGTTGCAAAAATAAGAAATGATGGGCAATTTCTTTCTAGAAAATAATGAAAAGTTTTCTGTGTTGAGATAGTTTGAGAAGTTCAAATATTTTTTCCATGACATTTGTAGAGAAGGGGAACCCGCCACCTCGGGACTCTAGGTCATGGGAGAGTGCTAAGCAATGGGCTGCCCTAAACTACCTTGGGTTTGCTAGACAAATTGAAAAGGACAAGGTACTAGCTGAAAAGGAAGGGCAAATAGCTTGCCGCTTTCCTTCTAACTGGACGTTTACGGGGTTAGACAAGTTGGCTTCGAAGGTTTGGTCTGCTGCTCAGATAGCTCACCGTTTGAGGATGATAGCACATATCTCTAACCCCAACACGGTGCGCTAGTGTCTCAATGACACGCTGGTGTCCTGTATGGACATAAGGTCCAGAAAACAGACTAAAACACAAAGAAGCCTATCTATTGTCTGACTGCTAGATGTTGTATGTTTTAATAGAAGATAGAAAGGAACATAAACGATAAGGACAACGAAAAGGACACTACAAAGTATTATGCTGGAAATGACAAGGAGAAGATTGAAAATGATACCGAGCTTCCCACGGCTTGATTCTTCAATTAGGTTCACTTGAATGCACCTACACATAGAGATGGGAAAAATGTTGGGCTGTGTTAGAGGATTGCCTTAGTCAGTCCTTCGCTTTGGTGTTCCCACCACGAATAGTTAGATAGCCACAAAGTGTAGAAAGTGATAGAGAAATAGAAAGGAAATGGTATTGCTAAGAAAGAGCACAAACAACTAGCATGCTACTCAGTAAACAAGATGATGCAAAGAGTAAGCAACAATGACAATATCACCTTTGCAACTACAAGCACTCAAGGCAAGTAGTGGAAGGAAGAAGCTTGAGAGTCCTCTAAGAGTAGTGTTGTTGCGACAAGAATGTGGTGTAGGAGCCAAAACCAATAGCTTGCTGCCTAGGAGAAGTGGTGTAAAAACTGTAGAATGAACTTCGAATGCCAGAGAGAATGAAGTGGAGCCTAGAGAGAGTGCAAGAATGAGAAGTTGATCAATTTTAATGGAAAAAGGGAGGCAAAAGACCCGTTTTTTGTCGGTCAAGGAGGTAGGAGATGTTACACTTCACACCCAATGGAGAGTGTAACGTTTTTGCGGATTCCAAGGGCAGGAATCCTATCAAGACTACAATGCGGCGTGCGGACGTCTGCGCAGTGCGCTTCCCCGACAGAGATTCCTCCATCAATGCAAAAATATGCGGCCAGGTGGATGGAGCAAGGTGGCGGTAGAGGATTTCGCATCATTGAATTTACATTTCCTAAGATAAGGGTTAAGAAAATGGGGAATTTGCCTAGGGTGCAATTTCATGCCATTACATTTTGGCCCCACTTTAGTGAGCATACGTGTTAGTGCGGATGCAAGGTAAAGTAGAAAGAGATTGAAGAGAATATACCTTAACCGTTGAGGAAGAAGATCTTCGATCTGACACACCTGGACGTGCAGGAGGTAGCTCTACATGTTCTTGGTCCTGCAGGGCAACCTTGACGAGAGAGAGAGAGAGAGAGAGAGAGAGAGAGAGAGAGAGAGAGAGAGGGAGGGAGGGAGGGAGGGAGAGAGAGAGAGAGAGAGAGAGAGAGAGAGAGAGAGAGATGGCTCCATAGGTACTCGGTCCTGCGGAATTGGCTCCACAGATTCTCGGTCCCGCAGAAGTTGAACAAAGGCTCTATAGGTTCTTAGTCTTGCAGAAAGAAAGTGCTTCACAGGTTCTTGATCCTGCAAAGGGAGCATCACAGGTTCTCAGTCCTGTGAGGCTTGACATGAAGGGCCTCCACAGGTGCTTGGTCTTGAAGAGTTTGATGCGAAGGGCCCTTATAGGTGCTCAGTCCTGCAAGGCAAGCTTGATTATGAAAGGGGCTTTACATGTGCTTGGTCCTGCAAAGCAACATGTTAAGTTGTAGACAAAATACGTCAGATTGAAAAGCCAAAAGACATACATATCACAGAGCAAGCAATTGAAGAAGTTTTCAAAGGGGTCCCTTCATGAACCCTTCAAGATAGCAAGGGACCTATTCAAAGGGACGCTCCGATTTGAAAAGTGCAACATTTTCCGCAAATGATTCTGTCATCAAGGAATCTAGTGGAAAGAATGCTCCTTCTAAAAGGCAAGTTTTCAAACATCTTCATCAAAAAAGTACTTTTTCAAAGGCAAGTTTTTAGATTTGTTCGCTATGAATTCGTTTTCAAAAGAAAAATTTCATGAAGGGGTCTCTATTGAAGAATGCATTTTTGAAAAATGAAAAATTTTCAGTAGGGGATTTGTTGGCCATCGAATTCACCTTATTGAAAATCATAGAAGTATGGTAGCCCCCTTAGGATGGTTTGTGCGAAGCAGAGAAGCACGTAGCATCCTAAGGAGAGAAAGAAAGGAAGTGATCTTGTGGCTTGCGATACATTGTGAGATGTAAACGCAGAAATGTTGTCATGCATGCGAGGGACAACACATAAGCACCACAACATCATTTAAGCAGATAGAGAGATAAACAAAGACAAAGAAAACAAGAGGTAAGCAGAGACGATGAAATCAAGAGATAGGGGGGATATGGGAGTTCATAATCAGATCTGTTCATATATATAAAAAGGTAACACGTGATGTATGATTGAACAATAATCAACCCTGAAAGTTCCCAGATCGCAAAGAAGAGCACATGAAGACAAAATAAAAATAAAAAATTGGGTCAACATAGAAAAGGGCCTAAATGCCCCCAATGCTTTGCATCATCCCCAATTATAAAAAATCAAAGTCATGACATATAGAGGAATGATGAAACAAATAGAGGAAGTTCACAACAAATTTTTTACTCTTGTATCCAAGCACCTACAAGGGTAGCAAGGCTCCTCCAGGAACACATAAAGACAAGCACGGGGGGAACACAACACACACACACATCTAGTATACAGATAAAGAAGAGGTACCCACCTACTCATTGACCAGTAGGTCGCCCTACTCCCAATTTAGATCATTATACAGGGAGGGAGGATGAGCTTGCAAGGGCGAGATAGCGAGGGGAGTACCCTTTGACTCTTCTACAACAAGGGCCAAGGAAGAAGGCCCCTCAAGGTCCTCTTCACTTAACTCTTGTGAGGTAAGGGTCATCGATCTTGCAAGGATCGAGGACAGAGCCAGGACATCATCCATTGAGTTAAACATGAACTTCACCAGAGTGCCATGTGTTAATCGGGTGGTAGGGGGTGCTCGAGATCCATTGCTGACCTCATCGAGGGGGGTAGTGACAAACTCAAGAGACGTAGGGGCCGCCTTTGTCATGAGGACGATGCAGGCCAAAGCAGAACTAATTCTCGAAAAAGGTGAGCCCTTCTTCCGACCACCACTCAAAGTGAGGTTATCCTCTGGCTTGTGCTTCAGCGGAGGATGTTGGATCCCCATAGAAGAAGTAGAGACGAAGGAGGGAGAAGACAGAGCTGCGATAGACACCACCCTGGTGTTCGACATGTCTATGGGCTAAACAAATGGAGGGATGTTTGGAAGGGACATCAAAAGAGGACGTTCCACAAAAGGAGCGATGGATACTTGCACCCTTTTGGGGTGAGGATCATCAACACCCGTCGAGGGAGCCGAAAGCAAAACAAAGGCGATTGGAATTGAGGCAGGAGCAGAGTGAAGATACACAACAAAAGATGTAGAGATAGGAGCTTTTGGCTCCCCCTTCGCCTTTTGTGAGGCAACTTGTTCAACGGCCAGAGGCTTTCTTTGGTGCTTACGTTAACGCACAATCCGGTTTCATCAGCTCTGGGAATTAGAAGTCGTTGCCTGAGAAGGTATGGGAGGCTCCTGTTCTACCATGGGAATGTCCTTTGCAATCGCCACCAGTGGAAGGTCCGAAGGACAGCCTCCTAGGCAGGGGCACGAGTAGGGAGTGCAGGAGTGGAAACAATAGCAGGTGGAGAAGTAAACACGGGTGCCTCGGCAGCGAGCCTCTTCCCATTTGCCTTCGAAGGGGCAGGAATGGTAGGATGTTGCAGAGGCTAAGACACAAGGGCAACTCCACGAGGGCTCTTCCCCTTGTTGTAAACAACAAGCCTAGGCACTGTGGGAAAGACAAGAAGTTCAAATACTTGACGCTTGGCTTTTTCGCTAACTGGGCACCATTAGGCTCCCCATGCGAGGCATGGGACAGGGGTTGAAGGCGCTCTAGCAGGGCGAGAAGTAGAAGCGGATGGAATGAAAGATGCAGAAGAGGAAAGCCCTTGGTCGCTAGCAAGCTTCCCCTTCCCCTTCCCCTTTTGCTAGGATAAGCAGCTTGCTGCTGCACGATCATAAAACCTTTTACAAAAATGGGGTAGGGAGAAATTGGATAGGTCACTTTCGGCCTTGTGCCCCTAGTCTTATACTTGACATAGGCATGATATAGCAAGTTGGTCCTTGGAGGAAGAGGTTTGACCTGGGTGGGCCAAAAGTGTTCATACGAGAAGCCCCCACGCAACATTAGTGGTTTGTAATTGATGTCATGCACAGAGCCCACATGAGAAAACTTGAGACATTTGTGAATTATCGAAGTGACTCCATTCATGGAAACTAGCCACATAATGCCTAGTTTTACTTTGAATAAATCCGACTTTGGAATTATGATGAAAGAAGTATCCACAGCCTTGGGTCCTACCAGGATCAAAAGAGTGATAGAACTAATAGGAGGGATTGAGAGTCCATCATGTGCATATAGTGGTCTTCGATTCCTCGTATTCCTCCTTATGCAGAAATTTTATAAGCAAATTTTCCTCTATTATGATGTTCACTCAACTTGCAGGGTCCACTAGGACACCAGTTACAATGTTCCCATTGACGTGAGAGGGAATGTACAAGGGGGAAGGCTTTTTGTTCATAGGTAGATCCTGCGATGTGAAAGTTATATTTGGTGATCCATTCACAGGCTGGGCGGGAGAAATGCATGTAAATGAAACCATGTTTACGAACTCTGATGGAACAAACTCTGTGGAACCCGAAGGTTCGACAACTAAGTTCACAAAATGAGATGCAAATGGATTGGTGTAAATTTGCAGTTCGTTGTTGGCCTTTGCCACAGACTTGCTAGTATTCTATTTCTTCGCGTTGAGATAGATGGTACCGTTGTCAATGTGATCTTGAATCTCATGACGCAGGCGCATGCATCTTTCAATATCATGTCCATGAACTCGATGG
>VDFB02105785.1:428920803-429216697 GCA_007258455.2 Sequoia sempervirens | reverse complement strand
AACACTAAATGCAATGTCGGTAACTAGTAGTTCGTTTCAGATCACATATTCGTTGCTTGTTAAATACTATAAAAAGTGGATATATGCGACAAATTCACTTTTGCACAAGCATTTCTTAAATAAATTATATTGGTATCTGAGCATGTTTGACAATTATATTGGGCTTCTCTTTTTTATTTTGGAAAATAAATTTATTATATACTTTTATCCACATTCTTCAATGCTTGAACTTTTACAATCACTTTTTTAGACGTTTCTTTTGTCTGCAATCTAAGCAAATCATGTCTCTGACTTGGGTATTTTTGTTTTTTAATTGTTCTCTTTTGTTTGCACGCCTAGTAAGATATATTACCCCCCCGAAACGTACGGTATAAAAAATGAAAATCCCCTTTCATATACAAGGTTATGCAAACCTATCATCTGATGTTTTTTTGCTTTCAGATCTTTGCTAATTAATTTTGGGTTCATGATTTTGGATACTTCGCATATCCACACTACTGATGTGTTGCAGTTTTGTTCTGGGCATTCCACGCCTTCTTATATATATATGTGTGTGTGTGTGTGCACGGTTGGGCGTATGAATAAATCCTTCTCGAAGTCCTATTCCATCTAAGATTCAACATGACTGGTTACATACATTGACGAATACAAACTATATAATATGCTTCATGCTAGTGGGCTTTCCTGCATTTATATTGAAGATGACTCTTCTGCCTGAGAACTTTCCTTTGCCTCCTTAGATATGGTGGGAACATCATGGCGTTTTCTAGTAAGCACTTTGATTTGCTTGCTGCAGGCATTTTTGGGAGAAGACATTCAGTTGTCAGTGTGTGATCCGTTCCTAAGAGGATAGTTTTCCATATCAGAATTTTGTATAATTGGACTCGTTAGTTTGTTTTCAGTTGGGTAAATATTTTTGTAGCATGCTCCTTTGGATTAACTAGAATTTGATTCATCTTTGGGGTTGTAATAGCGATCATTTGCTTCATATTTATCAGTTATGTGTCATTTTTATGGTGCGTTTATCTTTTGCATATGCTTCTTGGTGGCAAGACAAGAATTTTGTCTGTGATAATGATAGCTACCATCAAGCGCTTCATAGAGCAGTCTGATTTTTTTCAGCATTGAAAATGAGAGCATAGTTGAGTGACATTTTGCACATAAAAGTTTGTATTGTGATAATGATAGCTACTGCCAAACACTTCATAAGCATTTGAGCATTTTCGAGTGACATTTTGCCATAAATTATCTTGCTATTCTATGCAATTTGGTGTTTCCATAATAATGACTGGCAAGGGTCGCAAGAAATAAAAAAGTGGGAAAAAAAACTTAAAAAACAAAAAACTTACTAAACTCCTGAAACTCGTAATATATGGAATTAAGTCTATTTTTGTTTTTGATAATCTCAGAATCTGTTAGCCTTCCAAATTCTGTTGCTACTGGATTTTTGTTGAGCTGTATACAAGCAGAAAACAGTGGTATATGGGTTGAAACTGTGATGGTATTATATCAAAAAGCTGGATGTGATAGACTGAAATCTTGATGATGTTGTTAAATGTTTTTTTCATTTTTTTTGGCTGTATATATATACAAAGCCCTTGTTATTCGGCACATATGCAGTTTTTTATGTGGTTGGGGGATCCACTAAAAACCATCTCTTACCGAGTAAAATAAAATAAATAAATAAACCGATTGTTATTCTAATAAACATGTTTTATGATTTCACCAAAATAGGTACTGTCCTAGATGGTAGGGAAGCAAGCGAGTCATTGGAAGGATTTGACATAGGATTCAACACAACCAATAAGGGTGAAAGAGATGGCAGAGGATTCGGCACAACCATGGCATGCTAGAACAGAAGTAAAAGTGGCAGTCAGGAGTCTCTCTCTCTCTCTCTCTCTCTCTCTAAAACTGAATCTTCTAATCAAATGTTAAAAATATGCACAATGGCCAGCCCTGCTCACAACTGAGTCAAGGATGTCGGCATTCCACTGCATGGAAATTTAAAAATCAGCACATAATGAGGGAAATCCAAAAAAGTCAGAGAAAAGAGTGTGTCCAAACTAATAGAATTACTAGCATAAATCTTCTTCTCACACATGTGAAATTCACCTGGGATTAAGAAAATGCTTCTGCTGTTAATCTCATCACCTATGGTACATGAGAAGGCCACTACTTATAAAACACTATGTGTATATGAAATTTGTATCTGAGATCACAATGGCAAGATTTTACGAAATTGTCCTTTGTATATATAGCAGTGGATCATCTAGACAGGGCAAGGTCTATACAATGTGGCTAATTTGCCCCTCCTTTCAGGCTGAGATGTCCTTTTGGAGTGGTGCCTTGCTTTCTTTTTCCTCCATTGAGCATTGCCTTAGTCATTGGTATGCCAAATGAATGAAGCTGGCCTGGCCTGGGGATGGGCAGCTGGGAGACGTCAAGTTCTAATAACAAGAAAGTTGGAAAGCAAACCAACTGAATGAATCAGAGTTTTAGAGATGGAGAAGGATAAGAATAAAGAGGAAGACCTGATAGTGGGATTGAGGGTTAAGGAGAGGCACAGAGGAATGAAAGTATTTAAGTAAATAATAATTATGCACAAATAAGGGAAACAAGTTACATGGGGAGGATTGCCCTCGTGGCATTAACTTCAAAGCATCCCTAGAAGACTTGGAGTTAGAAACTGAAGACTCATCTATTGTACCTGAATTAAATCTCTATCAAAGATGTCTCTCATAGGAAATATGACGGGTCAGTGGTCTTCAGCAATGAATCCAAATGGGAAATAGGAATGGAAATCTGGCGCCTCCCCATTGGATTCTTCTTGGTAATCTTCAGCTCAGAAAAAGAAAGGAATGATGTCTTTATAGGAGGTCCATATGTTTTAAAGGATGGAGGCATCTAAATCAGATCCTCGTCACTTCTACTTGGTCCAGCTAAAGAATTACTTGGTTGCACATACTGTTGGCTAGAACATATACCCTGCACCCTAAGTTTCCAAAGAATTGTTATTTAACAAAGGTGAAATAGTGCATAATCAGAAAAAGGAATTGAATCTGAGAAGTACATCAAGGGACACATATAAAGTTCTAATAATTGCAAGCAAGAAACTATCTTGTAACTAATAAGCACCAAAAATTAGCCTTAACTAAAAGCTGTAGATGTTTGTTGTGCTCTGTACCTTGAAATTGCTATCTTGTTGCAGTCTCTGTGCTACTGATTCTTGATGTTGCTCCTTGTTTGGCTGGGCTTTTCTTGGTCTTGTTATCTATTTTTGTAAAAAAGGGTTAGGAGCCTAAGGCCCTTTCAAAAACCCTATCTTTACCCTTATAAAACAAAACATGCATGCAACTTTTTGATTTACATGCATGCAACTTTTTGATTTACATGCAAGCAATTACTTACATGAACATTAAGTTTCTTAGATTCTCTAATTATTCCTGCAGGCTTGTGCTTTAAGCTCTTTCCAATAGTTTCTTCCAACAGAGATTGAGATCCCTATGCTATATCCATCATGGTTTCTCTCTTTATTTTAAACTGAGTGTCACTTCCACCTCTTTTTCCCACTAATAAATTTCATAATTTTGTTGGATTTTTCTACCTTTTCACTTGGATTAGATTCCTGTTCTTCACTATTAGGTCTTGACTGAATTCATGATTACTATTCTCTCCTTCCTCTTTCTCTATATGTTCAACCTTGTTGGTCATGCTCCCTTCATGCACCATTGGCTCCAAATCCAAGATTTCTTAAATGGCTTCATTGTGTTCAAATCCTTCTAGGAGATCCTTTTCTTTCAATGCATTTCTTTCTAGATCTTCAATGTTGGTCTTTTCCTGTTTCCCCCTAGATGTTTCTAGGACCTCTTCACTTTCTTTTTCTTTGTTGCTTGCTAGTTCTCCTATTTTAACCCATTTTGTCATAGTTAAATATTTCTTTTTGGAATTTTGGAACTGTCATCTTCCTCTATTTAGATGTCTTTGCATGTGGTTGCTGCTTTGTTTTCATAGCCATTGGGTACTCACAACCTAGGTGGCCATATTCACGACAGCTCCTGCACTGGAAAGGAATATATTCATAGTTTACTGGCTAAATCCATTCTCGACCCCTTGCTTTTAAGAATGATGCTTTTGGGCAGAGGTAGATTCAGCTGTGGTTCCACAAATTTCAGACAGATTTGGTAACCTACTTGATGCATTTGATGTTGGGTTTGGAAGTCCTTATTTGTATCTTAGGGACATCATCTTCAAGAGGTGGGAAAAAAAAATACAAGTGGATCAAGGATGGGATCAACTACATTGTAAAAGCACACCAAAGCAAGACTAAGCTTTCCATGGTTAGTGCTAACCAACCAAAATAATCATTGAAATAAATAAGAGTGTTTGTTTACTTGTTTTGAAGGATGAGAAACAAGATGGGCTAGACATATCAGAGGTTAAAGGTGCTAACAATAGAATGAAATAGTTTGATGAGTTGTTGCAGTCTATTCGTGCAGTATTTCAAACTTAATAATGTCTATGACTCAAGGTAGTAGAGCATAATTTCATCCATTACTCAAATCTTCTCTAAAAACATTGGCTTGTATAGCTAAATAGCTACAAACAAATCTAAGAGTTGTTGGAGCAAGGTGTAGTACACCCAAGGAATGCTCCATTTGGTCATCCATTGTCTTGATATAGAATAAATATGGCTCTTGGAGAATGTGCCCTATTGAAGATTAGGTATCCATTCCTATGGATTGATGACTTGCCGGATCATCTTCAATATGGAAAATATTTTATAAAGTTGGATCACAAATCTTGGTACCATCAAGAGTGTATGAAGGACGATGTATGGAAAAAAACCCTTAAAACAAAACATGGTCTTTATGTATGGCTGTTCCTTCCTCCTAGTTTATGTAATGTAGCTATTATAGTTGTGGGATTGGTGAATGAATGCATCAACCCCATTCATGGATTCATATATCATAGTGTATCTAGATGATATTTTGGTTTTTGATGATACATGGGATGATCATCTAACTCATTTGAAGTAGTTCTTGCAAGTATTGAAGGAAGAAAAGACTTTTTGTGCAATGTGAAAAATTATGAGTTTGCAAAGAAACCACATTCTATTTGGGGCATGTGATTGGATAATAAATAAAAGTTAATCAATAAAGTTTGAGGTTAACCAATTTGGTCACACCTAAGAGTGCTACAAAAGCATGGAGGTTTGTTGGAGCAGTTCAGTATATGAGGAATTTCATTCCATCGTTCTCCACAATAGCAGCACTCATGCAGTTGCAACAAGCTGTAATACTTGTAATTGGGTTAAATTCTTTAAAGTATAAAATCAGCCATGCCCTCATGCTTGCTCTTCCTAATTTGCAGCAGTGATTGGAAGTGGAAATTGATGTGAATATGGAATAGTGGATGTTTTGTTTTTAATAAGTCTACAAAGATGTATATGCCTACCATCAATCAATCAACTCTATGGATGATTATAAACATGATCTATCAGCTGACACATAGAAACTAAAAATCAGATTCAAGATACAACAGCTACATCAAGTTCAACAAAAGTTTAGCATAGAAGTAGACATACTTAAAAGCCTAGACAACCAACAGTATATTCAAAGATCACTATTAATATGCATGTCTCCCAGCAGTGTCGCATAGATCCTCTCTATCAAGTCGCTTAGGAGTAGTCACATGGCCTTCTGCATGCTTGGTTTGTTGTTTAGACTTAGCATCAATCAAATCAGTAGGTTCATGCATTTATCCAATCATAGTTCTGATAGGTTCCTCCATAAGCTCTGTCACCCAATAAGAGTAGACACCTTCACAATCCATAGAAAGGGTGCAATCTGATTTACCTTCATTGCCCCTTCCCTGACCAACCAAAGACAAATCAAAAGGTAGATGATTCAACAGTACCTATGCCTATACCTGATTTCTTTCTAATTTGTAAGCTGCATCCTACAAAGCATCCACCACATCATTGATACTATTGTCATCCCTTTTACCAAGATCATATACGTTCTCCTCACCACACTTCGTCCCAGCACTAGTTTTATTCCATTCCATGGTCTTCTTTTTATGAGCTTCAAGAGCCCTTTGTTGTTTATAATAATAATTCTGCATGATATTCCAGCCATCCTCATCTTCATCAGAACAAATCTGAGTCCGCTTTGACACATGAGCAGTTTTGGATAACTATATATCATTTGTTGAGAAATTTTCTCTACTCCATCTTAGCGATTTTGAGCTACATATTTACCTGCATATCTACACATTATATGATGACCTCATTGATGAAGTCCATAAGCACTCTCCTTGTTTTGTAAGTTACTAGTACAGGCATATTGATATGTCCAAGAAAAATTGGGGTTGAGTACATGCATACAAAAACATATAAAAGTCTCTCTCTTTCATACACACACAACATACATATATAAAGAACAAAATAAATAGAAAATACTACTTAACAGTTGATGTCTCCTCACTTGGGGTCTGTGGAAAGAGAGGAACAATAGGGTGTTTAGAGATGCTGCTAAAGATAGTAAAGAGTTATGTATGTCCATCAGGAAACAGATCCAAGAAAATCTTGAGAGTTGTAAGTATGCTCCATCAAAGAAAAAGCCTTCATATCAGGAGATGCGAATCAGACAATTATGGGGATTATCTCATGACCTTAACAATGTCAATTGGTCTAAACAGCTAATAAGACAAAGCACTGTTTGAATTCCTCAAGATCCAGGGTGCGTTAAATGCAACTTTGACGGGTGTTCCAAGGGAAACCTTGGTTTGGCGGGAGCAAGAGGAATTGTTAGAAATCATCAAGGCATCTATGTGGTAGGGTGCAGCAAGGGCCTGGGAACAAAAACAAATAATTTGGCAGAGGCTTATGCTGTTTGGGCTGGAATATGCTATCTAGAGGAATCAAGGATAAAGGCTATACTAAGGTGATGGTGGAAGGAGATTTGAAGTTAATAATCGATTACTTAAATAATAAGGCTGATGCTCCTTGGGAAATAAAAGACATCCTAGATGATTGTAAAAATATGCTCCAATCCTTTCAAAGTTATAAGATAAGCCATATTTATAGGGAGGGAAACAAGGTTGCCGATGTGATGCGAACTTTGGCTTACAATATTTGGTCTGGAAGTACTGGGACTTCACCCATTTACCAAATCAAATTAAGGAAATTATATTTGAGGATAGGTTGGGAGATCAGACTAATTCATTATGGGTAAAATGATTGTATTAGATATGAGTAGTTGGCAATATTGTCTAGTTGTCATAACCATTGCCGTCTTTCTCTTTTGGCTATTGGGCATGCTGAAAAGACTAGAGGGGAGGTACATCATTAAAAGAAGGTGTACGTTAAATCTAAAAGATTTAAAAAGAAATAAAATGAAAGGACAAACTTATTTGGAAACCTCGTGCGATAAGGAGAAAGAAATAATGGTGATCATGGAGATTATTGCTCATATCTCTAAAAATCTAGGAGTTGATGTGAGAAAAGAAATTTCAACGTGTTACCGCTGACGTGGAGGTGGGCATTAAAAAAAGAGTAATCATAATTCGTAAAGGTGGCAGAGCTATCATTTCATTTAATGACATGCTTCGAAAATATGAGACTAGGAGTTGTATGCAAATTGATTATTTTAAACACATCGCCAGAAGGTTCGAACCATTGTCTAGACAAATGAAAAACAACCAAGTCTCTATCAAAACAAAGATTTTTGAATTGCTTGTTGCATTTGTGCTAAACGAGGAAGGATGAAGAGCTGAGTATTTTCTCCTTCCTAAAGATCTTCAAACCAAGGATAACATCATGGATGGCCCAAGGAAGAGGATGGAACCGAGTCAATATGACTCCCTGAAAAGGAATGTGGAGTTGTGGGGCTTGTTTGAGTGGGTTGGGTTCACTTCGTATTTTGCTGCCATGGAAGGTTACAACGAACAACTTAGTTATAAGTTCGTGAATTCCTGGAAAGACAGTGAAGTTGAATTGGGTGGTATTCATTTCACAGTTGATGCAAAGCTTATAGCTAAAGCTATGGGTTTGGCATATGAGGGAAAGAAGATTGCAATATGTCCTTTCTACCACCCTACAGAGAAATGGTTTCCACAATTTGATTGAGAACCTTAATCCTAAGAGCTCTATGAAAATTGAACTAATTGAGAGCTGACCCCACTCCCCGGCCAAAAAACCTGTGAATACCTCACCTAATATTGAGGACCCCACTTGGTCGGCTCCTCTTAAGATAACCCCCAAAAAAAGAAAGGCCACCCCCTTCTCTCCTATTACAAATAAAAAAAGGAAAATACTGATCCGTGAGTTGGGCGCTGACCCTAACACAATAACCATACCAAATGACAATGATAACAACCCTGAATGTGGTCTACAACCCCTGTGGGTCAAAGATCCACTCACCTTGCTCTGGCTGCATCTAAGGGGTTAGACAACAGTAAAAAAATCCAAAAGTTTGGAGAAGAGTTTAGAAGAGGATAAAAAGGGGAAGGTTGTTGGGGAGGAAAAAGATTCCTCCTTTGAAGAGTTTGTGCCGGATAGCTTGGGTGGTGCTGACTCTCCAGAGGAAGAGGAGTCGGGGTTAGAGGAGGTGGAAGGCTTGAGTCAGGAAGAGGAGGAGGGTATCAATCAGCAGGACGAGGTGTAGGATGTTGTGGAGGAAATTGAATTGAATGAGGATAAAGGAACAACCACAATGGAACTAGAGAGCTTGAAGGATTATCAAATGGGCCTAGAATTAACTAGAGTGCTAAGGCTTGAGGAAAGACTGGCGACCTTGGAGAAGATGGTTCAGAATGAGGACAATGCAAGCAGGTTTCAAGCTCTCGAGTATGCTGTGCGGAACATGTGCAGGGTTGTGTATGCAATTAAGAAGAAAGTTGTTATGGCAACCATCTTGGGACAAGGAAAAATCAAGAAATAGCAAAGGAAGAAGGAATATAAGGATGAAGCCGATCTTTCAGGAAAGATGGAGGTCAAAAATAGCATTGAAGATTCTGTTGAGGACTTGATGAAGGCGTGGAGCCTAATTGAGGAGGCTTAGTCCTCAACTTTGACTTTTCTTACTTTTTGCTGCTTGCTGTGTTGATTTCTTTTTGTTATGTTAAGTGGTTTTTTAGTGGTGATGGCCTTATATGCCATAACTATATTAAGTGAATCATTGTTTGGAACTTTAGAAACTTACTGGGCACTCGTTATAGGTTATGCTTATATAACCTTCTTTTGTGGATGGTTGATATTATGGACTGGTTATATTATTATTGGACTCTTGATAGATATATAATATTTTATACGGCTGGTATAGGGTGATGTTTTTGGTTGGTTGGGTTTTGGGGTAGTGTTTCTCTTCCTGTTTTGCTTCCTCAGTGTTGTTGTTTTGTCCAGTAGTTGTTTGTTGGACTGATGTATTGCTTTTGTTAGGGATCAAGGCCCTTTCCGTGCTTAATCAATCAAAAACAATCGATGTCAATTTGTCAAACTCAAATGTCATGATAGACATTCATTGTTCAACATCAAAATAATAAAATCATAATTCATCATCATATTGATCTGCATAAAGAGTAGCATCATCATCATTGACATTATATGATGGAGCTACATTAAAAAAACCACAAGGAGTACCATCGCCATTGGCACTAAAACTATCTTGGCTATATGGCTCCTCTAAAAAATGAAGATTATTGGGTATTGTTAGCATCCAAGACAAGTTGTTTTGGCTCTACACCCTAGAATTCCATTGCCCCTTACATTTAGTTTGCTTGTGCACTAGAAGGTGCAAGTTGGAATGCACATAAAATAGCTCCTTTTCCTTTTTATATGCCAATTGGTTGCAATTTATTGAGTGGATGGAATATGTGCTCCATTTTTTCTTTGATGAAGATGAATTGGGAACCTATTGAGAAAAAGTTAAAGTTGTAAAATTATAAATCAAAATTCAAAAATTGAAAAAAATATTACAAAGATGATAAGAAATTCAAATTTAGAGTTAAAATTTTGTGACAAAATTTTGATTGCAAGAGGTTGTAGGCATAGAAATGTTTGGCCTTGGAGGTACCACCAAGAGTGAGATTTTTCATACTTGTCACAAAGAGTGGAAAGATTTTAAACTAGTGAATTTTAAAAGATTAACAAATTCACTCGTAACTATATCCTCCACATTAGAATTAGGGAAGAGTCTAACAAACACTAGCTTGTAGCCTTCATTGACTTCCACATCTCTATATTGTTGCACCCTCAACGGAGAAAGGTCTTGGAGTTGTAATATTTTGGAGTCAATGAAAAGACAAGAAAATGTAGTGGGATGATCATTTTGTTCCATTTGCCAAAAATAATTGACTACACTTGTTTGAAGAATTTTTCTTAGGATCTCACTCTTTTTCTTTTTGATGGTCTTC
The DNA here is from genome assembly GCA_007258455.2 of Sequoia sempervirens. Classification (NCBI taxonomy): domain Eukaryota; kingdom Viridiplantae; phylum Streptophyta; class Pinopsida; order Cupressales; family Cupressaceae; genus Sequoia; species Sequoia sempervirens. The sequence continues at coordinate 429,206,284 of VDFB02105785.1, read as the reverse complement.
ATCTTTTCAATCATTGAGTCAGTGCCATCATTTATCTTTTTCAAGTATGGCTTATCCATGTCAACAAAATGAATCATACTCAAAATGGGCTTGGTGAAACTAAGAAGATATTCCACACAATCCCACTAAGTGTCATCTAGGATTGTTTGTTTAACATTTATTTCCCTTTTAGTGTTGGATTGCTTCCTTATGGGACAAAATTGGTTGATGACCATGCTAGAAAGTTTTCTCTGTACCTTCACAAGTCATTTCAAGACTATGTGTTAAAGGAAAATCAAACCTCAACAATCTATTCAAAAATACCAAAAAGAACATAAATTGAAAAAAAAATTGTTAAAGAAAAACATTCCTTTGTTTTTCCACTTACCTTTAGTAGATCTAATTTAAAAAATGATTTAAACGTGGCTTGTGACATGTGGTGGTTGATGAACATTTGGATTTCTTTGGCCTTGGAATACGCTTGTTAGAGCCAATCAATTTTTTTGTCCAACTTTCGTAGCATTAGGTTTGAGTGGATATACAATACAAGTTGTCTAAAAGATGTGTGAATAGTATGCCTCAACCAACAAAATAGCTTCTTTGAAATTTATGGTAAAGATAAAGTACATATTGTTTTGAATAGGTTAGTTTTTGTTTATAGTGAGCTTCCCCTTCCCCCTCTAATTTGGAGAGAATTTTACCACACATTCTTCTATTTTGTGTTGTCTTGAAAGATGCAAATTAAAACATTAATAATTTTTGGTGACTCCATTGGGGAATGATAACTGATGATCAGTTATATTACAATCTACACTCAATTGTGAAGAAAAATAGGTCTTGATCTTTCTCCTTCAAAAAGAGATTTTTCTTTTACAACTAGATCAGAACTTGAAATATTTTTAGCTTTAGAAGAAAAAGCATTTCAAACAATAGTTTATTAGGAGCTTACTTACATCAACAAAAATTCTCCACCTCCATTTTTTCCTTGTGGAAAATAGATTGGTTCATTGACATTAATAGAAAATCACAATCTCCCTTGTGGATCCAAAATTTTATGGTGCTGGCAAGCAACAACTAAATGAACATATTTTAGCCTTTACCATTGCATTTGGAATTGCATCAGCCTAAAATACTGTGTCCCACTTCTTGACCAAAGTAGGACATTAATTACAAAATTAGTGATTTGTGAGGATTTGTGTGTAGATTATATATATATATAATTCAAAATTCAAAATAAATTGTGAATTTTTTTACGTAACTTTTAATAACTTATTTTTGATAGTAAACAACATTTTAAAAAAGTGATGTTTATGTCGTCATACATAACTTTTTTATCAAAAGGATAAAATTATAATTTTTAAAATATAGATTTTTTTTAATAATAAAGGAGGGGTAAAATTTTTATTAAAACAAGAAGTACAAAGCAAGGGCATTACATAGCCCTATCAATCTCCACCAAGTGATCCAACTGTTGAGACAGATCCGGGGGTAATTGACCCCGATCCACCAAATTCCAATCATGAATATGATCAAAGGCCCATTTAGCCAAACAATCAACAACACCATTCCATTCTCTAGGAATATGAGTGAAAGTAACAAACTCCAAAGAAGCAGAGAGGTTGAGAATCTATTCAACAATCAAAGCCAAATGCCAGCTAACATCATCTAAATGTCACCTATTCAACAAGCTCACCACTACCTGGGAATCAGACTCACATATTATCCTTCGCCACCCCAATTGACTTCCACGCTCCACGATCGATAAAATGGCCTGAGCTTCCATTAAATTATTAGTATGAAGACCCTTATAAACAGAGAAGATAAATTGAACATCTCCAAAGCTATCCCAACTAACACCACCAATTCCAGTATGACCAGGGTTTCCTCGAGAAGAGCCATCCGTGTTGATTTTTAAGACCCCCTGAGGTGGAGGGGACCATCTTCCCTCCCTATTTTCCTTCAGGGTAGGATGTCTACATTTGTTGCGCATAAGCTGTCATTGCAGAGGAGGAAGATGAAGACAATTACAACAACCAACATCACCAGGATCCACTGATTCTGTCAGATCACACTTAGCCGCAACAATTTCTCCCAAAGAATGCAAAATTTTCCACCACAAGCAAGGGGCCACCAGCATCACATCCTGAAAAATCTGACGATTCCTCTCCAACCAAAGGTTCCAGATAATAAAAGATGGACCAAGAGCCCAAGCAGCTTGAAGAAAGGAAGTAGAAATAGGGGCCCTGCCCCACTGATCCACAAACTCAGCCAACGAGGAAACATGCCAACAGGGCGTATTCCACACCCTCCACCAAAAATGCCAAATTTCCTTAGCATAGGAACATTGGAAGAAGAGATGAGAGACACTCTCCTCATAGTCACGACACAAAACACACATTGAAGGGCCTTGGAAACCACGCTTACATAAATTATCCCAAGTAAGACACCGGTTTTGAGCCACTAACCACATGAAGAAATTGCACTTGGGCCATGACAACTTGTGCCAAACTTGTTTCCACCAAGGTACCTCAATATCTCCAAACAATTGCCTTCCCAGCTGCTTATAACCAGCAAACACAGAGTACTTCCCGGAAAAATCAGAACCATCCCAAGCCAAGACATCAGGTCCCCTCAAAAAATTACAAGCACGGGAAGCTAGAAGTTGAGCGAGCTCATGCCTATCCCCCTCAGACCCTCCAGGTGGCCACTCAGAAGGATGCTTCCAACAAAAGCTTACAGTCGATCCACAATGCTGTGCAACCTTATAATGCTCAATGGTATCCCAACCAGTTGTAGTAAAAACATCACAAAGGGACTGGAGGTGAGGAAAAGTAGAAAGAATAGGTGGGTGACCATCCCAAGAATCTAACCAAAAAAGAGCCTCTGACCCTGAATGACAGATCCAAAAAAGCGCCCACTTAAGCAAATGTGCCCCCACTTTCAAAGTATGCCAAGTCATAGAACCACTCCCCTCCAGAGGATAGCAAGGAATCTCAAAAGAAGCAACACCCCTAAGATATTTATGGTTGAGAATACGGGCCCATAACTGGTGCTGATTGGTGCACCAACGCCAGTAAAGCTTAGCAGCAAGAATTTTCCTATTTAAAATAGCAGAGCGTAAACCAAGACCACCCTCCTGCTTTGGTCTACACACAGATTCCCACTTAACAAGGCTCCACTTAGTAGACAGCAAGTTACCACTCCAAAGAAACTGATGTGAGAGAGCATCAAATTCCCTAAGGAAATACATAGGGGCCGCTTGAACAAAGCACCTGTAGATGGGAAAGGCCTGGATAACAGACTTGAGAAGAGTCACTCTAGTAGCTGTAGACAACCACTGATGAGTCCAATGAGTTACCTTTTGCCTTAGCTTATCAAGCAACATCTGCTAGGAGGACTTGGGTTGACAACCAACAACAAGAGGAATACCCAAATAGACAAAGGGAAGAGACCCTATTTGAAACCGCAAAATAGCTACAATCCGCGGTTGGATAGCCTGAGGAGTATTAAAGAAAAAAATAGAAGACTTCTGCTCATTGACTTTCTGACCCAAAGCAACAAGGTAGATATCCAAAGCTTGCCTAAAGGATTCAGCTTCCCAAATACGAGCCAACCCCATAAGAGAGGTGTCATGCACAAACTGGAGATGAGAAAGCATTGGCAGACCCAACCCCCACTGCCAACCATGAATCAAGCCTTGAGAAACCCGAAATTTAAGAAACCGACCCAACCCCTCTGCCATTATAATAAATAGATAAGGAGAGAGAGGATCCCCCTTGTGAAGGCCCCTGGTAGCACCAAAAAGCTCCGAAGGTTCACCATTCACAATAACTGAAAATGAGGAAGAAGTCACACAACTCATAGTCCAACTCACCCAGTCTGAAGAAAAACCAAAGGCCAACAAAATCTACTAAAGAAGACTCCATTTAACTCTATCGTAAGCTTTGGCCATATCAACTTGATGAACATAGACCTATCCTTAGAGGTTGCCATGGAATGAATAACCTTAGAAGCTACCACAACCCCATCTAGAATATGACGACCCACCACAAAGCCTCCTTGCTCCTCAGAGATGACAACAGGAAGACAAGATTTAAGCCTCTCAGCAATCAATTTCTTAATAATCTTATACACCACATTACAAAGCACAATAGGTCTAAAAAATTCAAGCCTATCGACACCTTCCTTCTTAGGAATGAGAACCAGAAAAGTAGCATTCAGGGTTCAAAGCATCTGCTTACTATGAAGACACTCTCAAAGAACCTCCAACAAATCCAGCTTCACAATATCCGAAAACTCTTGGAAAAATTCAACTAGGAAACCATCAAGGCTAGGAGCTTTCCCCTTATTCATCCCAAACACAACCTCCTCCACTTCAGACAAAGTAATCAGACATGTAAGAGAAGCATTCAAATCATTAGAGATCAAAGAAGGAATGCAAGCAAGGACCATATTCTCATCATCCTCAGTAAACAGAGCAGACTAGAACTGACGAGCCTCTCTAGAGAGAGTCTGTTGGGAAGAAATCGAAAGACCCTTAGAATTAACAAGAGAAGAGATATAACACTTATTTCGACTAGCTTGCACAAAATGATGGAAGAAGGCAGTATTCCTATCACCCTCTTGAAGCCAGTCAATCCTAGCCTTTTGTTTCTAGAGAATCTCCCCACGAAGCTCCCACTCCACCAATTTTAGAACTTGGGACTCAGCATGTCCAAGAGCCTCCGAAGATCCCAAATCCCGAATTTGGCAAGTAATAATGGCAAGACGATCCTGCGCTTCCCTTTTCTTGGCCCGAAGATTGCCAAAACACAACCTATTCCATCGCTTAAGATGATACTTAACATATTGCAACTTCTTAACAAGAGAGTACATAGCTGTACCATACACAGGGCCTCCATCCCGCCACCACTGAACAACAAGATCATACAAGGAAGAATCTCGAAGCCACATAAGCTGAAATTTGAAAGGAAGATTCTTTGGGTTAGGAAAAGAAGAAGCAGAAAACTTAATTGGCCAATGATCAGAGCCGCACCAGTCAAGAATCTTAGAGCAAGTGACTAAGCTGCCGCCAACCCGAAAACTAGAGACAAGAAATCTACAAGGGTTTGACATCAACAAGAGCAAGAGAATCCACATTTGCTCAAAACAAATCTGAAGCAGGACCAAGCCTAGGCAACCCCCCTCTTTTCTCCTCCAAACACAACACAGAATTGAAATCACCAGCTAAGATCCAAGGCAGATAAGGTGCACAAGACCTAACATACCTAATATGGGCCCAAAGTTGGATTTTACCACAGATGTCAATCGGAGCATAAACATTACTGACCAAAATAGTCTCACCAGAATCCAAAACCGAAGCCACCACAAAAATAGAGGAATGACTAGAAATCCACCAGCGAGGAACAACCTTACGAGGATCCCAGAAAAGAGCCAAACCTCCAGAGTTTCCACTAGAACCAATACACTAACACTGACTAGAAAACCAAATACGAGGAGCATACTGAAGCATGAAGTCCATTTGAAGCTTAGTCTCTTGAACACAAAAGATATTTGGAGAATGAACCACAATCAAATCCTAAATAGCCTTTCGACAAGAGGTGCTATTCAACCCCCTTGCATTCCATGGAAGAATAATCATGAGGAAGGTTGAGAGAAGTGGGCATCCATGGTCTTAACAGACCCAGATTCCACCAACAAATCCCCAGTAGATTTAATCTTGTCCACATTCTTCTTACGACCAACTTTAGAGGAGTTTTCAAAATGACCCTTCTTGAGAGGGCGTTGTAGCACCCCCAGAACAGGAGATGATCCCCGACCTTTACCTGAAGAAAACACCTCCTTAGCCAAATCTGCTAATACAATATCATCCTACAAACCTACAAAGGCACCAGGAAGCACAAAACTCCCCTGCTCAAAAGCCGGAGAATTATCCTTAACAACAATTGTTTGCTCCAGCCCTGTATCCATACCAGTGTCCCCAAAAGAAATTTCAACAAGAATCCCCTCCTCCAAGGCCTGATTATCCAAGACCTCAAAACGATTGAATCCCTGATCACTCTATCTATCCTTATAGGCCCACTTTTGACCCCTCCCTTTAGCCCTCGGTTTAATAGGAATAAAGCCATCCTTATCTAGCCCACGCTCAGCCATAGGCGCCTTGCCTTTATTCCCCTTCTCCACCAAAGGCCCCGATGAAGGAGGAGAAGAAACCCCAGCCGCATTGGGTGCCCGAGGACATTGGCAGTGAAGGTGTCCATACTCATGACAAAAATGACATTGAAAAGGAAGGGACTCATAATCTAACTGTTGAACCCACGAGGCAAAGCCAATACAAATTTCCAAAGAATCTGGCAGTGGATTATTTAAGTCAATTTCAACACAGATACGAGCAAAGGAAAATGCCTTTTTATCCAAAGTATTATGAGCGATGGCCGCCGACTTCCCCAACAAAGCATCAATCAAGTGCAAAATATCCTCCCTCCAAAAATCCAACGATAGCCATGGTAGACGGACCCACACAGGAACCAGTGAAGGCAGATCCTCTGCCGCATTAAATCCTCCATGCCAGGGCTTCATGAACAAGCCAACATGATTGTAAAAATACGACCCTCCCTCAAAAACTCGATTACAATTTGAAATGCAAGAAAAATCAACCATGAAATAGCCATTCATAGCCACCAAAATATCAAAATCACCCTCAACTTGCCAGGACCGACGAATCTAGGACTCCAAAGCCGAGAGGGGGACACGAATACCCAGGAACTTGCAAATCAGAACATGTTGACTTCAATAATATATGTCCTCTTGCACCGATTCCAGAGAGAGATAACCAGTACTAGACGATCTTGACTTTGCGGCAAACATCCATTCACCTTCTGAAGCTTAGAGCTCTCACCCACAAAAGAGGAATCCAACAGCCGTGCATGCAAATCCTCAGAAAAACCCTGAGATGGCTTCGCACTAGCAAGCACCAAGCTTTTTGAAGCCTCTGCCATTCTACCACACCCAACACCCAACACTGAAATCACTCGACACCAAACCCCACCCACTGCCCTGACACCAATACCGCCTTGCTTTCCCCCCTCCCCACACGCTTCTCTAGCACCAAACCCCTTCCCCGCACACAACTTCCACACCAACCCCAAACGCAGCACACACTACACCCACAAGAAGAAAGCATGAAGCAAAGAGAAAGAAACACACAGAAAGAAAAGCCCCAACACTACACTACCAGGCACCAAGACCTCCCCACCAAACAAAACCAAGCCCCACAAAAACTAGATCACCCCGCCAAACAGAAAAAAGCTCCACACAGCACCAAACACCTTCGATCAACACCACCCCTATGCATGCATAGACGAAAGCCAACATGCAGGCCGCGGCTTACCAGCCACGGGCTTGCAGCATCTCCTCGCCCATGCTCGACATTACACAACTGCCAATCCTAACGCTGCTAGATGAAAGTCTAAAATATAGATTTTTAACTCCAATATCTGGTGCATGGATATTTTTTTATAAATTTTTGTTGCATAGTTTTTTTAATTAATTCTTGAAGTCAAAGTAATAATAATCTGGACATAGGTGTATGTTGTCACACATAACTTGTTTTGTATGTATTGAAATTAATTTTTATTTAATTTTGCTGAAATAAGAACATCAATACGTAGTGCACACATATTTTTTAGATTTTTTTTCTATATTTTTAAATTTTTCTGCATGTGTGAAACAAATACCTTGATGTGAAGAAACAACATTAATAAGAAATATAATATAAATATAATAAAAATTAAAAATATTTAAAATTATACTTTTTGGAAAGTTTATAATAAGAGCTACATGCTTACAAAACATGATTTCTAAATGACTTTATTTAATCCCTCAAAAGATAAAGAAAGTGTTTTTTGCCAATATTTTGATAGGTACGTAGGAGATTCCATTGTGGGTATGATTTAAGACTAGATGGAATCCCTCAAGGCTTAAATCCTGTGTTCCAGGTCCTATTGGGGACGGGGACGGGGGGATGGTTGGGGACGCGTTTCCGGGACGTTTCCTAGGGGCCCATTTTTAGAGGACGGTAGGGAACGGCGACATACAAAATACATATATATATATATATGAATATATTATTATATTATAGACAGAGAGAGGGAAAGAGAGAGATATATGTCAATAAATTAATAATTGCTCACAACAATATAATAAATCGCGAGAGTAGTAGCATAACAACATAATAAAATTATAAATGTCATTAAACTTTAAAGCATTATAAAATTTATCATAGCAAATATCAAACATCAATAAATTATAAAACCATGGTCTATCAATATCCAAATGTTTCAAACATGCATCCAAAAGTCTCAAAGTTCAAAGTTCCAACAGTCTATGAAATTAAGCCTCATTCGGGCTATCAATATCAAAAGACTCAGAACTATCTGAGTCACTATCATCTTCTGGCAAGAGTGGATCATCCAATGGGAGCCCGACCAATCCTAGTTGCACCTCATCCTCATCAATTTGACTAACGTCCTCAGGATCAACATCCCATCGTGCTGCTAGAGTCTGTCGATACTCAGTAATCTGACGATCCTAAAGTCTCAAGGCACTATGAACTGCAACTAATTTCTCAGCTCGTTTTGAAGTAAGCCTATTCCTCTTAATGGAGTGGATGAAGCCATAGGTGGACCAATTCCTCTCTGCAGCAGAGGAACTAGCAATCTGTGAAAGCAAACGAATGGCAAGTTGTTTCAAATCTGGTGTGTCCTTCCCATGAAATTTCCACCATCCAATGGGGTTGTTCTGTGCAATGGTGGCCCTATCTGTCCTAGCCTCCGGTTTGCTGAATGTAGGACCCTGAAGATCAGCAAACATAAGCCACTGCTCTCTAATAATGGTTGCTAGCTCATCGGTATACATTTTACGAAGGGCTGCTGTAAGCCCCTCGATCACCTCGTCATCCTCAAAAGGAAGCATTCGGCCAGGTCTAGGTACATACCACTTCGGATTAAGAGCATAGGAAAGCATATGAAGAGGGGTATTCATTGTGTTCCACCTCTTTGTCACAATAGGCCTAATATGGTCCTCATAAAATCTCAACTCAGGTTCCTTTTGACAAATAGCTTGCTTCATTTCGTCAAGCATGCTATCAAAAGTCTCATATATCTCTCCCAAGCTAGGAGATTCTGTATCTGCATACCGAATTACCTTCATAGCTGGTGATATGAAAGAGCAAATATACCTATAAGCAACAAATTAAATATTAGAACTTTTAAAATAATAAAATACAAACTACAAAGTAAAACAAAGTGTAACAAATTCAAAATTTCAAAAACAATTTAAATTTTCAGATTTCTTACTTGATAGTGGCCCACCAAGTTTCACTAAGTACTCTATCTCTCACTTCCTTGCCTTCATTTGTCTTCGACAGATTCCACCTTTTCCAATCTGCACAAACAACCATGGCTTGTAGAGCATCTTGGACCTCCAACATCCTCTCCAGCAAAATATAGTAGCTAGCATATCTAGTCTCAACTGGTTTGAGGAATTCTTTCTTTGAATAAGACCGGAATAGTGCATGTGAAGTGTGATGGTTGCATACAAACATTTGTATGCCTCTAGCCTCTGCAACTGCTGCCCTCACCCAATCTATTTTTCCAATGTCTTTCAAAGCATTATTCAAAGCATGTACACAGCATGGAGTCCAAAAAATATGTTTGTAAGCATTCTCAATCATCAAACCAGCTAGCTTACAAACACGAGCTGAATCTGTCACAACCTGCACAACATTAGAAGGCCCAACCTCCTCTACAGCCTCCCTCAAAATGCCAAACTGAAAATCAGCATCCTTACGCTTTCCAGAACAATCAACAGCTCGAAGAAAGTATGAACCAGCAGGGCATATAACAATAACATTAATGAGTGGCCTATGTCGAATATCAATCCAGCCTATGTCGAATATCAGTCCACCCATCCATGACAATAGAACAACTAGTCGTAAGCCATGTCTGCCTCATCTCCTCCATCAACAAGGTAGCTTTTGAATATTGTTTTTCAAGGAGGGAGGTACGCAATCTATGTTCTCCAGGGGGTGCGTAAGAGGATCCAACTGACAATATTTCTTTCACCATAGTTTTGAAATAAGGTGACCTTGCCAAATGAAATGGAAGAGCATGTGCATAAAAGAATTTGGCCACTGCATCATCAGCTTGCTCACGTTTTTGTGTATTCATCAACCCCATGATTGAAGTTTTCTCACTTGCTTTCTTCTTCCCTCTATCACAAGTCTCTGAAACTAATACATTGGAAGAGCCTTGCAAATCAGCTAATGGTCGTTTTTTATTTTGAATGGTAATGATTTGGTCATCACTACATCCAGCCAACTTTGCAAATTGAAGCTGCTGCTCCAATGTTATTGTTGTACAAACTCTAACACCTTTTCCACAGTCACCCACTAGATTGCCCCTAATCCTAGTATAGCTCCCATGGTAAGTAGATTTACAAACATGACAAAGCCATTTCTTGCTGCCCCCTGAATTTTTTTCTTGTTGACAGTCACATTTGTGGCAAACTGATGCAATGGTTTGTTGCAGTTGAAAGGGCCTTTTGCAAATCTTTGAAGAGTGGGTATAGGGCATGCAAAATGGTTTGAAGAAGCATGGGTTGGATTTTTAGAGGTAGAAGAAGGATCTATTGACATTCTTTGAACTTCATTTTCACTCTCACTACCCTCACCCTCATAACTGTCACTGCCATTGCTGTTGCTGCTCATTTTGAAATTTGTATGGCTTTTTTTCTTTATTTTTTAAAATATGAAGTTTGTATGTTGGTTGAAAATCTGAAAGTTTGTAAAAATTATACCAAATCATTTAATCAATGAACCATTCAACATTGAAAACAAAAAATGAAAATAAAAGCAAAAATTATTATTAAAAATTAAAAAAAAATTGATAAAGCTAATATCATAGTACAAAAGCAAATTTAAAAAAAAAATTAATCTCAAACCTGGAAGTAGGAAATGGAACTAAGAAACATGCAGCTCCCAGCTCCTCAAGGCGTCCTAATCACAAACAAAATGCAGCCCGAGTGAAGGAAAAAACGCACAAATAGAGCTAGCCGCAACTTTACCCTAGGCGTGAGAAACAAAAACTTGAAAAAAATTGTTTCATGCCTCTTTCAAATGCAAAAACGCCTCTATTAAATGCTCAAACGTAGGAAGATAAAGCCATAAAATTGTTTAATCTGAGCTTTAGTGTGAAGTCGCCCCTACTGTGTGAAGTCGTCACCCCTTAGCCTCAGCCGCCGCGCTTGCCATGAGAGCCATAATATTAGCAATATATTTCAATGGCTTGAGTTATGAAACTTTATTAAGTTTCATATAATTTTTTTTTTCTTATAAACTATATTGGCGTCGCCAGAAAAGCAATATAAAACGTTTTTTAAAAACAAAATTTTATGTTTCTGGACTAGCCATTACGCGGGGGACGACTAGCCGTCCCCGGGGACAACGAGGGACGTTCCCAACGTCCCCTGCCGTCCCCGGGAACGGGGGACCGTTCCTAGGCGAGAGGAAACGTTCCCCCCCGTTTCCTGTGCTTTTTTCTAATTTGGGGATGGCCGGGGACTGTCCCCGATGCGTCCCCCCGTCCCCGGGACGAATGGGGACGAGTACAGGGGGTTTTGGGGCAGGGGACGCGTCCCCGTGTAACATAGCTTAAATCATTAGTTTTTCTAAAAAATATGTGATTTTAGGCAAAAATCAGGATGTCCCAAGTTTGGAACCTATTATTGTGGGATGACTTAATTTCGACTGTAGCACATGAATATGTTGCAGCTTGTTTGTATGTGGAAACAATTACAAGATGTAGCAATTGATTGGTTTCATCATCTTGTTGCTAGTTTGATTACTAATTGGGAGTTAATAAGTGACAAGTTTCTTGTACACTTCAAACCAGTTGAAGATTGTTATATCTTGTTTGCAAAACTCCCAAATGCCAAGAAATATGATAGTGAACCTATGAGAGTTTTTTGCAAGGCTCAATCATCTAGTTTACTAGGATTATTGATACTTTATACCGTTCTTCTAAGACCATTTAAGTTGTTTCATAAATGCTCTATCTTTAGAATTTTATTTCTTTCTTGTTGGTGTTTTAATTTGTCTCTTATAAGACTAATTAAGGCATTCAATGTGTGAGGAAATCCTCATTTCAAATTAATCTACTTTCTAAAATCTAACACCAAGCTTGCAACACAATATAATCATTTTGGGATTTTATCATATAAAAACAAAACATTCAAACCACACATGATTGATCTACAATCTTAGAGAAAAGAGCACAGTTTGAAAGTTATCTAATTTACCATGATGCTTTTTTTGTTTATGCAACTAAGATAAATCATTACTACCTATTAATTAAAATAGAGATTGATAGAAATACATCAATTGAATAGATTTTTAGACACAAAGGTATTTAACTGATAGTCACAAATGTGTAAAGAAGCAATTTATCCAAAGAATACAAAGCTACTTTGAGGAATCAAAGATAAGTTCTAAGCAAAGTTAAAGACAAATTTCCCTTTATTGCTGACTTTAAATTGTCCACATTCACAAAACACAATAGTTCAATTTCAGAATTTGAATGAAGAAACTGCAGATAAAAATAGCATCAGCTCCTAAAAGAACTCATTTATAAGCTCTCAAGAGGCAGCTTTAAAACATAAATATTAATAAAACAATACCTTTGTTGGGTGAAAATTATGTAATCAGCTTTTCGATAGATTACACAACTTGGACTTCAGCCACAGCTATGTGAGATGTGAATCTCTCCTCTCGGAAAGGGGAGGCGCCCTTCTTACTGCTAACAAAAGCGATAGTAAATCAAACAAATAATTACAAAATGTACACGAAACTCACGGAGTGGGGGGGGGTGTGTTACATTCATCCTTCTCTCTTTTTTCAGAGAAGATGTTTACAATGCTTCACCGTTGAAAGTTCACAATTCTTGATAACCTTAAACTAACAACTAGCAGTAATACCAATATCTCTATCTCGTCAAAGCGAAGCGTAGAGATACCATAAGTGATTAATAACAAACAAATAAAGTAAAAAGGGAAAGCTCACGAAGGCACAAAGTCGTTCCGTAGCTTTATCAATGTTGGATCTATGTAGACGTACCGTTTGCTACGTTAGAAGCACAAAGTCTTCTTAGACACAACAATTCTTCGAACAGCATAAACGATTACAAGCACAAAGTCTTGTAGATCATCCAACAAAAGTATCAAATAGCACGAACGATTACAAGCACAAAGTCTTGTAGATCCTTCGACAAGAGTATCCAAGAGTATGAATAATTACAAGCACAAAGTCTTGTAGATTACTCAACCAGAACATGCAAGAGCATGAATGATTACAAGCACAAAGTCTTGTAGATCATTCAACCAATGATAAACAGAAATACAAATGCAATCTAAATAATAAATGTAACACAAAGTTTACATAAACTACTTAGAGTCCTTCAGATTCTTCAAACTAATCACTACCAAATAAGATCAACTCACAAAAGTATCGAATCCAACGCAAAGTTTGGCTTGCAATCCTTTTCTTTATTAATCGAATCTCATTCACAAAGCATGAACGCAAAGTTTCACAAATTTGCTTCAAAAAGGGCAGCACTTCGTTGCAAAACACTAAAAGGATCCTTTACAATGAAAATCCCTCACATTATATAGAAAGAGGGATGAGCAAAAGAAGGAAAGAGATTGAGAAAATCAGGGAAAGTTAGGTGAGCGATTTTAGGAGATCTCACCTAACTTTGACCAAAGTCAAAGTGTAATTTGTTTTGAAAAATATTACATCTTTGGACTTGGTGTAATTACAATTTACAAAATGACATTCGAAAATGTCAAGAAATATTTACAAGATGCATAATGGGATGCACCGGAAATGTCTAACACTGGAGAATAGGGGGCTGCTTCACGTTTCTTTGCATTGGGCGCGGAAGTCTTCAAATTTCCTCCTAGTCTCCTGCACGAACTTCTCATCTGGACCAACGGTGTAATCCACAATGGTGTGAATTCTCGTGATCGATCTCATGGTAGATGAGTGAACCTTCTTGCACCTGTCAAGATGCGTCTTCAGGTTGTCCAATGCGAGCCTTGTATCACAAATGATATTCAGCGAAGCTTCTGAGAAGTCTGAACTGTCAATCAAATTCATGATGGCTTCCTTGAAGATCTGGGATATTTCTGTGGCCGGCAGGAAGATACGATTTTCCTCAAGAAGTTGACTAGGCAATTCTTTGATACCTTTTTCAAGAATGGTACGATGCCCGTCGACATCTTCCTGTACTTGGTGAAGATCTTCTGTGAGAGATTGAACCACTTGAATTCTGTGTTTCAGTGATTCTCTTACCTCTACGAACTTTTCTTTGTCAGGAATTACCCCAACCTCCACCAATTTGAGCTTTACCTGTTTCATTTCCGACCATGACAACAGGCATTTTTCCATGTCTCTGCGCTCCTGGGAAAGTACACTCTTTTCTTTATCAAGCTCTGTGGTGAGCTTGGCCAAAATGGTAGTTTTCTCATCCGCAGCCAAAATTATCTGAGATCCGTGCTCGATGATCTTTTCAACAAAATCATATAACACCCTGCCTTTGGAGGCGAATTTCTCAGCTTTCTTGACAGTTGGGTCTTCAATACTTACCACTGTCAGCGGTTGTGCATTACTTGGAGAACCGGCAAGTCTCTTTACAACAGTGGCATAATGCTCTGCCCTCTGTTTGTACATGTTACGAGCTTGCTCAACTTTATCCAGCCTTCCTGCCAAGATATCCAAAGTGACTTGCGCATCGGCTTTTGCACTTTCGTTGGTAACCTTGCCAAGCTGGACCTTTGTTACTGTGTAGTCCTCCATATTGACATCACCTTCTTGATTCGGTGGTATGCCAATTTCAGCATACTTGTGGCCAGACTTATCAACGTTCAGCCTCGAGTATACCTTTGCCTTTTTCTTCCCTTTGGCTTTTGGAAGAACTATCTCTTCGAGGTCGAGCTCCTCTGGAGAAATCATTTGCTTTTTGCGCTTCGACACTTGAGATATTAGCCAAGGAGGAAGAAAAGAAGTGTGAACTTCTGGATTTACTGTCAATTCGGTCGCCATTGCCACTTCTGAAGTTATTGTCACATCTGAACTCACCATTGGTATCGTGACAATTGGAGAAGTATTTGTCATCATTGCTCCTGTAGTTGACACATTGAGCTGATCACGCATTGACTCATTCATGAAATGATTGAATTCGTTTTCAGAAGTGATATCATACGTTGGCGAAGACAAGCTAGGAATGGACGATGGGGGGCTTGGCGGTATATCAACGTATGGATGCTTGTCACTGAAGGAGTATCAAGCTGGGTTGATGCTGCAGGGATAGGAGATATCTCGACTGCAGGAATGCATGTGGTAGGAATAGGTGACGAGGGAACAGAGGTGGAGGAGTTCTTGAATCTGGAGGGGTATGAGGAACGTTTGAAGTCACGGTGATGATGTTCTGTGAATTTCCTCAACTACATTCTCGGGAGGAGAAGTAGTTCTTTCTTGATCATGCCCGGGTTCCTGTTGATCACCCTCTTGTCTCTCCGAATCTGGTTCACCTTCAAAGTCACCTTCAGATCCTTCTTCAGAATCTTCATCAGACTCTTGCCCGCTTTCAGAAACCTCTTCGGCATCGGAGTCTGCTTCTGCTGAATCTTCATCTTCAGCGGATTGGTCGCTTGAAGTTTCTTCTTCATCGGAATCTATCTCCTCCGAATAGGCTTTTTACCCTTAGAGCGAGATGGATGAGATTCCGTGATTTCTGTCTCTTGGACAGCCTGGGTATCTTTCTTACCAACAGTGAACTTGATCCTAGGACCTCTTCGCGAAGAAGTGGGAACGGCCGCTGATTTGTTTTTGTCGCGGAGTTCTTGCTGTTGGCGAGCTTCTGCTTCAGATTCCTCTCCTTCTGAGTCTGCTCTGAAACTTTTCATTGCATAACCATGTTTATGTAACCATTCTTCTGTGTTGGCTAGGATTGGCCTCAGCCTTTCTCTCATGTTGGTAACTTCTTTCCTAGACCATTGTATTGCAGGCAACGGCCTTTTAGCAATGCTTTGCTCATCATAGACAGCGTTCATGATATCACCTGGATCTTCAAAATCCTCTGGTAGGTCAGCGATACCAAGATCTCGATTTGTTGAACAAATATCCCGCATGTTCATTTTAAGAATCATCTCTGCCCAAATGTCCTCAAAACGGTACTGTGTTGGTGACCCTTTTGCAACTTTTTTCTAACATCTCGGTAGTCGAAATCAAACCTATACCTGTAGGTTTTGATGGTCATGATCTGCATTTCAGCATAGACAGACTTAGCTTTTTGTGCAGTTTGGATAGTATATCGGCCGATGGTCAGTGGGAACTTGAACCCACGCTTGTGGTTGCTTCTTCGTTCTTTCTGCACTGACATCAACTGTCTGCATGTTTCCATGAGAACCCACTTATCGAAGGATAACGTGGTAGCATGTAGGGACAACCAGTGTAGCAGCCTACTCTCAAGTAAGTAAATGTTGGGAATTGGAGAAAAATGCATCCAACTTTACTTACCACCTTATAAGCCTCATCAGATACTCTTCTTCTTTCCAAAGCTGGATCAAAATTGAAGAGTAAAGGCGCAAAGAAAGCATCAGTGACCCGTCTGAAATGATGAAAGCTCTCCTTTAGCTCCAATTGATAGAAATATCTGTACACAGGCACCATCATCCGATTCCCTTTTGTAGACCGAATTGTCTCATCACAGCAGCGTACACCAGGTAAGAAGTCATGTAGAACTTCAATGTAGAAGGAGCATTGATCAACTGCTCGTGTATCTCATCACTGATTTGTTTGCCCAGTCAATATGCACCTTTTGCCTTCTTATGATCCTGATGTATTTATACATCCAATCGTGAAAAGTGGATGATTCCGGCAAGCCCTTCACCCTGCTTAGAAACGTGATCATATCCTTGACGTCATCTTTGAAGTCACTTCTCAGGAGTCCTTTCAGCCATCTAGAAACAAATGATCTAGGCTTCTTGAGCCATTGAGTGTTTATCAACTGTTTAGCTTTATTGGGATCAACATCGAAGATCTCCTGTGCTTTTGATATAGAGATGTCAATGTATTTCTCCATATGAGGGACCTTGAAAACAATGTCAAAGAAATCGGGGTCGAGTCTCAGAATCTCGTGCCCGGAAGAGTCGATCACACTTCTGCTTTCTCTGATGTAATGAGACGCAACTTGAAGAACAAACTCGGTATTGTGCGCAGCTGTAGGGAACATCGCCACCAAGTGGAGGTTGCTGTGTACGATCGCTCTCATTGAATCAGGAAGAGGCTTCATCTCAGTTAGCTTTGCGAAGTCAACCAAGTCTTGATGACCAACTTCTGTGTCTTTTATCTCTTCGACTTTGGAAAGCACCATAGTTGGCGGATAGACGCCTTGATATTTGTATTTCATCTTGCCTTTTGCTTTCGAAGAAGGAGGCTTAGTAGCAGTCATCAAAAAGAACTGGAACTCTGATCAATCTTGACTTGACGATCTTTGAAAGTAGACTGCAATCCGTTTAGTCAGAACAAACATCAATTGTTAGGAAACATGAGAAAGCGTGAAATGAGCACGAGGACGGGAAAGCATGGAGCGGATGACGAGGCACGCAAAACGATGCACAAAGGCGGAAAAACGAGGCTCAGGAGTGCACTGGTCGAAAATGAAGTTGATTTGGGAAGGTCTAGAGAAAACTTGGAAAAAGTGTAAGGGCGCCAAAATTCAGCGCCCTTACATCTCTGAAAAATTGCTTTTGATGCAAAGGCGCTAAATTTTAGCGCCCTTACATCTTTCAGTGTTAGGAATTTTTTGACATTTTCAAAATGTCACAGCGCTAAAATTCAGGGCTTCTGCAATTTTTTGTCAATTTTGAAATGCAGATGTAAGGGTGAATGGCGATGGCGCTCGTGCTTGACAAATGCAATGTATGTAACATGAAAGCTTTGAGGATAATTTGGTTTGTCTTTGGATAGGGTTGCAATTCGCACCATTATCATTTTTGCATTCAAAAACTGAACTTCTTTCTTTCCAAGTGATAGATCTTTTCAAAGTTTGTAACAAAGAAAATGGAGAAGGCGATGTGAACAACGTGATTGACAATCACTAGCGTTGGAAGGAAAGCAAGGCGGAGAATGGAACACGCAAAGGTAAAACGCGGAGGAAGAGTCAAAGAGAGAATGCGTGGGGTTAGAAAGGAAAAGAATGCGTAGGGTAAGAAAACGGAAATGGAGGAAAGAAAAACGCATCCAAAACAATGAGTGAGGTTAAGAAAAACGCGAATGGAGGAAAAGACGCGAAGAGAAACAGAAGGAACAAAAACAAAAACGCGAATGAAGGGAAGAAAAGAAAACAAAAACGCGTATGTTAACATTGAACACATACAAATGAAAAAAGAATAAAGACAAAGCAAAAAGAAAAACTTACCAGAGCAAAACGCGAAGAATGTTGAAGAAATGGCGGAATCTCCAAAAACGTGAATTTGCAGTTTTGAAAGAAACTCGCACAGCAAGAGGAGAGAAAAGAAAATAAAATATAAACAACTAAAATGGCGAATTCATTCACTTAAGTGAAAATGAAAATTAAAACCTAACTCAAGTCGAGCAATAAATTTAGGCACGAAAAGTGGCACGATTGACGAAAAACACGAAAACATGAAGAAACGTGCCAGAGCCATGAAAAAGTTTAAGTGGCGAAGGAAAATGTAATGGCGCTAAAATTTAGCGCTATTACATTTTTTGGAAATTTCACTGCATGCAGGGGCGCTAAATTATAGCTCCCTTGCATTTTCCAGACTTAGCCAATTTTGGCTTCAGGGCAGGAGCGCACTTTTTCAGTGCCACTGCATTTTTCGTAATTTGCTAAGTACAAACAGTGAAACTTCGCGAAAGATCTCGTTTCGAAGGTCTTCGCGTGGCGAACATGGGGGAATGCTCGAATTGACTATTCGAGGCTTAGGAACGCATTTCGAGGTGGCTTGAAAATCACTTCGTTATGCGTGCTTGAACTTCACGAATCCTAGGAAACGGACAAGTTTCGTAGGGGGGTTATCCGTGGAACAAGTGCTGCTAGATTCCGTGATAACAACCTTAAATCTCCACTTTAAAGAAACCCTATCACTATCCTCTATAATAAGGAGATAGAAATACACTAATTCTAAAACAACTAAATAAATGAAATCCTTAAAATAAGATCTCATCCATCCATTTCAAAAAATAGAAATTTTCTAAAATAACTTTGACTTGCAAATTTGGCTAAATCCTCCAAATGTGGCTAACTTTCTTTGGAACTTGTAAAACTTGTTGAACTCCATCTTTGTCCTTATGAAAATTCTTCACTTTTCTAGACATTTTGAAATTGAAATTTTGGATCAAAAATATCCTCAATCTAGATGTGTGATGAAATTTTTATAACTTTGAACCATGATACATTGGATTGTCCTATAAGATTTTGTTGTACCCAAACCAAATTTTTTGCTTCATCAAGGCGTATTGCTTAAATTAGTCTTAACCTTGCTAAAATGATGTAAAATACAGTTTTTGGGCAATATCGAGCATGGAGTTTTATCAGTATTTTGTCAGTCAAAGTCAGTTTTATTGATCAGAACCTGAAGCAGAGACTCAGAATGGAGCTTTTCACGATGGAGGAGCGTCTCACAATAGGATTTCATGTTGCACATGGTCATTTCAGTGGTCGAAACGGAGTTTTCAGAGGTTAAAATATGAAGATTTCTCAGAGAAAAGCAAGAAAGCACAACTGTAGACCAAGTGCGCCCTTCTTTTTGAAGGTCAAGATCTTGTTGAAAATGCTCATGCATACAGTCAAACTCTTCAGAATTGGTCTGGCTATCCGACGAGCTATCCAGCGAAGCTTTCTGAGACCTGCAGTTCCGGAAAACAGCGACAGAAGTTGAAATTCCCAAAGTTCCAGTTATGAGAAATTGTCCTTTTTCAGGCAAAAGCGCGCCTGTAGCTTGAGGGCGCTCATCTTAAAGAGGGGGTAGATTCTGGTATTTTTGGTGGCTAATGCAATCAATCTCTTCACGACTAGTCTGCTTATCTGACGATCTATCAAACGCAGTCATCCGAGTCTTAGAGCTCCGGCAGCCGACATCTGAAGATGAGCTTATAATGGAGTTTTCATGTTCCAGAGCTTCTTCATTGCATTTCCAGTGCAACTACAGCTCAGGGGCGCTAGTTAAAATGACCCTTAAGATCGCCAAATTTGCTGACGAAGTCTTCCTGACATCAGTACTACTCTAGTCCAGCTTCGCGATGGACCATCCTACTTATCGATCCGACATTCCAAGTGATCATGGCAGAGGTTCTACCAAGCACGTAATTTCACGGGCGGACCAACATAAAATTTTCATTGTTTTTCTACAGTCCAGAGGCGCCTAGCCTTTAGGCCTGTCAGATGAGGTCGTTTGCATTCGAAGTCTTCACGAGACTTGAGCGTAATTACTTTATCTATTCAACGAGCCTAGCCGTCAGCTTCCGGGATTTGGCAAACGCTCGTACATGCGAGGTCTTTGGCGAAATGCTGAAAAGTGAAGACATCCGGAAAATGGCTAGTATGGAGTGGATATTTTAAATAAAATACGCACTGGCGTTTTTGAGGTCTTAGAAATAGTTTTCTTGCTTCGTCACCTCTAGAGACTTCTCTTGTGGGCCCTTCTGGCTTTCTGTTAAAACAAACATGGCTCGAATCGAGTTATCCCAGCTCCAGATATCGGAGGTCAAAGTAGGGCATCTGGTTGAGAGTTCAATTTTCGTCAAAATGGTGCCAATGCAACTGAAGGCCAGAGGCGCTTTTACTTTTGAGGCCCTTAACACAGCTTTCAGATACCGTGCGTACAGTTGTTGGATGCAGAATGAGTCCAGTCACGCAGTGAGCTTGGTTTCCTATCGGCAGGGTTCACCGTTCGCCGTCGGCAGCTGTTTGAAGTGTCAAATGGCAGTTTGAAGGTCTGGAACCCGTAAATGAATTTAATCAAGGGCGCCTAATTTTTCAGGGTATTAAATGATGGATTTTGCAGTAGTGTCTCCCAGCAGACATTTCTTCCTTGTTCGGTAGGCTTTCCAATGAATTCATCAGCTCAGTCTCAACATTATCCGGTCACTTAGAAATTAGTGTTGAAGTTGGCTAGTCGTGACTTTGTCGTCAGCTATAAAATAGGAAAATAAAAAGTGGAATATCTTGAGCAAATGGACGCTTATGAGCTCAAGAGATGACTTTTCGGAATCGATGAAGTCTAACGGTGAATCTCAAAGCTTCATTCGAATTGACAACTAAAGTTTAATAATATTTAATATTTATTATTGCATTTTAGCACTTAATGGCGAATCTCTAAAATTGATGCCTTTGCAAATTGCATGATGAATATTAATTTATTATTATTTATTTCCGGACTCAGTGTCAGTATCAGTGTAACTGAAAGGGGTCCAATCAGAAGCCTTCTATTTTCAGCTGAGGTTTTAAATCTTGCAGTCAACAAGTTGGTGCGAATTTTGCCTTATTTAAACATGGTGCCATCTTCATTCAGCATTCTCACAACTTCAAGGAAATTCATAGTTTCTCAAGACAAAGGCAAATTTTCAGAGCAAAGGCGAATTCTTCATTAGCAGTCAAGGGCGATTTCATCAAACACTTCTTTTTGCAAGTTTTAGTTCACATTCATCAACAAATTTGAAGAACAGGGGTGATTTTCACAAAAGAAAGAGCATATAAAAAACGTCTTTTTCCTCCTTGATTCTCGAATTTCTCTCAAGATTTCAATTCGCATGTTCCTGAAATTGGCATAATTTGACAAGTCTCAGCATCTGGATCATTTCTATATAGCTTCCTCGAATTAAAATCATGTGTTTGATTTTTCAGGAATTTTTAACTCCAGAGCATTCGTTCTCGAGTTTCTAATTTTCTCAACTGAAAACTCTTTGCATGGTCGAGTAGAAGTCAGATTTTCACATTTTTGACGTTCTGGGTTGTCTTAGAATCTTTTTCTGGACAAAACCCATATCTCAGATTTTTCGTTGAAAATTGCCCTTCGATAGGCTATTTTTAGCTTTCCAGAAATCTTGTCAGAACATAGTCAAGTTCACAGTCAACAGGAAAGTTTTTCAGAGTACAGTACACACAAACTGAATTCAAGAGAAAATCGGTCTTAATTCATGATTTCGTTAGAAAAGCTGAGACCAATTTGTATCAAGCTGCAGAGGAGATGTGGTCATCACTTCAGTTACGGAGCCGCCAAAGTTACCAGTCAATGAAATGCTAGTTTGAGTGTGCAAAGATTGCCAAGATTGCTCAAGTTGCTGACATTCAGATAGTGATGCAGTTAACAATCTCGTTGAGGGATTGATTGCTCGAGATCACGGGCAGTAAACTTCAGTTCCCACCTCTCAGGATAGACATTACACACAGGAGTTAAACTTGGCGTCACCTTCTCAAGTTAACTCGCTGTCTCATCTCATGCGTATCTATTCTGAGATTAGCTTTACACACTTGGAGTTTCATTTAGGGTTTTTTCGTTAACTAATGGTAGTGTTCCAGTTAACTCGCTTTCAATAAGGACGTGCATGCTTGCACAATTGTCCATTTTTAGATTAGATGTTTTGGTTCTGATGGTAGTTTTCCAGTTAACTGTATAGTTTGCTTTATTAGGGCTTAGCAATAAATCTTGCATGCATTGCAAGACTGTAGTTGACTCAAGGTGATTTTAGGGTTCCCTACACCTTTTGATGTCTATAAATAAGAGCTTTTGCTCATTTGTAATTAACTTTTGCTTAAGAGAGAAATATATGCTGCGCCTACCTTGCCCTCAATATTGCTCTTTTGGTATTTGTTCATGCGTCTTTATTATTATGATCAATTGTTATGCCACATAGGGTTTCATGCGATTGTAATGGTGAATTCTTTCCATAGTTTAGATAAATCTGTTTTGTGCTTAATAAACTTGTTCAGATTGAGATGATAGTTGCGCCACCTTGCCTTCAAGTAGAGAATTTGCACTTGGTTATCGTGTGTTGTTGTGAACAATAAACTTGTTCGGATTGAGCTGATAGATGCGCCACCTTGCCTTCAAGTAGAGAATCCATATTCAGTTTATCGTGTGATGTTGTTGCCAATAAACTTGTCTAGATTGAGCTGATAGATGTGCCACCTTGCCTTCAAGTTGAGAATCTATACTAGTTTATCGTCTGATAGTCAAACCTTGCTCCATTTCCTCATGCTCTGTTTTCTTGAGGAAACTGGATAGATTTAAAGTAGATAGCTTAGTTGTAGTTAATGATCTGTGAAACCAGAAAATCCTTAGCTGCAACGTTCTTGGTTTTCTTAACCTTGTGCCTCTTCCAGCTGAGAACAAAAAGATAGGACTTAGATTACTTTTCTTTTCCACACATTCCAGCACAACGAGGGAGCTTCCCCTCCTAATTTGAAGAGCACTCATTACGCAGTGTGCATAGCTGTCCGTACAAACTTGCACTCCAGAGGTGTTAGTTTTTACGCCAACAGATTTGAACAAAACCTATGGCTCAAACCCCCTTTTTTCATGCAAATTTGGTAGCATGATTGGTAATTGGATCAATTGCTCTTGTTTGAGAAAATTGAAACCCTTGTTCATGGATGTCTTCACATGTTTTGAACTAAGATTTACCTCATTTCTAACTTATCCAATTTTCAAAAGGTGGAAATTTGTTCGGTGTTTTCCATATTTGGGCCCACTTTTCCCTTGGTCAAGGCACCCAAATCAGCACCATAAAATGAATTATTTCATTTTTTACATTGAAGCATGGACTACTAAATGGTTTGCTATCATCTAGGCACCATTTTCACCTAACTCTACCAACTCCAAAGTGTGCCTTTGACTTGGCAATTCATAATTTCTCCTTGGGCTTAGATTTCTGCTTCATTAACCATGTTTTGGAAGAAGTTTGTACCAGTTCAACCTTTGATAATCTGCACTTGATTTGTGGGAAAGTGATTAAAAAGGCATTCCACTCATTTGGCATGACATATGACTAACAAAAGTGTGCTTGGAATGGTCTTTATGGGTGTTCAAGTGGCTAGTAAGGGTTTGTGGTGTTTTAACCATGCTTTTGTTGCTGATTTAGACTAGGCTAACCATCCTCCTAGTGTGTCTCCTTGTTAACATTTCCACATAAGCTATTTGGCATTGATTCTCATGCCATTAGCTATCATTTGAGTATATATTTGGACTGGTTGAACCCATCTAATTGTGCACCTAAATTAAATGATATAGTGTGGATTTGGTTTTTATTATCCCTCATGGTATGGATTTATGTTGGTTGTGCCAAACTTAAAGCACGCTACTTAAGTGGCAATCTCCCTTTCAAACCTAGGAGTTCAACTATGCCCATTTAACCACCTATTGGGCATTGCCATGTGTTGGCCCAACCCTTCAAATACTACACCGAAACATAACTTTCCCTTTTATTTCCCTTTGCCTTATCTTTAGTTGTCCAAAGTTGGGTCTTAATGACTTAGTCATTCTGTTGGCTCCATCTTTCTCACTTCTCAAGCATGGTGTGAATGAACTCTTGGATTCATCTTGGAATTTATCTCAATCTCCTTCATTGTTTCCGTGGCTTTGAACTTTTGAAATTACCTTCCTTTTCTACAAAACAAAGTTAGTATGAAAAAGATGAAGGACAAGACCTTTATGAAAAAATTGGACTAGGATGCACATTGGTTAATTTCTCTTTGATGTGGCTAATATAAATAAGCAACCTCCCTTGAACGTCCCACCAATCTAGTAGTACCCACCTCCTCCAAAAATAAATAGCTCTTTCATAAATTAGATGAACAATAGATCTCATTTGCTTGCTTCAACAACAATGGTAGTAATTTTCTTTTCACACATATTGCATGTTCTATGGAGTAAATCAACATTATGGAAAAAGCTGCTTGAAATTGATGGCATATACCCAATATAGACCTAATGAGGTAAGGAATAGTTTGCATAATCATACACATAATCATACATTGAATGATGTCATGTGTTTGCATAATCAAGAACTACTAATAGAACAACAATAGCCACCAGAAGTGTATATTTTCCCTACTTTGGTCAAGCTCTTTGGGGCTGAAGAGGGATTGTTGATGCAAGAGGAGACTAATCTTACACAAATGTAATTCCATGAATTGAATTTTTTCTAATTTTTGCAATTTCACATGAAACCTTAACACCTTTTGATCATTGAGATCTTAATGTGGGGAATGTGACAGCGTACAATGACAAGATTAGAATAATATTATAATAATATACTTCCTGATTGCAAGCCACACAACTCAATATTACAAACTTTACAAAACCTAGAAGGAAAGTTATGCATATTTTGGTAGCAAGCCTTCCAAATTAATTACAATTTATGACTAAAAATAGTGGAAAATAGCTACTATGGAAAGCCTTCTAAAACAATTACAAATCCAATAATAAATTTGGTGGTGAACCACACAGATTAACATAATAGAAATCTGCTGTTGTTTCATTACTAGTTCTATCGACAAGCCTTCTAGAACAATACAAGATTAATATTGAATTGGTAGAGAGCCACATAGTTTTTAATGAAGTTCTTTTAAATCAAATAGTACAACTTATTCAATAATGAATTGAATAAAAAAAGTATTAGCAATGATCAAAGAGCTCCTACATTAGATTCCATATAACTACAACCCAAAGAGTCGAAGTTACTTTAATTGTATGGATGCATATCGAAATTGTGTGGCTGCTATGAAAGTGAATAAACTAATTGAATACTAGAAAGGTTGACCTTAGAGTTGATTTATAGCACCTCACTAACATATACAGTAGCCATCAATACTTGAAATATGGTACGATCCTTCTTTGAAAGGAAAGTACGGAATGCTGGAATCTCAAAGTGTATGGCAAAGGTAAATGTAAACAATAGACCTTTTCAAAAGATGAAGTTGCAATCAGGCTAATAGGTATAGCAGCACCTTCAATACAATTGCATTCTCATTATTGTAACAATCAAAATAGTGCAATAGATATTATCTTTAATAGAGCTAGAGAAAGAATTGGTACAACCAGCCATCAATGCAAAGATAATATGTCACTGAATACCAATAAATTTTATTCCAAAACCATCACAATATTGATATCCAATTATTTAAAATTCATAAATGACTGACAAATACAAACACCAAACTGAAATCGGAGAATAATTGCAACCTTCAACTCATTGGTAATCCTTGGATGAAATTACTCATATGAATAGGAGGGTTTTTGTCCTTAGGAAGAAAGACGAACATATGCTCACTCTCAAGAGAAATTGGGTATTTGATATTATAAAATGGTAACCCTTCTTCAATGCTCAACTCCTCCTTGAATAGGATTTTGAGGGAATATCATATTTCTTTTTCTTTTTCCCTCCAAAACTTCATTTTAGAAATGTCTAGAAAGGCCTTTTATTAAAACATCACTTTTGGCCCCTTTTTCTAATGACACTTATTAGATCCTTTCATTTAAAAATAATAGTAAGTTGCTCTTTTTAACAATGCTATAAAATAAAGTCATTAGGACAACTTAAATATTATTTTAATTATTCCCTTAGCTTTATTTGAAAAGGGGACATGACAATGAGTATGCCATATATTTTTCAAGAAGGATGAAGTCAAATTAGAATCTAAGGAGTCAAGTTGTGTTTTAATTCTTTCCACTAAGCAAGAAGAAATTAGTTGTGCTAGAGAAGATGATGAATTAGATGGTTTCATTTCTTCACTCAAAGGGGTGTTCTAAGAACTTGCACTAGATGTAATCAAAGAAAGTCAAATTATTCAAGTAGTTCAAGGGGTTCCCACTTAAGAATTGGAGATAAATACTTCCCTGTCAAAAGTTGATAATTTATTTTCAACATATAACTCTATTTCCAGAAGATAAAATATTTTTCTTTTCTAGGAGGTTTTAGCTTCAAGTTCAACATTTTCCATAATCATTAATGATGAAAACTCTTAGTTGATATGTATTGAAGAGACGAAGACTTTGGTATTTTTCTTCATGATGTTGTAAAGTGCCTTGCCAAATCTGATATAAATTCTCTGATTTTCTGCCTTAGTAATTTTGACAAACACTTTGCTTGCAACCTCCTATCTTGCTGGTTTTGCTTTTCAGTTTGATTCTTCTTCTTTTGATTGATGCCAAATATGTTATGAATGCTTGGAATTGAATTTTAAATGTTTAATCAATGCTAGGAAGATGAGATGCAAGTATTTTTGTATTTTCCAAGTGCACATAGATGACTGAAACTAATGCAAATTAACACTTACAGCTGCTAGACATTTCTCCAAACGGTTGGCATGCATTCTAAATGACTTCTCTAATAGTATGTTGACTGAAAATGCATCTACAGCTGCTAATCATTTAGTCAAACACTTCCAATGCAACCTAAATATGCAATAAGATCATCTACAGCCATGGGACATTTTAACAAACAATTTGCAGCCAAATTCCCAACTTCATTATTATGATATTGCATTGGGATACAACTTAATACAATGTTGCATTGAATGAATACAACATTATAGAAGATGACTGATTTTCATTACAAATTGATTATGCAAAACCCTATAGGCTGCGATCTGTACTCAGACCTATTACTATGCAAAATGAGTAAATACAATGAAAGGAACCTGTGATAAAATGCTGATAAAATCTGTAGATGAGATGACTGCATGAAGAGGACTTAAACAGCAATGTAAGAGTTCTCCAATTATTGAATTGATCCCCCAAAAGGGTGCCGCCCCTGTTTTGACTTGCAGCCTCCAAATAAAATCGTTGCAGCCACAATCCCTCTCCAAAATCCTCCTAGAAAGGTCGCCTAGGCTCCCAAAGTGGAGCGACTCAATGCCCACATAAAATCGATGCAAGGAGGGGCTTCTATGAGCAAAATTCTGAGTATATGGTCTGCAGGTCGACCCCCATGAATGACTGATAAAAGGCAGCAATCTGATCAAAAGCTCCAAAGGAAATCACCTCCAAAATCGTCCCAAAATGTAATCTCCAAAATCTGGAAATATGATGCTCCAAATCGAATCTTTAAAATTGGGCCCTTGGCCACACAATTTTGCACAATGAAAAGACTGAAATGTCTCCTCCAAATTCACCCAGCTAGGATTGGTGTTGCACAATCAAAACTAGCACTCTAGAGTCTTCAAACCCTCGAGCGAATGCTAAGAATTTAGCTTCAACTTCTTACCACGCAGGTAATGAGTAATGATAGCCAAAATCAAGTGTCTTCAAATGCTTAGCCAACAACTTCTTAAATAGGTTTCTCAATGCCTTTTCAAGAAGCTTCTAGAAGAATATTATTTTATTCCTCAAGTGACTTTTATTAATTTATTAATTTATTTTTAAGTCACTTTATTATTAAATTAATTAAATACCCAGTCATCCCTTTTGATATAATATTTTATTGGAATAACTTAATAAATAATTAATTTAACATATCTCCAATTCGGGGACATGACAAATGTCATTAAACGGTTGTAGTTAGATAAAGTATAGTTTCTTCTTCTTGAAAATAGTTAAGCTCTAGAGGCACTCATTAGATCAAAAGTTTGTGTGAAAATTTGTTACTAGATCTTGACACTTTTCTACCCCACCTTGAGAGTGGGGTTTTTGTGGAGGACATAGTGAATTTTATTTTTTAGTTTTAACTCATCCTCATTTTCAACATCTCCCATGAACATCAATGAAGAAGCAATAGTTGAGGATGTATTAGTTTACAACATATGTGTGTTAGAAGCAAATACATAGAAGAGGATATTAGTTACACAATTGAAGATGATTAGTTTAAATTATTACTTTCTTTGTTGGATGACAACCATCATCTGATGAAGATTTGTAGAGGTTGTTGCTAGAGATGAAAATCTCTCTCCAACATGTTCATGTTAATGACGATCCATTCCTTGAAGGAGATTCAAAAATTGAATATTTATCAAATCATGTTTAAATAAATGCATTTGTTGAAATTGAAAAATTATTATATGCATGAGGTTTGATAACACTATTGTGACTTTTAGAGTCAGATCCATGTAATGGAGATCTTTCTTCAACAATTTGAACCTTTTCTATAATGTTCCCCACTATTTTTTTTGAATTTTTTCCCAGATGTTAGTATAAAAAACAAACCCTCACACTTGATCACGAAGATCCAATGTGGGTAGGGTGAGAACATGCGATGATTAGGACACTAACTTACTTGTGGCAAGCCACATAATTCTATAATGTGTGCAGTACAAGATATTTCAATAATTAACCAAGTCTTGGTGGCATTTCCATCCAAACTTACATTCCAAAGGTAATCTAGTGGTAAACCACATAGATGTTTACAATCAGCAATAAAATCCTCTTCTATTTTAATTCCAAGAATTATATCAAACAATTGTCTATCCAGCAATCTAGGAAAATACATTTTGTCAAATATTTGGAAAGCAAACTGTATTGTTCATGAAATGCAAAATACACGAAATGTGAAGCATGACTAAATGAAGATGAAGTGCCTGATAGAGAAACTTCAATACTGATCCTAGCTATTTATAAAATACTAAAATAGTAGTTACCTCTGAAGTCCATGTCTCAACCAAGGATAGCGGCTAGCATCAAGTCTAAAAATCAGTATGCTTGAAGAAGTGTGACCAACAATAGCATAGATAGCTAGGTTGTTGAAGTGGGATGTCTTGTGATCAAACTATAGGTTTGAAAGGAGGATAAGTGGCCCAAATTGGGAACAACAAAGTAATCATTAGTTGGCCGATAGGCCACTCAAATTTCTCAACTGCCCTTAAAAATGCTTTGGCTGCAAATTGCTTATGGAAGTGATGAAAGCATGGGTTCTATCTAGAAATAAATATCAAATTAACCTTCTCTTATGGCAGCTCTAAAAACTTTTTATGGTCAACAACAAAGAGTCCCGCTATTCTCCATTAATCGCCCTTCTTGTATGGCTTGATTTGTCCATCAAATAAAAATAGAAATCCCACACAAATAGCGGCCAGATATTGTAGCTTAATTGTAGCAAACCCCTTCAAAATGTTGAATTAAACATATATGCAGAAATAAACATTCCAAACAATAGTGCTTAGCTCAAATGCGACCTTTGTGTGAAATCAGCATAAAGGGATTGGAGGGTTTTCACCCTCAAGAGAAAGATGAACATTGTTCAATCTTGGAAGAAGAAATTTGTTTCAAAATGGATGTATTCCTCAAAACCCAAACTCTTCTTTTATATCTTTTTGAGGGATTTTTCTATAATTTTATTATTTTCACTGTTTCCCTCCAAAAATAATTAAAGTGTCTTTTTAAAATATTTTAGACACTATCATTTAATAATTTAAATATAAGTCATCCCTTTTCAAATAAAACATAAGATTATCTTTTTGGATGATTTAGATTAAATTATTAAATAATTTTTCCCTTTGTAACATCCCACTAGTGTACAAAAAATTAAAAGTAGGCTAAGGGTCTTTTGTTGAACTATGTTTAGGAGAGGGACATGATAGTCCTCTTATGCTAGAATTGTTTTTCCACAACCAATCGCAAGTTATGATGCTCCAATACTTGTTATCCTTCCCAAGTGGCTTCCTCTAATGGTGGATCCTTCCATCGAACCAAATAATCCTTAATGCTTCTATTTCTCAAAGTTCATTCCTTAGTGTCAATAATTTCTTTAGGAACCAATGTCAATTTCTTTTGTAATCCAATGGTGGTAATTCAATTGAAGGAACAATATGCTGCCCTAGTGCCTTCTTGAGGCATGATACACCCATGTATCCTATTGTGTTTTGGTAGTTTCAATTCATAAGAAACCTCACCAACTATCTCTTTGATTTAAAATGACCCATAAAATTGAGTCTTAATTTTTTCTACCTCACATCTCTTAAGTGATGACTGCTTGTGTGGTTGAAGTCTTAGGAAGATCATGTCACCAACCTAAAACCGATTCCGTGTGATGTTGATTTGTATACAACTTTTGTTGGTTCTAAGCATGGTGGAGGTTATTCTTAAGAATTTTGATTATTTATTGGCTTTTCTCAATCAAATCTTTTTCCTCAAGAACCCTATTGTTATGGATAATCAAATCAACAAAAGAGAGAGCATGTTGTCCATATAAATCTTTGAATGGGGTCTTGCATATGAACATGTGATGTGTTGTGTTGTAACAAGGCTCTCCCAAATGGAACCATTTGATCCAAACCCTATGTGTCATACTACATGACATTTTAGATATCCCTATGGCCACTTGTTCACAATTTCAATTTTCTCGCTGATTTGAGGGTGATAATTGGTATAGTGAGTAAGTTTGGTCCCAATCAATTTGAATATGTATTGCCAAAAAAGGCTAAGGAATTGGCTATCCCTACCATTGATTATTATCCACAACATCCCATGAAGTCTAAATTTTTTCTTAAAAAAGTAACTCTTCTACTTGTGGTGCCTTATAATAAGAGAAAATGACAAAGGGATGAGCAGAATTGACAAGTTTGTCTACAACATATATACAATTGTTACCATGAACTTTTGGAAGCCTTGTGATAAATTCCATTGATATATCTTCTCACTTTTCTTCTAGAATGGATATGGGTTGTAATAAACATGCAAGACAAGTTTGTTCAACCTTATTTTTGTTGATAGGTCATACACTCTTGAATATGTCTAAGGACATCATCCTTGAGACCCTTCCAATAAAATCTCTCTTTGAACTTCTTATAAGTTTTGAAATACCTTGGATGCCCTACCAAAGGGGTAGCATGGACCAACCTTAAGATTTTATCCATCTTTGATTCTAGGACAAGATAAATTCTACCTTTGTAAAAAAGGAGCTCATTTGCTACCTTGAATATGTTATCTTGCAAATTTTATTCTAGGACATTAGTAGCAAAAGGATTTTTGGAGTACTCCAAAAAAATTTGAGCTTTCCAATTAGTGGAGATATTTTCCATTGAATATAAGGTAGGCTTCATTGGCAAAACATCGTCCACTATGTTCTTTCCCTTGACATATTCAATGTCAAAATCATAAACATAAGCTTACTCACCCATTTCTATTATTGCTCATTTAAATCCTTTTGGATAAGGAAGTACTTCAATTTGTCGTGGTTTGTTTTCACCACAAATCTTCAACTGACTAAATACTATTTGAATTTGGCCAAAGCATGCATAATGGCCATTGCCTCTTTTATTGTAAATGGACACAAAAATTCTAGTTCTTTAAGCTTGTGGCTCTCAAAGGAAATTGGATGTTTATTCTACATCAATATTGCACCAATTCCCTCTCCAAAAGCATCACATTCAAACAAAAAAAGGAGAGAGAAATTGGGAATTGCCAACATAGAACAGGAGCTCATTACCTCTTTTAATTTGTCAAAAATGTGTGTCACACATCTTCCCATGGTAAAGCTCCTTTCTTAATGAGATTAGTTAACTGTCAATTGTGAAAATCCCTTAACGAATCTTCTATAGTAGTTACAAAGTCCCATAAATCCTCTCAAGCTAAGTTAAATTTTTTTGGGAAGGCCAATTTTGGATAGATCATATCTTTTCCTAGTCCACATCAACTCCTTACGCATTGATGATGTGACCCAAGTACAAGATCTCTCATCTCACGAGGAGAGGTTGCTATTTTTCTTAGCCTATAAATGATTTCGTGTAACCCATTTTGCTTCCCTTTGTTTCTACTCATAAAAGAGCTTTTTTTCATTTTTTTCATATTGTGTTTTCCAATTTATGAAGTTATTGTTATGTAGTGTTGTATTTTCTCTTTTGTAGTGTGATGTAGTGTTTTAGAGCGATCTTATATTAAGTGTTTTGAAATAAGCTTGAATTTGTATGCAATTAATAAGCACCCATCTACTAATTAACCAAATATTTTAGGTTCTTGCTCCTAGTATATGTCATGGTCCCCAAATAGAGCCAAGGTTTGTACCTTAGGAATTTTTGTGTTGTGTCAAGTTTAAAGTTAAAACCTTGTTGTTCCTCTTTGTACCTTTGTAGATGAATATATATGACCTTCACGCAAATTCATGAAGGAAAAGAATGGTGTTTGATCAAAGAAAGAGTAGCTTTTAAAGTTGAAATGCAACCCCACTATTGAATACACATCTGATTGAGGAGAAGCACCTCACCAAAAGAGGGATAGGTTTTTTTGGAGAAACTTGAAAGGGTAGGAGGTTAGGGGCACACCTTTGTGGAAAAAATGGTGTTTCAAATCTAATTCCAAAATCCCATTTCCAGGTGTGCACTTGATAAGGAAAAATTACATTGACTTGTCATAAGAATTGATTCCCTTTTACAGGAGCACAGCTATATTGGGAGGAATGGCTTTAATTTTTCAAAGGAAAAATTGCATTGTCAAGTGCACATTCAACAAAGGAAAAATGAGTACTCAAAGCTTGAATTGGAATTGCATTGTCAGGTATGCACTTGACAAGGAAAAAGAACACTCAAGGTTATTTTTGAATTTCCATACAAGTTCACACCCCTATGAAGGAAATAGGTTTTCAAAATTAGGTCAACAAATTACATTGTGAGGTGTGCACCTAAATGAGGAAATTTTATTTTTGATTTCAAAATCCAAGAAAGGTCAAACTCATGAAGTTGAATGTGCTCCTATATAAAGATCTTACATGTTGCAATTTCAAATCAAAGATTGCATAGCATAGCGTGCACCTCTTTAGTGGTTCTTGTTTCAAAGTTTGAATTTGATTTTTGCATATATATGATGAAACACACAATTATACTAAGAGGGGAGGGTGAATTAGTATAAGACAATCTTTTAATTTTTCAAAACTTCACAACCATAGCAATAGAAATCACACAAGATCTAACAATTATGCAACACAAGAACAATACATGATTTACATGGAAACCATTGTGGGAAAAAACCACAGCAAAATATTGCTTATATAAAACTTCTCTTACAATCTTTGTAGGCACCAACCCACTGGAGACACCAATCCCCACAACTAAACACCAACCCAACAAGAGACACCAATCTCTTCTAATGTGAGGCACCAACATCCCAATCTCTTCAACATGTGACACCAACCTCAATCACAACAAGTCTTTGTCTTCCTCAATAACTACTCTAACAAATCTGCTCAAATCTTCATTGAGATCTGATATAAATCACCTTGAAGAGTCTTCTATAAATCTACCTTAAAATCACTTTTAGGTTCTGCTATAAATTTGCCTTAAATCACTTGAAAGATCTGCTATAAATCTGCCTTAAATCACTTGAAAGATATGCTATATATCTACCTTAAATCACCTTTAGGATTTGCTATAAATCTTCCTTAAATCACATTCAGGATTTGCTATAAATCTCCCATAAAGGTCTGCTCCAAATTAGACACAATGTCTGCTATAAGTCTGTCTTAAAGATCTACTTCAAATCAGGCACAATGTCTGCTATAAATCTCCCATAAAGGTCTGCTCCAAATCAGGCACAATGTTTGCTATAAATCTGCCTTAAAGTTCTGTTGCAAATTTGCTCTTAGGTCTGCTCCAATTCTGCTATAAATCACCTCCAAAAATATGTTATAAAACTCCTTAAAAGTCTGCCATAAATCTCCTCAAAATTCTGCTCCTCTTCTTAAATATGCTTTTCTTCTCCTAATTTCTGCTCTTAAAGGGAATGATTTTGCATTGAAGAACTTGTTTTCTAACCTCCAAAATAACTTGTATTTATATGCCATCAAGTGCCTTTTCACAACCTAGGTCGGCCTCATAAAAATATGATTTTACTTTAATAATTTTCTTTTACTCTCCCAAAGTGGTGCTTGCATAAGGAGGGTCGGCCACATTTAAAAGATAAATTTATTTATTTTTATTTTTTTCTTCAAGGTGGGTCACACTTCTCTAAGGGGTCAGCCCTCTTTAAAACTATAAAATTAATTTATTTTTAATTTTCAAACCCTCTAGAAATGGGCGTCACAATTAGATGGAGGTTGGCCATAAATAAATTAAATCAAACTTTTATTATTCCTTGTTTTCAATCAACGAACTTTTCATCACAAAAGTCTTCCTTTGACATCAATGATAATAATTGTAACAATTTTTTCCATATGCCTTTGACATCGATAACAATGTTTCCAACAATATAAGTGTAATGTCCCCATTTTTAGCTCTTCACTTTTCAGTGATTGGTAGCCTATTCCCAGTGTGCTGTCGGCTAGTCAGTGGCAGAATTAGAGTTTCCGGCTGTTTGATGGGTTCTTTTGAAGATTCAGGGTTTTACTTGTTGGAGTTTGGGTGTTTGGATTCTGGATTCCTTCTGGGTTTTCAGAAAGCTTCGCAATGGTGTCGCATGCATTGCATTCTGAGCAACTTCTTGAATTTACTATTTTTAGTAAATTCTATTTTTAGCAGTGGTCCAGTCAGCATCAGCTCGGCAGGGTTTCCTCTTCTGGCAGTTCAGTGGGTAATTCTGATTTTTGGCTTAAGGGGTTCATTTTGGAGAAATAAGTATTTTAAAGACAA
Source organism: Sequoia sempervirens (assembly GCA_007258455.2). Taxonomy (NCBI): domain Eukaryota; kingdom Viridiplantae; phylum Streptophyta; class Pinopsida; order Cupressales; family Cupressaceae; genus Sequoia; species Sequoia sempervirens. The sequence goes on along the minus strand of VDFB02105785.1, from coordinate 429,170,675 downwards.
TAATGTTTTATTTTATAAAATAACCCCTTGTCCTAGTAATATGACTTTAAGTTGTTTTAAAGAAGGGAACTTTGAGGGGTATTTTCTCATGAAGAAATATTTTTATATTTCTAAAGTCAAATTGCTCTTGAGGAAATTGGACGCCAACTTAAGGAGAGAAATATTTTATTTAAAAATGTTTTATTTAGCCAAGAAGAAGTACGCCACTCTTGGAGGGAAAATGAAGTCAAATTCGAATTGGAAAAAGGGCGCACTTTCTAGAAGCATCTAGAGATTCTCTACTAAGTCTATAAAAGAAGGCCATCTCTCTTCTTTTTATTATCTTATGACTTGAATATTGTTATGCTGCCGGAATGGTACTGGGACTGCTTCGAGGAATGAATGCCTCCTAGCCTTGGCTCGACTTCTTGCTTGAAAGATAGCAACTAGTGGAGAGTTAGTTTGTAGTTGAGTGAGTTTTTGTAGTAAGAAATTGCATTGTAGAAGCTATTATGCATTTGTAGTCTAGTTTGAGCATGTTAGTGAAGTTTTGGTGTTGCTGACTTCAAGTTGCTGAATGTTGTTTTTGCTCATAAGTCAAAAAATAAAAATATATTTGTTCTAGGTATTGGCTAGAACTATTTCTATGCCCTAGGCGCCCATTTGTGCAAATTTTGGTGATTTATAATGAAGAATCTGATTTTATCTTGTTGGTAGAACATTTCTAGAGGCTGTACCATTCTGTTCTGCTTGGCAAGTGTTTAGAAAAAAAAAAATACTTCAATTTATCAGCTGTTTCTTTGTCTAGTCTTCATTGTCATCATCTTAGCATTCGTTTGCATCAAGTCTCATGTCTATCTGACAAGTATTGAGTGAGTTGTGAGCATTTTAGTGGATTCTAGGGTTGCTGGTTATATATTTTAAAGTGCAGGTCTGTCATAACCAGATTTGAGAAATCTGCAATTTCCTTCTTGGATTGGTGATAGGAAATCATTACAGGCTTTGTAAAAGATTCCTTGTTGTTGCAGCAATTTGAAGAACTCTAATACTTGATCTTGCAGGCATTTAAATATTCATTGTAAGCTAAACAGTAGTACTGTCAGCATTTCTCTTAGTCTCACTTTACATTCTGTAGATGCAATTGTAATTCTTTATATCTCCATCATATGGTAGCTCTCATTCCGTCTCGGGTTGGAAAGCACATTCTTGACATCGAGTACTTCAGCATTCTTGCTTATTTCCCTTAATTGCATTGTAATTCCTTTATCTCCGCCATATGGTTGCCTCATTTCCATACTGGATTGGGTAGCACATACTTGGTGTTGAGTTTGCTTTCAGTACTTGTAGTGGTAGAAGATCCTCTGACCATATGATCATCCTTCGCGGACACATTCTTGGTTAGAGTTACCTTCGGTTGCATTTTGTTTAAGGCACTGACGATCCTCTTGCCATATGACAGCCTCTCTCTTGTTGAGATTGAGTGTGCATTCTTGGCAACGAGTTATTTGTAATCTGTTGGTTTGAATTATCTAACCCTAACGGGTGCTCTCTGCATTGTTGTGTACTTGGTAAAAATTGAAAAAAATTGGCTCGGTATATTTCAATAAGCGCACAAATCTATGAGAGATAAGTAGCTCAATGATTCAAGACACAAAGTTGCATTGATAGACATGCACTAGAAAAGGAGGCTTTAATTCAAAATTTGAAATCACTTTTCCATGTTGAGGTGTGCGCCTCAACAAGCAGTTTTGTTTTTAAATTCAAAATAGTTATTATATTGAGTGGTGTGCACCTATCCAATAGCAATTTGGAGTTTCAAACAAAGAAAAAAGTCATGTTCATAAGGGCACACTAGTCTGAAGGAGAATTCCCAATCAAGATTGAAATCACATGTTCAGGCACATGCCTGATTGAGGAAGAACAGTCCAAAAATTCAAAGTCTAATTTGCTTGCAAAAGTGTCCACTTGCATAAGATAGAAGGGGTTTTGTTCTTGCAAAAGTCGAGTTCCATGTATAGGTGCATGCTTGGTAATGGGATTTCAATTAAAATTTGAAAATATCCAAGATGCATTGATAAGGCCACACTTGGATTAAAAAGAATTCAAAATGGAAGGCCTAAGTCAGAAAATCCCATGTAAAGGTGTGTACTTGTCTTAAGGAAGGGTGCAAGAAACAAGTTAAAAATATCCATGCTGTATGAGGCATGCCCCTATATGAGTGTATGATATTCAAAGTTCAAAATATCCAAAATATATTCAAAGATGCCCACTCATATTGGAGAAAATGGGCATTTAGGGTCAAGATAAATTTTCTGTTCATATGGGCACGCCTACGAATGAAGCTTGACAAGTTTTGAGCGAAAAACCAAAAAAACCCTATTAATGCCATGTCTTTTCCTAAGATGGATAAGGAGATGTGTCTATTAATAGGGTAGGCATCCATTCTTCTAGTCATGACTTTTCAAAACATGAAAAATAAATCTGCTATTAATAAAAGAGAGGCCTTTACATTTAGAGCAAGTCTTTTAATACAAGATTGAAACAAAGAGATTGCTGGTATTTTTAGAAGATAGGGGCCCCTGTTTTAGAGAATAATATTGTTTAAATAAAGCTTCAGTTTCTGCCAAAGTCAGAGAAGAATGCCATGGCAGGTTGTAGCAGCAGATATGAAATTAGATCAGGTCGCCAAGCAGCATATATCAACAGTAGAATGCCAAGTTCACAATAAAACTAGTCATTTTGTTTTCCTGACAATCATAAAAGCAATATAATATCTTCAAATCTGCGTATCTTCTGTCATTTGTCATAAAAAGGACAACTGATTATAACGGGTTTTCATCAGTTGCAGCAATGGATTTCAAATTAGATCAGGTTGCCAAGCAGCATAAATAAATACAGTAGAATGCCAAGTTCACAATAAAACCAGTCATTTCAGCAGTCATAATCTTGCCCTGACCGTCATAATAGCAGTAAAATATCTTCAAATCTGCCTATCTTATGTCACTCATCAGCAAAAGGACAACTGATCATTGTAGGTTTCCATCATAATTTTAGTGAAAATTCAGATTTTTTTGTATTGTCAGTGAATGAGAGCCTGATTTCAGCAGACCACTATGGAATATTCCTTCCAAAATGGCTTTGTCTTTCACTAGGGCTTTACTTACAAAATTCAAGTGAGGTTGACAGGTAGAAAAAAGTATGTGAAGAAGGCAAGTCCCAAGAGGTGTTTCTTCAAGGTAAAAAACATAATTTGTTAAGGTTTTGGAGGCAATCATCATCATATCCAAATTGTAACAGTATTATAAAGGTTTGTCCAATAATTTCATCTGTCAAGACATATAAGACACAGTTTTCTATCAAACCAGTGGAAGTGAAATGAAATATTTTTAACTACGGGTTCTTGAAGGATTTATAGAAGAAAAGGGTTTTCAAATTCAAAGTGTAAAGAAAAATACTAGAGTATCAATTTCTGTAGAGGAATTGCCATGAATGAAACACAGGAAAAGATTCATTAGAATCTCCAAAGCTGCTTGTCTAGTTTTGCTATTTTTAGACTAAGTTATTCATAGCTAGTGCTATTTTTAGCTACCACTGTTTTTGAAAAGAAGAGCATATTCTAGAAACTTAATTTTTAACCTGAGCTATTTATAGCCAATGCTATTTTTAGTGCTATCTAATTTTGGTCTGATGTGATTTTCAAGGATTCTCTATATTTAGAAGATATTTTTGGATCTCTTGTCATGCAAGAGATGTGAGTTCTAGTGTTAATTTAATGCAATTTTACTTGGGTAGCTAATTGAAGATTGCTTGAGTTCTGATTTGGTATTAGTTGATAGATTTTTGTAATAAAGCTTGCATTGCATGTAAGTAGTCTGTTATTAGAGTAGAAGTGAAGTTAGCTTTTTGATTTATTTTTGTAAAGAGTTTTCTAAACCTGATAAATAAGTACTATTTGCACGCACATTTCTAATGGTAATTCTCATGCCTATTTGCTGAAATTGATGTTCATTGAGTATTCATTATTGTTAATCTAAAATTCATTATTTACTTTAGTAGAATTTAGTAATGCCTCTCTTGCTTTTAAATTTCTATTAAGATGTTTTGTATTCTCTTTTATGTGTATTGAGGTAGATTAAATTGATTTTAACAAGTTTGCAGGCTTTGTATTGTAGTTTACATAGTTAGAGATTGTGGATTTATATTGATTTTTTTATTTACTCAATTGGAGGTGGCTTTATATTGATTTTTATATTCAATTTACCAAGGCATTTATGTCCCTTTGCTTAAACCTATTTAATCGTTATGTGCACTTGCACTATTCAATATTTATATTTAGCTCAATAACTTAAGTGTGGAGTTATTGTAAGTTTTTGGGTCAGTCAAAAAGAATACAAATATTTTACCTTGAGTTGAAGAGCATGTTAGCTTTTTTCCTTAAGTGATTTCAAAAAGACAAACCTTTCGCATATGTTAGCTTTATTCAGCATGAGCATGACCCACCCAAGAAAACAGTGTACAAATTGTAAATAGCAAGTATATGTTATTCAAATTAGGTTATTTTTGTTTACAAGGACCTTCCCCTTATAATTTGAAGAACAATTTCACTACACATTTGTTCTATTGTATGTCACATTGAAAAATGCAAATTAAAATTCTAACAGTCTACATTTTAAAATCCATGAGAAAGACCAAGAAAATTCTTTTTGAACCCTTCTATAAAAAGAGGAAAAAGAGGCATAAGTTTGTATTTGATTACTCCATACAATATTGATCCAATCATAAATAGAATATTTTAAAACAAAGCATCTTGATTTAGACAAACAAAGAATATACACATATTTTCTAATTAGCATTCTTCCTTCTTTTCAACATTCTTAGAAGTGGTGTTCTTATTAGATAGGTTGTTGGCTTCTAGACTTCCTTTCCATTCTTCCAATGCTCTTCCTTGTCCAATTACTTTCCCAAGTTTTAACCTTTCCCTTCAAGAAACAGCCATCAAATCTTTGCAAATACCACCTTATGAATTGTTCTAGATTTTTTTAGTGCCAAATCCTTTGCAAAATGGTCCTTGGTATGATTCATTTGTGGAATATGATTTTTATTTCCCTTAGTTCCATTGCTTTTCTTTTCCCCATTCAATCTTCCTTACACATGGGGCCTCACCTCTATTGTTGTCTATTCACTTAGAAAATCATAAATTCTTTGATTTTTTAAACATATGCATCCTCCTTTAACCAATATGCTTTAAAGAGAAGGAACCACAAAAAGAAAAAGGAGAAACTAGATATAGCTCCAACTAGACAAAAATCACAATAGGTGACATGCGATCTAAGCTCTAAAGAAAGGAACATAAATAAACCTAACATAATAGTGTAAACCAAGGCAACAAAAGAGACTACTGCAACAAATTTTGAAAGTTTCCATGCAAACACAAATGAAAACTTGGAGACAATTTAATGGAAGAAAATTCTATCTTACTACATGTTGTACCCAAAACCAAAATTTTTGCTTCACTAAGGCATTTTGCTTAATTGAGTCTTAATCTTGTTAAAGTGATGACAGAACGTCTTTTTTGGGGTTTTTAAATATGGATTTAGTATCAGTGTCATGTTAGTCTATTGCTGAAGGAATTTAAGAAAAGTGAAAATCTGAACGGGAATCACCAAAATTTTCTATCTCTGGAAAAAGGAGCACATTTTCAAATGGGCGCCCTATCTTTTAGGGGTCCAGATCCTGTTTTTAGGGTTTGTCATCTCTAGCAGACATTTGTCCGGCATCACGTCAGCTTCGCAGTGAGCTATTAAACCTGTCAAACGGACCTGTTTTGAGCAAGTTACGAAAGTTACAGTGCAAAACGAGGTAAAAGCGAGAATTGGCTAACACTGGTAAAAAGCGCAGTTTTTGGAAATGGCGCCCATCTTTTTGAGGTGCCAAATGAAGGTTTTTGACTAAATGCCACCCAAGATGTTTATCTCACTTTTGTTCGAGCTTCGCGATGCATCCGTCAGTGGTGAATCTGAGTTGCTGAAGTGCCTGAACCTGAGGTCAAACGTAGGGTCAAATCTTAGTCAAAATATCAAAGGAAAAGGCAAAAGAGCACTTTTTTAGAAAGGCGCCTGAGCTTTTCAGGCCTTTAATGTCTTCTTTTTGATAGTTTCAGATATTCAATGTGTCCGTGTTACGCTCAGCTTTCCGTTGCCTATCTCCGTCAGTTCGTGAGATGCCTCAGCAGCTTGCAGTTAGGGTTTTTATGTTATTCTAGCCAGTTCCAGAAATGGCTAAGTCTGGGATGAAAAGAGCAACTTTTGAAAAATGGCGCCCTAGTTTTTCACCCCTCAGATGATGTTTTCTGGGGAGATGTGCCTTTGCAGCTGTCGTGCAGAATAAGGTTAGATCCGCAGTGAACCTGAGATCCAGTCCTGAAAGTTGATAAATCAGAAGTTATGAAGGATTTATTTTTCCCTTCATTCGAGATACAGAAGTCAAAATTTGACTAAGTCAGAGAAAAAGCGCAGCTTTTTAAAAAGGCGCTTGGATTTTTAAGCCTTCAGATGTCAATTTTATGACGTGTAGTCTCAAGATATCTTTTGATCAGTTTTTACTGAGCTCTGCAATGCACCTGTCAGCTAGTCAATCGGAGAAGTCAGTCAACCAATGTCAGAGGACGAACAGAGGTCCCGGCAGAGGTTTTAGCTTAAATTTTCATGAAATTTGGCTAAGTCTGGAATTCGCTTAAGAGTTCAAAGTTGAATTTTCGAAAGTGAGTTGAATGGATGCCTTAACTGGAGTTCTGACTGCAGTTAGACTAAACGTTTTCTGGGTTGTCATCTTCAGTTCATATGTTGGCATGTGGAGTGATCTTTCAGTTTGCATGTCGAGTTAACTATCTTGCATGTTGAGTTAACTTGATTGCATGTCCACTTAACTGAAGATTATCAGTGAATGTCAACTGGAGTTCACATGCATGGCGAATTTGGTTGCAATTGTGAAGTTTTAGTGAAGATGGCGCTTCATTGAGTGTCAACTGAAGTTCTAAAAGGGCCGCCATATTATGATGAAGCATAATTTAGTGAAGTATGGCGCATGAAGTTGTTAACTTCAGTCATCAAAAGGGTCGCCATATTTAGGTTTTATTGATTAAAGCATGTGAAGTTGGCGCACTTCTTGAAGGTCAACTGAAGATTGAAAAGGGTCCCTATTTTTAGAATATTTATTACATGAATATGGCGAATTCTTATGACTAACTTCACTTATCAAAAGGGTCGCTATTTTTAGTAATGATTATTGCATGGAGATGGCGAATTTCTTATCTCAATCAACATTGTTAACTTTAGTTATCTAAAGGGTCGCCTTAGGTTAAATTTGTGAATCCAAAGCAAATGTGAAGGATGGCGAATTTGATAAGATTGCTAACTGAAGTCAAAGTTGCATGATGAGTTGAACTGAAGACTTGAAAGGCAAACCCTAAAGCATGGCGCTTTAATTAGCTTATCTCAGTTCCAGTTAACTAAAATGGGGTCCAATTAGAAGCCAAGCGCACTTTTCAAGCATTCCTTGCTTAGTGCGAATTTTCAATGATGAAATTCTATATATTTCAGCAATGGCGTCCATTATTTCATCATCTTTTGCTCTGAAGCTCATATTCTTCTTGAGCGACCAGCAAGCTAAAGGTGATTCAGGTGTCCGAATTCAGCGTTCTTCGAAGCAACGAGTTCAGATTGTTCAGAGGAAGAAGATTCTAGACTTTATTTTCACTTTGCATGCAGGTTTTATCAAATTCCAGAGAAGAGGTTGGCAGATTTTTCAGAAGCAGACAAGCAAAACTTTCTATCTTCTGTCTTATTTCTTCTATTTCTCACCTTAGGTACTTTCTTCGCACGTCAAAGAAATTCAACACATATTCAGAATCTGATTATCAGGGTTCGCATATTTCAGTGTTTGCAACAAGACCCACGTCTTAGATTTTTTCGAGAAAATCGCCCCTTGCCTTCGTTCTGAAGCTCTGTGCCTTTTTCCGAGAATCTCTTTGCATGTGGGCTTGAATCACATTTTTTCGAGAATCTAGTTATCTGGGTTTGTTCAGAATTCAGTTGTGCACAAAACCCATGTTCCAGAAAAACTTCAAAAATTTCTTCCGTCAAAGGCTATTTTTAGCTTTGTCCAAAGGTTTTCAGAAAGTTCTTCAAGTATATTCGACTTTACAGTCAAAAGTCATCATTTTCAAAATGCAGTTCAATCTCATTGATTACAAGGTGAAATTAGCTCTTACACATAATTTCATCAAAACGTCAGATACCGACTTGAATCATGTTTATCCAGTGGTCAATCTGAGCAGTTTGGAAGGTGTTAGCAGTAATTCGTTGAGGAATCTTGAGCGTTCCGGGTTGCTGGCAGCGGCATCCATTCCTGTTACTATTTTCGATCTTGAGTTTGTACTTGCTTGCATTAAGCATTATGACTCATCTTCACAACAAATCAGATCAGTAGACGGGAGGGTTGTTTGCAATCTCAATCCGAAGGACATAGAGAAATGTTTTGCTATTCCTCCTCGTTCAGATAACTTCACTGTGGTTCTTGAGGCTTGTGAGAAGATATGGAATGCTGATCAGCAACGTTCACAGAGGAAAGTTGCTCAGAAATGGTTGACAGTTCAGAAGACTAATTTGCCTAAGAAGGTTGGTCGCGGTGAATTCAAAGAGGAAGTTGTTGTTTTGATAACTTTACTTAACCGAGTTACTGGTCAATCAGATGCTAGCACTTTTCGTCCATGGATGTTCTACCTGATTACCAGAATTCTTGATGGTACAGAGCGTTTTGATTGGGCTATGCTAATTAGTGATTGCTTACATCAGCAAATTACTAACTTTCTCAAGTATCATGAGTTTCATATGATATCCTACTTGGTTTACTTGGTTGCTTTTCAAGGTAGCTACAGGTTTCTTAAAACCAATGGCACTCTCGGTGTTCAGCGTGTTCATGAGTATTATCCTTAGTTGGAGTTTTCTCAATCCGAGCAGGATTTCCGAGCAGTGAATGATCACTTTTCCATGAGAACAGTAAGAGATCTTGATGACGAGATGCACATTCGCATTTCTGCTGAGGCCAAATCAGCGATGGAGACTTGGGCGGATTGGTTTATCCAGTTCCCTACTTTTACATACATCCGCGTTTATGGATATGTTGGAGAGCCCCTGATGTTACCGAGATACCCTTCAGATAAGCTCATTTTTATGGAGTTCCTCAGACAGATGCAGCATGTCCATTTCTTTCTTCGTAGTCGTCATAAGACTGCGGCTAATTTTCCATTCACATTGGGAATTTTCACATGCGATGCGGCGACAGATGCCAGGTTTATGTCTACTGAGATAGAAAGGTTCAAACTCAAGACTTATACTGAGAGGCGTTCCTATGATCCTCTCGGTCATTATGCAGATCGGTTAGAGCGAAGGATTGCACATGCGCCAGCACTTGAAGACTTCTGGGCTAATTGTGAAGATGAATTCGAGGTCCGTCGTCGTCACTACTGTAGACTCACTATTGGTCAGCTCTCTGATTACCTGTCAGAAGATGTTGATGGTCTATCGGATGATGATGGAGAAGTTCTACTCAATTCATATGTCAAGGATCAAGTTGCTCGGCAGCCACTTCGCTCACCTGATTGGTATGCCAAGGAGAATATTTCTATCGAAGAGGTTTCCAGATCAGTTATCAAGACTAGTAAGTTGTTCTTGGAGAGCAAACGTACACGGAAGTCAGTTCCTGTAGCAGAGCCGCCAAAGGATTTCTCTTCGTTGCCTTCTACTTCTAGAGCAAGACCCAGAGTCAAGGCCATTATAATACCTCCTGAAGGGGTTAAACTCAGTGGAAATACAGGGAAAAGAGCTACTGGTAAGAGGAAGCAGAAACAAGTTGAGAATGTTCCTGAGGTTCCGGTAGAGACAGTTATTCAGGCCGAGTCTCATGTTTCACCTCCTAGTTCACCTCATGTACAGCCTATTGACATAAGTTCTGAGCCTGAGACACCAATTCAAGCTGGATCGGAGACACCTGAACCACCACAGGTTGATACATCAGGGACAGTCTCTCCGCGAATTGAGAATATTGTTCATTCTTGTTGGCTTGAGAAGTCTTTAGGGAGACAGAGGCGTGAACCTTCATATAATCTTGACTTATCTGAGTTCGGTGAACCTTATCAGAGAAGGTCAAACAAGAAGATCAAGAAACAGGTGCACATTGAGAAGACTCCAGAATCAGAAATCGTTGTTGAAGTTGCAGTTCCTCCAGAGGGTAAAAGCTTAGATGAAGTCGAAGTTGGTGACTTTACATTCACTAAGGCTAATCTTGGCAGGACTACACGAGAGACAGATGTATCTCTTCTTAAGATTGTTACCAATAATCTTGAAGAGCGTATCACCAAAGATGGAGAAGATAAGGCATTACTTAAAGCTGAAATTGGTCAACTTCGTCGATACATTTCTGATCTTGTTCATGGGAATTCGAGTAGAACACCTGTTCTTCCTCAGCATACACCTGCAGAACAACAAAAATTGGATCAGTTGGTCAGTCATGGCAGACTTTTAGACAATTGGATTGAAAGTTTAGTTGCTGCTGGTAAAACTCTTCTTGCAGATTTGTATCAGTTGAGGTGATGCACATAAACTCCGTCAGGGTGTTCAGTTGCTTGAGATTGCAGTTGCAGAGAACTTGGCAAAGGATCGTGTTCTGGTATCTCAGTTATCAGTTGCATATGATGCCTTGGAGATTGTTGAGGACCAAGACAAATTTTTATTTGGAGAGAGCAGCACCTTCTCAGGACAGAAATATGTGAGAAGATCTCTACTAAATTGTTTTCACTCAAGGATGATGTGGTTGGAGTACTTGCACTGGTCAGTGGCTTCGTTGTTCAGATTCCGTGTCATTATCTTCTGGAAGATGGCACGTATGTTGAGTTGGATAAAGTTCAAGCAGAGTTCGAGAAGCTGATTCGTGACAGCCTTGAAGGTGAACCTATGGCGCCTAAGTTAGAGAATATTTCAGTGATTGCAGCCAGTTTCAGAAAGGCGACTGAAGAATGTAAAGATGGCATGCACACGATCACAGAAAGTGGCAGAGAACTGAAGAAGCAGACTATTGCTTTGAGCAGTGTTAAAGTGCCAGATGACAGAGAGATCGATGAGTTCTTGGTCAAAGTGTTAGACCGAGTTGACATGGAGTGATCTGCCAGTTGGAACCTGCAGTTAATTTCGAGGGTTGAGTCATGAGTAGCAGTTAACTCGACTTTCAGTCTTGAGTTTACTTGCTGATTTAATGCATGCTTATCTCATCCTTGGAATTATCGTCACAGGAGTTAGGGTTAGGGTTTCCAGTTAACTGAAGGTAGTGGCCAGTTAACTTTGCTTTAAATAAGGACGTGCATGCTTGCACATGGTCTATTTTAGGTTATTTGTACCAGTTAACTGATGGTAGCTTTCCAGTTAACTGTATAGTTTACTTCATTAGGGTTTGGCGCATAACTTGCATGCATTGCAAGACTGTAGTGAACTCAAGGTGATTTTAGGGTTACCTACACCTTGATGTATATAAATAAGAGCTTTTGCTCATTTGTAATTAACTTTTGCTTGAGAGAGAAATATATGCTGCGCCTACCTTGCCCTCAATATTGCTCTTTTGGTATTTGTTCATGCGTCTTTGCTATTACAGTTAATTGTTATGCCACATAGGGTTTCATGCAATTGTGATAGTGGATTCTTTCCATAGTTTAGATAAATCTATCTTGTGAATCATTTGTCATTATTGATCAAGCGTTATGCCACATAGGGTTTCGTAAGATTGTAATGATAGATCTGTTTTGTGAAGTCTTTACTGTTATGATCAAGTGTTATGCCACATAGGGTTTCATAAGGTTATCATGGTAAATTCTTAAATCTGTTTTGTGCCAATAAACTTGTTCAGATTGAGATAATAGTTGCGCCACCTTGCCTTCAAGTAGAGAATCTGAATGCGTTTATCGTCTGATAGTCATAACCTTGCTCCGTTTCCTCATGCTCTGTTTTCTTGAGGGAACTGGATAGAATTTAAGTTATTAAGTTTAGTTGTAGTTAGTGAATCTGCGAAACCAGAGAAAACTCAGCTGCAACGTATTAGTTTTCAAGAAAGCCTTGTACCTCTATAGCTGAAACAAAAAGACAGGATTTAGCTTAGTTTATTTCCATTTGCAAGTACTTTTGTAAAGCACAACGAGGGAGCTTCCCCTCCTAATTTGAAAAGCACTCATTGCGTAGTGTACATAGGCTATTCGTAGCAACTCTTACTCCAGAGGTGTTAGTTGTTATGCCAACACTACATACAATTTAGATCTCCAAACCTCCCTTTCTATGATATATTATTGCTTGTTATGGGAGCAATTTTATTGCTAGGAGATGAGCGAATTTTCTCCCATTTTTAGATATTACTAAAACAATAAGGGAATACCCAATTTATGAGAAAGAAGTTTATGTAATTGTACAATCCATTAAGAAATGAAAGCATTATTTGTTGGGAAAGAAGCATTTGTTCATAGTTTATCATAAATGTCTTTAGTATTTGCAATTTTGCAGCAATGGAATAAGTTGCAATCAAGAAAGACACTACAAGTGGATGGCATTTATCCAACAATTTATTTTGGTGTTCAAGTACAAGGAGAGAAGCAAAAATGTAGTTGTGGATATACTATCTAAGACATCAATTTCAATGCAAATTTCAGGTTTGGCAACAGTTTCAAAATGTGAGCCTTTCACAAAATAATATTATGAAGAGTCATATGCCCAAGATGCAGATTTTGGGGAGATATATCATTATGTGAAGATAAAGAGACAAGGTGTTAAAGAGAAAACTAATTTCAGTCTCAAAGATGGGCTACTCTACAAATTGAACAAATAAAGTGTGCCAAAGAATGAAAACTTTTACTACAAGGAGATCATGTACTTTCAAATTTTCAGTTCAACTTGGTCTTGGAAAAATCGTGGCTCATTTTCAAAGGCATGTATTGGCCTAAAATGCAAGAAGAGGTCTCAAAGGTCATTAGTGATGTAAATTATGTTGCACGTGTGAGTTTTGTTGCATAGACGGTTGTCATTGCACCAAAAGATCGAGGGGTTCGAACCCATGACCCAGCCTCTAATGCCATTGTTGCACAGACGGTTGCCATTGCACCAAAAGATCAACCTATTAATGCTCGATACAACTGCCAAAGTTAATGAATCCATAGGTGGTTAAGCCATGTCATGAATCTGAGCGCTGTGCTGCATGTTGGTGTAAAAACTAACACCTCTGGAGTGCAGGTTTGTACGGACAGCTATGCACACTGCGTAATGAGTGCTCTTCAAATTAGGAGGGGAAGCTCCCTCGTAGTGCTGGAATGCGTGGAAAAGAAAAGTAATCTAAGTCTTATCTTTTTGTTCTCAGCTGGAAGAGGCACAAGGTTAAGAAAACCAAGAACGTTGCAGCTAAGGATTTTCTGGTTTCGCAGATCATTAACTACAACTAAGCTAACTTCTTTAAATCTATCCAGTTTCCTCAAGAAAACAGAGCATGAGGAAATGGAGCAGGGATGATTATCGAACGATAAGCCGGGTACAGACTCACAACGTGAAGGCAAGGTGGCACAACTATCTGCTTGTCTGAATAGGCTTATTGGAAACAACAATACATGATAAACTAAGTACATATTCTCAGCTTGAAGGCAAGGTGGCACATCTATCGGCTCAATCTGAATAAGTTTATTATTCACACAATTCATACGATAACCAAGAACAGATTCTCAACTTAAAGGCAAGGTGGCACATCTATCAGCTCAATCTAAATGAGTTTATTGAACACATAACATGAAGGATAGCCAACTAGGATAATAAATTGCATTGGCGAGACACACATACAATCTACGATCAACTAGCCACTATATCTAACTAAGGCAAGCATTCACCATCATAATTGCATGAAACCCTATGTGGCATAACAATTCATCACAATAGTAAATACTCATGAACAGATACAGAACGAGGAATATTGAAGGCAAGGTAGGCACAGCATATATTTCTCTCTCGTGCAAAAATTATTTACAAATGAGCAAAAGCTCTTATTTATATACATCAAGGTGTAGGGAACCCTAAAATCACCTTGAGTCAACCAGTCTTGCAATGCATGCAAGATTTATTGCTAAGCCCTAATAAAGCAAACTATTCAATTAACTGGAAAACTACCATCAGTTAACCGAAACATCTAATCTAAAAATGGACAATTGTGCAAGCATGCACGTCCTTATTGAAAGCATGTTAACTGGAACACTACCATTAGTTAACGAAAAACCCTAAATGAAACTCCAAGTGTGTAAAGCTAATCTCAGAATAGATATGCATGAGACGAGACAGCGAGTTAACTTGAGAAGGTAACGCCAAGTTTAACTCCTATGTATAATGTCTATCCTGAGAGGTGGGAACTGAAGTTTACTGTCCGCGATCTCGAGCAATCAATCCCTCAACGAGATTGTTAACTGCATCACTATCTGGAGCTATGAGACTCTGTCGAAGAATGTTATGTCGGTGCAGCATATCCTCACCAGCTGTGATCTGAGACTGAAGTTCACCTCTGCTCCTTGTTGCCTCGTCAAACAATGCTGACATGACTGTAAGCTAGTAACCTTATAGCCAACGGTCTCCCCATTAAAAATGGTATGAATGAGTGCCTGAAGCTCTGACTGAACATCGGTAAGCTCAACATAGGCACCACCCTCAATCTGATATTGACACGGTAAGCGAGAAACTAAAGTTCTCACAAACCGGAGTGCACTAGTAACGTGCTCTCTACTCTCAGCCAACTCTGACGCCAAAGTCTCCTCTATCTTTGCCTTGAAAACCAATTGTGTTTTCCAAGAGTAGATAGCTTCCCTATCCTCTGCATCTGTGACTGCATCATATGCCACACTCAGGTGAGCAATCATAATCTCATCCCGGGGTTTATTAATCGCCATATCTCGCTCCTCATCCTGGAGAAGAATACGGAGCTCTCGTGCATTGTACCGCAACTGATATAACTCTGTGAGCATAGCACAGCCTCTAGCAACGAACTCTTCCTCCCATTCATCCAAACGCTTGCCATATGCAACTAAGTGATTAAGTTGACTTTGCTCTGCTAGAGGCTCAAGCATCGGCGGGAGTGTGTTAATGGCATCAGGTCTATGTACAAGGCTAGAAATGTACTGACGAAGCTGTCTGATTTCAGCCTTGAGGGTTGCCTTATCTTCTCCGTCCTTTAGTATTTTATCCCTGGCACTGTCTGTAGCAACTTGTAGGAGATCAACTTGGGTCTGGCGTGTGTTGCGACCAAGGTTGACTGTGATAACCTCAAAATCCTGAGATTCCAACTCAGCCAAGTTCTTCCCCTGTGGAGGTACAGCAGTCTCGACGACAATCTCCATGTCAGTGTTCCTCTCCACATGAACCATGTTCTTGACCCTCTTGTCTGGCGCATCCTGGTAAATATCATCAAAATCGAAATGATTAAGAACATAGGATGGCTGCCTCCTCTTCCTTCCTAGCTGAGCTTCGATCCAAGATTGGTCTCGACTAATGCTACTAGAAGGGTCTGTACTAGCAACAGGAGGTACTGACGAGAGTGAATGAGTAGAGGACCCACTGCGAGGTGGAGAGTCTAAATCCAATTCAATGAAAATTGGGGTTGGTGACTACTCTGGAACTGGTGTAGGAACTTGAGGCTGAACCTCAGGCACTAGCGGACTCTGAACTGGCCTTTGAACTGGCTCTGTGACCGGCTGTCTGTCAGGCTTTGTGTGTATAACAGTGGCAAGCGCCTTGCCCTTTGAATTGTTTGGCGCTTGACCTTTCTTGGGAGGATTACTCCTCTTCTTTTGTTTAGGTTTTGATGAGGAAGGTAGTGAAGGATTCACCACTACTGGCGGCTCTGCTCTAGGAACACTTACCCTCCTTGTCTTCTTGCTGTCGAGGTAAAGTATACTGTTCTGAATAACTCTACTTGACCTCTCTTTGACCGCTGCATATTCTTTGCCAATCAACTACAGCAACGGTTGTGTATCAACTCGCTTCTGAAAAACTGAGGAAGAACTTCTCCCTCATCATCGATAAACCTCCCACATCTTCGACAAGAAAACGAAACTGTGAGAGAGAGAAGTGGCCGTAACTACGTCTGCGAACCTCGAAGTCATCTGTGCAATTCCCCAGTAATCCTCCATAGAAGGCTCATGATATGTGCTTCCAGCAAGGCGAGTTATGTAATGACCTGAAAGATCATAGGCACGTGCTTCAACAAGATACTTAAGATGATATTTCTCAAGCTCTTGTCCTGCATCTTTGGCATCAATTGCCGTCTTGCACCAATACATTCCAAACTGAAAAGGAAAATTGATAGATGGTCTATGCCTGCGGCGTAAAAGACGATGAACATCATGCATCTGTCTCAGGAATTCCTGAAAGATTGTCTTATCTAAAGGATAACGTGGAAGCATAGCTGGATTTCCTGTAAATCCGTATACTCAGATGTAGGTGTATGTCAGGAACTGAATAAACCAATCTGCCCACCCATCCATCGCTGCCCTAGCAACTGCCGAGATACGAATGTGCAACTCCCGGTCCAAATTTCTCACTGTATAAGTCAGAAAAGCCTCATGAACATGCTTGAAATGACGTTCAGCCCTGGTGAACTCAAGCTGATCATAATACTGGTAGACTTTCTGAACACTGAGAATGCCCACGGTGTTTAGTCCTCGGAACTGACCTTGATAAGCGATCAAGTACATGAGATACGAACACATGTGAAACTCATGGGCAACTAGGAAACCGGTGATTTTCCTGTGAAGAATATCGCTGATGAAGGATGCCCAGTCATAATGCTCCTGCCCAGAAATGATGCGACCAATAATGTAATACATCCAAGGCTGGAAAACATTCGCATGTGCTTGACCTGAGACACGATTTAGGGGTGTGATTAGAATCGCGTACTCATCCTTGTATTCACCACGACCCACATTGTTTGGCAATCTGTTCTTTGCTTGTTTTAACCATCTTTCTGCCATCTTCTTCTGACACTTGTCCACATCAGTATCAAATGCCTGCTCACACTGCTCCATGGAAATAACCAAACTGTTCGGGTGTTGAGGAATGCCAAAACTCCTTTCAATGTCCAAAGGCTTGAGACTACAAATGACTCGTCCATCAACTGACACTATCTCACGAGTAGTAGAATTGTAATGCTTAATACAAGCCATCACGAATTCAACACAATGAACGGAGATAGGTATGGAAGCGGTCTCTAGTAAGCCAGACTGCTCAATATTTTGAATAATCGAAGCTCTGATCTTAACCGGATCTAGAACTGCTTCTGGAAACACTTTGTGAAGATCTGTCTCAACCATCCTGAGGAAGTCATGAGTAAGGACTGTTTTGGTCCTGTATTCGAGCTGAGTGAACTGCATTCTAAAAAATTCGCCTGTTGACTGTGAACTCGACTATGTTCTGACAAGATTTCTGGAAAGCTAAAAATAGCCTACGAGAGTTAAAAATAGCCTTTCGAAGAATTATTTTCGGCGAAAAATCTGAGATATGGGTTTTGTCCAGAAAAGGATTCTAAGACAACCCAAAATGTCAGATATGCAAAAATATGACTTCTACTCGATCGTACAAAGACTTTTCAGTTGAGAAAATTAGAAACTCAAGAACGAATTTTCTGAAGTTAAAAATTCCTGAAAAATCAAGCGCACGATTTTAACTCGAGGAAATTATATGAAAATGATCTAGATGTTTAGACTTGTCAAATTCGCCAATTTCAGGAACATGCAAATTGTACTTTGAGAGAAATCTAAGAATCAAGGAGGAAAAGACGTTTTTTGTATATGCTCTTCTTCAATGAAAATCGCCCTTGAATTCTTCAAATTGCTGATAATTGTGAACTTTTAACCTGCAAAAAGATATGTTAGATAAAATCGCCTTTGATTGTTGATGAGAAATTCTCCTTTGGTTTGCTAGAATTTGCCTTTGCTTGGGAAAAACGAATTTTCCTTGAAGTTGCGCCTTTGTTCTTGAGAAATACGAACTTTCCTTTTGAAGAAAATTACGAATTTCTTGAAGAAATGCCTTTGCTCTTTGAGAATTTCGCCTCTGCAAACTAAAAAAAGAATTGCGAATTTGCCTTAAGGATACGCCTTTGTTCTGAAGAATTGAATTTGCTTTGAAAAATATGAATTTCTCTTAAGATATGAATTTCCTCTTAAGAAATACGAATTTCTCAAAGCTTGGTGAATAATAAATGAAGACGCCATGCTTAAATAAGATAAAATTCGCATCAACTTATGAACTGCAAGATTTCAAAACCCTGATTGAAATAGAAGCCTTCCAAGTGGTCCCTTTTCAGTTTCACTGCCACTGACTCGGAGTTTGAATTTAAATAAATAATAAAATATTCATTATGCAAATAGCAAAGGCGCCAAAAATAGAAAATCGCCACTTAATGCTAAAATATGCAAAATAAATATTAAATATTTTAAACTTCAGTTGACAATTCGAATGAAGCTTTAGGATTCACCGTTAGACTTCACTGATTCCGAAAAGTCATCATCTGAGCTCATAGGCGTCCATTTGCTCGAGATATTGCACTTTTTATTAACTTCCTATTTTATAGCTGACGGCAAAGTTACGACTGCCAACTTCAACACTGATTTCTGAGTGACCGGATGATGCTGAGACTAAGCTAGAGAATTCATTGGAAAGCCTACTGAACAAGGAAGAAATGTCTACTAGGAGACACTACTGCAAAATCCATCATTTAACACCTTGAAAAATCAAGCGCCCCTAATTAAATTCATTTACGGGTTCCAGACTTAAACCATTTTCCTAAACTGCTATCTGACACTTCAAACGGTTGCCGACGACGAACGGTGAACACTGCTGATAGGCAACCAAGCTCACTGCGTGACTAGAGACATTCTGCATCCAATGACTGTACGCAAGGCATCTAAAAAGTTCATTAAGGGCCTCAAAAGTAAAAGCGCCGCTGGCCTTCAGTTGCACTGACACCATTCTGACGAAAGTTGAACTCTCAACCAGATGCCCTAGTTTGACCTTTGATATCTGGAGCTGGGATGATCTGATTCAAGCCACGTTTGTTTTAACGGACAGCCAGAAGGACCTACAAGAGAAGTCTCTAGAGGTGACAAAGCAAGAAAACTGCTTCTAAGACCTCAAAAACGCCAGTGCGTATTTTATTTAAAATATACGCTCCATACTTGGCCATTTTCGGATGTCCACTTTTCAGCATTTCGCCAAAGACCTCGCACGTACGAGCGTTTGCCAAATCCCGAAGGCTAACGGCTGGGCTCGTTGAATAGATAAAGTAATTACGCTCAAGTCTCGTGAAGACTTCGAACGCGAACGACCTCATCTGATAGGCCTAAAGGCTAGGCGCCTCTGGACTGTAGAAATACAATGAAAATTTTATGCCAGTCCGCCTGTGAAATTACGTGCTTGGTAGAACCTCTACCACGATCACCTGGAACGTCGGATTAACAGGCAACTTGGTGCAACGCGAAGCCGGACTAAAGTAGTACTGATGTCAAGAAGACCTCATCAGCAAACTGGACCATCTTAAGGGTCATTTTGACAAGCGCCCCTGGGCTATAGTTGCACTGGAAACGCAATGAAGAAGCTCAAAGATGTGAAATCTCCATTATAAGCTAATTTTCAGACGTCGACTGCCGGAGCTCTAGGACTTGGGTGACTGC
Organism: Sequoia sempervirens; assembly: GCA_007258455.2. NCBI lineage: Eukaryota > Viridiplantae > Streptophyta > Pinopsida > Cupressales > Cupressaceae > Sequoia > Sequoia sempervirens. Next base: position 429,150,913 of record VDFB02105785.1, on the reverse strand, counting down.
GTTTGATAGCTCGTTGGACGAGCAGACCAGTTGTGAAGAAATTGACTGCATTAGTCATCAGAAAAACCAAAATCCAAACCTCCTTTAAGAAGGGCGCCCTCAAGCTACAGGCACGCTTTTACTGGAAAAGGACAAGTTTCTGCAATGTAGAACTTTGGGAATTTCAACTTCTATCGCCAGTTGCCGGAACTGCGGGTCTCGGAAAGCTTCGCTGGATAGCTCATCGGATAGCCAGACCAATTCTGAAGAGATTGACTATATTTATGAGTACTTTCAACAAAATCTTGACCTTCAAAAAGAAGGGCGCCCCTGGGCTACAGGTGCGCTTTTTTGCTTTTCTCTGAAAAATCTTCATAATTTAACCACTAAAATCATCATCTAAGTCACTGAAATGACCATGTGCAACGTGAAATGCTATCGTGAGACGCTCCTCCATCGTGAAAAGCTCCATTCTGAGTCTCTGATTCAGGTTATGATCAATAAAACTGACTTTGACAGACAAATCATTGACAAAAAAAAAACTCCATGCTTGATATTGCCCAAAACTGTATTTTACATCATTTAGCAAGGTTTAGACTCTTTTATGCAAAATGCCTTGATGAAGCAAAAATTTTGGTTTGGGTACAACACTGCACAGCACAAGGAGACCAAGGGCGCACGCCTTGCAACAAGTTTAAGGTTAGGAAATAAGTTTTGTACATCTCTACTTGTGCCAACTACATTTTAGGAGAGTATCCCTATGGTTTAGTGAATAGGATGCTATAACAAAAAGCATCAAATAACATGGGATGAATCATTTTTTTACATTCATCATTCTTAAAATAGAGCAATGCACACATCCACTAATAAGTCATCTTCTCAATATGTTTGGATTGTTTTCCTAGTAACTCACTTGATGATACTTTGGGACAGAAAAGAGAAGAGAAGAAACAGATTCAAAGGTGACAAGGGCAATGAAATTAATTGAGAGGATTAAGAAAATACATTACACATCACAAGAATAGGTGGAGAATTGTCAAGCCAAGTATAAATCTAGGCATGACCAGCACTGTCAAGAACACATATTCAAGTGGGGAGACAAGGTGTATCTTTGCTTGAGCAAAAAGAGAATCAAAGGATAAGCTCAGAAGTGCAAATATTTAAGTGATGGGCCATTTTCCATTTTGAATTAGGTTGGAGAGATTGCTTTCAGGCTTGAATTACCTTTGTTTATGATATTGTAGGTTAAGAAGTCTATTGTGAAAACTTGCATCATTATGAGCCATCTGTTTGAGAGGAGGAAGAAGGATAATAACCTAAAGATTTGAGATTTTTACAAGTAAATATAATATAATGTGTTTGGATACAATTTCTTAAGGACAATTACTACCATTTACCGAAGACTTAATCTTGAATAGTCAAGGAGAATTAGAGGAGGATGCAGTGTTGCAGAAGGAAGTTAGATATACAAGAAGATGACCAAATGACTCTTGGTAGATCCACATCAAGGGAAAGAAACCAAACCAAGAAAAGTGGTAATTTAAAGAGGAAGTGGGAGAATTATTTTCACATATTGGACCTAAACCACTAAGATTTCATAGGATTCGAAAAGGGAGTGTATCATCCATAAGGATAAAAAAAAATTCGCTTCATCAAACAATTAGACTTCAATCATAAGAGAGAAGGGGAAAAGAAATTCAGTTTGGTTAGTGACAACCACCATATACACCAGGGTGGCAGTTTTGCCAAACAAAGGTTGCAGCTTTTTGCATTTTAAACATACATACAAAGTAACAACAGAATGAAATTCTCTTCATGTTTCAAGTTGTTTTGGAGTATTTAGTGCTCAAAAGGAACACTCCCAATAATCTATTTGTAAGAGGCACACTTTCAATTATAAAATATGTGAGTCTGAGAGAGGAGTTAGCAAGTTTAATTGCTTGTAAGATCAGGAGCTAGTTTGGTACAGGGAAGAAAAGAGTGTCTGACAGTAGGAAGATTAATGTATGTGCTCTATAAAAATTTCTTTGAACTATTTTTGGACAAGGAAAAAAAAGGCAACTGAGAATTTTGCCACATTCAGTTACTTTTCCTCACACAGGGTTTCTGAGTTAAAAGTATCATGTTATTGTTGTTTCATACAATTGCAACAACTAAAAATCATTAATTCCAGTTCTTTATCGATGTTAATCTTTGTCTTTTGAAGTTAATTCAAGTAGGAAAGAATTTAAAATCATAAATTTATATTAAGAGCTGAATCTTGGCATATTACAGATAAATAAAATTTAAAGGAAGATACAAGAACAAAGAAATATGAAAACTAGAGGGTAGGCTTATGAAGATTTAATTTTGTTTGTCCTTCTCAACATATCATTGATCTCCGATCTGATGGTAGAGATTACTTGGTCATCTAGAAAAGAGAAAACTACTACACATTTGCTGGCCTTGTAGTAGGTGATGAAAAAGGATTCTTCATCTTTATTCACAAAATTCACATCTTGGCCTACACTTTGTAGTTGATATTTCAGATCTACATGTATCCCATCTAGTTTTTTAACATAATAATGGCATTTTGATTAGGTTGTCCATCTACCTTGCGACCAAACCTTCAATATCTGTGAAAGTGTCTTAGACAAGATTCACTTTGCTTATATATTTGAAAATCCTAGGATGAACATCATTTCTTTCCTATCGCTTGCTTGCTCTTTTTTGTTTTCTTCTAATTTTATGTTTGTCTACATATATTGAAGTCTCTCCTAAGATAAACATCCTTTTTCTCTCATATGGCAGTCTCATCCACAACAATATTCTTTCCTTATGCTACTGAATGTTGATAATATATTGCAGTCACACATTATTATATCATGTCTAACTTGTATAGCTCTCCTTTTCCAATAGAAAAATAAATAACATAACCTAGCTGTAACTTGCTGTCAGCACCAGTGGCCTTGTCACTCTTAACTCCATCTTTTGGACTTCAACGAACACTTGCAATCCAATGAATATGATGATGATTTAAACCCTTAAATCTTCTTCTTGGAAATTCTTAGACTGCAATGACCTTTTTTTTGTATGACAGTGTTTCATGCTCTCATGTTGGAGTTCCCTCTTGAGCACAACTAGAAGTGTTGTCACCCACTCCTACCAACTCCAAGAAATCCCTGTTGCTTGCTTTGTTGCCTCTTCAATATTCCTTGGGTGGGCTTCCTCTTTTCTCCATCTCCTTAAAATCTCAGATCCATAATGACTTTAGGATGGACCCTCTGAATTCCAATGAATTCATGCTCCCCATGCCTTCAAATCTCCAATTTGAGAAATCCTTTGTACTTGAAAGATCACGACCTTGCTTCTGAAAGCTCTCTATATTTTGTGAGTTGTGCAGATCTTCTTAATGCCATTTGTTCCCTATGGTCCATCTGATATTGTGTCTCTCTTTAACTTTTGGCATGAATTTCCCTACTCCTACGTTGGCTACTTTGTCAATGGCCATCATTGTTCCTCTATTTTTCTTGTTGGCATAGTTTGTCTTTGTTTCATTGTATCATTGGACGATCTAATCTTGGTTGTTCTTTTGTCTTCATTCAATGCACATAATTTCCAAGATCAGTTAGTGCTGGCCCAAGAACCTGAGCAGGTTTCAAATATGTGAATCCATTTGGAAGTCAAAAACTATCTTTTAGCTGGGCGGGCGTTACAAGAAAATCTTTGGATTTTTGTTTGATGTACTCCCATATAAATATTCCATAAGAATTCCTTTGCTTGGCATTCCTCTTTTCTTAATTGAACTTTGTACATTCAATGTCTCTACCCATGGAATTGGTTGGCTATCCATTGGCCAGATCTTACATTGCCTTGCCCATCTTGGGTCTTATAGGAAGTGGTGCTAGAAATGTAGGTTGCCTAACTATGACAATCATAGCAGGAGAAGAAAATCAAGGCTGAAATGAATAGAATAACATTCAATTATTGGAAATGCAGTTAGATTAGTGTAAGGAAAAACCCATCATAAACAGCTCAAAGACCTATGAAAACACACAGTGAGACATTTTCTACCATATCTGAGGCTGTAATACAGTAGCTATCAATTGAGAACAGTGGTGGATGCACTCAGCCATCTCCAAACAGCTCAATGTGTACAATCAAACAAGCAATGCAAAAAATTCAAATAGGCCATGCAAATTACTTATAACTAATCTGTAAATATATTTTTTACAGCTAATTTACCAACATGCATGTTCTCATGTGAATTTGTCATGCTCAACAAATTTATCTGCTATATCATTGGTTTTTTCTTGATAAAGTAATAATTGCTTAAGAAATATACTTACTCAAGTGCAGATTGTTGTAAACATGAAAGGAAACATGCAAGAACTGAAACCTACAGTAAAATTAAATTTTGTAGCATGAATGTCATGTCATGTGAATTCATCTTAGTCAATTATGTCTGCCAACTTATTAGTGTTTTCTTGATAAAGTAATAACTGGTTAAGAAAGATTCTTTCTCTTGTGCAGATTGTTGTAAACATGAAAGAAAAGATGCATGAACTGAAACCTACAGTAAAATCAAAGTTTATAGTAGATAGGATTTCCCTGGAGAAGTCTAGTGTGGGAAAACTTTAGAAGAGTAAGGATATGCTTTCTCCTACACTCTCTTACAAATTTACAAGCCAAGTTTCCTTCTCACGTCACCAAGAACACTAATAGCATATCAATAGTGCTCTCATAGTTTCCCATGCTTTGTAACTTGCTCTAATTCGTTCTCATACCCAGCACTCACATGTTATAATTCTCAATATCTTTAACCAGGAAGCTTCCAAGAAGAAATGCAAGATCTGCAAGGGGTGTACTTGTACACACTTAAGATATGATTCGGATAGAGACACCAAACAATATAGGACTTTGAAAGTATGTAAATTCAAACATTCCATCTTCCTTGGACTTGTACAAGTTTATTGTTGTTTCAAACCTGGCTTGTTTCAGCCATGGCTGAAGTCATCAAGGTGTCCTGTTTTTCACATGATAGTTTCCTTTGTGGTAAAACTTGTTAGATTGCTTTGGCTGGCTATAAGGTGTGCACTTTTCTAGTTGCTTCTCTAGCACCTTTGTGTCTGAGAATCATCCCTGATCCTTGTTCCACATGTTTCATACCTATGTGTCTTCTAAAAACTCCATTTCCTCTACAAAATTGTCTCAAGTTACTCAGAGTATCTATAAGTTGCATATTTAGTCAGTTTGACCAGTGAATCGAGATTACTGGCTTAGTTAGCTGAAATCATTTGACTTAAGTGATGCATTTGGAATCAAAAGTATGAACAAACTCAAACATATTTATTTATAATCAAAGATGACTTTTTAGAAAATGTTTGACTACGTTGACTATGTATTACTAGATATATAACATGTACTTGAATTCCTAGAGTCACCACCATAAAAATTTGTTAAACTATAAATACTTACTAAAAAATGTTTGACTATGTAGAGTTCTAGACTATAAATTACTAGATAGATGACATGTATTTGAATTCCTACAATCACCACCACCGAAGATTTGTTAAACCAATGGCTCACTTAGTTGAATCTCCAGCAAGGAGCATGCCAGGTCATGAAACACTTTGATATAGTTATTTTTGACGCACAAAATATTTTTTTGTAAGACCATTGTTTTGATAGGCTACTCAGTTTTATTTCTCAGGCCATTCTCTCTAACCATAATTCCATTAAATAGTGTATAGTCCACATCTAATTCAACAACCCAAATCTTATCTTACGTGAATTCATCATAATCAATTCTGACTTCTTTCCTATTAGTTCTTTCATTATAAAACAATATGTTGATTAAGAAATATGTTTACGGTTAATTGAATTAAGAGTAGGCTGTGGTATACATGAAAAGAAATAAACATGAACTGAAATATGCAGTAAAAACAAAGTTTATAATGTAAGGGATTTCCTTAGAGAAGTCTGATATGGGAAAATTCCCAACGAGTAAGGCTAAGACTTCTATTGCAGCTTTACAAGCAATTTTTTCCTTCTCAAGTCCTGCATTAACACCAAAAACATATGAATAGTGCTTATAGAGTTTGTTATGCTTTGTTAATTGCTTCAATTCCCTTGCTCACTCAATACTCACATGCTATAGTTCTGAAATCCTTCGACTAAGAAGCTACCAAGAAGAAATGCAAGACCTGCAAGAGTTACTTATACTTTATATGCACTCAAGATGTACTTCAAACAAAGATCCCAAGCAACATAGTACTTTAAAAATATGGAAATTCAAATGTTCTATGATTTCATTTTCCTTGGATCATTACAAGTTTTGGATGGGTTTAGCACTGGCCAAACTCATCAGGATGTCTTGTTTTGCATATGATAGTTTAATCTGCTGTTGAACTTGGCATACTATTTTGGATGTGGCCACATCTGTTTGGTACACACTTTTCTTTCTGCTTCTCTAACTTCTGGGTTTCCAGATTAGCCCTGAATCTTCTTGCATATGTTCCATAGATCTGTCTTTTGCTGACTTGTCTTCCTCTATTGAAATGTCTAAAGAGGTTACTGAGTGTTTTGAAATTGCAAAATCATTCTATTTGACTATTGAATTGAGGTCATTGGCTTAGTTAGCTGAAGGTAACTAACTTTTATAACTATAGCAGACTAATTAAAAAATACCCAAAAAGATAAATTATATGCAATGGAGTGTTAAGATTCTCCCATCGATGATGAATGATTGGTTAAATGTGCTTATTGTAGAATGCTAATTTGTGATCTTTCTCTTCTACAATGGCCTTAATTTGGTCAAACATACTTTCAATGCACTCATATGCCTCACCAAGGAGAGGTACAATTGCGTCCCCATATCTAATAACTCTGAAAGTTGGAGTAATGATGGCAATAATGTATTTGCATCAGTCCATAAAGTATTACTCTTCACCACCTCCTTCAACCTCCTCCCTTGCTCTTAACTTAGAATTGGGCCACCAATTCCACTATACCATCATGACCATTAGTTGCAATGCCTCTTGGAACTCAAGCATCCTCTCCAAAGAATGAAGTGTGATGCATATCTAGTCTCCATAGGTTTCAAAAAATCCTTAGAGAAGATCCTAAAGAGTGCATGTGAAGCATGGTGGTTGTAGATAAACATCTACACATCACTAACATCATTAACCACATATTTGATCCATCTAATTTTTCCCACATCTTTGAGTGCATTATTCATGGCATGCACACGAGTCAACTAATATGCTTGTAGGCTGCCTCAATCAATGTCCTTGCAGCTTTGTACACATGTGTTGCATCTATCACTATTTGCACCACATTCTCTAGCCCAATCTCCTCAATAGCATCTCTAAATATTTGGAATTGAAAATCAACATCCTTGTGGTGCCCTTAACAATCAATCCCTAAGGAAGTAAGGACCTTTTGTACATGTGATCATGATGTTGATGAATGGATTAATCTTGGAATAGTTTTTATCCAAGATCGTTGTCCTCAATTTTGTCTCACCTAGCGGCACATATGATGGTCTTACATTGATTATTTTTTCCATAACCTCCTTATAATAAGGAGAGCGAGCCATATGGAATGGAATGCCATTGGAAAATAAGAATTTGCTAATGGCATTATCTTCTTCATCTATGTTTTCCACATTGAATAACTTTTCCATTGCATTTTCAACATCAGTTGTAGTTATTCTACATTTCCCCTTAGGCTTTGATGCAGCTACCCTTGAACTAGATGGTAAAACACAATTAGAATGAGCTGAAACTCATAGATATGGGCTATTCCTAGAACTACTAGGAGTAGAAGTAGGATCCTCAATGGCAAAGTGGCAAGTACAAGACTTTGGTCTTTGACATAAGCCCACAATTTATTTATTTCAATTCTTTTTTCAAGTGACAATCTTGATTAAACTCCTACACCTTTTCCAATGACATGAAGGAGGTGTGCATTAACTCTTATGATGTTGCCTTGAAATTCAATCTGACAAAATTGGTATTTCCATAGCCTAGTACGCTTCGTTGATGAACTAGGTTTTGCTTGCAATTTAATGGCAAATTGTTTTAAAGGTGACTTCTTTATCAAAGGTACCTTTGGAAAAATCCTCTAATAATTTGGAAGGGCAACTAAAATGTGCACTACTAATAGAACTAGTTGCTTTACCCCCTACTACATTTGTATTCAAAGTCTGTAATTGAACCCCCGTAGGCTTGATGAGTTCCTCTTCATCAACACTATACGAAACAATATTTATGGTTACCATGGATATCATAATATCATTAAATTAATAAATAATAAATTATGCATAGGCTCAAGAGAAGGTTTTTTTTTTCCCTTAAGGTTGCACAAAACATAGAAGCAAATAATACACAAAATATGAATACTTGTTCTTCAATCTTTTTTTTTTGTTTTTTTGTTTTTTTGGGTAAGTTGTGGACAAGGGGTCCACTCCCATATACTAAATCTCAGAAAAAAAAATCATGCAAGACCCGGATGGGTGTGCAACAAGTAAACAAGTACACATTATCCTCCTTTCTTTGACGTGCTCAAAGACATAGAGTGCACTATCTTAACGAGAATTTCATATTCTCTTCCTCATACCTAACATGCTCACTATAGGGTAAGGATTTCGCATCAGACTACACTTCCTTTTGCTATTTATCATCACTTAGCAATTCCTCTCCTTAACAACACATCCTTACCTCATTATTTTGTTCTCTACCTGGTCACAATTCATCTCATCTCTACCAAAATCACACAGTGCATAGGCACATTTTTCTAAGTCCGCAATTTTCCATAGTCGTATATCTTTATTCTCCTTTTCCCAAAGGATCTCCCCCTCTCCCAAATGATCTCCTACATTTTCCAAATAGTATGCTGCCCCATTATCCTCTCAAAAAATGTGATTCAAGGTAAAGTCTATCCTAGGCAGCATTTCCCACAATTTATTTAGTTTCTAGTTTAGTATAGAATGATTCCTTACCGCATTTATACATATTAATGAATCTCCCTCCACATCAATGTTTGTAATTTGACTCTTAAGGCATTCCTCCACACCCCCGACAAATGTGCAAAATTTTGCTTCATTGTTTGTGGCTTGGCCCAGACCGCTCGCAATAGCCCAAATATGGCCTAGACCACTCACAATAGCCCAAATAATCTCGCCTTTGTTATCTCTAAGAATACACCCAAATCCAGCCACCCCTGGATTTCCATTTGATGCCCCGTCAAAATTGAGTTTCAATCTACCATGCAAGTGGGTAAGCCACTTGGCCTTATTCCGTTTCTCTTATTTTGAGGTTGGCCCACAAAAACCCCTCGGGGCCTAAGACTAGCCCAGGCCTTACTAATCCGCTCATCCCAACTAGTATAACGTACCCCACAATTATGTGCCATCCTATTATTAAGTAGTTCCACCAATGTTTGTTCAAATCTGTCCAAAAAAATTTCCGACATTTCCCTCTCTTGGAAGATGTATTTGTTCCTCTCTTCCCATATGTGCCAAACAAGTAGAGATGGGATTGCCACCCAGATGCCCCCCCACAAATTCTCCTTCCAGTTTTGTAGCCAACCTGAAGTCTCTTAGTTCCTCAGGCCATACCAAGACAGCTTCTCTTGTAGCCAATCCTAGCAAGCTGATGCAAAGGGACAAGTAAGCATAAGGTGATCACAGGATTCCTCATTTGATTTACACATAATGCACCAATTAGGCCCCTCAATTTCAATCCTTTTCATCCTATCTTCCATTAGGATTCGCTTGTGTAAGGTCACCCATAAAAAGGCTCCGGCCTTAGGGAGCGTGATTCTGTGCCAACATAAGTCTGCCCTCCAATCCCTCCAATCAACCTCTCTAGTTTGAATATGGTAACCCAGCTTCACCGAATATTCACTTGACTTAGCACCACATCAAATGATCTCATCTTCACCCTCATTCAATCAGATCTTCCTCTTCTGTAGTTCCATCCTAAAACGCCGCTTGATATCTTCCCTAATGCTTAAGTCATCAATCTCGATCCATTGCACAGGCCCCAAACCAGCCCTTACTACATAGTCTGCCACCTTGGAGCCCTGGATCTGAACAAGAATGTCCTTGACAGTTCATATTTCCTCAATTTCTTCTAAGGCTAGCAATCCCGCCTAGGAATCCAACCAAAAGTCCGCCTTTTGCCCATTGTTGATCTTCCAAGTTAGATGGTTAGTGATTACTGACCTGCATTCCAACATAAATTTCCAAGTTGCCGAACCACCTCTTGGGTTGGAAATGGTTAGGATACAGCTAGGATCTAAGTTATCCAAGTACTTTCTTTGCATAACCTGGCACCATAATTTATCGAGGTTTCTATACATCTTCCACAAAAGCTCCGCTCCGAGTGCCTTATTTTGTTGTTTGATTTCTCTGAATCCCAATCTCCCTTCCTCCTTACTCATGCATACTTTATCGCATCCTACTAGCAGGATACGATGCTCCTCATTGGATCCTTCCCACAAAAAGTTTATTTATCCCATCAAGGGACGTCGCGGCCTTGTTAGTTAAGTGTAAATTTGTCATAGGGAAGATCAGGATACCCCGAGCACAAACTTCAGCATGGTGATCCACCTGGCAAAGGAAAGCTAGCGGCCTTTCCATGACCCCGCCTTGGATCTACACTTTTCTATACAATCCTCCCATAAAATCATTCTACTAACTCCATTAAAGATCAACCTGACCAGATATTTAAATGGAAGCTTCTCTACTACGTAACCCAATATTCTTGCAATCCTCCTTTGCCTCACAGAGGGAGTGTTGAAAAAATAAACCTTAGATTTTCCCCTATTCACTGTTTGGCCAGAGCATTTCTCATATAACTCTATTGTGTTTTTGATTGATTAAGCCTCCCGAAGACTTGCTTCGCCTAGGAGCAAAGTGTCATCCACGAATTGGATGTGAGAGATTGGCCTCATCCCCAACGCAATACTCAAGCCCTTCCATTGTCCCATAGTTACTCTCCTCTTTATGAGCCTTCCCAAAGCTTCTGACATTGACACAAAGAGGAAGGGGGAGATTGGGTCCCCTTGCCTCAAGCCTCTAGAAGTTGGAAAAAATCTGCATAGTGATCCGTTCACAGCAATGGAGAAATGGGGCATGGAAATCCATCTATAAATCATCTCCATCCATTTTTCACTAAAAGCCAATCAAATAAGAACCAACCTTAGAAATCTCCAACTCACCCAACCATACACCTTATTGATGTCTAGTTTAATCAACATTCCTTTCTGCCTTGATTGATTGAGTGAGTGAATAGCTTCATTAGCCAAAATGATGCTATCTCCTATCTCTCTACCAGGTATAAAACCATTTTGTTTTGGGTGAATGATTCTATTCATTATGCTTTTCAGTTTGTTCACCATGGCTTTAGAAACAATTTCGTATATGTTATTGCATAGGGAAATTGGCCTAAAGTCTGCAAAGGTGTTATAGTCTTGTTTCTTTGGTATGAGTGCAATGATCATATTGTTAAGCTCCACACAATTTTCTTTTTCGCCCTATCTTTTCTGCCATTTCCTAGATCTCCTTCCCCAAAATGGTCCAACACTTATGAAAAAAGGGCAATGAAGCCGTCAGGGCCTAGGGCCTTATCCGCATTGAGGTCAAAAGCCGCTTTTTAAATTTTCTCTTCAAAAAAAGGAGCCTCAAGTTTAGCGTTATCCTCTCCAGTCACCTTGGAATCCACACAAATCAACATTTCATCTAGTAAAAAGGGTTCAGTCACCCTCTCTGGAGCTAGCAAATCAATGAAATAATCTACTATCTCCTTTTCAATCTCCTCTCTGTCAACACACTCCTTCCCATCTCTGCTCTTAATGTTATTAATTTTGTTGAACATTCTCCTCATTTTGATCGAGTTGTGGAAATACTTTGTATTCCCATCACCCGCTTCCAACCATGACTCCCGAGCTCTGCCCTTCTAGAATTCCTCCTCACATGCTAGGAGTTCTACTTGTTCTACAAGGAGAGATTTTACCTTTTCATAATCCTCAATTCTCATACCATTCTAAATAACAACCTCATTTAAGATAGCAAGTTCTGACTCAACCCTATCTTTCTCAATAAAAACATTTTCAAATTCCATTGCGTTCCATTCTTTTATTCTTTTCTTGATATGCTCTAACTTTTTACACAATAAGAAGCTCTTAGTGCCCCCTTTCGTTGGTATTTCCTTCCACCACATTTCCAAAAGTCCAACTAGTTCCTCACTTCTAAACCACATTCTTTCGAATTTGAAGTATAATTTTATTGGCTTAGTCTGGATGCGGATTTCCAACATCATCAGGAAGTGATCAAATAGAGAGATAGGAAGAATCTTGGACTCCATCCTAACCTGACAACTCATCCAACTTTCTGAGATCAAGAACTTGTCTAAACACTCGGCAATGCTTGTAAAACTAGCTCTTCTATTCGTCCATGTAAATGTTTTGTTGCTTGGTGCAATGTCCCCTAGATGGTTTTTGTCAATGAAGTTCCTAAAATCTCTCATCACTGTCGATTCATATCTTAACCCCCCGCTCTTCTCACTTGGTTGTTTCACCACATTCCAATCACAACCCAAGATTAACCTTTCCTCACCAATTTCATTAATTCTCCTAGACAAAGATTCCCATAGTGCTCTCTTATCCTATGTCTTAATGGGCCCATAAACATTTGCTATCCAAAAAGAGTCATTAGTCTCAAGAAGCTTTATCTTACACAACAGCCAATAATGATCCCCCAAAGATTCTAAAAGAGATACCTTCGTTGGGTTCCATAGACCCCAATCCACCCGCCGACCCCCAAGAATAAATGAAAATACCATCCCAATTTCTGCAATGTTTTAAGAATTCATTCGCTTCTCCCTCTCTCAATTTTGTTTCCTATAGGAGAATAATCTCAACAGCGAATTTGTCCAATTGGCGCTTCACAATACGCCTTTTGTTAGGGGCATTAAGGCCCCTAACATTCCACATTTCTATCTTCATTGTTGTCCAAGGGAGGTCTTTCCTCCCTTGGATCTCAGCAGATAAGAATTAAGTGTGGATTGGTCTTTTCTCATCACCTCTTCTTCTAATTTTTATCTTATAGTTTTCCTACCTTTCTTGTGACCTGTCGATCCATCCCTCAGATGTTTTGTTGCTGATTGATTGATTGATCTAGGATTGATAACATCCAATTCGTCTTCCTCCAAATCATCTCCATCCAAATCCTTATTTGAAAACTCCACACTCGAATCGCAATGAGCCGCAGGGGAACCACAATGCCGTCGGTCTTTTCTTGATTATCCACATCCTCAATCGCTCCCTTCACAAATACTGCCTCTGGTGTGTTCCCATCATCACATCCCGTCCCCATATTAATCCCGACCGATATTGGTTGACTCTGCAGGTTTTCTGCATCTTTTAATTCATTTAGCCTCTCTTTCCTTTCTGTGGACTCCGTTGGAACCTTCCGCAACGTCCACCTTTGGGATGATATTCTCCCGCAATCTTTGATCCAATGATTTTGAAGGCCGCTTCTCAAACAATATGCTTTATCTTCCTCAATCTCCAGTTTTTGCAACCAATCTCTGGCGGCAGATTTCAAATTGATTTCTCTTGGAATTGGGTTTAATAAGAGTAATTTAACTCTTGCAAAGAAGATTGAGTCCCCTTTGCCAAGGTCAATGTCAATCACCTTCCCTAAATTTTCTCTAATTTGATTAATACAGTTCCTTGACCAGTACTCCAGGGGGAGATTATACATTCTCACCCAAAATGGGCCACTCGCCGAACACATTTTCCTAGGATCAAAATTTGGAGTCCATCACTGAATATTAATGAAAGCATCATCGATTTTCCAAATGTGTTCTTCCAAAATATTTTCCCTACAATATTTTGAAGTAAAGTACACGAAAAAACCCTTTGGGAGCATGAAAACCTTCTCTACTCCCAACCAATTTTCTGCCGCCCATTTTCTCAATCTATCCAAATGAACCTTCTTTCCATGAACATAACCTAAGATTTCTGAATCCTCTGATTCCTTTCGGTCCTACCTGATTTTTTCCACCACATCTATGCATAGCTCCGCTCTGTTATTTGCACTATGCTCCTCCATCTTTTCGATCTTGCCCGACTTTTTGCAAAGATCACACATTCTTCTTTTTTTGCCCTTTTCGCACTACTCCACCATCCTGCTCCTATACTTGTTCTTCAATCTTAATCAAACAAGGATTTTGCTTTTGTTTTTCTTACTTCAAGTCACACTAAGTGTAAAAGTAGAGGATGCACAAAAGATGAAATCCTAATTTGATTCATATATTTTAATTTTTCAATTTCTAATCAAATATTTATACAAAGTTGTGAGAAAAACATTTATAAATAATTTAACAAATAAATTTGAACACCTAAATAATAAAATATTGTTGTTATAAAATTAAAAAGTTAAAATTTTGATCATTATTCATTTGTAAAACTAAAATAATAAATTGAAATTAAAATTTGTAACAATGTAAATTCAAATTGTAAACCCCTAAATTAATTACTAAATTTGTCAATAAAATAGTAATTTGTTACTAAATTGATTATTGAACAATGACTTCTTTTTAAAAAAAGTCATGAAGGAACCCTTTCTTGAGGCTTGAATAATGCTTTGAATCCTTTGATTCAATGATGGATTGATGCCACTCTTTACACTTGTTCTTCTCACTATTCCTCAATCATTATGCGCTCTCTTCAAATATTTTTCTTTTGCAACTTGTTGCAACTTTCGACTTTATTGTTGAAACTTGGGAGTGATTTGGAATGAGGCTTAAATGCCTATTTATGAGTTTTTGTGAGTGTTTATGGTCTGAATGGGGCTTATAGGTTATTAGGGTTAGGGTTTGTAATACACAATTCAAAAACATTTTTTGATTTTCTAAAAAAAATGAGCTTTTCCTTCATTCTACCATGGGGGATGCTTGGAAGTTCTTAGATGGTTGGGAGACTTGTGGGAGTCCATTGGACAACTAAGGGATGTCCTAGAGTCCCCATGCTATCTCCAAATGGGGGGGATGTCCTAGAAACATCCCCTCCTTGAGGGGTATGTCTTAGAAATGTCTCCAGGTCTTGAGTGGAAATTATGAGACGATGGATGGGGGGATGCATCCTTGTGGAACACTAATATTCCCTTGCATTGGCATTAGTTCAATTGGACACTAAGGGATGTCCTAGAGTCTCCATGCTATCTCCAAATGAGGGGGATGTCCTCGAAACATCTTCTCCTTGAGGGGTATGTCTCAGAAATGTCTCCAAGTCTTTAGTGGAAATTATGAGACAATGGGAGGACATACCCATCCTAGGAATGGGGAGATTTATGGGGGGATGCATCCTTGTGGAACACTGATATTCCCTTGCATTGGCATTGAAATATTCTACTTGATAGTAGATTTCCAATCCTCAACACGAGTGGTAAGTGGTATTTGATTGCCCTTCACCTTTTGTTGCCAATGGCATACTTGTTGGTCACTTGGCCTTGACCTTTCTTTGGATTTTATTTTTTATTTTTTATTTTTATCATTCTCTTTTCCACAAACATTGGTGACAAGTGTGTTGGCAAATTTGGTCCCAACATTTCTCTAGAACTAACTACCAATCCTTCCTAGATAAGGCCTTGGGGGAACTTTGCTTGAAATTTTATTGTGAATGCTTCCATCCTTGCATCACCAATTGCATGCCCTTTCTAATCTCTCCTCAATGTTCTTCATTGTTTCTTCCTTCTCCTTTTCTTCTAGAGCCTTTTTCTCTTTGATGGTCCTCAATTGCACTATCCTTCCCATGTCCAATAGTCTGATGCGTATTCTTTTCTCTTGAATCACCTCCTTCTAGGCCTCATTCATTGCATTGGGGATCTCTTTTAAACTTTTTCCTTCTACTTTGAGCAATGCTTAAATTCTAATTCTCAACCTTTTAGCTAGTGTTAGATCCTCATCCATTGCAACCTTTGGCCTTTGATCCAATAATAATCTCAATTTCATCTCTCAAGCTTCTCTTAGCTTTCCTTATCTCCCCTTTTCATTGATTTAAACTCATGAACATCACCAATGTTTCTTTGCATAGTTCCATTGCCACTCTCTTGGTCCTAAACATTCTCTTATTTTACTAGGATCCATCTTTATCCAACCTTACTACTTGTGTATCCTATACTTTGTATCCCTTTATCCTTATGTCTCCCTATTCCTGTACACTCCCTCTAGGTGAAATAGTCACTATGGGTATCACTATTGGTTTTACTATTTTATAATCCATTTTTGCAATTCCTTTCATCTACTCCTCCAATAGTTTCATCATTACATCCTTGAGTATTCTTCCACTTGTAGTTTCAAATGCAAATGCTAATCCCTCTTCTTTGCTTCATAGTGAACAGGTACCCAATCCACTCCCACCTATTATGCAAGCCTACATCACTCCCTCATCTTAGTGAGAAATTACTCAAGTCTTCCACTATTATTGGCACACATGGCTCCTTGAAGAATAGTCTTGAAATTTTTAGTGTCACACTTGACAATCTTCCCCCTTCTTGACTCATTGAGTTTCTTTTGGACCTATCCATCTTTTTTCCTTTGATAAGAATTTTCTCAAAAGAGAACCCTAAGATCCGTATTTTCTCATAGTTACCAAAAGTATGGATTTTGGTGACATTAATGTTGGATTAGGTATCCCTTTAACCCTAGTTAAAGATTTCCTTTGAATTTTCTTGGGGAATTTCTACTCTTGAATCCAACCCATGGATTCTTGTGTAATCGTTGTGGCTTTTGGCCATTATTGTAAGAATATGCAATATTTTATTGGTAAAACTTGTGTCTAGATTTTTCAAATGGTACAATATCTTTCCTTCTTTAATATAGGATAGATTTATTGCCACTATTGATGCCCCTTCCTAGTTCTTGGCCATGTGAATACAATGAGTCTCAACATAGAATAACAACAATTGAAAACAATCACTCATGACTTTTGAATAGATCCTCCAGTTATTGCATACTTTGTTCACTAGGGCCTCATATGTTTAATACTAGTTTGACATTGCAATTGGAATTCTCACCAAATATGTAAGGTACATTATTGTGACTTGCTTAAAATCATAATGGAAATCTCAAATTAGAATCTAGTTTTGTTGGAAATGTTAATACTACAGATGGTATTGAAAGAGATGAGATATTAACACAAGACTGCTGTTATGAAAAATCAGCAACTAAAGAATCTCCTTCCAACGCTTTGAATATTTCTTCTAAGCAAGATGAACAACAAGATGAGGGATGGGCAAAGGAGCATGGTTCATGTTGGATAGATATCCCATGTATGCAAAATCGAATAAGGAAGAAATTGGAAGAATTAGGAGATCTGAAACTATCATAACTTGTTAGGCCAACTAGATGTAGGATACATCGAACAAATCAACATTCTCAAATGGATTGCCATGTTTTCCTTGGTAGGATGGAGTTATATTTCAAACAACTGATCATTGTTGAAGGAATACTTATGGAAGATCCCTGGAGTACGTATCCCCTCAATGAAGAAGATGAAACAACTAGCATACATAAAAAATGATAATGACTCCATTCGAAATGATGAGAGTAACTGTGAGAACATGTTGAGCTCTTCCCCATCATTTGATGACCTTGATCCTTGCATTGAAAAGGACTCTATGACTGATAAAGTTTCCCTACCTTGTGAAGATTCGCTCGATGTGGAAAATGAGTTTATTGATGCATTCATAGATTCTTTCATGATGATGACTAAGGGAGAAACACCCTTTGGTGAGTTAACACAAGAAAACGACTCTACTGATTTGAATAATGAACACATAGAAACTGAGAACAGCATTACTACAAATGAGGCTGCAAACGGATCTCGTGGTGAAGGACACAAAGTTGAGTGCCAAATTGATTCTTCAAAGGAGAAAGATCAAATGGATGTTCAAGTTATTCAAGGACTGCCTGATAATCATTCAAATCAAACTCACCCTTGTCAGGAAAATAAATTGGATCTCAATGCTAATCAAGATACTAACATTGATAAAATTAGTGGTTGGTTGCAACAAGGAGTGAACAATGATGAGATTCAGTTGGGTGAAGTAGAAGAATGTCAAGAAAGTGACCAAGAGGTTGTCTCGGAAGTTGAATCCCTTCAATATGACGAAGAGAATGAAATGAGGGAGTATTTTCTTGGTTTTGATTATGTTTAGTCAAATACGTTGTTTGAAGAAAGTCCTTGCTTAGCATGCACTAATGAATTTGATCTTAACAGTGATGAGCTTGACACTAATTTGCACATTCTAGTTGACGATATGCAGAAACATGAATTGAAGAAATGTTTTCCTGAATTTGATTCCGTTTATTCAAATGAGTTGTTCGAAGAAAATCCTAGTGTACCATGTACTAGTATTTCTGCCACTAGTGGTGATTAGCTAAATGTGGATGCTCAAGTTCTCATGGGAGACATGTTTGAAGAGAGTGTTGGAAGCAAGGCTTCATTTCAGGAAGAGGTGGGTTTGCAAACCTTGCAAGTTGATGACATGGGTGATTTGTTGCTTAGTTCTTTTGAGGATAGGTGATCCCACAACAGTGGTTTACAATTTTTGGCCAAACTGGACACTGAAATATTTTTTTTAACTAAATCTTCACTTTCGGGCACCTATAGCAGCTAAACTATGAGGAATTTGAAGATGATGCAAACTAGAGTTTCATGAAATTTTTTCTATAGATTCTAAATATATTTTTTTCAAAATTTTTGGAATTATATTGCACTTCTTTTTCCATCTCCCTCAAAAACTAGTTTTTTTCAAAAAACAACATTTTTAAAAAGTGACGCTCACCGTATAACACAACTTTTTTTCCATGAAGGATAAAATTCTAATTCTTTCAAATTTAGATTTAAAACATTGATATCTAGTGCTTCCACTTGGTTAGATAGTGAAATATTCCGAGCCAAATTTTTTCGTTTTTCAAATAACAGATTTTCAATTACAAACAGTGCACCCGTTAAGGTTAGATGGATAAACCAAAACGTGCAGGAAAGCAACTCTAACCTAAATGGCACCGATGATGGCGAGCATTGGTCAGAGGATCTAAATGAAATTGCTTATGCTGAAACTCTAACCAGAATGGCACCGATGATGGTGAGCATTGGTCAGAGGGTCCTCTACGCTAAGTACAGAAAGGAACTCGACGTCAAGTATGTGCTACCCAATCCAATGCGGAGTGAGGGGCGACCATATGACGGAGTGATTACAGGAAACAAAGCTTGAAATGAAATGCTGAAAACAGGAAAGAGCTCGACACCCAGAATGTGCTTGCTGACCCAAGATGGGAAAGTAGCTACCATAGGGCGGAGACTTAACTATTACAATAACTTCGAAGGAAATAAAGCATTACAACATAGATTTTGGAAAGCTCAATAAATACTGCCAGTACTACTGTCAGTTTACAGAATGAAGAGCATATGCTTGTCAAGAGATTAGAACTAGAAATAATCACCAATTACAATGCAATAATCATTCCCTTGATTTGATTCAAGAGGCCACATCAACTTCCCACAATGAGTCGGAAATATTAATTCTGTTTTCTGTTCTTTTTACAAATCTGTATTATGCTCATAAAAACAGCAGCTTAAGAAAACCTTCAAATGCTCACAACTCCCTATCCACTCGCTCAAATGACCTGATTCTTAAACCACAAGACTCCCAACAAAATGGCGCTCAAGATGATATGAAGAAACAGACTCTAAACATTCCAAATAATTAAATGCACAATTCCCAATGCATGAGAAAGTACGGCCCCAGCTGAAGAATTCGATTTGACTTTAAAAATTAAATACACAACAATAAAATCTAAGATTGGAGACAAATATTCGCCCTTCCTTGACACTACTATCAATGCAATACCCAGAACTAACTCTTTTGTATTTTTTGAGTTATGAATATAAACGTGGATCTGCTGTAGCTAATCTGCACTTTTAGAAATACCTCTAATATGCTGAAATCAGATCTAACTAATTACAATGATGATTACAATGCACAAAAACAAAGGCAAACTTACAAATGATTGAATCACTCATAAGCATGCTAAAATCTCCACTAGATGCTATCTTTCAAGCATGAAGTCGAGCCCAGACTAGGAGGCATTCATTCCTCGAAGAATTCCCGCAACCATTTCGGCAGCATAACATTAGCATAGTCCAAAGATGAAGAATGATGCACTAAGACTCCTCTTTATAATCCTTCCGTTGACTTCGCAAAACCCTAAAATCTGTTTTTAGGTCAAAACCCATCCTCCTCAATGATGGGCGTACTTTTGCCTTCAAGCTTTTGATTTGATATTTTTAATAAATATCATACTTTAATTAATGCGCTCAACAAGCTTGCTCAGACTTTAGAATAATTAAAATATTCATTAATGAGGCGCCACCCTCAAATGACCACCTTTTTAAAACAACCTTAAGTCATTAACTCTAAGCCAAGGGTCAACGTTAAAATATAATAATTAAAACGTGACTTTTTAATTTAAATGACTTAACTTATTTCTCCGAAAGTGCCCTGAAGCCGATACTGATGAAGTCAACTGATCAATCTGAAGCCGAAAGTCAACCAACCTGAGCTCATCTGGAAAGCTGCCAAAAATAGAATTTACTAAAAATAGTAAATTCCAAAAAGTGCTCCGAATGCCGAAATGATCATACCACTGCGAAGCCCTCTGAAAACCCAGAAGGAATCCGCCATTGAATCCACCATCTCTGAGCAATGACCTCCTCAAAATTAGGAAACCCTAATTTTAACTTCCGACTAGCCTTCGGGTTCCCAAGAAAGGCTAACGGTCACTAGAAATGTCAGGCTTGAGAAGGGGACATTACAATCCGCCCTCCCCAAAATTGCTTGTCCTCAAGCAATACCACCACAACTCCAGTAGTTCGAAGACTAATCCATACGCAACAAGTAGGATCCCTGGTTCCCAAATGCGTCTCAGGAAAAACCCACCATGCTTCCGCTGCGCCACTCTGATCACATTAATGGAAATATCATGCCAATGCTGCACTGACTCCCCTTGTAACTCCAAAGTGTTACCACCTATGATACTCAAACTGGAAGATCTTAAAGAAGGGAAACCAAAATCATGCAACATCTCATGTCCACGATGCCCCGAATTAACAGTATCAACCATACTACTGTCAATCAGAATTCTAAGCAATAGGACAGATAGTCTACTCAAATCAAACTTGAACTCTTCAGCATACCTCCACATGATAACAAACGGAAACATGACTGCAAATGTGACATCTTCAATTCTTTTTGCAAAGAGGAAGGCAATCCTTTGCAAAAGCTCAACAAATTCAAACTCAGAACTCCACATGAATTCCTTATGCCTCAACTGAATTACCATGGCACAACTATGAAGTCTGAAGAGTTTTTTCACAATTCCAACCCCAAGAGTCTCAAAATATAGATTCAAAGTATGGGGTAGCTCATTGTCATGAACCAATAATGAAAATAAACCATCAGAATTTGCATTACAAACCTCCAAAGTGGCTGAAAAACACGCTAAAGCCATCTCCATCAGAAAACTACCACTTCTTTGATCAGGAGTGAGGTACCAACTCTCCTGAATGAAAGTAACTCCATAAGTAAGGTGGCTGGTCTGCCTCCAACCAGCAAACTCGTGTCTCAAAATCTGCCCTGGTCTGAGCTGAAAGTCACTTCCAAGAACTACCGATCGTTGATCTTTCCAACCCATATTCAAAATTTCTCTCCAATCCATTTGTTGATGAACAAACGGAACCATCAAGTAGCTGGAAATGAGGGGAACAACATCAACAAGTCTGGAAATTTGTTCCTTATCCCTCCAAGAATCTTTTTCATAAGTAATAAACTCTGACAACCCAAGTTGAGAATCCCAAGCATGGATACCCAACTGAAAGTGATTTTCAACACACTGCAAAGAAATCTCTACACATTCCCAAGTGCTAGTGAAAACCAAGTGCCCTCTCACGAAACTGATGCCCCTTCTAGTAAATCCGTGAAGCTTAACCATGAAAGCTTCCACCTTAAAGGAGTATGAAACATAGAATGGCTTCAATTTCCGCTCCCAAAACTGATCAATATGATTCCAAACATCATTCCACCCAAGGGATGGATTGTCAAGAGTGCAACTACCAAAGTCTAGTTCACCTTTTCCCCATTCCTCCTGAGTAGTAGGTCTGAAATCTTCACTCGTTGCTGCTGTGATGAAGTTACCAACAGCTACCAAGACTTGTCTCTTCAACACCTTGATGTCATAGATGTTGAAATTACCTTGCTTCGTCACCTCCCATGTAGAACCTTCATCCTCAAAGCCACTTATGCATCCATTACTACTCAACATACGTGGCACATCCTCATGGAGTGATATCGAAGCATCCAAGCACTGGAAACCAGAATCAGTTTCATTCTCCATTTCATCCTCTACTTCATAGAGAGGATTATCATAACTTTTCTCATCACCTTCTTGAAAAAGAGGATTGTCATAAACTTGAAAGTCATTCCTTTCATCTTGCTGCTCCAAATCTGCACATGCAACCTTTGATTTTCTTGTGAAACCTTCAAGATCAAACTCCTCTCGAAGACTATCAATCTCATCAATTACTTGCTTGATTTCTCCAGTCCTTCGAACATCCTCTTGCTCCTTGAAAAGTTTGAAATCTGCAAACTGGTCTTCAACCTTTCTTAGAGCCAACTGAGTTTCTTTCAACTTGTCCTCTGTTGATTTCAGCTCCAAGGTGAGCTCATCAACCATACTCTCCCTTTTTTCGAAAACAATGAAGGCCTTCTGTGCAGATTCAATGGCATGATCTTGATCTTCAATCAAGTGTATGTATGCTGATTTCAATGTCTCCAAAGAGCCTCTGATAAGTTGCAAGTTAGGAAGAGCAACTTCATCCTTAACTCCACTTCGTCTCTCTTCAGACTGAGCCTTCCAATAGAGATCATCAACCAAATTGTGTGTGCGATCAAATAGGGATAGCGTTTGTACTTCTTTTCCAAAAGATACCTTGCATTGATCTTCCCACTCATGAACATGCAAAGAAGGTGAACTGCTGATAGGCTGCAACTGAAAATCAGAACTTCGTTCCTTGCCTTTGCTGCCCTCTTTGCTACCCCAACATTCTTGTACTTCACCACCAACTAGCAGAGAATGCTCATCATCATAAAAAGCATCATACTCCACAATTTCTTCAACCCATTGCTTGCAACCAGCTTCGTGCATTGATAAATCTGATTTGTGTTTAATAACACTTTCAAACTCTCCATCTTCAAGATCCATATGGTCTTCTAGCTCTTCTTCTTCATCACTGCCTCCTTGATCAAACATTAGACCAGCATCCAACCTGCTCAAGGAATCATATTTGTCTGCTGTTCGGAAAGTTTCTGTAACCACAAATTCCTCTTTAGTGGCTGCAACCACTCCAAAGAGATCATTATGGAATTTTGTGGAACAATCTTCTCCTTCAAAGACAACTTCTCCTCCAAGAGCCACCTCATAGTCTACTGTGCAACCTGGTTCTTGTTCTTC
Source organism: Sequoia sempervirens (assembly GCA_007258455.2). Lineage (NCBI taxonomy): Eukaryota > Viridiplantae > Streptophyta > Pinopsida > Cupressales > Cupressaceae > Sequoia > Sequoia sempervirens. The sequence goes on along the minus strand of VDFB02105785.1, from coordinate 429,127,367 downwards.
ATCAGGATCAAAGGGAAACTTATCCCACACAGGTTCTTTAACATAACTTGATGCCATCACACCTGGATCCCAAATGCTAGTGAGCTGATTAAGATGATCAACTGGAAAAAACTTATCATGCTCCCCTTGTAGTGATGACTCTTTGAATAAGTCAAGTCCTAATTCACTTAAGCTGAAATCATCAAAAAAGTTTTTCTCCAATGGCTCAGTTTGCTGATCAATCCCAAGACCAACAATGTCACCCCCGAAATGAAGTGAAGAATCTTCAATGTTTGGTGTTTGAAAAACTTCATCTTCATTATCTTCTATGGAACCCTCATGAGAGATTATGTTGCTGATTTCCTTATGTGGAACTTCTCGGGAAGTTGAGACAGCAACAAGAGCCAATCTATCCCTCACTAAATCTTCAACAAGAGGAGGTACAAACACATCGAAATCATTACCAACATCACCACTTTGGTAACGGTCATAAGCTGATTCAAAGACACCAATAGTATTTCCTTCAACTTGCTCTTCTTCACTTGCTATCACATGCAAGTCAAGGGGCGTATTATGAGGCTCTTCCACACACTCTTCAACTGTCACGTTTTCTCCTTCGAGCTCACGATCATTTTGATGTGATATGTGCACCTTGTTTGTGCCATCTTCAATGCTAGATGACTGATTTTTCTCTTCAACTTGCATATTTGTCGGCTGCAATCCACAAATAGGCACTTCATCTCCTTCCTTCTTTGATTCTTCGAACATAGCTTGTTCTGCTTCCCTTTTTATCCTTTTCCTAATGTGGTCCACCATCTTCCACTTTTCGGGCTCCACTGACGCCACACACTTCAAATGGGAATCAAATGAAACATTGTACCTATAATCATCTGGCATGGTTTGATATTGCTCACGGAGTTTGACAGCCTCATCTTCACATTGTCTTTTAAACTGTCTGGCATATTCAATGAAGTCCCTTACGACATCACTAACCTTTCCTTCCTCCGATGCCATAGTTGAATCTGACTTCTCACGACCCATAGGCCTTAGAAAATGCAACATCTTTGAAACTTCTGAAAACTAATACTGAACTCAGCTCTGACCTCTGATGTAGAATCTGTTTTCTCTGTCAAGTGAACTCTGATGGGCACAGGATGGCAGGATCTTGGCTCTGATACCACTGAAATATTCCGAGCCAAATTTTTTCGTTTTTCAAATAACAGATTTCCAATTACAAACAGTGCACCCGTTAAGGTTAGATGGATAAACCAAAACGTGCAGGAAAGCAACTCTAACCTAAATGGCGCCGATGATGGCGAGCATTGGTCAGAGGATCTAAATGAAATTGCTTATGCTGAAACTCTAACCAGAATGGCACCGATGATGGTGAGCATTGGTCAGAGGGTCCTCTACGCTAAGTACAGAAAGGAACTCGACGTCAAGTATGTGCTACCCAATCCAATGCGGAGTGAGGGGCGACCATATGACGGAGTGATTACAGGAAACAAAGCTTGAAATGAAATGCTGAAAACAGGAAAGAGCTCGACACCCAGAATGTGCTTGCTGACCCAAGATGGGAAAGTAGCTACCATAGGGCGGAGACTTAACTATTACAATAACTTCGAAGGAAATAAAGCATTACAACATAGATTTTGGAAAGCTCAATAAATACTGCCAGTACTACTGTCAGTTTACAGAATGAAGAGCATATGCTTGTCAAGAGATTAGAACTAGAAATAATCACCAATTACAATGCAATAATCATTCCCTTGATTTGATTCAAGAGGCCACATCAACTTCCCACAATGAGTCGGAAATATTAATTCTGTTTTCTGTTCTTTTTACAAATCTGTATTATGCTCATAAAAACAGCAGCTTAAGAAAACCTTCAAATGCTCACAACTCCCTATCCACTCGCTCAAATGACCTGATTCTTAAACCACAAGACTCCCAACAAAATGGCGCTCAAGATGATATGAAGAAACAGACTCTAAACATTCCAAATAATTAAATGCACAATTCCCAATGCATGAGAAAGTACGGCCCCAGCTGAAGAATTCGATTTGACTTTAAAAATTAAATACACAACAATAAAATCTAAGATTGGAGACAAATATTCGCCCTTCCTTGACACTACTATCAATGCAATACCCAGAACTAACTCTTTTGTATTTTTTGAGTTATGAATATAAACGTGGATCTGCTGTAGCTAATCTGCACTTTTAGAAATACCTCTAATATGCTGAAATCAGATCTAACTAATTACAATGATGATTACAATGCACAAAACAAAGGCAAACTTACAAATGATTGAATCACTCATAAGCATGCTAAAATCTCCACTAGATGCTATCTTTCAAGCATGAAGTCGAGCCCAGACTAGGAGGCATTCATTCCTCGAAGAATTCCCGCAACCATTTTGGCAGCATAACATTAGCATAGTCCAAAGATGAAGAATGATGCACTAAGACTCCTCTTTATAATCCTTCCGTTGACTTCGCAAAACCCTAAAATCTGTTTTTAGGTCAAAACCCATCCTCCTCAATGATGGGCGTACTTTTGCCTTCAAGCTTTTGATTTGATATTTTTAATAAATATCATACTTTAATTAATGCGCTCAACAAGCTTGCTCAGACTTTAGAATAATTAAAATATTCATTAATGAGGCGCCACCCTCAAATGACCACCTTTTTAAAACAACCTTAAGTCATTAACTCTAAGCCAAGGGTCAACGTTAAAATATAATAATTAAAACGTGACTTTTTAATTTAAATGACTTAACTTATTTCTCCGAAAGTGCCCTGAAGCCGATACTGATGAAGTCAATTGATCAATCTGAAGCCGAAAGTCAACCAACCTGAGCTCATCTGGAAAGCTGCCAAAAATAGAATTTACTAAAAATAGTAAATTCCAAAAAGTGCTCCGAATGCCGAAATGATCATACCACTGCGAAGCCCTCTGAAAACCCAGAAGGAATCCGCCATTGAATCCACCATCTCTGAGCAATGACCTCCTCAAAATTAGGAAACCCTAATTATAACTTCCGACTAGCCTTCGGGTTCCCAAGAAAGGCTAACGGTCACTAGAAATGTCGGCTTGAGAAGGGGACATTACAGATAGTTTTTTATTGAATATTTTTTCTTTAATCAATTTTTGAATTCAAACCAATTATAATTCAGACATAGTGCGACCGTATAATGCGTAACTTTTTTTGTATGTATCAAAAAAAAATTCTTTTCTTTGTTGGATCAAGGACTTCAATATCTGGTGCACTAATATTTTTAATTTTTAATAATCTGCTATTTTTCCACATGTGTAGAACAAAGAGCTTAATTTTTGGTGAAAATTACATTCAAGAAATAAAAAATAAATATAATAATCAATTAAATTTATTTAAAATTATACTTTTTGGGAAGCTTATAATAAGGACTACATACTTGCAAAAAATAAATTTTAAATGAATTCATTTGATCCCCCAAAAGGTGAATCAAAAGTGGTTTTTTATTAGCATTTTGATAGGTGTAAAGGAGACTCTGTTATAGGTATGGTTTAAAACTAGCGGGGTTCTATCCAAGGGGGTTTGATTTAAGGTAGTTTGATAAACCCCTCTTCAATTGGAATTCTTTAAATGGAACTTTTCAAGGCTTAAATCATTATATTTTCTAAAAATATGTGATTTCAGCAAAAATTAGTTCCTCCCAGAAATTGTAAACCACTATTGTGGCAGCACCTGATCCAAAATCTTTTTGACTTTGTGCCTAAGATGAATACAAATATGTTGGTAAATGGATATCCCAGCTGCAAAACAAATCTCACTTTAGGTGATCCATGTGAGATTCTTCCTTTTGGTTCATATTTTGAGGTAAGTGGTTCTGACTTCTTGCTGTTCGGAAAGATTGCCAGTTCAGGTAGGGAAAATGTTGAGCAAATTGATTTAAAGGTTGAGGAAGCTGATCATCTAATTGGTGATGTATGTACTTTAGGAAACATGATTGAGGTTGATAGTCCCTATGAAGTCAAATACACTAGTTTGTTGTTTGAGCCTAGTGTTGATTGTGATAGGGATATACATGAAATTTTTGAACAAAATTTAGAGGTCTTGAATGCTAATGATACATTGCTAATGAATGTCCTTTATGTTGACATATATGTATCGGAGAGGAATTGAACGGTGTTTCATGAGCTGAGACCTCGTGAAGAGGAGATCATACAACATGAGCATGCCACAACAACTAAAGGTCTTCTAAATCAGGTTGTCTTTTCATTACCCTCCGTGTTTAAATGATTTTCAGTTTGATTATGACATTGGGGACAGTAAAATGTGTTTGTGGGTAAATCATGACAAGACTAAGAACCCACAATTGTTAATATTTCAAACTTTATACTCTCAGAATGAATTTATTGCACATAAACTTTACATTTCTGAGTATAAAGATGAGTTTGCTAGATTCAGAACTGTACCTAGCAGCAATGTAAACCGGAACAAGGAACCTTTCCAAGGTTCCTGTTCCTAGTTCTGTCCCGATCCCAGTTCCCCCGCTTTGCCTTCAAGTGTCGTTCGGGTTCGCGTTCCCTGTTTGGTCCTATCTCGTCCCCATCTTGTTCTCCGGCCTATTTTTGCTTCGTTTCGACTTTCGTCGTTGCGTTGTTCATTTGTTTTGGACGTTTTGTTCGTCTTGGTCCTCGTCTTTCCGTTGTTGTCTTGTCGTGTCATTTGTTCATTTTCGTCTTCGTCGTTTCTTCATTTCTTTTTTTGCTTCGTTCGTGTTTTATTCTTTCACCGTTTTTTTCATTTTTTCAATTTTCTTTTTTTGTGTTTGCTCTTAAAACTTTGAAAAATACAAAAAAATAAGAAAACTTTGAAAAATACAAAAAATGAGAAAATGAGAAAATACAAAAAAAAAGAAATAATACACAAAATGCAAAGTAAATAAGCAAATCCTTTATTTTAAAAGATTGAAATTTTAAAAGGTTTAAAACTTAAATAAATAAAATCTTTTGTTTTAAAAGATTTTAGAAAATAATAAAATAAAATTAATAAATCTTTTAAAATGTTTGTTTTAAAAGGTTTATTAGAATTCAAAATAAAGTAAAATAAATCTTTTGAATTTTAAAAGATTTAAAATTAAAAAATAAAAAATAAAATCATAAAAATTGAAAAAATACTAAAAATAAAAATAAAAAATCTTTGAGGTAAAAGATTTATTAAAAGTAAAAAGAGAGTTTTTGGGTTTTCACTCGGATTGATCCCCATTCTCGAAAAGCAAAAGGGTGTGTTTTTAAAAAGAAAATTCTTAAAAATAATGTTTTCGAGATATTCAGTTCCCATCCCATAGTAGGCAAGTGAAGTGGGCCCACGGGAAAAAGGTAATTTGGATGAGAAGTAAAAGGAAAGGTTCGGACTTGGGTTGTGGGAAGAAAGTGAACTTGGCACCAAAAACAAAATGTTCATGTTCGAGACTCATTCTGGTTCCGATCCCGCTTCAGATGCCCTGTGATGCTTTTATAACCTCTGCTGCAACTAATTCAACATTACACTTTGATAGCCCATTCAAAGACCCCTGAGGTGCCACCGCATCTAAGCAGATTCATTAGCTACATTTCCCAAATTTGACTGCAAGTGTGGTGCCACATACTTTACCAAAGAATTTCCTATGCTCTGTTGTTGGTCAATTGTTTTACTTATACCACCACCCTTTGACATAAGTTCCAATGGCACTCTATTCTCAAATAAAGAGGCCATTCATAAATAATCAATAATCAAATACCATACAAATACTTTAACTTATACTTTAAAGTCTATCACGATCTGCACACCTTAAGAAATCCATTTGTTAGTTTATAATGGGTGGTGTAGCTCTATTCCAAGTGAAAAATATAAAGGGTTATATTTCTTTCACGATGTCCACTGTGGTTCTCAACCCACTACTTAGGCTTCATTGCTTAAGGATTGAGAGAAACAAGAAATTATACTTCAAAAGAATCAACACCTGAGAAAAAGAGGAAATAAAAGAAATCTGAAAATGAACTCAATCAGCAAAGGTGATTTGAGTATCTCTACCGAGGCTATAGATGCCTGGCTGGCAGTAGAGCGATGCTTAGAGAGAACCAGAGTTATCTCTATCGGGGCTATAGACGCATGTCTGGCAGCAGAGCTATGCCTAGGATATCATTGCACGTTGGAAATACTCACACCTACGTAGCTTGGGTAGAGTCTGCTCGACTTTGATCACAACAATGCTTATGGAGTGGAACGAATCATTTGCCCACACGGATAGATTTCAGTTTCGTCTCAAACCTCTATCGTGTCCTAGTTTTAATTGTGTTTGCACTTCTTAGATTGCCTTGAATGAACATAAACCAAAGATTTTGGGTATTTGGAGGGTTATGCATTTTAAAATGCTTAGAGCATTTTTCCAGCCGAGTCGCCATTTGTTATGCTTTGCATACATGCCCCAACTTTTCACTTGGAAAAGTCAGGGAACCCCTTTTCTTTTCTTCTTTTCATTTTCTTTGTCTCTGTCAGATTTGGATATCGGACCGAAACTAGAACAAGGAGCCTTTCCAAGGTTCCTGTTCCTGGTTCCGTCCCAATCCCGATTCCCAGCTTCTCCTTCGGGTGTCATTCAGGTTCGCGTTCCTTGTCTAGTCCCGTCTCGTCCCCGTCTTGTTCTCCGACCTGTTTTTGCTTCGTCTCGTCCTTCGTCGTTGTGTTCATTTATTTTGGTTGTTTCGTTCATCTTGGTCCTCGTCTTTTCGTTGTCTTCCCGTCGTGTCATTTGTTCGTCTCCATCTTCTTCGCTTCTTTGTTTCTATTTTTTGCGTCATTCATGTTTTTCTTTCGTCGTTTCTTTGTTTCTTTTCAATTTCTTTTTTTTTGCCAACTCTCAAAAACTAAAAAATACAAAAAATGAAAAAACACCAAAATACAAAAAATTGAAAAACACCAAAATACAAAAAAATGAAAAACACCAAAATACAAAAAATGAAAAAGCACCAAAATTAAAATTAAAAAAGAGAAATTAGAAAAGACAAAATACAAAAAATGCTAAAACATAAAAAAATACAAAAAATACAATAAATAAGTAAATCTTTTATTTTAAAAGATTTAAAATGCTAAAAGGATTTTAGAAAATTTAATATAAAAAATAATAATAATAAATAAATCTTTTAAAATCTTTATTTTAAAAAGATTTAATAAAATTTAAAATTAAATAAAAATCTTTTAAATTTAACTTTAAAGATTTTAAAAACAAATCATAAAAAATTAAAAAACTTGTTAAAACAAATAAAGAAAGTAAATAAATAAATCTTTTATTTATTAATAGATTTAATAAAAATAAATAATAAACTTTTAATGTTTTAAAAAACATTTCAAAAGTTTTAGAATAAAAAATCTTTTAAATTTAAGTTTAAAAGATAAAAAAGTTAAAAAATCATAAAAAGCAAAATAAAAAGTAATAGAAATAAAGAAGTAAAAAAAAGCGAAGAAAGGAGGAGGCCGATCGGGTTTGGGTTGGGTCCCGAACAAAGCAACAGTGTTTAATATCTATTTTTTTTCCCGCTCCTGATCCGATCCCACTTTGGTGCTGGTTGGGCCCACCTTAATAAAATTTATTTTTCGGAACTGGAATCATATTAGAAACTAAACTAAACTAAATGAACATTCATGTTCTGAAACAAGTCCGAATCCGACCTTGCTCCCGCACTAAAACGGCCCTGCTCCTGCAGGTTAAGCAAGTTCGAAACAGAAAAAGAACTTAGCACTGGGCGAAAAGAAATAAGGTACTTTTTGTTGTACCCAAACCTTTTTTTTTGCTTCACTAAGACATTTTGCTAAATATAGTCTTAACCTTGTCAAAGTGATGTCAGAAGGTCATTTTTGGGCTTTTTGAATATGGAGCTTATGTCAGTTTCATGTCAATCTGATACTGAAGAATTTTGAGAAAAGTGAAAATCTAAAGGAAAATCATCAAATTTTTCGAACTCTGGAGAGGGGAGCACCTTTTCAAAAAGACGCCCTATCTTTTAGGGGCTTAGATCCTATTTTTAGGGTTTGTCACCTCCAGCAGACATTTGTCCGGCATCATGTCAGCTTCGCAATGAGCTATCAAGCCTGTCAAATGGACCTGTTTTGCTCAAATTACGAGAGATACAACGGAAAATGAGAAGAACACAAAAATGACGACACTGGAGGGAAAAGAGTAGCTTTTGAGAAAGGCGCCCATCTTTTTGAAGGGTTAAATTAAGGTTTTTAACTAAATGCCACCTAAGATGTTTGTCTCACATTTTGCTCAGGCTTCGCAATGCATCCGTCAGTGGGTGAATCTGAGTTGCTGGATTGCCTGAGCCAAAGGTCAAACACGGGGTTAAATCTTGGTCAAAATATTAAGGAAAAAGGAAAAAGAGCACATTTTCAAAAAGGTGCTTGAGCTTTTGGAGCCTTTAATGCCTTCTTTTTGGTGATCTCAAGTATTCATCCCATCCGTGTTGCATTCATCTCTCCGTTGCCTATCTCTGTCAGGTCAGAAGTTGATTTGTCAGCCTGCAGTCGGAGGTTTAGTGATATTCTGGCCAGTTGAGAAAATGGCTCTCTGAAGCAAAAAGAGCACCTTTTCAAAAGGGTGCCCTTGTTTTTCAACCTTCAGATGTTGGAATTTGAAGAAATGTTGTCTTGGAACTATCGTGTGGAATGAAGTCAGCTCCACAGTGATCCAGTTATCCAGTCTTGAAACTTTGTCAGACAGAAGTTATGGAATATTCAATTTTCCCTTCATACGAGATGAAGATGGAGAAAATTTGGCTAAGTCTGAGGAAAAGTGCAGCTTTTGCAAAGGGCGCTTGGATTTTTGAGCCCTCAAATCTTAGTTTTATGGTCTACAGTCTCAAGGAGTCTTTTGATCAGTTTTTGTCTTGCTCTACAATACAACTGTCAACCAGTCAATTAGTGAGGTCAGTCAGCCAGTGTCAGGAATTGAACAAAGGCCCCGGAAGAGGTTCAAAATTCAGTTTTCATGAAAAATGGCTAAGTCTGAAGAAAAACGCCAAAAGTCAAAGTTGGTTTTTCAAACTCAAAATCACATGTGCGCCTAAAAGAGGAATCTTGAATATTATTTAAATATTTGAATTTTGACTTCCAGTTGAGGAGAACGATTTCTGGGTTGTCATCTCCAGTTAACATCTTTGCATGTTGAATGCTTTTTCAGTTTTGCATGTTGAGTTAACTGATTTGCATGTTCAGTTAACTAACTTTGCATGTCCACTTAACTGAAGTGCATGTCAAAAATCAACTAAAGCTTGAATGCATGGCGCATTTTTGGATTTTTGTGAAGTCTTTGAAGATGGCGCTTCAATTAGGATTTTTAACTAAAGTCTCTAAAGATGACGCCTTAGTTAGGATTTCTAACTAAAGTTTCTAAGCATGGATTTTCAATTGAAAAGCATGGCGCCCTAGTATGGATTTTTCAGCTGAAGTTTTAAAGATGGCGACTTTTAGTCTCAAAGATGGCGCCCTATTTAGGGCATTTTTAGTCTTTAGTTAATTGTTTTAAGAGCCAATCATTGGCTAGGCGTGGATTTTTGAGGTCCAATCACAAGTTAGGTGCCATTTTTAGGTTTGCATGCATTTATCACAATTTTGGTGATGAAAGTCTATTTATTCAGACTTAGGCATCCATTATTCTTCATCCCAAGCTAAGAGAAATACGTTTTTCTTGAGCAAACAATGTTTTGAAGGTGCTACAGGTGTCAGATTTCAGTGTTCTTCGTAGCAACGGATTCAGTTTGTTCAGAAGAAGAATATTCCAGACTTTGTTTTCAGTTTGCATGCAGGTTACATCAAATTCAATTCAGAGATAGGCGAATTCTACAAAAGCAGAACAAATAAAACCTTCTTTCTTCTGTCTTATTTCTTCTATTTCTCATCTTAGGTACTTTCTACGCATGTCAAAGAAATTAAACAAATTTTTCAGAGTTTGATCATCTGGGTTCGCGTACTTCAGCATTAGTAGCAAAACCCACGTCTTAAATTTTTTCCGAGAAAATTGCCCCGTAGCTTTATTCTGAAGCTCTGTGCTTTTTTCTAAGAATCTCTTTACATGTGGGTCTGAAACTCAATTTCTCGAATTATTATTGATCTGGGTTGTCTTAGAATTTGATTCTGCACAAAACCCACGTTTTAGAAAAATTCTGAAATTTTTTCCCGCCATAAGCTATTTTTAGCCTTGTCCAGAGATTTTTAGCCTTTTCAAAAGTTGTCCGAATATATTCAACTTCACAGTCAAAAATCTTCATTTTCAAAATACAGTTCAATCTCATAGAGTCTAGAACCAAATTAGTCCTTATACATGATTTTGTTAAAACTTCAGACACAAACTTAGGTCATGTCTATCCAGTGGTTAACCTGAGTAGTTTGGAGAGTGTTAGCAGCAATACATTGAAGAATCTTGAACGTTTCAGGTTGCTGGCAGCAGCATCTATTCCTATCACCGCTTTTGATCTTGAGTTTTTTCTTGCTTGCATCAAGCATTATGACTCGTCTTCATGACAAATCAGATCAGCTGATGGGAGAGTCATTTGCAGTCTTAAGCCAAAGGATGTAGAGAAATGCTTTGCTATTCCTTCTCGTTCAGATAATTTCACTATGGTTATTGAGGCCTGTGAGAAGATATGGGATGGAGATCAAGAACGTTCACAGAGAAAGGTTGCTCAGAGATGGTTGAAGGTTCAGAAGACCAACATGCCTAAAAAGGTTGGTCGTGGTGAATTCAAGGACAAGGTTGTTGTTTTGATAACTCTACTCAATCGAGTTACAGGTCAAGAAGATGCTAGCACTTTCCGACCATGGATGTTTTACATTATTTCCAGGATCCTTGATGGCACAAAACATTTTGACTGGGCTATGTTGATCAACGATTGCCTACATCAGCAGATTACTGGTTTGCTCAGGTTTCATGAGTTTCACATGGTATCTTATTTGGTTTATTTAGTTGCATCTCAAGGCAGCTATAGACACCTAAAAACTAACGAGACTCTTGGTGTTCAGCGTGTTCACGAGTACTACTCTTAGTTCGAATTTTCTAAAGCTGAACAAGATTTCCAAGCAGTGAATGATCATTTTTCCATGAGGATAGTCAGAGATCTTGACAATGAAATGCACATCCGGATTTCTGCAGAGGCAAAATCAGCAATAGAGACTTGGGCGAATTGGTTTATCCAATTCCCTACTTTCACATACATCCGGGTTTATGGATACGTTGGAGAGCCTCTAATGTTACCAAGGTACCCTTCAGACAAGATCATCTTCATGGAATTTCTCAGATAGGTTCAACACGTTCACTCCTTTCTTCGCAGTCGTCATAAGTCTGCAGCTTCCTTTCCATTCAGATTGGGTATTTTCACATGCAGAACTACGGCAGATGCCAGGTATATGTCAACTGAGATGGAGAGATTCAAACTCAAGTCTCATACTAAGAGACGCTCCTATGATCCTTTGGGTCATTATGCAGCCAAGTTGGAGCGAGGGATTGCACATAAGCTAGCACTTGAAGATTTTTGGGCTAATTGCGAGGATGAATTTGAGGTTCGTCGTCGTCACTATTGTAGACTCACTATTACTCAGCTCTCTGATTACCTATCAGAGGATGTTGATGGTCTATCAGATGATGATGGAGAGGTTCTTCTCAACTCATATGTCAAGGTTCAAATTGCTCGGCAGCCACTTCGCTCACCAGATTGGTATGCTAAGGAGAATGCTTCTATTGAGGACGTGTCTAGATCAGTTATCAAGACCAGTAAGCAGTTCTTGGAGAGCAAACAAAGGCGAAAGTCAATTCCTGTTACAGAGCCGCCAGTGGATTTTTCTTCATTGCCTTCTAGTTCGAGGTCAATGCCTCGGGTCAAGGCTATCGTGACGCCACCTGAAGGGGTTAGACTTAGTGGAAACACGAGAGGAAGGACTACTGGTAAAAGGAAGCAAAAGCAAGTAGAGAATGCGCCTGAGATCCCAGTGGAGACAGTCATTCAAGCTGAGCCACATATTTCGCCTTCTAGTTCACCACGTGTGCAGCTTATTGATATAGATTTAGAGCCTGAGATACCAGTTTGAGTGGAATCAGAGACAACCGAACCATCACAGGTTGATACATTAGGGACACTCTCTCCTCAAATTGATAATATTGTTCAATCTTGTTGGCTTGAGAGAAATTTGGTGAGACAGAGGCGAGAACCTTCATACAACCTTGATTTATCTGAGTTCGGTGAGCCTTATCAGAAGAGGTCGAACAAGAAAATCAAGAAGCAAGTGCATATCGAGAAGACTCCAGAGTCAGAGATTTTTATAGAGGTTGCTACTCCTCCAGAGGGTAAGAGCCTAGATGAGGTTGAAGTCAGTGACTTTACTTTCACCAAGGCAAATCTTGGCAGGACCACTCAAGAGACGAACATAAGCCTTCTTAAGATTGTTACCAATAATCTTGAAGAACGCATCACGAAGGACAGAGAAGATAAAGCACTGCTTAAAGCCGAGAATAGTCAACTTCGACAATATGTCTCTGATCTTGTCCATGGAAATCCAAGTAGAGCGCCTGTTCTTTCACAGAATACACCTGTAGAACAACAAAAGTTGGATCAGTTAGTCAGTCATGGAAAACTTTTGGACAACTGGATTGAAAGCTTCATTGTTACAAGTCAGCATCTTCTTATGGATTTATATCAGTTTAGGAGTGATGAACATAAACTTCGTCAAGGCATCTAGCTGCTCGAGATTTCAGTTGCAAAGAGTATAGCCAAGGATCAAATTCTTATATCTCAGTTGTCTATTGCATATGATGCTTTGGAGATTGATGAAGATAGAGAGAAGGTTTTCACTTGGAAAGAGCAGCACCTTTTCAAAATGGAGATAGGTGAAAAGATCTCTACCAAGTTATTTTCACTAAAAGATAACGTTGTCGGAGCTCTTGCACTCGTCAGTGGCTTTGTTGTTCAAATCCCGTGTCATTACCTTCTTGAAGATGGCACGTATATTGGACTGAATGTGGTACAAGCTGAGTTTGAAAAGCTGATTCGTGATAATCTTGAAGGGGATCCTGTGGCATCTAAACTGGAGAACATTGCTATAATTTCAGCTAGTTTCAAGAAGGCGGCCGAGGATGTCAGAGAATGCATGCATACAATCAAGGAGAGTGACAAGGAATTGAAGAGGCAGATTATTGTTTTGGACAGCGTTAAAGTGCCAGAGGACAGAGTGATTGATGAATTCTTGGTCGAGGTTTTGGACTGAGATGACTTGGAGTGATCTGCCAGTTGGGATCTGCAGTTAGTTTTGAGGATAGAGTCAAGAGCAGCAGTTAACTCGACTTTCAGTCTTGAGTTCACTTGCTGATTTCATACATGCATATCTCTTCCTTGGAATTATCTTCGCAGGAGTTAGGATTAGGTTTTTCAGTTAACTGAGGGTAGTGTTCTAGTTAACTTTGCTTTCAATAAGGACTTGCATGCTTGCACATTGTCCATTTAGATTAAATGTACCAGTTAACTGAATGGTATTTTCCAGTTAACTGTATAGTTTACTTTGTTAGGGTTTAGCAATAAAATCTTGCATGCATTGCAAGACTATAGTTGACTCAAGGTGATTTTAGGGTCCCCTACACCTTGATTGTCTATAAATAAGAGCTTTTGCTCATTTGTACATAACTTTTGCACAAGAGAAATATATGTTGTGCCTACCTTGCCTTCAATATTGCTCGTTCTATATTTGTTCATGAGGATTTACTGTTATGATGAATTGTTATGCCACTTGGGTTTCATGCAATTATGATGGTGAATTCTTTCCGTTACATTGATTATGTTTTGTGTTCAATAAACGATGTGCCACCTTGCCTTCAAGTTGAGAATCCGTTCTTGTTTATCGTGTGATGTGTGTGAATAATAAACTAGTTTAGATTGAGCTGATAGATGTGCCACCTTGCCTTCAAGTTGAGAATCTATTCTTGTTTGTCGTCAAATAATCATTCCTGCTCCATTTCCTCATGCTTTGTTTTCTTGAGGAAACTGGATAGTTTTAAAGTAGTTAGCTTAGTTGTAGTTAGTGATCTGCGAAACCAGAAAATACTTAGTTGCAACGTATATAGTTTTCTTGAAAGCCTTGTACCTCTTACAGCTCAGACAAAAAAGACAGGATATAGTTTAGTTTATTTCCCTTTTCAAGCACTTTTGTCTAGCACAACGAGGGAGCTTCCCCTCCTAATTTCAAGAGCACTCATTGCGTAGTGTGCATGGCTGTCCTGTAATGTCCCCTTCTCAAGCATGATCTTTTCAATTGACCGTTGGCCTATTCCAGTGACCCGTAGGCTACTCGGAAGGTAAAATTAGGGTTTGCCATTTTGGTGGTTGTGGTTGCTTGAATTTGGGAGTTTTGTTTGTGGATTCTTTCTAGGTTTTCAGAGAGCTTCGCAACAATGTGGCATGCGGTGCATTCCGAGCATCTTCTGGAATTTACTATTTTTAGTAAATTCTATTTTTGGCAGTGATCATGTGGTTTCCAATGCAGTGGGCTTTCTTCTTCTGTCAGTTCTGTTGGCTTGTTCATTTTTGGCTTTGGGAAGCAGTTGGAAGGTTAAGTTCAATTTATTTAAATAATGGCATATTTTAATGTTATATTTTAACCCCTTAGCCTAGTGATTGAACTTCAAGTTGTTTTAAAAGGTGGACTTCAAGGGGGACGCCTCATTGAGGTGATTTAAAAAAATATTCTAAGGTTTAAATATTGCTTGAGAAAAGGGATGTCCATTCTATGAAGTGATTGGTTTTTAAAATAAAGTAAAAAATGAAGCCTTGGAAAAGTGACGCCTTCTCTTGGAGGGAAAAAAGGTGGATTCAAATTTGAAATTAGGGTTTCTCTTCTAGAAGCTTCTGGAGGGCCTTCTCAAAATTATAAAAGGAAGCCTGGTGTCTTCATTTCTTTATCTTTTGTCTACAGGAATGATATGCTGCCGGAATGGTGCTGGGATTGCTTCGAGGAATGAATGCCTCCTAGCTTGGCATTGCTTCTTGCTTGAGATATAGCGACTAGTGATGAGGTAGTTGTAGTTTGAGTGGATTTGTAGTGAGATTTGGCATTGTAGTAGTTGTGTGGTTTTGTAGTTCAGTTTCATGCTTGTAGTGAAATTTTGGAATTGTCCTTTCATTAAGGCTGAATTGTTGTTTTTACTCATAAGTCAAAAAATACAAAAAGAATCATTTTGGGTATTGTTTAAATCTCTTTCTCTATGAGGGGCGACCCTTTCCACTAGTTTTCAGATTTTTTAATGAAGTCTTTAATTTTAGCAAGCAAAATCGCCCTACTTATAGGGCCGTACATTTCTTTTTTTCCTTGAAATTTGTGCAAAAAAAGATGCAGCAGTTTGGGAGTTATTTATTGGTTCTCACTTGGGCGCCTTCATGTTAGGGAGACATTGCATCTGTTTTGAGGTCTTTAGGATGAGTATAAAGTGAGTTGTGAGCATTTCAATAGGATCCAGTGTTGCTGGTTAAGTATTTTCAGTTCTGGGTCAGTTATATCAGTTTGCTTAATATCAGTCTTTGAGTTGGGTTTGAGTGAGAAGTCATTGTGTGCATCATGGAGACACTATACCACATTAAAGCAGTGATAGACTTTCTTATTCAATGATGTTGATAGGCATTCTCTCATTATTGTAAGTTGAACAGTAGTACTGTCAGCAATCTTGCTCTTCATCATATACTCTATTGTAATACCCGTTGGATAAGTGGAAGAGGCTGGCTTGCCGCCTATCATACTTTGATTATTGCATTGTAATACTTAGCACCTCCGTCATATGGTAGCTCCAATGCCATCTCGGGTTGGAAAGCACATTCTTGACGTTGAGTTACTTTAGCATAATAGTTGGTAGGGATCCTCTGACCACATGCTCGTCGTTCTCTGGCGCATTCTTGGTTAGAGTTCTTTGTATCAGCATTGCATTAAGACCCTCTGACCATATGCTCGTCGTCATCCGACACATTCTTGGTTAGAGTTCCTTTATCAGCATTGCATTGAGATCCTCTGACCATATGTTCACACCTTGCCCAACTCGGGATCCTGGTTTACATTCTTGGTTAGAGTTGAATTCCGCATCGTTTGGTTTAAGTGCTAACCCTAACGATTGTGTATTGCTCTGCTTGTTGTAATTGAAAAATTGAAAAAAATTGACTCGGAATATTTCATGTCCGTACCAACTTGCACTCCAGAGGTGTTAGTTGTTACGCCAACACTTTTGAAGGCTAAAGAGATAATGGATTGGAAGGAGATGATTTACAAAACTCACGTGCAAAAGGGGAAAGATCTTTTGAAGAGATCATCAAACTGAAGTAAGCTAAAAGTGTGGTGGGCCAGTTTAGTGTGATCTCCAGGAAAGGATGCAGATTTATGTAATGCAAAAGGGATAACTCTGAGTCAAACTAGAGGTTCCAATCATGAACAGGAAGCTGCAAATATAACTGAAAGATGCAGCTGTTAACTAAAGCCAAACTGAGAGCTGAAACAGAAAGTTATCTTTCTAATTTAATTGCCTACACACAAAAGCTACAGCTTTTGATGTTTTGAGTTTTGGAAGGAAATTGTTGAGCTATTAATTGTAAAATCTACTCATATTGAAAAGAGGTAGAGACTTAGGAAATGAGTTAGAAGTTTTTACAGGTTAGCTGATTAGAGTTTTACAGTAGGATAGGTGATGCATTTTTTTATTTTCTTAGTTTAGATGGAGGTAATTTGAGGATATTGGTTTCCGTACATTGGTGAATTTGCCAAAATTGTAAATACTGTTTATCTGTTTTGCAGCAGTAAAAATAGTCGAATTCAAACCTATCTTGAGTTATGCTCTGGAATGATATTTGTTTTGTTAATCATTTGATTTGGAATTCTTTGAGGAATGAAGTTTTTATCTTCTCTTTTGTTCGAAATGGTGATTTGCGATCTATTGTTAAATTTTGCACTGTGAATGAATGTTCAACTTTGTATTGATTACATGTTGGCTTATTCTGCAGTTTAAGTTAGGAAATTCCTTGAAGCATAACTTGTCTGATTAATTGAATGAATCAACATTCTTTTCTCTTTGTGACCCTGATCTATCTTTGCCTTTTTTTCTACCCCCCTGTTAGAGTAGGTTTAGATAGAAGTTTGATCCTGCAACAATCTAGAAGCTCAAAAACCAGCAGGCCCCTTGAATATTACGATTGCATTGGCCACTGAATCACATCAGCACAGTTAAGAACCAACTACCAGGACCTTGGAAGATAGGTGGTTTTAGATCAATTATCTTTTTCAGGAGAAATAGGATAGAAACATTATGTTTAATATTGTTGTGCTATTTTGACCATCAACAAGACCTAAGTGGACTTAACAACGTAAATAGGTTCTAGATAAGATTAAATAGGAAAAAACACCTATTTACACCAACACCTCCCCTTAAGTACAACTTAGGGAGTACTTATGCAAATGACACAAAGATGGGTCTTGGCTACAAGGCCATGTTAGGTACCCATGTACAAATGCAAATGCAATGAAATCTCTCACAAACTAATAAAGGGAGAAAAAACAGTGGGACAAAACTCCTCCCCAAAAGAGAGATGAAATATAATAATATCCATCACAAATTCAATCAATCTCCATCCACACAAAGGATGACAAGAGAGACCAAAAAGCCCCCCATAATGAGATAACCTACTGCAAAGAAGCACTAGAAGTACACTTGAGGACTAACACTAGAATCCTCAATCCAACAAGCAAAGGAAAGATAATTTTGTTTGCTAGAAACCATATTAGAGTCACTCAAGGACTCAGGTCAGAATCATGATAAGCAAAAACAGACCCGACGCCAAGGAACACTGGAAAACTCGCAAACTAGCACAACTCTAAAATCTATGAAGCAATAATCGATTGAGAAATGATCTGGAATTGAAATGAAGTGCAAAGATCAAAATTGCACCCTCCCAACTGTCAAAACATCTAAGTAATCTCCAGAACACCCTTTGGAGCAAAACTGAAATCACAATCAATCTGGGACATATACAAAAAAGTGCATGGATGGAAATGTAAAGCTCCTCAAGACCTTTCCAACGCTGCAAGAATCACGAAAATTGGAGATCATGGCAAAATGTTATGAGCTTGGGAGCCATAAAAGCATATCTAACTTCAACCAACAATAAATGCCATAAAACAACAAAATTATTGAAAATAACCTGCACCACTATAAAATTCATAGTGCTAGCTTTCCGACGATATCTCGTTTGCAAAAATTTTCCTCCTAGATTCCAAGTTATGAAAAAACAAATAAAAGCCCTAGTTTGAGGCATATGAAGACTAACCAGGTGCAAAAAATCGACCCCTAGGGGCTAGCAGGCAGTCGCCCATATGACTTGGGCGTGATCAGGAGTTAAAAAAATTAATTGACCGCTGTTGTCGAGGGCAATGGCGCCACCCGATTAGCGGGGCCGCTGAGAGTGGCAAGCGGGGGCCACGTCACTCAGGCAGTTAAGCCCTGCCTGCTAGCCATACAACTGTGGGGTTGAAACCACGAGCTGCAGGTAAATAGACTATCGACCTAGATTTTATAAAAAAAACTTTTAATATATAAAAACCTTTAGAAAAATCCTGTCGATTATTAATTGCTTTGTACCACACCGATGTGATTGATTGACCAGATCTATAGAAAAGATGATTTGACCTACGTAGATGTGACAAAATAGTGATGCAAACAAAGGGACGATTTTCATAGAGATTTGATTAGAAACCGTACTAATACATAGGAATTACACTAGAAAAGGATGATGATGCAAGCACAAGCATGGGAGGTTAGGAGGAAATTCCAAAGAATATTCGCCCATATTTATGCTAACAACTGCAGAAAAATGCCGAATTTTTATCGACTATGCACTAATCTGACAATGGCAAGGGTCGTATGGCCTAAAAAAATTTGCCTTGCCCTACGATTAAAGTTGCCGAAATCCGACGGTTTGGTAGTCAATCTTAGGGTTTTGGGGCCTCCCATACGCAATGACAAGGTCGATTTTTGCCCAAAAGGCTCTGAAACATCAGCTACCCTTCAACATCTGGCAACTAAAACCCTTGCTTCAAACCCTTGCAGATTTAACAAAATATGTCAGATATTGACAAAACGAAAGCCAATCTTGACTTTCTCAAATGCCCTGGATTCAATGGCGAGGTTCTCAAGACCCCAACTCACACCCAACAAAACTTTCATGCCAATATTGGTCCCTCAGATTTGAAAACAAGTCTACAGCATTGAAGCTTTGATACCATGTAGGAGTTTATGGCAAACTCCTCGACACCCTAAGATCACCTAAAAGACAAAATAACTTCCACAAGAGAGAAATGGCAGAAATATCATGCTATGATTAAGGATGCAAGCATGTCAAAATGGAAGGCACTAAATATATGACAACCACTGAATATGCAAATGTGAATATGAAGCCTTGCTTATATAGGCAAGGTGGTGAATAGGATTAGACAAGATCACGACAAGTGTCTTAATCCAATCACATGAGACAACTAAGTCATAACAACCTAGGACACAAGCATTAAATAAAAGCCAACTAGATAAGATAAGTGAACTAATGCTTAACTAGAAAGATTCCCCCCTAATTAATGCTAACTAGAAAGATACCTCCAAGGACCTAAGTGGACTTAACAATGTAAATAGGATCTAGATAAAACTAGATAGGAAAAAACACCTATTTACACCAATAGGGTTGGATTATCAAATTTAATTATTATTAATTGGATTGACAAAAACCTAAACTTGAACTCTATTGCTCTTTCTATGCGAGCCTTTGCAATTGCAATTCTTGCAGCCAAAAATTTGGGATGGTTGAAAACTATTGACATTGCAATTTTTTCTATGCAATTCCCTATTCTCAATATGCAAATGCATCCTTCTTCAAAATACTCTTGTAAACATAGAGTTAAGCACCACCCTTGTTTTAGGATCAACTATGTTTTGATTCTTCTCTTAAATTTTTCTCCAATTTTCAATATCTTTTCCATACTTTTCACGTCTTGGTGCTTCATCACCATTAACAAATCTACTCCATCACTAACCATCTCTATCCTTTTTGTGATTGATTATTTATCTAGGTTGATTTCATCGTCGCCAAGATATATCCTTCCTTGATAGTATCAATCAACAAGAAATATTTTTACTCTCAAAACCCTAGACTTTTCTTAGACCTTTATGACTATGATTGCTTTGTTACTTCTTCCTTGTTTTATTTCTATCATCATTGCATGGTCCTTTTCAATCAGTCTCTTGATTGGTTGCACCCCCGAGGCCTCTAGTAATATTGGAATGATGAGCTTTGTCCTCAATTCTTATACTTGTTGTGTGCCCTTTAACACTTTTGGAAATGGTGGAAAATGCATTCTTTCCCTTATGGAAATTCTTTGTGCCCTTGTAGTGTTCCACCACTTTGCTGATTTGTTTTCATTGAATTTTGTAGGTCTGATTTTTTGTTTTAGTTTTTATTTCTTCCTTCTTGTTTTTGAGTTTGTTTGCCAATAATGCTAAAATGGTACCAACAAGCATATACATACAATAGAAAACTTCCAATAAACTAAACTACTGAAATAACCTTGAGTAAATTGCTCAATTTAGTGGCCAAATATGATTTCTTCATTACATAATAAGATACATACAATAGGTAACTTACATCAGATTTAAAGCTAAATCTATCTTATACCACACTTTAACTTACAGCCATATAACTCTATGAATAGTAACTTGCTATAGTACCAAACCCCAATGAAGTGCTCACGTCTCTTGGTAGCCAAACTTCTCCCACCGAAATCCCGTATGGGAAGCCTCCTTGGACTAGGGTACCCCTTTCTGGAGAGATAGCAGCCTCTTAAGAGAGGCCTTTTCTTTTCTTTTTTTCTGATGAGACCCTCAAGAGAGGGACGGCTAGCTGTAGCTCCACAAATCAGTCCAAAATTGCTTCAAAATGCAAGCAGCCCTTAGCTAAACAATGTTGAAGACGATGGTTGCCGACCCCACTTAGAAATCAGCTCAAAAACTTTTCCAATCAGCTCTTAAAGTCACCAAATGTGCATTCAAATTCAACCCAGCAACCTTAAGGTGGTGTTTCACACCCTCAAGCAGCTCAAAATGGAAAACCAAGCCCCCTCCAAGCTTACCCACTGCAAGCAATCAGGAAACCATAGCCTCCCTCTTCCTCCAAAGCCCAAACTCACAAGTCAATGAAGCAAAATATTCAATGCATGAAGAGGGTCGAACTTCTTCTCATGATATTTATAATTTAACATTGAAAACACTATTCATAAAAGTGAGCACTATTCACTTAAGTTATAACATTTTTCACTTTATGAATGAATAGTAACAGAAAAATATAAAGTGACCCCTTCATTTTAAAGATACATAGTCCCTAGGCCAAGGAAGGTGAAATAAACGATAATTATCACAATTTTAATCACAAGCATCATGCAAAATGCCATAATTCTCCCTACCACCAACTCCGGAGAACAACACTGCAATTTGATGACCAAGTGACTGTCCAAGAGACCCTCTATTCAGAACCATTAGCCTACGAGGGTTGACATAATAGGCTAATCCACTGATGTACAGGTGTCTAATTAGAAGGGGACATCACAACCCTTGTCTAGCTATTCTCTTCCTTTTTCCACAAGAAAATAAATTTTCTACCCTTTTGGTCTGCATGTCTTCACTTTGCTTGTAATTTTTCTTGTATTTCACCTCTTTCTTGTTGAGTTCTTTTGACAATTTCTTATTTTGTCAAAGGTGAAAAATGGCCCATTGTGCCCCCCTTCTATAAATTTCCTTTTGTTAGCACTCTCACTATCCCTTGCATTAAATGCATGCCATGGTATCCTTCATTTGTCTACACTAACCACATTCTCATATTTTCCTCCTTTCTCACATTGTCTTTTCACACTTGCCACTCTCATTCCCTTGAATGCCAACATCCTTCTCTCCTCTTTACTTTCTTCCATCGTAGTTTGTGGCTCTTGGTGTGTATCTTTTTTTCCCATCCTCTTTATTTCATTGTGTAGACATCTTGTCACTTTTGGCATTTTGATCGCTAACTTTCAAACCTTTACTTGTTTAATTTATTCTCACTCCATCTCTCCTTGGTGGTTGACTTACTTTTTACATTGACAATCCCTTCTTTACTTTGGTTTCTCTTCATTTTAATTCATTCCTTTCCAACTCTAGTGGCACATTTTTCTTGATTTGATTTCGCAATTTAACTCAACCACCAGTTGAAGTTGTCACTAGTCTGAACTTCTTGTTCTTCTTTGCTTCCTTTTGTATTTTGGTACCCTTTTTACTAACTGCAAATACTCTACATGAATTATTCCACCTTTCTATCTCCTACTTGATCAACTAGCCTTATTTATTTGCTCATACTTACTAACCTTTTTGGCAGTTCAACACTGTCTTCTAGTGCTTGGATTACCATGTCTTTAATGCAATCCCTTCTGAGCACTACACTTACACTGATATACAAGTCCTTGATATTCCACCTCTCACTAACTATGCTAGCCTCTAGAACTTTTTCCTTTGGAAAATAAAGGCCAAGTCTTTGAATTTGTACAACTTAGTTGCCATTTCTCCCTCTGCTCAGTCCGCACTTGATTCTCTTCATGCCAACATTTTATTCATGTGAATACTCAAGTAATCAGTCATTGAAGCACACTATCGAGAATAAAGCCAAATACCATTATTGATAAGATCAAAACAAATCTTTAAGTGATTGATGATGCCAAGGATAACATGATATAAGTTGATATCTTTTCTTTAATGACAATTCAGCCTCCAAAATGTTGTTTGGTTACAATCAAGAGAAAATATTTAACCTTCAAAAATGATCTTGTTAGCATGCCTTTGAATTCCTGTCCAACTTTCTCTTATAAGTCCTTTAAAGAAATCTTTCTTTCCTTTCTAGTAAATCGTATCTTGTAAACAGGGTGAATTTCGGTCACAGTTTCATTTTGATTCTCAATCGTGAATGCTCCCCTAGTTGAAAGTTTTTATGCATTGGCTTTTTCTCTCTTTTTATTATTTTTAATATTGTATTTATTCCAACTATAGTGGAAAGGTTGTCCACAAGCTCAATAATATTGTCCATAATACATATTACTAGGCTTATTACTGTTTTAATATTATCAAGCACTTGCACAAAAATCTGCTATTACTAGGATGTTACTTATAGTTTTTGCTTGCAGGGAGTGCGGGACAGGGATTCACAGCACATGTCATTACAATTGCAGCAGGAGAAGTGAGTACACTTACTTTATTTGGTTCTTTTTTAAAGACATTTTCTCTAGAGATGTTTGGTAATATTCCTTGTTAATTTGTTGTGCAGCTCATCAGCAATATGTGTAAGCTCAGATTATATTTACTTAAATTTAAGGACTACAAATGCATAATTTTTGGTTTAATACATGAGAGTGGGATCTGATGCTATATTTCCTGCTTTCAAATGAGAAAATAAGCTACATCTAGACATTATAACTGTTTTCCATGCAGGGTTTTGATTGTTGTGCTATTTTTATATGGTATTATAATTGGGGATGTTGTAATATAAAGAAAACAAGTTTTAACGTTTTTTTCAATGAGTTCATGTGTAGAAATTGCACTGCAAGAACAGAATCGGATTGCATCCCATATTCACATGGGGAATCTATTGTTATACATGGCTTCTTTATCTTATTTTAGCAGAGCGAATGAGCATGTTTGTCTTTCAAAAGCCTTCCATAAACTTAGTATCTGGAATAAATTAGAGATTTATTATTTTAACAATTTAATTATATATGGTAATATCTATTGGGCAAAGATAGAAAAATAAAATAGAGACTCTTTCAATTCATTCAAAACACTATGAACATCAAATGTGTTTGAATCCATTCTAGTTCTAGACTTTAATGTATCAATAACATAGAAAAATAACATGGAAAGTAAAGGAAAGAACTATTCCCACTAGTATATAAAATAAACATCTAGAAAACAGAGAAGAGCATTGAAGTCCAAAATGGTGTTATGTCTCCTTATTAAAAATTAAAATAATTGGTAGATATGTATCCTATTTCTTTAATTCCCGTAGGCTAAGGGATAAAGTTAGAGAAATATTTTAATAATAATATTTTAAGTTAGTAATATTATTTTAAAACGTTATAAAAGGAAAATTTTAATATTATTATTAGTTTAATAAAACAGACTTTTTAAATGGGACATAATAAGGCCTTATGTAATATTAAGTGAGCAATTTTGGAGGGAAAATTTTAGAGGAAAAAAGGAATCTAAAATTTGGGCACTAAATTGGAGTCTATAAAAGAGAGGCATCTGTCTAAGGAGATGATCTGATTTATGAAATCAAAACCCCCTTTTTATTTGATAGTTTGAGCACTTGTGTTCATATATTTCTTCTAAGTATGAAAACCCTTGGAGTGCAAAGATTTGGGGGACAAAAGCCCTCCTAGTTTCCAAGAAAAAGTAAAGGACAAAAACCCTTCTTTTAAGGCAGTTTTGTTGGTGTGAAGGGAGTACTTTATCTAACTAGTTCATTTTCTAGCTAGTTATCCACTTAGGTCCTTTTTGTTGGTATGTGTAGCCTAATCATGCTCCAGGTTAATTTTTTGGCCACCTTTCTAGTTGAAAAAGAAGCCATCGTTAGAACCATGGAGGGAACCAACTACGATAATGCTATCTAGTTGAGTGACACTGAAACTTTTAGTCACACACTTTCTCGGACTAGTGATGTGAAGAGGAAGATGACGATGGAGGCTATGTACAATTACCTACCAACCATCTCGCCAAAAAAGTTGGAGTCATTACCACTTTCCAGGGACATGCCTTCAGAAGAAAGTGTTAGTCCTGCATTCATCTTTAGGGATCCTAGGGTTCTACCACTGGATGAAGTAATATCAATTTCTTCAAGTAAAGAGTCCAAGGGATATGTACCAAGGACACTGCCAATCAAGAAATGGTCTCATGAACAAATGTCTGTGAAAAATGTAGACTACATTGTTGATGAACACCATATTGACATTACTTCTCGTAATTATGTATTGGATGATAAATCCGAGGGTTATTATCCTTTTTCGGATAGGTATGAACAAATGAGAGATGAACAGAAAGATAGGGAACAACAATTTTCTCAGTCTGTAGGTTATACTCCTTTAAGTTGTGTCCGAGAGTGAATCCGAAGGATACTCTCCACTTGACTATCTGAATGTCAGTCCATGTAATTGAAGGGATATTGAAATCCGCATGTAATGAATAAAACTTTGTGTTTATAAAAAAAAAAACGTATGCTTTAATCTTGTATGGAATACTTGTGTACATGTGAATGTTTACTTTTATGTTCTCCATAAGATAATTGATAACATAAATTGGCTAACATGGATAAAACATGCAGGTTAAAATCAATCATATAATCATAGTGAAGACATATATCAAGACACGAACTAATCCCGGTAAAAGTTAGGAGGATGGACAAGGAACCACTGGTGTGGAGGCTAGGCTAGAAATAAGAAGTACCCGACAATGATCAAGAGGGAGAAAATTCTTCCCATGGGCATGGTGAAAACCATAATCATGATAAGGAAAAATCCCCTAAACCATCTATCGAAAGGAATAAGAAGATTGTGTCTTCCGAACTGTCAAGGGACAATAATTCCACCTAAGTTTGATGGAAGTGTTGGAGGTGATGAGGCTGAAGTATGGCTTGTTCAGATGGAAAAATATGTTGAGATATGAAACTATGATGAGGTTACAAAAGCTGCATGGGGTGCATATCAGTTAGCAAGCGAAGCCTCTAACTAGTGGATAAACAAGAAGCTCGAGCTTAGTATAAATTCATGGAAACTAACTTGGGGAGAATTTGTGGAAATTTTCTGCAAAAGATGGTCACCGCAGCTGTACTATGACCAAAAACTCTCGAATTTCCAAGAGTTGAAGCAAGGGAGCATGACAGTCAACGAATATTGGGAGAAGTTCACCTAACTTTTGCGTTATGTCCCCATTTACCATAAGAATGAGCATTTCTACATTAGGAAATTTATTTTGGGACTCAATAACCGGATCGGAGGAGAAGTGGATATGCATGGTCCAACAACAATGGATCTTGTATATGAAAAAGAAAGTAACCAAGAACAAAAGCTTAAGGCTGATTCCAACTAGCAAGAAAGAAGGGAGCAAAAGAGGGATGTGGAAGTTCCCAACAAGATAGCTCCTAAGAAAGAGGAATTTGTGTAGAATGTTGCAAAGCAAAAAGGGAAAAGATCTCGCTATAATGGAAAAGAGTTTAGAAGAGAACGGAAAAGAAATGATTCTAGGATGGGTAACACTAGCAAGGCTAACGAAAGTACCAACAAGTTTGGAGAAACCATAGGAAAAAGAGGACCAATTACAAGATGTTTTATATGCAGAGGGAATCACTATGCAAGTGAATGTCCCAATAAAACTTCTAGTTCGCAACCATATGGTAATTTATTACCCACTCAGCAGGCCATGTTTCAACAAAGGATACATGCAGCTGTGGATGATCGACAAGCTGATTACCAAGTAACACCAGTCGAAACACCAGGTATTTTGTTTGGCTTACCTATTTCTATTCTTATTGATAATGGTGCTACTGAAAATTTCATTTCACCTAGAATAGCTAAACGATTATCTAGGAAGGCGGGACACATGGCAATGTCTTGGAATGTAGAGTATGCAAACCAAATAAGAGCAAAGGTGGATCAATGTCTATTCGAGGCTAGGATAGAACTACCTAGTTTTACTACTGAAGTCAACCTTTATGTTGTACCTCTAGGATCATATGATTTTATCCTAGGAATGAATTGGTTGTGGAAGCATAGGGCAATAGTAGACTGCCATGCTAAGACTGTTGAATGCCTTGATGATTATGGAAATCAAGTTAAATTCCAAGGAATACCTAGAGGTAAATATTCGACAAATTACGGCAATGCAACTTATGAGAGCTAAGAAAAAAGGGTGTAAAATTTTTTCCGTAAAGATTGAAGAACTTGGGCAGGATAGTGATAATTCTGAGTACCAGCGTCTGCAAGAATTAGAAGATGGAGAAATAGATGAAACTGGAAAATTAGATATGGAGAAGTACCCAATTTTGAGAGAATTTTCAGATGTGTTTCCTAAAGTGTTACTAGGATTACCTCCGAAAAGAGTATTTGATTTCTCTATTGATATAGTTCCCTGATTAGAACCTATATCCAAGGTACCCTATAGGATGACAACCACTGAACTTATGGAACTTAAGACACAATTGGACGAATTGTTGTCGAAAGGGCTGATAAGACCAAGTGTTTCACCTTGGGGAGTGCCAGTTATCTTTTTCAAGAAGAAGGATGGAACATTGCATTTATGCATCGACTATCGTATGCTTAACAAGCTATGATTAAGAACAAGCATCCATTGCCACGCATTGACAATCATTTTGATCAAATGAGAGGTGCAGCTGTATTCTCTAAACTAGATTTGAGATCTGGTTATCACTAGTTAAGGGTTAAAGATGAGGATATCTTTAAAACTACATTTAGAACTCGATATGGACACTATGAGTTCACTATTTTACCTTTCAGTTTAACAAATGCACCGGCAACATTCATGAATCTAATGATTATTGTGTTCAGGGATTAGCTTGATAAGTTTGTATTAGTTTTTCTAGATGACATCTTGATTTATTCTAAAAATGAGGAAGAACATTGCAAGAATCTTGAAATGGTCCTATAATGTTTGAGAGAGCATAGGTTGTATGGTAAACTTTCCAAGTGTACATTCTTCCAAGAGAGGGTACATTATTTGGGTCATTTGATTTTAGCAAAAGGAATTGTAGTGGATCCAGCAAAGATTAAAGCAGTAATTCAATGACCTATACCCAAAAATGTGTTGGAAGTAAGAAGTTTCATGGGTTTGGCAGGATATTACAGGAAGTTTGTCACAAACTTTTCTAAGATTGCTTTTCCTATAACTTCTTTGCAAAAGAAAGGAAAGAGATTCAAATGGAATGAGAAGTGTCAAGAAGCTTTTGACCTACTCAAAGAAAAACTAACCACCGCACCGATCCTAAAGGTACCAAATCCTGAAGGTAGCTTTACGATTATCACAAATGCATGCGGAGAAGGGTTAGGAGGTGTATTGATGCAAGATGGGCAAGTGATTGCTTATGAATCTAGAAAGTTGAAACCATACGAAATGAATTATGCATAGCATGATTTAGAATTGGAAGATGTAGTTCATGCATTGCAAATATGGAGGCACTGTTTGCTTGGGAAACCTTTTGAGTTGAAAACCGACGATAATGGGTTAAAGTACCTTTTTACTCAATTGAATCTGAATGCCAGACAAAGAAGATGGTTAGAATTGATAGTTGACTATGATTTTAATATCAGTTATATCAAGGGGAAAGAGAGTCAGATCGCCAATGCATTACGTCAAAGACGTCACATTGCTTCCATAGTAGCAATTCAAACCGATTTCAAAGGGCGAGTACTCCAAAAGTGCGAAGAGGATGAGTATTACTTACAGGTTAAGCAAGCACTCATGGATAATCCTCAAGATTTTAAGTATGAAGGTTTTCAATTTGAACCTAATGGATTACTTAGGTACAAGGGTAGAATGTGTGTACCTGATGTAAAGGAATTGAGAAATTTGGTATGGAAGGAAATACACAAAGCACCATATTCTGGATATCTAGGAGTGACAAAAATGATGGCTGATGTAAAACCATTATACTTCTGGAAGGGAATGAAAGGAGATGCTGCTAGTTTTGTGGCTAGGTGTCTTGAGTGTCAAAGGGTGAAAGTTGAGCATCATCATCCTGCGGGTTTGTTATACCCACATGCCATACCAGAAAGGAAATGGAAAGTTATAAGTATGGATTTTGTGCAAGGACTGCCTATGTCAAGGAATAAGCACAATGCCATACTGGTGGTAGTAGATAAGCTTACAAAGTGGCACATTTTATACTAGGGAACTTAAATGATGGAGTACCTGTCATAGCAAGAAAGTTTGTGCAGGAAGTGTTTAGATTGCATGGGATTCAAAAAAAGATTATTTCTGATAGGGATGCATGAATCACTTCTAGGTTTTGGCAAACCTTGTTTTTTGCACTAGGGGACTCAGTTAAATATTAGCATGGCATATCATCCGGAAACAAATGGGAAAATTGAAAGTGTAAACCAAGTAGTGGAAGACCTACTTAGGGTGTATTGCATGATCAGCAATACAAGTGGGAAGATTATTTACCCTTAGTCGAATTTGCTTACAATAACTCATCATTTTGCAATTAAGATGGCTCCTTTCGAATCTTTGGATGGTCAAAAGTGTCGATCTCCTATAAGTTGGGATAAACTTGAGGATCAAGTAAGTCTTGGACCGGAAATGTTAGCTAAAATGGATGAGCAAGTTAAGATTATTAAGAAAAGGTTAGCAGAAGCTAACAATCGACAGAAAAGTTATGCAGATGCTAAGAGAGTGCCTCGTAATTTTGCCTTAGGTGACAAAGTATTGTTGAGAGTGAAACCTCACAAAAGCTCCATTAAATTTGGAAAGTCTTCTAAGTTAGCCCCGCATTATGTTGGACCTTTTGAGGTTCTAGAGGAAGTGAATCATGTAGCCTATCAAATCGCTTTGCCACCAACCCTTGCCAAAATGCATAGTCTTCCTTGTGCCCTAACTTAAAAAGTATATACCAGGAGACAATCATATAATTGATTGGACTGCTTTACAGGTAAGGGATCCCGGAGTAGTAACTCTAGAGCTTGTCAAGGTGCTAGAAACACGTAAGCTTTGCTTGCATAACAAAGAGGTATTACAGTGCAAAGTCCAGTGGGACCAATATGTAGAAGACTCGGCTACTTGGGAGGACTATGCGGAAATTCAGCAGAAATTTCCAGACATTCTTGATGCTTTTGAGAATGTAGAATAATGTAGTGTTAAAATGATATGCTTTGAATAATACCTTAGGTCATCGGGGACGATGATTCATAAGGGGGGGAGTATGTTGCACCCCAATTGTATAGCTACTATTTATTATTACTGCATAGGGTAAAATGGATGTAATAACAATTCTAAAGATGAATAAAATATGCTTGTACCTTGTTATCAATATGAGTGTTTTCACATTTGATGACTGTCTCATTTAATGTTACTTCAGTTCATGTTATCCTTGGTGAAATATTGCATTTATATGAACGAAAGGTTATTGAATTGTGATTTTTCTAACTTTGGAGATGTTTATGTATACTGCATATGTTATGAACATTTGACTGTCGTGAGCATGTGTTAGTGGACACAGGTATATGCTCATACGGATGCATCGATATGGTATACCTACATATACATGTACATAAAGGTATATACATGTATACATATACATATATGTACACGTCCTGTTTTTTGTGTTTATTATAATTATTTTGCCTTTACGCTTATATATATATATATATATATATATATATAAGCGTTATATATACATATACATATATATATATATATATGTATATGAATTACATATGGTTTTATATATTGGAAATTGACTTAATTCTAATTTAATAAAGGAGTCGATTTAATGTAGACTTCCTTGACATATTTAAAGTTTGGCTTAAATATGCCGATATTGTTTATAGTGATGAAACTCAACTTTGAAGCATACACGACACTAAGAATTAATCACGCATCACCTGCAATGGAATACGCAGGGATAAAACAATGAAATACATCTTAAATTTTGTGGCTTTGACCAAGTCGATATGTAAAATTATTGAAGCACATACCAAGTCCAACTCAATTATTGTGTTTAGTTGACTCAACCCAGAAAATAGTCAATGCAAGTTATGTGTTGATAAAATATGATTGACTTATTCCCAGCATATGGAAATCGCGCCATTAAACCAGTTTGGTGCCACCTTTGTTATCATTTTCTTGTAGGTGTTGATTTGGCAGAAAATTACAAATTTCCCATGTGCAGTTGAAATGGTCTTTTTGAATGCCGGCAATTGGGAAGTCGATTTAGCATTTTTTTTGCTGAGTACAGGCTTGAACTACCGCCACCTCCAAGCTGAATAATTTAGAAAGGGAGTGGTGTCGATTCACATGCCAAGACTGTAGGAATTTTGGAGGTTGGCTGCTCTATAAATAGTCACCCCAACTCTCTTGCAACGTATTATGATCTTGTACATTATTTTATGTTCATTCTTACCATTTTTGGAGTGATCATTATTTGCAACCAACATTCACATTTTTGTGTGATCATTATTACCATTGAAAAAGGCGTATCATACCAAAGGAATACGTCATTATCTGTTTATCATTCCTGAGTTACACCAGTCAATTTCATCTCTTATATGAGTGAGAAAAGAGTGGACTTTGTGAGGAAGAGTTGTCTATTTCTAAGAGGAGAGTGCTTTCAACAAGAGAGGGAGTGGGAATTGATTTGTGAAGCTAAACTGAGCTATAGGAGAAGGTTGCACTATCATCATTGTTGGAATAAGCGATAACAAGCATGGAGTTATTACCTTGTTATTATTTGCAAGGGATTATTGTGTTTTCTATACTGCATTAAATGTCTTTTCTGCTTGTGCAATAGAAGTAGTCATAATTGTCTTCTGAAAAGAGATTTGAAGTCTTTTAGCTATTTTTGTACTATGACTATAGAATCTCCATAATAGGAGAATGATGCTTGAATTATTTATTATTTACTAGACTTGATTGAATGCAAGAGTCACTTGAGGTACACCCAGCTAAGTTATTAAATTAACTAGGAAAGTTTGTGTTACACCTAGCTAAGTTATTATTTACTAGGCTTGATTGAATGATAAATAATCCTGTATGGGAGGGAGCTTGTGTACTTGTTAATCAGTTTCATTTCAAGTAGAATAGTATGTTGTAGGTTAGTCTGGCATGACATATTATCCATTGAAGGAAAATACCTATGCATAGTGTAAGATAGCTTTAAGTCAAATCGGCCCTGAATAGTGTATGTGACAAATGACCCTCAGTAGAACATACTGAATGAAACACTTTGGCCAAAGTAGTGCAATGTATGAGATTCAACTTAGTTGTGTGACACTTGAGACTACACTATCAATTCACCGTGATCCCGTATTACATACTAGTTCGAGATTGTGGGATTACAAGTTCTAGTTATGTAGGACACAACACTATGCTCAGTTGGTTGTCATTATAGGTTACTCTACCAATCTCTTCGTCAAAGGGAAAGGCCATCTATCGAATGATAGATGTGCGGGGGACCGCATTAAGAGTCTGTGGTTGGCAGAAAAGCGCCTGAGTGATGCTTCTCCTCCACAGCAGGTGACAGAAGAACCAAGATTTGAAAGAAAGGATTCTAGACCGTCTTACTACTATTTGTTCAAAAGTTCCATGAGCTATGTATATATTTGTATGCTTTCTTACTCTGTTGTATATTTGAAAAGAAAAGGAATACATGTTGGAATATGTTTTGTATCTTGTTTGGAAATTATCAATAAAAGAAAAGAAAATTTTTATTGCAATGGCTTTATTACTTGTTACCTTTACTCGTTTGGTGTGAAATAAGAAATTTTTACTTTATGAAAGGGTTAGTACGTTACAAAGACCTTTTGCAATGTGTTGGATGAGGTGATGATGGAAGTGGGAGTTCAAAATTTCATTCAAATTGTGATCGACAATGCAGCTGCATATGTGGCAACCAATAAACTTCTACAGATGAGGCATATGACATTATTTTGGAGCCCTTGTGCTGCCCACTGTCTTGACTTTCTCCTTGAGGACATAGGGAAACTAAGTTGAGTGAAGAATGTGGTTGAAGATGGAAGGAATATCATGTACTATGTCTACAATCACACATGGGTCCTAAGTCTCATGAGAGAGCACACTAATGGTAAGGATCTCATGCGATCAAGAGTCACATGCTTTGCTACCAATTTCTTTACCTTGGAGAGTATTTTAGCTACATTGCCCATCCTCAAGCACATGTTTGTGAGTGAAAGATGGTTGGAGAGTCCTTATTACAAGAAGGTTGAGGCAGAGAAGGTTGTGAAGACCTTTTTTGATGATATATTTTCCAAAGAAATGGAGGAAATCATCAATGTAAGTTTATTGATGATTTATTTTTGTATTTTCTAATATTACAACTTGCTGATTTTGTTAATTTTTTTATATTTTAGGTGTTAGAACCATTGGTTAGAGTTCTATGATTGGTGGATGGGGATCAAAACCTCATGGGGTATCTATATGAGGCCATGGATAAGGCCAAAGAGGTAATTCAGCATTTGTATTGGTCAAACAAGACCAAATATGAACCCATATGGCACATAATTGATCGGAGGTGGAACTGACAACTCCACCAACATATTCATGTTGTTGCCTACTGTTTGAACCCCAAGTTTTATTTCTCTCCTAATTTCAAAGCAGATGCAAAGGTTCTTGTTGGCCTCAACACATGTATTGAGAGATTGGTTGATGATGATGACCTTCGCGATCTCATACTTGGTGAGCTACAAAGCTATAAGAAGGTCGAAGGGGCATTGTTTTCTTCCAATTTTTGCATTCGTAGGAGAGACACTTTATAACTAGGTAACAAATTCATGTGTTTAATATTATTTTACCATTTATTTTAATTTTTAAGTTTATTAAATCCTTACTAAGTTATAAATGGAAATTGTTATCCTTGCAGATTTGTGGTGGAAGATTATGGTGCCACAATGCCTAATCTTCAAAAGCTTTCCATTCACATTTTGTTTCAGCTGTGTAGTGCTTTTGGTTGTGAGTGCAACTGGAGTGTCTTTGAGTCCATTCACACAAAGAAGTGCAATAGGTTGACTCAAAAGTGCTTGAATGACCTTGGGTATGTGCGGTACTGTAAATTTTATGATCAGATTTAATGCACAGAAGATTAATTCAAAATCAGACACAATAACACAGCAGATACTCTGGGAAAACCCTCCTCTTGAGGGAGAAAAAACCCAGTAACAATATATCACTTATATATTGAATTGTCACAAAACAATCTTCTTACAAGAGGCCAATATGCAGGCCCTATAATATGCACCAAAGAGTGATGCAACACAAAACTTAGTTGCTGATACTACACAGCCCCAATCACACCACTCTCTTAATACAGTTCGCTTTCCTTTATGGATAACTCACACTTAGACTTTAAATGACTATATCGAACTTGACTTAAAACTTTTTTATATCAATGAAGAACATCATCTAATATATATACAACTTTGAGAGAAAGACGTGTCTCTTCCCAAATAGGTCGGCCACAAGCAAGAAGATGTCCTTCTTAGAAATCGTGCCACTTGAACAAGGTCGTCCCTATTAATAAAATGTGCCTCTTCATTTAATATTAATTGCTTTAACAAATAGAGGTGACTATAAAAAAAATTGTGCCACTTGAGACACAAATAAATTAAATAGCATAAGGCTATTATTTAATTTATTATCAAAAGAAGATTGTTGGAAGTTTACTTTTGATGCTGCATGTTATCATCAACACTCCCTCTCAGCCAGGGAGTATACTTCCAGCTGCACAGGACCTATCACCTCAACGTGATGTCTATCACTATGGCTACAACCATAAGTGAAAAGAAGAATATCACCTCATCGTGATATCAGATATTGCCTCAACACAATATCAACCATAATGGCTACAACCATACTATGGTGTGTACAAGTGTTCATCACTTGCATGATGTTGTCATCTCAACATGACTTTCACCATAGCTCTCCCAGAGGGTGAAACACAAGTACAAAATATGTCATGGAGTCTCACACATGGCATCCACCATGACTCAGCTCAGAGGGTGGAAACAAGGGCTTTCACCTCAAATCTCAAATAGAAATGCATTAACAAGGGATTTCACCTCGAACTTCTCTCACAGAGAAGAACTCATTAAACAGGCTCACTAATACTGAGACTCTTTCTCAATCAAGGCTGGATTCTCCACCATACCAAACTTATCTCGAAAGTACACAAACTTTATCTTGGAGAGGGGCTTGGTGAGAATATCTGCCATCTGCTCATCAGTGCTGATGTACCTCAATTGTACAGCCTTTCGCAGTACCATATCTCTAATATAGTGGTACTTGATCTCAACGTGCTTGGTTCTGTCATGGAACACAGGATTGACAGAAAGCTTCACACAACTCTGATTATCACAATGAATGATAGTAGGCTCCATTGATTGTCCAAACAATCCTGCAAGGAGCTTATGAAGCCACACTGCTTCTCGAGTTGCCATACAAGCTGCAATATACTCTGCCTCTGTTGTACTCAATGCTACAGATGACTTCTTCCTGTTGCACCAGGAAATCATAGCAGAACCCAAACTGAAGCAACAACCAGAGGTGCTCTTCCAATCGGTGACACATCCTGCCCAATCAGAATCTGTATAGCCATGTAACTCCAAGTCTGCATCTGAAGAATACCTCAACCCATAACCAACTGTGCCTCGCAAGTATCTCAGGATATGTTTAGCTGCAACAAGATGTATCTGTCTCGGATCACACATAAACTGGCTAAGTGCACTCACCGCATAGCAAATATCAGGTCTAGTGTTAACTAGATACATCAAGGACCCAATCAGCTGTCTGTACAATGTAGGATCCACCAAGTCTGAACTGGCTGCAGCCTCCTTCAATTTATGTAGGTTGGTCTCCATAGGTGTAGACATGGATTTGCAATCCATCATACCAAATCTCTTAAGTATATCAATGGTGTACTTCCCTTGACTTAGAATCATCTCATCTGGTTTCTGCTAGACTTCTAATCCAAGGAAGTAATGCATGAGCCCAAGGTCCTTCATCTCAAATTCCGAAGTCAACTCCTTCTTGCACTCGAGAATTAGGTGATCTCCAGTAAGAATCAAATCATCAACATATAAGACCAATATTAATCCATCACCATTGATTACCTTGAAGTAGAGATTTGAATCAGCATCATTCTTCAAGAAACCCAAACTTGACAAGTAACGATCAATTCTTTCGTACCAAGCGTGAGGAGCCTGCTTAAGACCATACAAGGCCTTCTTCAACTTGCAAACATGTGACTCCTTCCCATGAACCTCAAATCCATCAAGTTGCTCTATATAAACCTCTTCCTCAATCACTCCATTGAGAAAGGCTATCTTCACGTCCATCTGGTGAATCTTCCATCCTCTAGATGCATTGATAGCAATGATGGTTTTGACGGAAGTATAGCAAGCAACAGGAGCAAATGTTTCTTCATAATCAACTCCCTCTTTCTGAGAAAAACCACGAGCCACAAATCTTGCTTTGTACTTTTCAATGCTCCCATCTGCAGCATGCTTGATCTTGAAGAGCCATTTAGAAGATACCACAGACTTGCTCTCGGGTCTAGGAACAATGTCCCAAACATCATTCTTAAGAATTGATAGATATTCCTCTGCCATAGCATCTCTCCAAACCTAATGACTAGATGCTTCCTCAACACATGTAGGCTCGGATTCTATAATCCAACTCATTTAGGCAACATAACTGGAGAACTTATGTGGCCTTTTACTTTCTCTGAATGTGCCTCTAGGAGCTGCAAAGCTTTCAGCCTCTTACATAGTACGCCTGGCCCATAGAGGTCTCTTTCTCCCAATAACAATGTTAGTAGGCCCATCAGTAGGTTCCAAGGGTTCAACAGGATCAATATCTTCTTTTGGTTCTGAAATCTCCCTCTGAATCTCAGGAGTATGGTCAACTTCCATATCTTGAGGAGACTCTTCATTATCGATCTCCATATGAATGCCCCTGGATCTCCTGAGTGCAACATCTTCCTCGAATGTGACATCCCTACTGATCTCAATCAACTTCTATCCTGGAATGTATATTCTGTAGGCTTTTGATGTCTCACTGTAGCCCACAAATATTCCCTTCTTGCTAGAAGGCTCCAACTTAGTTCTCTTTTCCTTTGGAACATGAACATAGACAGGACATCCAAAGATTCTCAAATGATTGACTTCAGGCTTCTTCCCTATAAAGGCTTCCTCCGGAGTCATATTCTCCAAGATTTTATGAGGAATTCTATTCTGAACATATACAATCGTCCTGGAAGCTTCTGCCCATAAGAAGGTTTGTAAATCTTGATCATGGATCATGGCCTTCGTTACTTCCATGATCGTCCTGTTCTTTCTTTCCGCAACACCATTCTGTTGAGGATTATAGGGGACACAAAACTCCCTCTTAATCCCTGCATCAATACAAAAATTCCGAAAACTGCCAGAGGTGTATTCTCCACCATTATCAGATCTGAGGACCTTAATTCTTTTACTAGAAAGATTTTCTACCAAGGCTTTAAATTCCTTAAACCTATTGTTGGCGTAACAACTAACACCTCTGGAGTAGAAGTTGTTATGAACAGCCTATGTACACTACGCAATGAGTGCTCTTCAAATTATGGAGGGGAAGCTCCCTCGTTGTGCTTTGACAAATATACTTGCAAAGGAAAATAAGCTAAAACTATGTCCTGTCTTTTTGTTTCAGCTGTAGAGGCACAAGGCTTTCTTGAAAGAACCTATACGTTGCAGCTGAGTTTTCTCTGGTTTTGCAGATCTACTAACTACAACTTAAATTTAATCTATCCAATCTCCTCAGGAAAACAGAGCGAGAGGAAACGGAGCAAGGTTTGACTAACTGACGATAAACGGGTTTAAATTCTCTACTTGAGGGCAAGGTGGCGCAACTATCATCTCAATTTAAACCAGCTTATTGGGCACAAAACAGATTTAAGAATTTACCAAGACAATCTTATGGAACCCTGTGTGGCATAACACTTGATTGAAAAAGCAAAGTCTTCACAAAACAGCCTTTATCACCACAATCTCACGAAACCCTATGTGGCATAACCTTCAATTATAATGATAAAGATTCACAGAACAGATTTATCACTGCAATTTCTCGAAACCCTATGTGGCATAACGATTGATCACAATGGTAAATTAACACAAAACAGATTTATCATCTCAATTTCTTGGAACCCTATGTGGCATAACAATTGACTTCAATGATAAAGATGTTCAAACAGATATATCTAAACTATGGAAAGAATTCAGCATTACAATCTTTCGAAACCCTATGTGGCATAACAATCAATTGCAATAGTGAAGACACATGAACAAGTACCAAAAAGAGTAATATTGAGGGCAAGGTAGGCGCAGCATATATTTCTCTCTCAAGCAAAAGTTATTTACAAATGAGCATAAGCTCTTATTTATATACATCAAGGTGTAGGGAACCCTAAAATCACCTTGTGTCATCTATTCTCAATGCATGCAAGCTATCGCCAAACCCTAATTAAGTAAACTATACCAACGGGAAACTACCCTCAGTTTAAAAACATCTAATCTAAAATGGACAACATGCGAGCATGCACGTCCTTATTGAAAGCATGTTAACTGGAAGACTACCATCAGTTAACGAAAAACCCTAAAAGAAACTCCAAGTGTGAAAGGCGAGTCTCAGAATAGATATGCATGTGATGACAACCTCGAGTTAACTGGAAAGGGTAACACTTAGTTCAACTCGTGTGTGTAATGTCTATCCTGAGAGGTGGGAACTGAAGTTTACTGGTCGTGATCTCGAGCAATCAATCCCTCAACGAGATTGTTGACTATATCACTATCTGGAGCTATGAGACTCTGTCGAAGAATGCTATGTCGATGCAGCATATCCTCACCAGCTGTGATCTGAGACTGAAGTTCGCCCCTACTCCTCATTGCCTCGTCGAACAATGCTGACATGACTGTAAGCTGAGTAATCTTACAGCCAATGGTCTCCCCACTGAAAATGGTATGAATGAGTGCCTGGAGCTCTGACTGAACATCGGTAAGCTCCATGTAGGCACCACCCTCGATCTGATAACGGCACGGTAAGCGGGACACTAAAGTCCTCACAAACCGGAGTGCACTAGTGACGTGCTCTCTACTCTCAGCCAACTCTGATGCTAAACTGTCCTCTATCTTTACCCTGAAAACCAATTGTGTCTTCCAAGAGTAGATAGCCTCTCTGTCCTCTGCATCCGTGACTGTATCATAAGCCACACTCAGGTGAGCAATCATAA
Source organism: Sequoia sempervirens (assembly GCA_007258455.2). Lineage (NCBI taxonomy): Eukaryota > Viridiplantae > Streptophyta > Pinopsida > Cupressales > Cupressaceae > Sequoia > Sequoia sempervirens. The sequence goes on along the minus strand of VDFB02105785.1, from coordinate 429,088,241 downwards.
TCTCGTCCCGGGGTTTGTTAATTGCCATATCTCTTTCCTCATCCTGAAGACGAAGACGGAGCTCACGTGCATTGTACCGCAACTGATATAACTCTGTAAGCATAGTACGGCCTCTAGCAACGAACTCCTCCTCCCATTCCTCCAAACGCTTGCCATATGCAACCAAGTGATTGAGTCGACTTTGCTCTGCTGGAGGCTCAAGCATCGGTGGGAGTGTACTAATGGCATCGGATCTATGCACAAGGCTAGAAATATACTGACGAAGCTGTCTGATTTCAGCCTTGAGGGCTGCCTTATCCTCTCCGTCCTTTAGTATTCTATCCCTGGCACTGTCCGCAGCAACTTGTAGAAGATCAACCTGAGACTGGCCTGTGCTGCGACCAAGGTTGACTGTGATAACCTCAAAATCCTGAGATTCTAATTCAGCCAAGTTCTTCCCCTGTGGAGGTACGGCAATCTCAACGACAATCTCCATGTAAGTGTTTCTCTCTACGTGAACCATGTTCTTGACTCTTTTGTCCGGCGCATCCTGGTAAATGTCATCAAAATCAGAATGATTAAGAACATAGGATGGCTGCCTCCTCTTCCTTCCTAGCTAACCTTCGATCCAAGATTGATCTCGGCTAATGCTACTAGAAAGGTCTGCACTAGCGACAGGAGGTACTGATGAGAGTGAATGTGTAGAAGACCCACTGCGAGGTGGAGAGTCTAAATCCAATTCGATGTGAATTGGGGTGGTGAAGGCTCTGAAACTGGTGTAGGAACTTGAGGCTGAACCTCGGTCTTGGCCGACTCTGACTCACACTGATTACGTGATGGGATAGTCGAGGCTCTGTATGTGCGATGCAAGCGCCTTGCCCTTTGATTGTTTAGGCGCTTGTACTTTCTTGGGAGGATTACTCCTCTTCTTTTCATTAGGTTTTGGCCGAGGAAGGTAGCGAAGGATTCACCACCTCTTTGGCGGCTCTGCTCAGAACACTTACCCTCACGGTCTTCTTCTTCGGGTAAAGTATCTTATTACAGATAACTCTACTTGACCTCTCCTTGACCGTTGCATATTCCTTAGGCATTACCAATCTCTGCTGGCAACGGTTGTGTATCGACCTGCTCTCTGAAAAACTAAGGAAGAACCTCTCCCTCATCATCTGATAAACCTCCCACATCCTCTGACAAGAAAACAGAAATCTGTGAGAGAGAGAAGCGGCCGTAACTGCGTCTGCGAACCTCGAAGTCATCTGAGCAATTTGCCCAGTAATCCTCCATAGAAGGCTCGTGATATGTGCCTCCAGCAAGGCGAGCTGTATAATGACCTGAAAGGTCATAGGCACGTGCTTCGACAAGATACTTAAGATGATATTTCTCAAGTTCTTGTCCTGCGATCTTACTATCAATTGCCGACTTGCACCAATACATTCCAAATTGAAAAGGAAAGTTGAGAGATGGTCTGTGCCTGCGGCGAAGAAGACGATGAACATCATGCATCTGTCTTAGGAATTCCTGAAAGATTGTCTTATCCGAAGGATAACGTGGAAGCATAGCTGGATTTCCTATGAAGCCGTAAACTCGGATGTAGGTGTATGTTGGGAATTGAATAAACCAATCTGCCCATCCATCCATCGCTGCCCTAGCAACTGCCGAGATACGAACATGCAATTCCCGGTCCAAGTTCCTCACTGTATAAGTCAAGAAAGCTTCATGAACACGCTTGAAATGACGTTCAGCTCTGGTGAACTCAAGCTGATCATAATACTGATAAACCTTCTGAACACTGAGGATGCCCACGGTGTTAAGTCCTCGGAACTGACCCTGATAAGCGATCAAGTACACGAGATATGAACACATGTGAAACTCATGGGCAACTAAGAAACCGGTGATCTGCCTGTGGAGAATGTCACTGATGAAGGATGCCCAGTCATAATGCTCCTGCCCAGAAATGATGCGACCAATAATGTAATACATCCAAGGCTGGAAAACATTTGCATGTTCTTGACCTGAGACACGATTCAGGAGTGTGATTAGAATCGCATACTCATCCTTGTATTCGCGACCCACATTGTTTGGCAATTTCTTTGCTTGTTTTAACCATCTTTTACGCCATCTTCTTACGACACTTGTCCATATCGCATCAAATTCTGCGCACACTGCTCCATAGAAACAACTAGGCTTTCTGGTGTTGAGGAATGCCAAAACTCCTTTCCATGTCCAAAGGTTTGAGACTGCAAATGACCGTCCGTCAACTGACACTATCTCACAGTAGTAGAATTGTAATGCTTAATGCAAGCCATCACGAATTCAATACGGTGCGGAGATAGGTATGGAAGCGGCCTCTAGTAAACCAGGCTGCTCAATATTCTGAATGATTGAACTTCTGATCTTGGGTCTAGCACTGCTTCTGGTAATACTTTGTGAAGATCTGTCTCAACCAACCTGCGGAAATCATGGGTAAGGACGGTTTTGGTCCTGTATTCGAGCTGAGTGAAATTCTGAAAACTTGCCTGTTGACTGTGAACTTGACTATATTCTGACAAAATTTCTGGAAAGCTAAAAATAGAGTTTCCTTTCGAAGAATTATTTTCAGCGAAAAATCCGAGATATGGGTTTTGTCCAGAAAAGAATTCTAAGACAACCCAGAACGTCAGATTTGCGAAAATTCAACTTCTACTTGATTGTACAAAGATTTTCCACTTGAGAAAATTAGCAATTCGAGAACGAATGTTCTGAAGCTAAAAATTCATGAAAAATCAAACGCACAAATTTAACTCGAGAAAACTATATAAGAATGATCCAGATACTGAGACTTGCCAAATTCGCCAATTTCAGGAACATGCAATTTGTATTTTGTGAGAAATCTGAGATCAAAGGATGAAAAAGACGTTTTTTGAAGTCTTCTTCTGTGAAAATCGCCCAAGATTTCTTCGAATTGCTGACAATTGTGAACTTTGATCTGCAAAAAGATATGTTAGGAAAAATCGCCTCTGTGAATTGATGAAGATTTTGCCTTTAACTGGAGGAATTCGCCTTGGAATTGAAAACCACGAATTTTCTCTTGAAATTTGCGCCTTTTGAATATGGATGAAATTCGAATTTCCTTGAAGAAAATACGAATTTGTATTAAATTTGAGGTTTCGCCTTTTGATTTGAAATACGCCTTTGAATATTTGAAAGGCTTGCGAATTTCAATTGAAACTTGAAGTTTAAATACGCCTTTGATCTGAAGGATTTGCGAATTGCTCTGAAATGCGCCCTTTGAAATTATGAGAAACCACGAACTTATCTTTTAAAAATAGGAATTCCCTTTGATAAAATTCGAACTCTCTGAAGTTGCTTTGAAAATTGATAACTTTGATTTCTCTTTGAAGATATGGACTTGCAATTGAAAATCACGAATTTCACTCAAGGATGAATTTGCCCTTAATGAAAATCGAATTTCTCTTGAAAGCTTGTGATCAACAATGAAGCTTGCACCATGTTAAATAAGAGGAAATTCGCACTGAATTGTGACTGCAAGAATTCATAAACCCTAACCAGAATAGAAATCCTCCGATTGGTTGCCTTTCAGTTCAACTGCCACTGACTAGAAGTTCAAATTTGAAAATAATAATAAAATACTTATTATCATGCAATGGCGCTAAAAATAGAAAATCACCATTTCTGAACAAGCATATTTTGAACTTCAGTTGACAAACTGGTTGAAGCTATGAGATTCATCGTTTGACTTTACTGATTCCGAAAAGTCATCTCTTAAGCACATAGGCGTCCATTTGCTCAAGATACTTCATTTTTTACTAACTCCCTATTTAATAGCTGACAGCACTGTCACGACTGGCCAACTTCGATACTGATTTCCGGATGACCGGGTGATGCTGAGACTGTTCTGAAGAATTCATCGGAAAGCCTACTGAACAAGGAAGAAATGTCTGCTGGGAGACACTACTGTAAAATCCATCGTTTAACCCCTTGAAAAATTAGGCGCACCTATTAAATTGCTTTACGGGTTCCAGACTTAGCCATTTTCCTAAACTGCCGTCTGACACTTCAGACAGCTGCTGCCGGCAAACGGTGAACCCTGCTGATACGAGACGAAGCTTACTGCATGACTGGAGACATTCTGCATCCAACGGCTGTATCTATGACACCTGAAAGCTGTGTTAAGGGCCTCAAAAACAAAAGCGCCCCTGGCTCTAGGTTGCACTGGTGTTATTTTGACGAAAATCAAACTTCCATCCGAGTACCCTACTTTGACCTCTGACATCTGGAGCTGGGATGACCCGATTCAGGCACTATCTATTTTAACGGACAGCTAGAAGGGCCCTCAAGAGAAGTCCCTGGAGGTATTGAGGCAAGAAAACTGCTTCTAAGACCTCAAAAACTCCAGTGCGTATTTTATTTATGTTTACCGCTACCAGACTTGGCCATTTTCTGGACATCCTCACTTTGTAGTATGACACCAAAGACCTCGCACGCACGAGCAACTGCCAAATGCTGAAGGCTGACGGCTATGCTCATTGGAAAGATAAATTGATTACGCTCAATAGTCGTGAAGACTTCGAACGCGAACGGGCTCATCTGACAGGCCTAAAGGCTAGGCGCCCTTGAACTGTGGAAATACACTGAAAATCATTTGATGGTCTGCCCGTAAAAATTACGTGCTTGGTAGAATCTCCGCCACGACCACCAGGAACGTCGGATCGACAAGCTGAATGATGCGTTGCGGAGCCAGGCTAGAATACTACTGATGTTATGAAGATTCTGTCTGCAAATAATGCCATTTGGAGGGTCCTTTAAGCCAGCGCCCCTGGCCTGTACTTGCACTGGGCATAAACGGAGAAGCTCAGAAACGTGAAAACTCCATTTTAAGCTGATCTTTGGACGACTGCCGCCTGAACTCTGAGATCGGATGACTTCGCTTGATATCTCGTCGGATAAGCAGACTAGTCGTGAACAAATTGACTGTATCCGCCATCGAAACTATCGAGATTTACCCCTGCTTCAAGATGGGCGCCCTCAAGCTAGAGGCGCGCTTTTGCCTGGAAAAGACAAATTTCTCATCTCCTAAAATTTAGGGATTTTAACTTCTGTCGCGATTTGCCGGAGTTGTGGTTCTCGGAACGCCTCGCTGGATAGCTCAACGGATAGCCAGACTAATTCTGAAGAGATTGACTGGATGCTTGAACATTTTAACCAGAATCTTGACCTTCAATAAGTTGGGCGCCCCTGAGCTATACTTGCGCTTTTGGGCTTTTCCTCTGAGAAATCTCCATGATTTGATCTTTAAAAACTCTGCTTCGATCATTGAAAATACCGTCTGCAATATGAAATGTCGTCATGAGATGCTCCTTCGTCGTGAAGATCTTCATTTTGAGTCTCTGCTTCAGGTTTTGTTCAATATAACTGACTTTGACCGACAAACTATTGACAACTACTCCATGCTTGACATTGCCCAAAACTGTGTTTTACATCAAATTAGCAAGATTTAGACTTTAAAATGCAAAATGCCTTGATGAAGCAAAAAATTTGGTTTGGGTACAACACCTATCTAACACTTCCTCAGACTCTTTAGTTTTCAAAAAATAAATCCAAGTCTTCCTAGAGTGGTCATCAATAAAAACAACATAATACAAGAATCCACTCGAAGACGAAATAGACATAGGACCACATAAATCATAATGAATAAGGTCTAAAATACACTTAGATCTATTTTCTCTACTATGAAAAGGGGATTTAATATTCTTACCCAAAGCGCAACCCTTGCAAGTACCTCCATGGTCCTGGTTGAACTTAGGAAGGCCCGACACCATCTTCTCCATGATAGGTAAGGCTCGAAAGTGTAGGTGAGCCAATCTCCGATGCCAAAGATCACATAGACTTGAAGAATCATGAACCAAAGTTTGTAGAGGATGAGTGCAAACCCTGTAAAGACTTTCATGTCTAACTCCAATTACTTGAGCATCCTTGAAGCTAGAGTTCTCCATCCACACTAGAACTTTGCCTTTGGAGAAGGCAACTTGATATCCTTTATCTTCCAATGCTGAAATAGAAATAAGATTGCACTTGATTCTAGGAACATAAAGAACATTACTCAACTGAAGTGTGATGCCAGAATCCAAATGAAGTGTAGAGGTCCCAATTCCTTTCACAGAGTAGCTAGCATCATCTCCAATGATAACTTGCTCGGAAGACTCCTTCTCCACCAAACTTGATAAGTGCTCCTTAAAACCAGTGATGTGTCGTGAAGCACCATTGTCGATCAACCAAGTGTTGGTGTCGGTAGGTACACTGCTTGACAATGCCGAGTAGAACAAATATTCACTTGAATCCTTTTGCAGAGAAGCGTCATCAACATCAGCAATGGTGGCTTGTTGCTTAGGTCTAGTTGGAAAATGCTTAGCGAAGTGCCCAAACTTATCACACCTAAAGCATTGAATCTTGGACATGTCTCTCCTCTTCTTGAAGGGAGGTGCATCATCATTTCCCTTGTCTCGATTCCTCTTGAAGAATCCTTTTCTTCCATCTTTTCCTTTCTTCTTTGAACCATGGGAGGCGAGAACATGAATGTCTTCATTCTTTGAACTTTGATCAACGCCTCTTGCCAACAACCTTGATTCCTCTTGAATGCAATCTGATCTTAGGCAATTTTGATCTTGCACTGATTCCCTGAATGTAAGATTCCCAAGACAAAGGTAGACCATTGAGAGCAAGCATAGTCAAGTCTTTGTCATCAACCATATGCCCTATTGTCGAGAGTTGATCTCTCAAATCTGCAATCCTCATAAAGTATGCAATCACTGATTCACCTTTCGCCATCTTCACATGATGTAGTTGTTGCTTCAGTGCAAGTGCTCGGCTGGTATTGTTGATTTCGTACATCTCTTCCAATGTTTTGAACATGTCTCTCGCTGTCTTCAACTTAGAGACGATAGGAACAATATGATCCTTGACAGAATCAACCAATATCTTCATTGCTTTAATATCTTTCTTCATCCACTGCAACTTCTCTTCTTCCTCCTCAGGTTCAAGAACGCTAGACTCCACGAACTCACCCAAGTCATTTTCACGCAAGGTAAGCATGATCCTAAATCTCCATGATGTGAAGTTAGATGCTCCCTCGAGTCTATCCTCAATCTTCAAACCGTTCACCATCTTGACTAATGTAGAAAAATGAACAAGGAAGTATGAAGGAGAGAAAAGGGTATCGCTGATTAGGAATAAATCTGATCACGATCCTCTCAAACCCACTCTGATACCATGTAAATTTTATGATCGGATTTAATGCACAAAATGATCTTCTTACAAGAGGCCAATATGCAAGCCCTATAATATGCACCAAAGAGTGATGCAACACAGAACTTAGTTGCTGATAATACACAGCCTCAATCACACTGCTCTCTTAATACAGTTTGCTTTCCTTTATGGATAACTCGCACTTAGACTTTAAATGACTATATCGAACTTGACTTGAAACTTTTTTATATCAATGAAGAGCATCATCTAATATACATACAACTTTGAGACTAAGTTACCGGTTCGGTTTTGGGTTCGGGTTCGGGTTCGAGAACTTGGTTCGCCGGTTCAGGATTTTTTTTTTTTGGGTTTGGGTTCGTTTTGGGTTCGGTAATACAAAAACATATAAAAATCAGAAATATATACATATTTGCAGCAGTAATTAAGTTCAGAATACACCACCATATTAATAGTCAAATAACATAGCAAAAATACACCACCACTTTATACTCAAAAGTCAAATGTCATGATATAGAATTATAAATTAAAGTTTACAATCAGCCATTAATAATTATTAATTATTGATCATTGATCAATCTGAATCATATGGGTCATCAAAAAAAGCAGCATCATCAGCATCATTAGATGCTAAATTTTGTGTAGAACCACAAATAGCATTAGTGGCACTCGCACAAGCACTGCCACTAGCACTAACACTACCGCTCTCATGCTCAATAGTAGCTGCTTCAGGCTGATAGTCATCATCAATATCAAGTGCAGCTAAGTGACTTGTGGAAGCATCCAAGTCAAGCTGCTCTGGCTCAATATCCCACCTCCTTGTGTCTCCTTCTTTGTAAGAACTATGTTTGTGTGTAAGGAGGCGCAAGTTTGAATGCACATACACCAAGTCCTCAGCCTTTTTTGAATGTAGCCTATTGCGTTTTATTGAGTGGATGAAGGAGTATGTGCTCCAATTCCTCTCAGAAGAGGATGAACTAGCAACCTATTAAGACCAAATTAAATTAATAAATAGTTAAGAGTTACAAAAATTAACTAAACAAAATTATTAATTAAAATTTAAAATTAAAATTACAAATATAAATTATAAAACTTACTTGGGATAAAACTTTTATTGCAATAGGTTGGAGGTGCATGTATTCTTGCCCATGGAAGTACCACCAACTATGAGCAGCCACCCTACACTTGTCTCGAAGAGCATCCATATTCTGATCAACACTCCCAGAGCATGCAAAAGCCATAAACTCAGCCCTCACTCGATCACGTTGGTCACGATCACTGAAGATTCTACGAATTGCTGCCTTGTACCCTTGGGCCACTTCACCATCCCTATATGGAGCAACTCTTGATGAAGTAGAAAGTATCTCAGGGCTATAATATTTGGGACTCAATGCAAAAGCGAGAAGATGCAAGGGAGTGGTCATTTTGTTCCATCTATCAACCATGATTTCCTGTAGCTCTTTGAAGAATTTTTCTTCAGGATCTTCCTCTTTTGCATTGATGATGGATCTCATCTTCTCAATCATTGAGTCGATACCATCATATACTTCGCCCAAACAAGGTCTATCCAAGTCAGTGTAACGGATCATGCTCAGTATGGGCTCGGTGAAACTGACGAGATACTCAACACGATCCCACCAACCATCATCTAGGACCCTTTGCTTGATCCTATTTGCCCTTTCATTGCTAGATTGCCTCCATACAACCCAATTAGGGCTGATTACCATGGCACATAGTGCCTCACGAACCTTTATAAGTCGTCTCAACACAATTGTGTTGGAGGCAAAACGGGTCTCGGCAACCTGTTTGAAAATCAAAATTAAAATTAAAATATAATTTAAATATACAAAATCAAAAATTAAAATTAAAAATTAAAATTGAGAATTAACTTACCTTCAACAACTCCAATTTAGAGAATTGTCTAAACATTCCTTGCGTCATATGGTGGTTGGTGACAAACATTTGGATGTCTTCGCCCTCCGCATACACCTGTTTGATCCATTCAATTTTGGATCCAATTTTTTGTAGCATTAGATTGAGGGAGTGGACAGCACAAGGTGTCCAAAAAATGTGTGGATACTTCTCCTCAACCAATAACCCAGCAGCCCTACAATTTTTGGCATTGTCGGTTACAACTTGCACAACATTTTGATGGCCCACTTCTTCAATAGCTTGGCAAAGGATGTCAGCAATAAATGGACCATCTTTCACCTGTCCTTCACAATCCACTGCTCTCAAAAACATTGCCCCTTTAGGGGACACAACAATAACATTGATCAATGGGCGATTTCTTGCATCTTTCCATCCATCAGAAACTATGGTCACCCCTGTTTCGATCCACGAATCCCTTATGGGCTTCAAAGAGTCTGCTACATGTTTCACCTCTTTCTCCAATAAGGTGCAACGCACCTTCTCAAAACCTGGGCCCTTATACCCCTTTGGAGCCTCATTAATAGATTTCACCATTTTTTGCCAATATGGTGAACGAACAACATTGAATGCCAATCCATTGGCATAGACACATCTTGCTATGTCTTGATCAGCAATCTCTCTTGCCTCATTTTGAAATGAAGCTTCCAACGGTCCCTTAGATCTTTTATTTGAAGAGGGCATGGTTTGCTCTTGAGGGATGTCCATAAATGGATGGCTTTCTGTAGGTGGAAAATAAGAAGGTGGTGTAGGGGGTTTCATGGATCGAGATCCTTTCTTCAAAGGATGGCTTGTTTTACCACTGGTTGTTTTTTGGTCTGCCTTTTCTTGCTCAGCAATATATTTCAACACTATATCTTTTGGAATGCCTTCGTTGTTTTCACCTGGACAATTTTTGATGCCTGTTTCAGGGATCCCGCACAAATGCCCTTTTACTCGACTGTATGAGCTCGAATATTGAACATTGCAATGACTACAAATCCAAATATATCCTCCACCACCTGGAAGTTGCCGAACCATTTCTACATATTTCCAAAGGGGAGAGGCTGGGTTTATTTTGAAACGAGATTGGATTGAGCCTGAGGAGGTACCGGTTGCCATTGTAATACGGAATAGTGAATACCTAAGGCACAACATATTGAAATTTTGGTATTGATTCATTGAATTTGAAAGTAAAAGACTTAATTAATTTCAAAAAAATGAAAAAATTGAACATGTGTTATAGACATTTAGAGGAATGAAAAGTAAAACAAAACAATAACTAAAAAACAAAACAAAAGAATTGAAGTTCACTTGTGAAAAAAAATGTAAAAAAAATAATCAAAAACTTCAAAGAACCTACCTCTTTTGAAGAAATCTTGCTCTACGATCTTCTTAGCAATGAATAGACACTTGCAAGTGCTTAGGAATAGCACAACAATCAACTTTGAACAATCTACGATCAGCCTTCAAGTCTATTCCAGCTTGTGCAAGCAAAAGAGAAAGTTCAGCAATGGAGGCAAAAAATTCTTTTTTCTCATTCACAAATTGGTAAATGAGTTTCACTTTACCTATTTCATGTTTTTGAGGCAAGTATTAGGGTTAGAATTAATAAAAAAGTCCCTAAAAGTCAAAAACGAGTCAAAAAAATCATTAAAAAATGAAAAAAAATTTGGAAAAACGCGCCTGGGCGCGGAATAGAACCCGGGTTCAAACCGGGTTCGAAATTTTCAAACCCTGTCCGGACCCACAGTCATGGGTCCGGACCCTGGCCGAACCCACAGTCCAAAATACGGACCCAGGGCGAATTTCTTCGAACCGGACCCGAATTCCGGACCCGACTCGAACCCGAATCGAACCCGAGGCCTTCAGTAGCGAATCCGGTAACATAGCTTTGAGAGAAAGACGTGTCTCTTCCCAAACAGGTCGGCCACAAGCAAGAAGACGTCCTTCTTAGAAATCACGCCACTTGAACAAGGTTGGCCTTGTTAATAAAACATGCCTCTTCATTTAATATTAATTGCTTTAACAAATAGAGGTGACTCTATTAAAAAAATCGCACCACTTGAGACACAAATAAATTAAATAGCATAAGGCTATTATTTAATTTATTATCAAAAGAAGATCGCTGGAAGTTTACTTCTGACACTGCATGTTATCATCAACAGGTACAACCTTCATTTGCATAAGAAGAAGGTACAAGGGCAGGGTTCACATGAAGCACTTGACCTTGATGATATTGATCCATTCTCAAATTGGATTTTTGAGCTTGATGAGGTTGATGTGGAACCATGGTTAAGTGATGATGAATTAGCTGATTTGGAGAGGGAGGTAGCTGAATGGAAGTGCAAGTGGCAGCATATGAGGAGGTAGAAGGCGAGGTTGGTCAGCCAGCAGAGGCAGTTTCCTCACATTCACAACTTGATCTTATCACTATGAATGAGGCACCTATTGAAGCACCTGTTGAGGCTCCTATTGAGGATATTGCAGCTATACCATCTACTTCAGCAACACCCACACAATGGCAACAAAAGCTTTTGAGTTTTAGTTGTAGAAGAAATTTATGATATACAATTTTCATTGATACTGAAACTTGAAGTTGATATGTATTCAGAAGTTGAACTTGTTTTTTGGTTTATGAACTCTAATTTTGATTTATATATGATGAAACCAGTAATATGTTCTACAAATTCAGTATATATGTGTTTTTGAACCTTGTGACATAGGTTATACTTGCATATGAACTAACTTAACTGCACCATATATTTTAATGGGAATAAGTACTTGATTACTCTGCAGTGTTTATGATATGTTTGTAATAGATGAATCAATTGGTTTAACCTATTTCTTAAAGATAGCATTTGCATTTGAAGTTGTGTTCTTTGACATTTTTTCACTTTGCATGTGTAACTTGTTTTCATAATATGAAGGAAGTTTGAGAATTAAAATAGATTTGTTTAAGAAAAACTTAAACTTTTCTAACCATGGGTCTGCAAATAGAGAGTGACACCATGGTATATGTTAAATTTGGCATTTGATCTACAGGATGTGTGCAAGAAAATTATGGCTTTTATGCAACATGGACCATGGGCAGTTTGTGTACTTTCTGCTAATGGAGCCATATCTAATGCAACTCTTCGCCAACCATCTGTGTCAGGAGGCATTGTAACATATGAGGTTTGAATTTCCAGATTCTTATGGTCTTTCTTATTTCTAGTTTGTTGGCATACAGTTATTGACCATGGTAATGGCAGATTGCAAGTTTTCTATTAGAAAGAAAAAAAGGAATATTATAAATGGTAGACTCTGTACGAGATTTCTGTTATTGCATTGCTTCTTTTCTTAGTCACTTTTTGTGATAATTGAAGCTATACTAGTGCCGCATTGCTTTCTTTTCTTTGGTATTTTTCTTTTAATCAAATATCATATCCCTTTCATGTAAACAAAATTGGAACCTCCATTGCATCCAACTTGTCCTTTCATTCTGTATGTTTATTTGAAGGTGTGGTTCAACTTTGTACTTTTTCAGGGACGGTTTGAGATTCTATCACTATCAGGCTCCTTTCTACTCACTGAAGTGGGAGGAGCCCGCACAAGAACTGGTGGCCTGAGTGTTTCTTTAGCTGGTTCTGATGGACGTGTTGTTGGGGGTGGAGTGGGAGGCCTTCTCACAGCAGCAACCCCTGTTCAGGTGACACTATTATTATTGGTATTTTATCTTGTTCAAGTTGCAGAAATATCACTCGTGATGTGTTTATATTTGGCTACTTCCAGGTAGTAGTTGGTACCTTCTTATTTGACAGCAAGGACCTTGTATGTATTGGAAATGATGAACCATCAATGGGTACTTCATCAGCTTGTATGCCAGGGATTTCTCCTTCCCCTTCTCCTGTTGTCATGCAACCTAGGGTTGAAGCCTGTGGTGGCAGTAATCTGGTCAAGAGTTGCCATGGTGAGCAAAATGCTGGAAGTGGTAGTTACAATATGCAATCTCAAGTCTTAAATATGACACCCCTGCAGTCAATGGACTGGGCAAATCCCCACTTCGAAGCTGAAACGAAGAGTGACAGAGATGTAATGTTGGCAGGTTGGTATTGTGTAATTAAATCTCCAATGTACATATTCATTTTGTTCAGAGTAAAAATAATAGTGGAACTCTTGATTTCTGTGGTCTTGTGAAGTTCAAATTTTTTGGTTAAAGTTGTATTGGTCTCGTGATGATGATGGATGCAAATGTTTAGATTTCACGTCATTCTCTTCTTTAGCTTGCTTTATTTAGAATCTTGTACCTCATAATTGAACTTCTGTCTTGTACTTCTATGCATTGCCAAATTACAGTTTCATCTGTGGGTATCATAAGTATTAACCTCAGGAAGTATGTATTCAATATGAGTAATTGTAATCAGTCAGATTTTCACCCTTTATTCTTAACGACACAGAAATTCTTTTGGATCCTTGGACATTATTATAAAATCCTGGAAGAAAATTGGGGTTAGCTTTGAGTAGAGAAACTAAACCATTTTAAAAATTATTTCCAATTCATTAAGTATTAACTGTAATATCAAATGCACATTTTAAAAAGAATATGGGAACAATATAATACACTGATTCCTCTCTCTCTCTCTCTCTCTGTGTCTCTGATGTGTGTGTGTGTGTATTAACTGTAATATCAAATGCACATTTTAAAAAGAATATGGGAACAATATAATACAATGATTCCTCTGTGTGTGTGTGTTATATCAAATGCACATTTTAAAAAGAATATGGGAACAATACAATACACTGATTCCTCTCTCTCTCTCCGTGTAAGTTGTGTGTGTGTGTGTGTGTGTGTGTGTGTGTGTGTGTGTGTGTGTAAGTGTGTAAACCATTTTAAAAATTATTTCCAATTCATTAAGTATTAACTGTAATATCAAATGCACATTTTAAAAAGAATATGGGAACAATATAATACACTGATTCCTCTGTGTGTGTGTGTGAGTGAGATAACAAACACATCTATAAATATGAGTGTTTTATGACATTAGTTTAAACAACAATCAAATAACCTGTTTGCACATATTCAATATCAGAATAGACTTGCAAAGTCAAAGGTATAATTTGTGTATCTCTAGCAAGTAGCCTTTTATAAGAAAAAAAAACAGTAAGGATACAGATTGTTACCTCTTTGATTTGAATTTTCTTCTCAGAAATCATGTCATTATACCGGGTACCCTACTGGGTTTAACAAATAAATTGGCATTCTAAAATATTGACTCTATATGATTGAATAGCATTAAATTTTAATCTTAAAACTAAGAATTATTTCCTCAGAAAGCAAAGATGATTACTGCATCATGAACATTGTTGCCTGGAAACGTTGTGGCTGCTACCTTTGGAATCATAATGGCATTACAGTGTCTTACATTAGTCAAATAAATATAGTAGTGACTTTTGTGCCCATTTTTAGAAAACACATATAGCAGGTTAATCTCAAGCAAATTTAGTATATGTAAGTTCTTTATGCAAGCTCTGCAAGTTCAAATTGCTGCATTACAGCTGAATGAAACTGGATGAGCTAAGTATGAACACCCTGAATGATTAATGTTCTCCACAGAATGAGTTGCATTCTTCTCATACTCTGAGAAATACATTCAACAATTTACTTGTCCTCTTGCAATATAATGGCATGTTTAGGATTCCCTGCCAACTGCATACTAATATTTAACGTTTTCATTGAAATTGACAGTGAGATACGAAAAAATACAGTTGCTAGAGGCTGCTTCAAAGGTTTGTACAGTCACTGCTCTATTCTCCCTTGTGACTGCTCCTGAACCTCCTTCTCACACTCCTCACACACAGAATGTTTAGTTAACCTATCAGGCATAAGTGTTCAAAGAAGTCTGATCTCCATTACAAGACTCACAATGGAGAACTATTGGGGGGCAGACGAGAGGTTCAAACTAGTAATGTGAGAGATATCATCTAGTAAGATCCCAATGTAGTGCACTTGCATCTCTAGAAAGCAAAATGTATATAGGAATACAATCAAATGGGGTACCTGCACAAGCCCCGAAATAATGAATTTATTCTCCTTGGGAAGTGTTTGTATTTAGTGTGGATCAGAATTTCTCTGATTTCAAGGACTGGAGATGTGGGGACACAAATTCAGGGACAGCAAAAGTTTTCCTAAATTGTGGGGATGGCAGGTGTATGACAAAGGTTATTAAAATAAATCAAAGAAACTAAAAGCAGTTGAAATTATGAAAAGTAAACATGATGTGCTGAATTTTCAATTGCAATTCTCCCATTTTAGCTTTTTAGGGGTTTCTAACTTTTTTCCTTAAAAATCTGCCTTTTTTAATTTTTATGTACCAAATTTACCAGGCTGTTTGGTCTTGAAAAAAGGGGACATCCCCTCTAAGTCCCCAGGACATTAGGAATATCACCTGGAGCTTCAAAATGCATCCTTTTGAAAAGTTGGTGTTAATATTTCACTATGTAACTCACCAACATAAATCTTACTCATTCACAATTTGCTTTGACTGAATTACTTGCAGTTCCTCCTATAAAGTCTAGGATAAATTGTCCAATGTGAGATTTGAGATAATTGAATGAAATGAAAATCTCTACCTAGAAACTATGTTACCAGTTTGTTAGGAAGAATGCCTAGATCCAGGTCTAGTATGTGAGAGGATTTGGCCAAGGCATGGTTAGAAGGTTGTGGGTTTGTTGAGGATGAACCTATAATGAATCCAGTAGAATTCAGCATATTCCAGCCCAAAAAGACAATTTTTTAGTTTTTTAAATTTTCAAAAATTTGTATAGATCATTACTTTTATATTGTGTTGATCTTCTTTGATCCTTATGATTAGCTCTTAGGCATCTTGATTTTCAAATAGCTACATCCAAATCTAATCCCAATAGTTGTGTGACCCAACTACAACTCCACAACTTGTGATTTTCTTCTAAATCTCTATTGACTGCAATTGAAGAAATAAACCCCATGAATAAAACCTACTATTAGATTTTATGGTATAACATGAAGGTTATGTTGTAGAATGTGATAGGTTACAAAAGTATCTATGACAATGGGAGTTACATGTAAGTTGGAAGCATGGTTATAGGACTTGCTCAAACTCGCCTATACTTGGTGAGTCTTAAGTTGAGAAATTTTGGGATAGTCCTAGAGACTTGAACTCAGCAAAGCCTTAGCCTTCTGACTATGACAATTGCAAACCTTAAAAAATAACTACAAACCCTAAAACACAATTGTATTTCAATGCCCTATCTCGCATGTCTTTTTCAGCTATATTTCTTACTTTAGTTTGCTATTGTGCCCTATTTCTACTATATTTCTTGCTTTTGTTTGCTCACCTACCCTATCTAACGTGCTCTATTTCCTATATTTTGCTATGCCCTTAAAATTAGTGTACATCGGGTTATGAATAGTCGGTTTGTGGCTATCTTAACTCCTAATTAACTCATGTTATCATTATTATATTATCATTTAGTTAGTTAGATTGGCCTAGGGATTATATAGGGTTATCTAAGTCAGCCTAGGTGATATCCTAGACATAAATAGGTATATATAGGAGGTTGTGAGTCTTATTTCATCATCATATTGTGAATTGTGTTCTCATTGGAGATATTTGGAGGTTTTCCCCCTCGAAGTGGCTTGTTATTCTTAGTTAACTTAAAGTATTTTCAGCATATTTCACAACATATTCTTCTATTGTGCAAGTTATTTCATTACAAGTTGTATCAGAGCATGATCTTGGCATCGTAGAGGCAAGGCATCTTCTTAATATTGGAGGTCATTTTGGAAGGCGCATATCTTTCAGATTTGGGAAAAAAAAATTCTGATTTTCAAAGGGATTTTTGAAGACCATAGTAAAGAAGCTATAGTCCAAATTTCAAAGAAATTGGAGCAGAATTGAGCGAATTATTGCAAAATTAGGGTTTCTACACAATTTATTTGGAAGGTTTATATCTCTCAAATCCTATGGAATTGAAGCCTTATTTTTAGTAGGTTTTGGAAGACATAATAGAGGAGCCTACAGTCCAAAATTTGGAGAAATTTAAGTAGAAATAAGCAAGTTATTACAAAATTAGGGTTTCCAAAAAATTCGCTCTCAAGGCTGCAAATCTGCTAATTTCTTGGAGTTTTTTCTAGGTAAGAGGTATCTTGGCCCTAGTAAGTTACAGTAAAATTTTTAGAAAATTTAAGTTTCATTTGTGTGATTTATTTCAAAATTATTGGTTTCCATCATAACGGGACCTGCAACAAGGGGCAAAAAGAATGTTGTCACACCAGGAAAATCCAGTGATAAGGATTAGGTAACAATAGAGAATATTAATCCAAATGAGGAAATCAGTAAGGTTAGGAAAGACATTTCCTCAGTGAAGATGGAAATGTGTGGCCTAAGAGGAGATATAGCAAACATACGAAGCATGTTAAGCACCTATATGAATGAACCAAGAAAGGAGGTCTCAAGCAACCAAGGTGAAACTTCCAAGTCAGCTACTTTGGACCCAAATGTTAATGCTCCTATGGGATCTAGGAATTTGATACCAAAGGTGGATAGGTGCAAGTTCAATGGCAAGGATCCTCTAACATGGATAAACCAAATAGAGAATTTTTTTGAAGTACATCAAGTCCCAAATGGACAAAAGGTCACGATGGCTTCCCTATATTTAGAACCAAATCAATTCATTTGGTATTGTTGGATTTGTACTCACCGAAAGAAAAAGGGTCTCACTGTCTCATGGCCAGTTTTTATGGAGGAACTCTAAGCACAATATAGCAATAGTGTCACAAAGAACTTCTTCAGCCAGCTAGCTAAACTTCAACAAGCATGATCAGTTAAGGATTATATTCAACAATTCCAAAATCTATCCTTACAAGTGGATACAATTACAGAGGAGAACTTGAATGATTTATTCTTGGGTGGTCTCAAGGATCACATTCAACATGAGGTACGCATGTTTAGTCCCAGCTCTATAAATGAATCTTTTATCTTAGCACGTAGGGTAGAGGAGAAGTATTTGATTCCTAAGAATCAAGGGGCTAATGTGATAAGAGAGAAAGGATATTCAACACCTCTTTCTCAACCAACAAGGTTGACTCCACAACAAATTGAGGAGAAAAGAGCAAAAGGGTTGTGTTTCAATTGTGATAGCAAATACAGTCTAGGACATAAATGTAGTGAAAAAAAATTGTTCTATATTGAAGGTCCAAGTGAGGAAGAAGAGGAACCAATATCAGAGGATGAAAGGGAGTCAAATGAGGAATCACATGATTCCCACCCAATCATTTCTTGTCATGCACTCTAAGGTTTTAGTGCTCCACAAACTCTCAAGGTAGTGGGTTTCTTAAAAAAGCGGGAAGTAATAGTGTTGATCGACTCTCAAGTAGTACTCATAATTTCATCAAAAAAAAGTTGGCTACTCGTCTAAATTTTTTTATATATACAGCTCCAAATTTTCATGTCTTGATTGCAAATGGTGGCACTGTTAGTTTTTTTGGGAAGTGTCATAGAATTAAATTATCCATGGGAGATTATCACCTTGATAGCCCAATGTATGCGATATCCATGGGTGCAACAAATATTGTTTTGGGAGTACAATGGCTTACTACTTTGGGAACAATTGAGATGAACTTCCAAGAAATATTCATGAGATTTCAATCAAAAGGAGAGACAATAGAGCTAAGAGGATTGAAGGAAAGGTCCCCACAAATGGTAAACTCTCATCAAATGCAAAGTTTCTTAAGAAAGGAGTTGATGGATTTGTGGCCCAATTATGTTCATTAGAAGTCTCTAAATCTAAGGCTCCCACCCATCTAGATTTACTAGAAATAATTGATCGTCACTCTATGGTTTTTGGAGATATGCCTAAAGGACTTCCTCCTAAGAGGGATCATGATCATGCCATACAACTAGTTCTAGGGAGCCAGCCACCCAACATCAGGCCTTACAGGTACCCAAATATACAAAAAGTGAGATAGAAAAGATTGTTGAAGAGATGCTAGAGGCAGGGATTATTAGGCATAACCAAAGTGCTTACTCCTCACCCATGGTGATGGTGTGTAAGAAGGATGAAATTTGGCACATGTGCCCAGACTATAGAGTGTTCAACTTGTACACCATCAAAGATAAGTTTCCTATTCTAGTCATTGATGATTTGCTAGATGAATTGAATGGAGCTATGTATTTTACAAAGTTAGATCTTGGATTTGGTTATCACCAAATTCGAATCAAGGAAGAAGATATTTGTAAGATAGCATTTAGGACTCATGAATTCCCTACTTTTGTACTTTGCATGCCCCACCTTGCATGCCCTTTTTTTATTATATTTATTGTGCCCCTACTTTGGTTTGCTTGCATTGATTGTTTGGGATTGTATCTACTCTTTAGTGATATATTTTGAGAGTAAATACTACAAATTAGGTTTCAAATGTAGCATTACAAATTTTATTGCAAAAGAAAAATTATGCAATAGTGACCTACTTGCATTTTAGACATGAGTTCAAAATTGCAAATGGAGCAAATAAAAGCTCTAAATCCTGCAAATCCTTATTTTCATGTTTTTTTTTATTTTTCAATTCATTGAGTTCTTGTTGATTCTAAGTGTCGTGTTCAAGTCTAAGTCAAAATCAAGTATTGTAACTTATGGTTGAAAGTTTCTTGGAAGATGAAAGGAAATTGGACACATGGATTTGTTGCTCCTTTCCTATTTATTGGGTGTTGGTGTTGGTTGAGTATGAGAGAAGATTTTGTGTATGGAGATGTTACTCAATTGTTGCTAGAACTCCAAAATTCAGGCATAGAACATTTGAGGTGCATGTAAAAATCTCATTGTACTTTTGTCTCTTTTGACTTGTGGTTGGGTTTTATAACTAGAACTCCAAAATTCAGGCATGGAACATTTGAAGTTCTTGTAAAAATCTCATTCTAACTTTAATCTTTTTTGAGTTATGTTTGGGTTTTATACCTGTAAGAGAGGGGGACCACCACGTGCAAGACCCCAAGTCACAGAGGGCCAAGACACGAGAGGCTGCCCTAACTTACCTCATTTAGATGGGATGTTTAGGGTATGAGGATGAGAATGATGAGGACTATAGAGTCCTACAACCACTTTGCAATCCCGAGTTTCGAAGTGGGGCTAGGCGAGCTGATTTTCAGGTCCAACACTATGCCTTTGGAAGCTCTCTACCCGAGGACGGAAGTGTGGTCTTTGGACGACAGTGCGGCACACTGACGTCTCTAAAGTGCACTGGCATCTGTACAGTCAGACAACAGCGAAGATGAAATCAAACCTAGAAAAAATAGCTAACGGCCTAGCTAACTAACTAAAGGGCCAAAATGATGCAATTAAGTAAATAAAGTATTCTCTAATATTATAAAGTAGAAAGGCAAGAGTGAAAAGGGAAAGGATGATCTCACCAAGAAATTCAATCACCATCTGGCTCCTCGAAAGCACGTACTCCTACATACAGAAAGAGAGGAAAATGTTGGGTGGCTATATAGGGGCCTGCCTCAGTCAAACCCCCGTTTAGGTGTTTCCACCTTGAAATATTCCGAGCCAATTTTTTTCGTTTTTTCAATTATCAGATCACAACATTACAATCAAGTACCCGTTAAGGTTAGAAGATAAACCCAAACGTACTGAAACAACTCTAACCAGTATGGCGCCGATGATGGCGAGCATTGGTCAGAGGGTCTTCTACCCTAAATGCTGAAAAGGGAACTCGACGTCAAGTATGTGCTACCCAATCCAATGCGGAGTGAGGGGCGACCATATGACGGAGTGATTACAATAACAATGCTGGAAAGAATTGCGGAAAGCAGGAAATTCTCGACACCCAGAATGTGCTTGCTAACCCAGGATGGGAAAGTAGCTACCATAGGGCGGAGGTGAAATAAATACAATATAAATTGCCGAAAGTAAGAAGACTATTACAATCTGATAAAGAATGAATCTAATGGCTGTCAGTACTACTGCCAGCTTACAAAATGAGAGATGATATCTTGCTACAAATGAGAATCAGCATATAACAGTTTTGCAACAATATTAATGAATTCCCTGCTGATAAGTGAAGCTAAAAGTTGAAGAACAACAATAGATCCAACCTCTTTTCCACTTGGACCATTCCCGATGATGCCTCCTTGAATCTTTGAGACTTTTCACACCCGTCCAAGAACGTAGATGCAGATTTCTTCAATCTGTTTGACAGTCCTGTGTTTTCTTCACAAAAACCAGCAGCATAAAGAATTCTACAATAGCTCGGATCTCACTTGAAACTCACTCAAATAACATAATACTAAATGCAAAGCACAACTATGATGGAGGCGCCTAAAGCAAGAACAAGAAACAGACCTAAAATGCAAGCTTTATATAAGACATGAATTCCAAGACAGCTGAGAAGTACGGCCCAGCTGACAGGGGCGATTTCTTATTTAAAAATCAGGATCTTCTCTTAAAATTCCACAAATTTGCATACAAGGTCGCCTAAGCTAAATAGATGGAATGATGCAATACCCATAACACATTTTTTTGTCTTTTTTGATTTACAAAAGAAACTACGGATCTGCTGTAGCAACATGCAATAACCAGAAACTTCTAACATGCCAAAACTGAACCTAAGAAGATAAATGCGGATTACAATGCACAAACTCCAAAGTACTCACAAACTGAACTAAGAATCACCACTAGTCGTTGTCTTACAAACGAGAAGGGATGCCCGAGCTAGGAGGCCTTCATTCCTCGAAGCGAATCCAGAGCCAATCCGGCAGCATAACAGTATAGTAGACCAAAGATAACCAAATGAGACCCCAAGGCTGTCTTTTATAAGCTTCTGTTGACCTTCCTTGAAACCCTAACACCTTTTCCAAAGTCAAAACCCTAATCCCACAAAATGGCGTCCTTTTCCAAGCATCATTAATTTTGATTTCATTAAATATTTCACTTAAATAAATGCGCCCTCCTTAAAGCCTAGATTGGACTTTGATAAATTTCAACATAAATTTAATATACCCTCAATGATGGCGCCACCCTTCAAGTCCACCTTTTAAAATAACATTAAGTTATTCGACTAGGCCAAGGTCATAAAATAACATTTAAAATATAATGTTATTTTTAAGTGAAATAATCTCATTTCTCCAAAACTGCATTCTGAAGCCCGAAACTGAATATGCCACTTGAGTCAACTGAAAGGGAAAGTCAACTGCCTGAGACAAACCTGTTAGCTGCCAAAAATAGAATTTACTAAAAATAGTAAATTCCTAGAAATGCTCAGAAAGCCGAGACGAACATACCCCTGCGAAGCTCTCTGAAAACCCAGAAAGAATCCGCCATCAAAACCACCAACTCCGAGCAAGGACATCCTCAAAACTAGGAAACCCTAATTTTTACCTTCTGACTAGCCTTCGGGTTTCCAGAAAAAGGCCAACGGTCACTGTGAAGATCAGGTTTGAGAAGGGGACATTACACACCTCCACGGACAGCCAAGGAAATGAAATAATGAAAGTAATGTAGTGAAAAGCACTGTAAAATAGTAAAGTCCTAACTCAACCGAGTGATAGAAGGAAAGAAAGGGAAGCTTACCACCTCCACCAAGAGCACTGAAGGCTGCTTGGGGGAGAAAATGAGAGTACTTGAGCCTCTGCTGCAATGATGTTTCGTTCCCAACCTGTTCTACCAAAGATGGAGTGTTGTGTTTGCTACAATGGGGTGCTAGTATGTTGTTTGAGAGCTTGAGAGTGAATGCAAGAGTGTGAGAATGGATGCTTGAAGTGTGTAGTAGCTCAGAAGAAGTTAGAATGCATGTTGAAGAAGTGAATTTGAAGAAGGGAATGAAAGAAACGGCCATATTCGGGTTAGTCAGCCGAAAGGGGTGTTACAACTTGACTCCCAATGAGAAGTATAACGCCTTTGCAAGTTCAGCCGCAGGAATCTCCCAGGGACGTAAGCGCATCGCACAGACGTCTACGCACCGCACATGCGTCCTTGACAGAAACGCCTCCACTGACACTCAAGACAGGCGCCAAGTGGGATGCAAGCAGTGGGCTTAGGTGGAATTAAGCCTCCGAACTTGGTTTTCTAAAGTGGAGAGGGCAAAAGGGGGAATTTACACATGGGGTGCAAATTCACTCCTATACAATACCCAAAAGGGTTTTCATAGGATAAATTTGTTGTTAATGTGTTTATGCTATTCACTGGTTTGTTATCCATTGCAGTAACCTTTATCGGACTAGTTGTCATTTGAAATCTATGCTTTGTTGTTCCATTGTTTACAAAGTTTATTCTAGTCAAGGATTTTAACATTTGATATCTTGGATGCCTTAAAATCCTTGCAAAGATGTCCTCCATTTGAAATTAATGACCAGCCATTACATCTGGTAGGGCTGCATTTTGAAGTACATACCTTTTTGGTCTACATACTTTGTTGCCTTTAAAGTTCCCTTTTCTTTTCTTTGATTGTTTCCAACATAAGTATTATCCAATTGTTTCTTTTTCTAAACTAGATCCTTAAATTTTCTGTTGGTTCTTCTTGAATTAACCATGTCCTTCCATCTCAAGGGAATTCTTTTGTAGAGTAAATTGTCCTTTTTCCTTTCTTTTGACTAAGTAAATCAAGATTTACCTCAAGTTCCTCAAGGAGCTTGTTGTCAATCTGAATTGCACCCTCTATTGAATGATGAATTCAACTACTCAGTGAAAACATGCTAATGATCTCAAGGTGTGGGAGCCTGCAAATGAAATCAAACCTTCAAAGAAGGTTGATTCCTTTCTATTTTAGATGCAAGAGTCTTGAACCTACCTAGCATTGCATAAACCTACAAGTAATCCTATTCTACTGATTCTCTAGGGAAAAGGATAAGAAGGAATACATAAAAGGGAAAGGGTGGTGATGCACCTAGATTAAAATGATTCTTCCCACCTAGTACAACATAGAGAACCGATTAGACTACTTAAAGAACTTACACAATTATCTATTTCACAACTCCTAGAGGTGTGTATAGAGGTTGGAGCTTGGAAAACACTGAGAGGGAAAGCATTAACCCACAATTAGCACCTACAAACAAATTCAACACAACATACAACCATAGAAGAAACAACAATACAATAATTCAAACATGAAAGCAAGAGAATATTACATGACACACTGGAAGTGAGAAGAGGCAAAAATGGTAGTTTTCATTGATACAGAGGCATGGAGCTTGTTTTACAAAGTAGAGTTGCAAAGATGCAAAGCTCTCGTGGAGGAAAATAGATGAAGAATAACCCCTTTACAATGAATGATAAAAACTCTTTTATGCCCAACAAGTGTAGAGGAAAAAGGTGGCATGGCAAGAAGAGAAACCCTAGTCCATGCCAACCAAAATCTTGACACATTTGTGGAAGAGATCTCATATTTAGACATGAAGAACAATCCCAACACCCCTGCCAATACCTACAATCATGAAAAAGAGGGTGAATTACAGAAAATTCCCTGCGAAATCAGTAGAAAACGTGGCCCAGACATGGCCATTTGACAAAAAAGGACCTGCAAATGAATAAATGAGGCGCAGGTGCCTGCAACTCTACCTAGAAACTATGAAAATGCATTTGAGCTCATCCCTGTAGCTTCACGGCTCGAGATTGGGCATATGAGAGAGGTTTCATAACATTTATGAGTGCGCAGAGGAGAATAGGTGCAAAAACGACATGTTTTTTAGAATTTACGTGTGTTTTTCCCACATGTATGGCTTCTCCTTCCTTTCCAACTAGAAAAGAATTCATAGGAATTCAACAAGCTGTTGAAATGCCTTCCAAAATTTGAGAACAAAATGTCCTACCCACACAAATTGTCTGTGAGAACAACCTTTCTAAAGTGGACGGATAAGTAGATCTGCTCTCCTTGATTCTCATCCTCATGCCTAGGAGAAAGCATGAATTGAGGCAGTTTATTTGATCTTTGACCAAGCTAGATGTCTGATAGGACATCCTCTTGAAGGTGCCAAGTTCAAATAGCTAGTGATGATTTCATACTTGGGATCTGCTTTCTCAATGTCTCATTGGCTAGTAGAGTTTGTTTTGCATGACTTGCCTAAGGGTATGGAGACCTTTTGCTCATGAGTTTTTGATTTAGGAGATAATGTCTTGATGTCAAAATTTGAGAAAAAGTCTCCTAGCTCATCATAGAAAAGGTCCTCATCAAGCTCCTCTCTTCTCTTATGCATGAAATTTATCATTTCAACCTCATGGTAGCCGTTTTGATAGCTTGAAGAAACATCGAGGTCTTCTTCCAAGAGCATAGGTGTCAACATGATTTCACGTTCAATTTGATCAACAATGCTCCTTTACTCATCATACCAGCTATTTTGATAAACGATAGGTCCATCTTTGAAGAGTGAAATGATGTCGAGACAAGAAAATTGATCTAGTAGGGGAGACTAAAAGGTTTATTGAACTTCCTAAGAGAGAAAAGAATCCTAAGGGAGTTGCTCTTATGGGACAACAAGTCAAGAATCTCTAAAACTTGGGACATGGAAATGAGGAACTTGGGAAGCTACCTGAGTTTCCTTTCTGATCTGTTTCTCCTTGGTTGTCAATTTCCTTTCATCGGAGGTCTCACTTTCATCCCAGTTCAATAAGATGGGAACACCTTGACCTTGTACCTACCTTAGTATACCTTCTTGACAAAGTCCAAACTACTGCCTTGGAGGTGCTATAGCATTTTAGACCATTAAATCCTAACTAAGGACCCCATTTCTGTATGAATTTTGACTGTGGGGCTGGTAAAGCTTGTTGTGCTATGTTTACCCCCTTTTAAAATTTTCAGATCATTGTCAAAGCTATGTAACAAGGCTTTCATCTCATGCAGCTCATCGAAAGGAGCAATAGAAGAACTTGGCTGATTAATTAATACAAGAATAGGCACCAAGATGGACTAGGTGGGTGGATTTTCTAGGAGAAGAGGTATGGGAGGCCATGGGGCTATCTTTCTTGCTTGTATCAAACAATTTTTAGCTTTGATAGCAATGCCATATGCACCAGGTAATACAAAACCTCACATAGATTGGTTCATGACAGCCACATCACTATTTAGAGCCCTCAAGTAATAGAAGAAAGCATGGTTTGGTGAGGGTCTCACCAAGGTAGGGATTGTGTCCTGGGTTTTTTGAAATCTGAAGTTAAAGTAACCCATGAATTCATGAGGATCCCTCCTGATTGTGGTCAGTTGTTCACTCAGGGAAAGATGGTCATTCTTGTCTTCAAATTTCTAACAAAGTCTATCTCCCAGCTCATCCCAATTGTGGATGCAACTAGGTGGCATCCCTCTATACCATTGTAGATCCATTCCTTTCAAAGAAGAAGCTAGAATCCTAACAACTACATTGTCCTCTGTGATGTTACGCACAAAGAAAATGTTTGCAACATCTTGAATATGCTCTACAAGGGTGGTTGCATCTATTTCACTAGTGAAGTATGGGATACCTTTTAAGGAAACCACTAGTATGCCATCCCATTGAGCAAGGGAAAGAAGGCTATTGCCATTGAAAGTGAAAAAAACATTATTTCTAGGGACATCCATTGGAGCAACATGGAGAGTTTTTCTTGGCTAGGGAAAAATATTAAAAGCGGATAATCTTGACTTCATTGTTTTCCTTTTATATGCAAGTAAAGTTGACCTTGAGGAATTGAAACATGCAACATTATGTGATGCTCTTGTTTGGATGTTGGTAGAGAAAGATCAACATTGTCCAGAAGTAGAAAACATGAATTTTGATTGTGCAAGGTTTGTTAGCAGAGTCACCAAAATTTGATTGATTTAAGCACCTAGACTACTTGAACTAGAAAACTTGAATAGTAGAGTCACCATGGTGTTGGAGAAGATGCCACAAAAGGTAAGATGCACTAAAGAACACACCAAAATCCTTCAAAGGATGATGTAAAGCTCATCAAACATGGTCCCACCAACCATGCCAAAATTGTTGTCAATCTGAACTACATCCTTTATTGAATGATGAATTCAACTGCTTGGTGAAAACATGGGAATGATCTCAAGGTGTGGGACCCTGCAAATGAGATCAAAACTCCAAAGAAGTTTGGTTCCTTTCTAATCTAGATGCAAGAGTGTTGGACCAACCCAACACTACATAAACCTACAACTAATCCTATTCTACTAATTCTCCAGGGAAAAGGATAAGGAATGCATAAAAAGGAAAGGGTGGTGATGCACATAGATTAAAATGATTCTTCCCACCACTACAACACATAGAACCAATTAGACTACCTAAAGAACTTACATATTTCTCTATTTCACAACTCCTAGAGGCATGTATAGAGGTTGGAGCTTGAAAAACACTAAGAGGGAAAGCTTTAACCCACAATTAGCACCTACAAATGAATTCAACACATCATAAAACCACAGAAGAAACAACAAAACAATAATTCAAACATGAAGGTAAGAAAATTTTACATGACACATCAAAAGTGAGAAGAGGTAAAAATGGTAGTTTTCATTGATACAGAGGCATGGAGCTTGTTTTACAAAATAGAGTTGCAGACATGCAGAGCTCTCATGGAGAAAAAATGAATAACCCCTTTACAATGAATGATAAATACTATTTTATTCCTAGCAA
Source organism: Sequoia sempervirens (assembly GCA_007258455.2). Classification (NCBI taxonomy): domain Eukaryota; kingdom Viridiplantae; phylum Streptophyta; class Pinopsida; order Cupressales; family Cupressaceae; genus Sequoia; species Sequoia sempervirens. The sequence continues at coordinate 429,060,483 of VDFB02105785.1, read as the reverse complement.
GTGTAGAGGAAAAAGGTGTTGTGGTGGGAAGATAAACCCTAGCCAATACTAACCAGAATCTTGACACATCTGCAAAAGAAATTCAATTTATGAATATGAAGAACAATCCCAACATTCCCACCAGTACCTACAATCATGAAAAAGAGGGAAAATTGCAGAAAATCCCTCATAGAACCAACAAAAAATGTGGCCCAGGCATGGCCATTTGACAAAAGAGGACCTATAGATGAATAAATGAGGTGTGGGCACCTGCAAGTCTGCCTAGAAACCATGGAAACACATTTAAGCTCATCCTTGTAGCTTCATGGCTCAAGATTGGGAAAATGAGAGAGGCGTCATAACATTTATGAGTGTGCAAAGGAGAAATAGGTACAAAAACAACATGGTTTTTACGATTTACATGTGCTTTTTCCTGCACACAAGGCTTCTCCTTCCTTTCATTTCCCTTTACTTATCCATTTTGAAATCCATCAGGGCAAATCCATCAAGGCTCGAGCATGAGGTTTGTCGTGACTATGAGAAGAAAGATTAAAAAAATTTCACCCTCACCACTCACTCTGTCTCGTCCGGAGTTAGGCCCGACACCTATTGCGACTTTGGTCACATTTACTTAGCCTTAATTGCATGCTGCCATGGCCACCTATGATGTCCCCCTGGGATTTGAGTTTGATTTTTTTGTGTTTTGATTGTTTTCTGATTTTGTTTATTTTTGCCAGATATGATGCTGGAAATGAAAGTAATTGCAAAAATGCTAAAATAGAAAGGAAATGCATAAATAGAAAGGAGCCCAGTTGATATTTATTGCTTGCTTTCAAACACATTGAGTACATACTCATTTGCTGGTAATGATAGTTTCAAGTCTGATTTGCTTGGACCAGCAATCTAATTACACAAACCCTAGGCTGCCCTACTCAAATCTGCTTCTTATTCACCTTGGATCTCATGCTGGCATATACCTCTATCCTAGGCATCACAATATCACCTAATTTCAGCCTCACAAATGGATTGGCCTGCTCTTGGGGTTTCATGCCAGGTCTGTGATGTACAGCCTCCTTATGGCAGTCCACACGTGTCAATATTAAGTCTCCAAACTGCTGCAATTTCCATGTTGGAATCCCAATGAGTAATTCAGCTCTCACACCCTAGTCAAGACCATAGAAGCATAAATCTGTAAAAAATCCCAATTAATCACAATTTTTAAAAAATCGGCAAGCTGGATGATTTTTCCCCCGATTTTTTGAAAAAATCTGACTTTTTCGTCAACGATTTTTTCCCGTTTCAAACTGCAAAATCACCAAAAAAACGCATTTAAAACTTGCAAAAAAATGTGAATAAAATCCTATTGATTTTCGCGTGAAAAAAAAAACCATGAGACCATAGCTTGTTGCTTACTATTAGGCTTTGATAGATTTTTTCCAAGTATCCATAGCTTGTTCAAAAGCACCTGTTTTAGGCTTTTAGCCATAGCAGCAACGCAGTGAACTATTTGATAAAATGCTTTGGTAGACATGTATGAAAAATGTGGTAGCACAGACAAGGCAGTGAACTGTTTGGAAAAAATGCCTAAAAGAAACGTGGTCTCATGGTGATGGAATGCCATGAGGAATTCCATGACAAGAAAATTGCTATGGATTTTCATGGCATTCCATCACTATGAGACCACATTTCTTTGAGGCATTTTTTCAAACAGTTCACTACCTTGTCTATGCTATTGCTTACTATTATGCTTTGATAATTTTTTCCAAGCATCCATGGCTTGTTTGAAAGCACCTATTTTAGGCTTTTAGCCATAGCAACAAGGCAATGAACTATTTGATAAAATGCTTTGGTAGACATGTATGAAAAGTGCAGTGTTCCACGGGGTTTCAGGGACGAGGACGGGGAGACGGCAGGGGATGCATTTCAGGGACACGGGGATGGGGGGGTCTAAGTTTGGGGGCAGCGGGGGGACGACAGCGGCGGGGGGCAGCAGGGTGTTGAAAAACATATAGGACTTGAAAAATTAGTTATAAAAATATGTATAAGTATAATAATTATACATCTTAGAGACAACTAGGAGTCCCCTAGACATCTTCAGGACACCCCAGCATCCTCAAAGTCCTTGTGGCATCTTGGAGACAGTGACACTGGTGGTAGGATGGTGGTGCTGGTGGTGGGTTGGTGGGGGACTTGGGCAAGTCCCCAAGTCTTTGAGACATCCCCGTCTAGGAAACATGGGGTTTTTTGAGGGGGGCGCGTCCTCGTGGAACACTGGAAAAATGTGGTAGCATAGACACGGTAGTGAACTGTTTGAAAAAATGCCTCAAAGAAATGTGGTCTCATGGTGATGGAATACCATGACAATCCATACTAAAATAGGTGCTTTCAAACAAGCTATGAATGCTTGGAAAATATCTATCAAAGCATAATAGTAAGCAATAGCATAGACAAGGTAGTGAACTATTTGAAAAAATGTCTCAAGAAATGTGGTCTCATGGTGATGGAATGCCATGACAAGCCATAGACAAGGCAATGAATTGTTTGAAAATATGCCTCAAAGAAATGTGGTCTCATGGTGATGGAATGCCATGACAAGCAAATAACAATTTCATTTGCTCAAAAGTTCCTAAATCCTTTTGAACAAATCCATTTTTGAGAATATCCTACCTACTAGAGTAGTTGCTACATGCTACATCCTTTTTAAGTTTCCAACCATTATTCTTGGATGTTTATCCCACTAGCCTTCGTCTACTCATATTCTTGTATATCTCATGAAATTTGTCTTTTTTCTTATGTTTTGATGGCATCGACACCTATTCATGTGTTCTCAATATGGCACAAGCATAAAGGACATCAACAAAGGTTGTGGAGATTTGTATTTCACCTACCAAATGTGTATGCTAGAAAGTTTCTAAAGCCTTTTTTAACAAATCCATTTTATGCATATCCTCTTCTCCCCTCATCCCTTTTTGCACTCTTCATAAATGCTGAGAGGGGGATGCCATTCCTCATATTGGTGTTGCAATCCCCCTTCTTGATGCCATACGTTTGATTAAATGTGTTGAAGAATGTCCACATTGTGCTCCACCTGTTTGTCCTTTGACTATGCTTGATTTGAAAGATCTCCTTTTAATTTATTTATTTATTAGTTTTTAATGACTTCTAATTATCTTTTATAACTCTGCCATGTAGGCCTTGAATGAAAATAGGCTCCTACAAGGATGTGACACATGGTTGGTTAGCCAATGTCATAGTATGATTGACACATGAATTTTGTAAAAGGTTGATTGAAAGGTTTGATAGAAAAGATCTTGAAGTTCATTTTAAAGAATCAGCCCAATCGAACCAAGAGGGAATAGCAGAGAAACATGTTTAGGAATTCTAAAATTATCTATAATGGTGGCTGATGTAACAGAAAGAAGTTAAATTGTCCTTTTCATACAAGGGTTAACTGAACTTCTCAGGGGCTTTATTAAGGCATTTGATTCATTGTCTCTATAGGAAGCTATGAAAAGAGCCTTTGATTTGGAGACTATAGTTCCCAAGTATAAATTTCGCTCAAAGATTGCATCTTTGGGCCAATCAAAGGAAGCTTCATAGAAAGAAGAATCTTCTGCACAACCTTAGAAGAACATACCACCAAAGACAAAGATAGATGATGAGATCAAGAATGATCTCAGGAGGAAGATTTTGTGTTTTAATTATAGAGAATCTTGGGAACCTAGTCATTGGTGAATGGGCAAGGGAAAAATTCATTATATTGAGGTAGTTTTTGATGAGGAAGAAAGAGAGGAAACTGAATCACATTCAAATATTGGAGGAATGCCAAGATAACATCCTTTTAGATTTCAAGGGACTCTATGTGGAAGAAAAATTTCAATACTCCTTGATAGTGGAGCTACTCATTACTAGAGTAATGAAGATTTAGTAGCTAAGAAAGGATTTCAAACTGAAGAATTTGAAGGATCTAGTGTGATAGTTATTGACGGATTTATAATCGCCTGCCAAAAAAAAAAAATAGTCAACGCAGCAAACTCATAAAGGAGCATAAGGTGTGTGATGACTTTTATATTGTTGGTTTAAGAGAAACTAACATATTTTTGGGTATTTAGTAGTTGTGAAACTTTGAAATTTAAGTTCCATTTTGAAGGAAGGGAGCTAGCACTTAAAGAACTTACTAATGAGTAAACTAGCCTGATTACCGCAAAAGGTATGGAAGTGTCCTCCTACAATCAACCACTCATATCCAAAAAGACTCTTTGCACATATTGTTCAATCTTATCAAAGTGGCATAGAAGAAATCAACTGGAGCAAAACAGGATTTTTAGGAACTTATAGAAGCTTTGCAAAAGATTTATAGACAATTAGAGAGGCAATTTGAGGAAGTCATAGTTTAAGATATCCTTCATCCAAGCACATTGAGTGGATGGACACAAAAATCTCCAAGGTTGATTTGGGATCTTTGCAACTTCAGAAAGACTTAGTCTAGTGGAGAAGAAATTCTAGAGCGTCCTAGTTGCAATTGCTTGAGGACAAGCAATCTTGGGAAGGATGGACTATATTGTTAATATTTCAAAATGAAGCCAAGTTGAAACCCAAACACGCATCATTAATTTCCCGTGGGCCTTGGGAATTTTGTAGGACGATGGGATTCTAAAAATAACTCGAGGTTCATAATGTCATAGAAGGGGTCACCCAAGTGATATTATTAAATATAATTATAATAAAGAGGGTCTGAAGTAAAGTTAAAATATAAAATAAGGTGGTCTCTTATAAAAAAAAATTCAAATAATTCCTCTCAAATATCAATCAAGGGTCATGAAGGAAATACAAAGAGTCATGACTTTAGGAGGGAAATTCTATTTAATAGAGGCCAAGCCAGGAGGATGGAATATATTGTTCAACCATTCTATTTTATGATTTCTACTCCTTGATGGCGCAATGGACTTCAGTTCAATTAACATGAGGATGAAAACCCTCTAGGTCTAGAACTGGAGGACAAAAACCCACAATTCCTTGGAGTGATTTCATTCAGAAATCACCATCATGCAAATTATAAATTGTTGATTTTCAGAGAGCACCCTCATTGGAGGAGTGAGCTATTTTCATCGCTGATTAATTGCATTCTGTTGGAGGGCACCGGCATACTACACTTATTTTGAAAGTAGACAGGATGAATTTCCAAGGTTACATATTTCTCTTGCAGTTTATGCAGTCAGAGACATATTGTTGATAAGGGTGATTCACATTTGGCATGATTATTATGAGCAATCGGCACTTAACCAAGGGTGAATAAACATCATTCAGCAGCAATCAAGGTTGATTGAATTAGTGAAAACTCTGCTGCATCAGTTTATGAGCATTTGCAGCCTTAAAAGTGAAGATCGCATCTAGGTAAGAGGTGCTGATTTTTCTGCCAGTCATTATACCTTGGTGAAGTCGCATCATTATTGAAGGGAAATCGCTACCAAAATTGGGGCCTTTGTGAACCGAACCCTACTAGAATTGAGCTGTACGCTATCACATCTGCAGGGTTTCGGACCAGACATAATAAAATTGGTAATCAGATTTGGAGGTGATTAAGATTGCAGGTCCAAATCACTGTGTTACATACTGATTAGATATGGCCAATATTGAATCTCAATTAGGGTTAATTAAGATTATGTTCTGCTCCATGTTTCTTGGAATGATGTAAGAAAAAATAAAAATTTAACTGGGATAGTACAGAAAATCTCCATGATAAGCTGTATGATCCCAAGACTTGGGGCTAGTTTGACACACAAAATAATGACTTCTCTGCTATATTGCTAGTAAAGTAACCAAAAGTGAAGTATTTATTTAAACTGAATTTGAGCACTCCGCTTAGCCACTACCCTCTCTGAACTCATGATTGCCATTCCTTGCACTGTCAAAGTTTCTCAAACCAGGTAGTCAAAGTGCTTGTCACAATTGCTTTGGTAATAGATATACTGAGGAGAGTAAACCACATGAAGGAAATTAGTTTCTTCATGGGTTGCCATGATTTTTCATGCATGTATGGCTGGGAAATCCAAATTATATGGTAACAATTCATCTGGAATGACTTAAATGGTTTCTTGTAAGTGAAGCTAGATATTAAAGAATGAGTGAAATCAGAGTTAGATATTTAAGTACAATCGCATGCAGACCTTGAAATATATCCATTACTACTAATCCACCATTCCCAACCAATTAATGCATGTTTCATATTCCAAATCCTGTTATCATGCATTACACCAATACTTTGTCTGTAAGAATTAATTCTATATACATTTGTGTGTTATACGGTAACTGTAGTCTTTAACATCTGATCTTAACAGCTAATTCTATAGCAGCAAGTTGACACACTCCTAGATAAAAAAGATAAGGCCCATTTCATTCCTTTCAATGCAGTTTTATATGACAATTCATATTCTATACATAATCGCAATCCATACCAAGACCATGATCTTGTGACAACCTATTGAACTGATTCCATTAGGAATGATTGTCCAAGAAAGGTATCTGTTTCCACAAATCATTTTGAAAATAAGATTTTTACATCAAGCATCTCCCAAAAAATCATGTCATGTAGCATGCTAACACCTTTACAACTGGTTTGAAATGGTAGTAATACCAGAAGATACACACGAAGGGAAGTAAAAACAATGCAGGTGCCAAATGACTGCTCTTAAATTATGTGCAACCATAGTTCGCAAACTCAGACTCAGACAAGCCAAAAAAATTGACTTGGAGAGTACTTGGAAAAACTAAACAAAAACTCGGCAAAACTTGGCATCTTAGAAAACACTTAAATTTTTTGAAAAAAAACACATTTTTTTGAAAAAATATAAATTTTATGCAAAATATAGCTACAAAATGAATCAAATGAGTTTGGTGGGGATTTGGGGGAAACACCCCTAGAGGAAAACAGGGGTTTGGGGGCAGCACCCCTCATGGGGGTTTGGGGGTAACACCTTTGAAACCACACAAAACTTCATCCTACACACCATTTTCACAAACCATTTTCACAATTTTATCAATTAAGGAAGAAATTAGATATTTGACACATTTTTGTTAAAATTAATTGCTCTCCAACTGCTGTGTGAGGGCCGTTCATGCATTTATAGGGAAAAATCATGAAATCTTTTTATTTTTTCCGTTTTTTTCCTTCTTTTTTCCATATTTTGCATTTTTTATGCATCTAGCGAGTATTTTTGTCAAACTTGCCAAGTTTTTGACAAGTACTCGCTCTCACAAGTTACTTGGCCAAGGTTCAAATGTGGCGAGACTCCTTGACTTGGATGGTACTCGCCGAGTTTTCCCACAATGTGTGCAACTACTGAGAATAGCTTGAAGTTGTGAGAAGTAACAGAACACGCCATGTTAGTAAGTCTTCTGTTTCTAAAATCCATAACTGTGTCAACAGCATAACAATAGAGTATAAAATCCTGCAAGTTTGCGTCAGAAAGTGAAAGTAATATAAGATTTGTCGACTAAAATAAATAAATCATATGTAGTTACAACTTACAAATATTATTTACAATGTAAAACCTTGTAAAAATTATGATTTTCAAGGTGGAATATTAAACAGCTTTAGACCTTGGTCATGCATGAGACATTGGAAACAATGAAATCAGGGTTTGCAGTTGTTTTATTGTGGTTTCAACCTACAATCTTTGTTGTAATTTTTTAAATATCAAAGCCTTCGCATTGTTTCTTATGCAAAACTTCCATTTTTTTAAGTAGTAGAAGCAAGAGAATTTTCCATGTTAGCTTTCTGTATATCAAGGATTGAGAGAATGAATATGCAGTACAGTCTGGCCAGATATTAAACTTTCTATGAATAGATATATTGCTAAGTTATTTTTTCCCATGCAGGAAGAGGAAAATCCATGGACCAGGTTGATGGAACTCAATCTATCCAAAGAGATGAAGAATGAAGATCAGAATGTTACATTTGAAAACTAGCATTCTTGAGATAATCTTTCATATACAGGATCTTGTGGTGCGGTTGTTGACACAACAAGAAAAAGAATCTCTCATTACAGAGAAGTTTTTGTCACTTTCCAGTTTATTGGCATTTTCCATTTTGTGCAAAAAGTACTAGTTTTGTTACCTGTTTTCAGTTCATGGGAAATCATCTCCTTCCCATTTGAGAAGTGTTTCATTAGATTCAGCTATTCCAGCAGTGACACCCTGATACAATATACTCCTTTGTGCAATTTAGCTTCTGTAGATTTTGGCTAGATACACGAGATTATATATTGTAATGCAGTTCTAGGCCCAAAATAAATGTTCAAGATCTAATTCTTCTGAAAAATTCTAATGCAGCAATACATGCTTTTTTGTCATCGTTAAGTGTTATTTGTTTTTTCTGCTCATCCCTCTACTGTGCTGATCATTTGATATCTCAAACCTGTCGTGCATACACTTGGATGACATACACTGAATAACATAAAGCTAGCATCACTAACGTGAGTTGGACTTATTGCAGGTAGATAAGCATGATGTTTATACTGATCCATTTTGCATGTATTTGATTCTTAAATTGTACTAAATTGCATGTAATATCATCTGACATTACTTGAGGCTGCTCCATCTGGCCTTTGTGGAATGGTGGAATTCGACTATCTCATTAAAATATTTCCACTTTGTAAAAGTTGGGGGTCATGATTTGGATTAGGGAAACAAGCCCGGTGAATGATGTTAGGGTTTAACTATGCATTAAAATACTTACACAAGTTCCTTATATGGACTATATGCCCTAGAAATCTTAAACCCTAAACCCTTAAGACCATACAAACCTTAACTCTTAAGCTAAAAATATAGAACAAATATATAAAAATTTAATGAATTAAAATGAAATTATGTACATATCTAAAAATAACCCTTCCAAAATAATGTAATTCATTACCTATCAAATTGTCTTGGATGGTGAAATTAAAAAATACAATGGGAGAAAAATATCGTTAGGGATCATCCTTGGGGTGTTCAAGCTTAATTTTATGTCAAATGTCTTTAAATTCAAAATAAATGTATTTTAAAAGTTGAGTAGTTTTAATTAGTGATAACTTTAAGAAACCCCTCTTAAAAAAGATATAAAATCTTGGCAAATCTTTCTTTTTTTAAAAAAAGAAAAATTGAAAAAAGTATTAATTTTATTCGTAATTGTTTTGACATCAATAAAATTTTGTAGAAAATTTTGGTGAATATTAAAAATAATAGGAAAATGTATTAATTATGATGGAAAATTTATCCAATCTAAAAAAAGGTGCCAAAGGGTAGAAATTATCCATGGGTTTCAGGGGTAGTCTATAATGTTTACTTGTCAAATATTGATTTAAAATATAATCTAACACCCTCATTATATTTTATAAGGTAAAATGTAACCAAAATTTATTTTGAATCATTGATCTAATGACCCTCATTGTATTTCGTGAGGTAAAATGTACCCATGATCTATAATGCTCATGGGGCTCAAAATTATGGACCCATGAGGATTACATATCATGAGTATATTTTACCTCACTAAATATAACAAGGATCATTAAATTATATTGTAAATCAATGATGGAAACTAAAGATTGGAAATATGTCCTTAAAGCAACCAATAATTATGATATACTATTGGCGAATTAATATAGATTTATACTATAATTTATAAAATTTAGGCGAATCTAATCTAATCATGTATCGAATATTATGGTGAAATTTAGAGTTAAATTTTTTAATAAAATAAATTATTTGGCGATTTAAATAAGACTATAGAAATTTTTTGTAAAAATGTGGCAATTCAATCATATTATAGCTTGAACTATTAGCCAATTTTTTATTCCCAAATTTAACTATTGGCCAATTGACAAATATTAGCCACTAAAAAAATCATTGGTTATAATTATTATGTCATTAGAGTTTTAGAGTTCTAGTTGAGATATGTTTCTACTTGCATTTACAAAAAGTGTAAATGATTTTCTCATGAAAATCTAAAAATACTCTTTTGTATCTCTTAAGTGTTTTTCACAAAAATATAATTTATTATTATTATTTAAAAAATAATTCATTACAATTTTATCATATTATGGAACAAATGTAAGGTTCATTATAAGTGTGAATGTTTTATGACATGATATGATTTTTTGGCCTATATTTAAAAGTATATTGAAAAATATTTATTAAAATTAACTTCTGATTTTTTTTTATTTTTAGAGGGGTAAACACATAATTCCACTCCAATGGGGTTTGAATCTTGATGGCTATAACAACACAACAACTCGACCATCGCACCATGCCAACTATTGATAAATTATTAAATTCTTATTCATTAGAAGTTTAAATAATTACAACCTTTTTTTAACAAATTAAATAATAATATCAATTTTACAATAACTTTTAAAATATATAAATGCAAATTGCACTTAAAATGTTATATTTTTTTAGTTTAATCTAGTTCAAAACTTAATATATATATATATATAAGTTTTAAGAATTTTAGATGCACTTAAGTTAAAAAGATGGATAAATGTTGTACACTACAAGTGTTGAAAACACACACAGACACACATCAAAATAATTATTTAAATTAGATTATATGAAATCAATTTCTATGTATATCAATTTGAGGATAACTATTTTATTTTTAAAATTGATCTTCAAGTACCTATCTTAAAAATATTAAAAAATGATTTATAATTAAAATAATTGAATAAACTTCAAAACATGTTCTAGATAATTACTCCAAATAATTATTTATTTTCTTTAAAGAAATCAATATCCAAATAACTTATCTTCCTAAATAAATTATTTAAAAAAAAAAAAATCCACACATTCTTTCATTCTAATGATTATTCAATTATACCAATCCACTTAAATTTATGTCATCCTACTCAGTGAATTAATAAATTAACTAATAATATTTTATCATATAAATTTTATCATCCACCATAAATCAATAATCAAATAATCCACATCAAAAATCATTAAAATGAAAATTATCAATTGCCTTCTAAAGTAATAAAGTATTAATATGAATAAAAATCAAAGCAAATGAGAAAACAATCAGCATTATCTATTAGGACCTTACATTGTTGTAATAATAAAAAGCTTGCTTTTTGTGAATTTTTTACTTTATTTTACATTCATTTTAGTGTTTCATTTGTTTTTGTGTTTTATCATCTTTTAGCCCCTTAATTTATCACTTTGTGTTTTCTCTCCCTTTTCATATGATTTTTTCCCTTTCCATATGTTCCTTCACCATTAAATAAGCCTTAATTCACCATTAAATTAATCTCTAGTCATAGGCATCCCTTGTCATAAATATGTTGGGAAACGTGCCTCATGTTGAGTATATAAATAATATAATGTTTTGACTATAAAATATAAAAATTAAATTTTTGGATTATCAACTATTTTTTAGTAAAATATTGTTTTAGGTTTTTCAACAACACTTTTAGAGATGTTCGTTGCATAGATCATTTTCAACTATACATTTTTAAAAAAATGGATCCTAATGTCCTTACTTATCAAAATTTATAGCCTCAAGAAGTTTTGCATTTTGTATTGGAAATGTAAAAATATATAGAACATAACAAATAGTTGCAAGAGGGAGTTACAACACATGATAAGACATTTTTGAAGGGAGATAATGAATCTAAAATGAAATGTTCAATTTGGTGAGTAGATTATGATGCACTTATGACAAGTTGAAGGGATATGTTATTTTTACCATGTTAACTCATTTTGAAATTTGAATGTTGGATTTTTAACTAGATAATTTGAATTCCACGTTTTTTGGGGGGTTTTAGCTTATAGTTTTGTAATCAGCATTTGATGGTGGGTAAGTGCATGGAAATTGGAGACAAAAAAAAATCAATTTTGAAAAATCACAAATAAATATATTTAATAAAAATATTAAAAAAATACACAGCTTGTAATACTCAATCGTATCTTTATTTCTATTAAATATTTTTTGTAAATACCTAGGGAGCACACACTAGAAACTATGTTATATTTTACTGATAAAAAAAAGAATGTTTTTGTGTGTGCTCAACATTTCATCCCCTTAACCTTAACTATTTTAAAACATATTTAATAGTATAACAACTAGATTTAGAGTACAACAATTATTTTTTATTATATCTTCAAATTTTGAGCATACAGATTTCCAATTACCCATTTAAGTTCAAATGATTTAAAAAATATATCCATTTTTTACCCACTTTTAGTCTCCCATTTTCATGCACTTACCTTGGTTTAATACATTACTACTATTCATAGGATGTTTGAGATAAAATTTTAGATCATGATTTTGTAGGTACTATTATGTTAGAATTACTCTAGATCTTTGGTTAGTGATACTCTAACAAAGTTTTATCTATAAGTGTGTTGTAACTGTGTTTAGATTATTGAATAATACATTAAGTTGTTTTAGATGGTGAAGTTTTTCTCCCAAAAGGGTTTTTCTCATGTACATCTATGTTGTGGTATGATTTATATTTATATTTTATATTTGTTTCTTTCTCTATAATTGTATGGTTCTAAAATTTTCACAATAGTCTCATTTAAGATTGGTTTAGAAAGTTTTTTTACATATTTTATTTCCCTTCATTTAGTATCAAAACTTGATCAACTTAGATTCTAAGTGTTGTGTGGAGAGTTTTTGTACTAATCTTTGTTTGAGTGGGAGCTTGCATAGAAGGATTTGATCCTATTGTAGGAAGAGATATCAAACATATCTAAAATGAAAATGAAAAAGTTTTCAAGAACAAACTTTGAGCTTTGGAAGCTCAAGATGGAGGATATTTTTGTGGATAGAGATCTATAGGTTGCAATATTTGAATTTAAACCTACAACTATGTTACAAAAAGACTAGGACAAAATAGACAAAAATGTTAAGGGTTTCATTAGACTTTATTTGGTTAATTCAATGTCATTGAATGTACATAAAGAGACTGCCACAACACTTATTTAGAAAATTAGAAGATTCCTATCAAGTTAATTTTTTGATTAATAGACCCTTTTTGAGAAAAAAAATTGTATAACCTCAAAATGGAGGGTGGTGGCTCTATGGATGAACACATGAATGTGTTTAACATAGTTGTTACTTAGTTGCACTCTATTGGAGTAAAAATGGAGAAGTTACATGAATTTGTTGTGTTTTTTGCTAGACTTATTGGACCACTTTGTTATGGCTACTTGGAGCACCACCGCCAAATTAAAAAAGTATGAGGTGGTGGCATCATTGCTTTTGAAATAAATGTGAAGAAAAACTTCTAAATATGCCAAGGAGGCCCTCACTATTCATGGTGGATAGAAAAAAGGAAAGAAGAATCAAAAGAAAGATAAGTCTAGATTTAAATCATGTAGGAGATATAAACCTCCTAGTAAATTCAAGGTAAAATATTGGAATTATGGTAATATTGGTCATTATTGAAGAGACTGTAAGGAGAAGAAGAAAAAAAAATCTTAATGATGAATCTGAGAAGCCTTCCCATAATGATGATAATGCCTTTTTCACTACCTTGGCTACACATGCATCATAAGATGTATGGTTGATTGAATCTAGTGTATCGTTTCACATGACCTCACATTAGTGTTGATTTAAAATATATGAAGAATATAATGGTGGGAAGGTGTACCTCAAAGACGATTCTCATTTCAATATTTTTAGTCATGGTAGATTCATAATTTATTTCTTTGACGAAAGAGTGAATGGGATCAATAGTATAGTACATATCTCTAGTTTGGCATGAAATTTACTTTTTTGTAATTAAATTGAATGTTTCAAGTGTTTAGATTATTTTCTTGACTGGAGAGTGCAAGGTGGTAGAAAGATCTATGGTTCTTGCTAAAAGTGTTTAGATAGGCACTATATTTTAGTTAGATGCATTCATAAAATTTAGCGAAATAGTTCTTCTATTCCTATAGTAAAGAGATTTTTAAAATCTTCACCTTCACCATTGGAACCAACAATAAAGAGGAGTCTTGTATCTACTTTCAACAGTCATGATTTATGGATATCTAAGGGTGTTCATGCTTTGAAAACTAAGCTTCCTAAAGAGAAAACTATGTTGTGACATCAAATAATGGGTCACATAAGTGACAAGGATTTAAATAGCTTGAAAAACAAATCCTTGTTGAGGGGATAAATGAATGTAACCTTGAGTTCAATTTTTGTAAACATTATGTTTATAAAAATAAAATTGTGTTCAATTTTTTTCTAGTTTTCATAATTGTTACCAAATTTTTACTTATGGCTCAGTCAATTAGAGATTTTTGAATTGAATTGAGAGAAAGGTACATTTCTTAATCTTTCCTATATTACATTCAAGTGCATAAATGAAATAATCAAAAGATTACATTTACAAATTATTGCATTCATACAAGTGCATGTAATAGAAGAAGGATTTAAATCTTTTTTGAACAAAGAAGTAATCTTTATTGAATGTAAGAATGTACATTATCTCTCACAAGCCGTGAGATTGAATTTTTCTTATTCAATACAAATTGAGAAAAGTCTATACATGAATAAGTAATAGAAAGCAAAATGTGCATATAAGGAGAGTGACCAGTCATTGCCTGAGAATGACTAGTTTAGGGTGTGTCGTCTTGTCTTGTGTTGCTGCTTCCTTGAGTTGCTTGTGTTTTTCCTAAGCTTCGTATTGCTCCTTCCTACATCTTTCAATAGCAATGGTGTTAGAGAAATACTCTAAGAAATGAAAGAATCACAAACATCATTTGAACATTCACCTATGCATGTATAGACTGATCTCAATGTGCATTAAATAGAGATGTATCTTTTAGGTGTCTAGGAAAACCATCTGATCAACATACACACCTAAAACATGCATCTTGTTTTCTAACTTGTTTGCTTGATGTGCAGATACAGGAAAAGTGATGTTGTTGATTTTTTTCATCAAGTTACAGCATGTGGGCTAAAACATGGCTCCCACAAGGGTTGAGCCCTACATGCTCATGAGTTATCAAATAATGAGCTCATTTGAGCTTATTTAAGAGGGAAATGCAATCTTAAAGGGCATCATATCAATATGGTTGTGCAAATAAGTGAGAACAATCATAACCTTATAACTGTGATCAAGACCTAAGATAGGTTTTTAATGTGGTAGCAATGATTAAGGGCGGTGACTTCAATAAAGAAGACAATCGCCATGACAGTGTCAAAGGGTAGTCAATGGGGGAGCAATAGTTATGGAGTGAAATGACAGTACTTATTTTTCTATTCACAAGCAGACTTTAAATATGGTTTGAACATTTCTTCATAGGACATTCCTTACCAAAGAAAGAACTAGTTAATGACTGTGCAAGGTAGTTCTTTATGAGATACAGTACAATCATATGAATAAGTGACAATGTTGTTAAGAAATGGAAAGGATAGAATGCAGTGATAGTACTATCAAGATAGTGGTAGCCTCTGTCAAAAAAGAGTAGTGAAGTCACAAGTTTTTTTTGAAATAAATGCATATAATAGAGACATTGATGACTATGCAAAACAAAAAGTGACAGTCCCACTGTATTTTGAGTCTAAATAAATTGAAGAGAAAAAAGTAGTTTCTTGTAGTGATGAGTCAGAGATAAGAGATTCAAGTGTGAGTAGGCAACTCAGCTAGAAATGTTTGAAGAATGTACATGAGAAGTTGATGGCACGGGCTTTTGGTAACCCAAAATGCTAAAATGAAAACATGCTTGGAGATAGGGTTTTCCTTCATCCTCTTAGGCAAATGAAATACAAAGCAAAAAGCCCTCATTCTACAGAAAAGATTTCCAGGTGGCCATAATAGAAGACCCAGAAAGAGAGATTTTTTTATGAAATTTCTACAAGAAAAGCAACAGGTGGTAGGCCACGAAACTCATGCAGAATTAAAATGATTTTTGCTAATATCCTTCCTACTTATGGCAACTTTGGTTGCATAGAACAGGAAAAACCCATGATTTTGTGTTGGGTTTTGAGAATGAATTTAGAAGGGTTCGGGCTTTCTAAAACCCATAACCTATTAAATATGTTAATTATGAACATAAAACCCAAATGAAATACAAAGGCCGCAGCCCAAAAAGATACAGGAAATACTCAAGTTTCTAGAAAAATATTCATTTTGTTGCATAAACCGAGCTCAAAATGAATTTTTATCTCATGAAGGTTTCAAAAGATGCCGAGATTTAATGTGTTAGTGCTTACCCAGATTCAATTTTGAGCCATCATAGAGTGAAATCATCAAATGAAATGTGTCCCATGGTATCAGGAATCCATTCTCCATGACAGTCAGGAGACAATAAATCAACAAGAGGAAGAAAACACATAGAAAATATCAGAGAATGCACAAAAACCACGGCCTAAGAGATCTCAAAAGCTTTCAAATGGAGGAAAAAATTTCCAAATTTGAACAAAATCAAACTTACCCCTGTCAAACCTTCAGAATTTGCAAAAGAATGGCGTCAAAATACATAAGAAATCACCAACAAGGAAGCTCGATAGGGCTTCATGGTGGTGCTCAGCTTCTTCTCGAAGTTTCAAGTAACAAATGAAATGAAGTTTTCATTCTTTGTTTTTGTTTTACTTAGGGTTGAAACCCTAAGTGGTAATGCCGACCAACAATGGTATTTTTGTCATTGATTTACAAAAAATAAAAATTCCAATTAATGTATAGCCCGTGGCCCCAAGAGAAGTGTTGCATGCCTTAGGCATTTTTATGCCTTGCAAGTGTAAAAAAAGTATAAAATAGACATCATCTATAATCTAGGCATTATGCCTTTTAAATCTTTTGACTATTTCTTTTGCTTTAACCCACATCATCGATGGGTTTTTTTTTGCATTGATTTTAAATGTGAAACAAGTAACTTGGAAGATGTTGTTATAAGTCTTCAAGTTTTCTTGTTATTTTAAAATGCAAAAAAATAGTGATAGAAGTTTCAACGTATGGAGAAGAAGATATGGCTAACTTTAATTGCTTGGGAGAACATCTAGGGAGGTTGGAATCAATTTACAAACATGAGGCAAGGATATAGGAGACTGTTTCTTCTTTTTAATGACCTTTTGAGAGCATCTTGGAGTGTTTTTAGCTTGCCTTTATGGAAGACTTGGTCAAGATTGGCCAATTCAACCTTATTGATCACTTTTGAAGATAAATTTGCATGCTAAATTTGAGGCTTTTTGTTGCATCCGACCCAAGGTGAGTTCTAGAACCTTTTTTGGTGGAACCACTTGGTGTTGGTTATTCAATGACTTTTGTAACTCATTTTTGAGTCAATTCTGATTATGCAAACTAGAGGCATAATGACTTTTACAGTCCTTTGGCACAGATTTTTGCATCTTTTGTAACTCTTGGAGATATCGAATGAAATTTTACCTTGCTTATTACCGGTAATAGATTTCTCGTCATCTTGTTCTTGCAATTCAATGTATACTTTATGATTGATCAAAATTTCTTGTAAACTTGCTTAGTTTCTTTATAGTTTTGTCTCATGCCTTATACCTATTCTGTAATTAGCATGCTCATTCAGGTTGCAGATTGTGTCTATTAAATACAATCACTTGCTTATTGTGAAGTTTTTCTTCCTTCTACAAGTCACAGTATTTGACCTTTCAGTGAAACATTTATGCATGAACATTGTTGTAACAAGTTGTGTAAAACTGAATTTCCTCCAAATTAGAAACAAGTGTAGAGCTCTGAATTTCATTGTCTCCCTTTAGGTTTGGTGTATCACTTCATTTTTGCTTTCAGTTTTGTTCGTTTTCAGTTTATCCTTCTCCCTTTTCCTTAAAAATTCAGTAGTTTAGGTGATATTACTAGCTAGGAAGTCGGCCTATCTAGAGGTTCATTCTCATTTTGGGTAACCCACAACCCAAGAATGCTCCCATGTTTCTCTAGCTAACTGAGTTTCACAACTCAATTCGGGTGCAAGTTCAAGAGATAACAATATTTTTTTGTGGTATTACACTTTATACATTTTAATGTTTTTGGTCCAAATAATGTTCCTTTGATTTCAATTTTTTTTTTTTTTTCATTCATTAATGACTAAAGTATAATGGCATAGGTATATTTCCTTAGGAGTAAAATTAAAATTCTTTAGTTAGTTTAAAGAGTTCAAGGCTCTTGTAGAGAGTTAAATGGTAAAAAAATTAGTACTTTGAGTATTGGTAATGGTGGAGAACTTCCTTTCACAAATTTCAACAAGTTTTTCAAGAATATGGAATAGAAAGACATAAGACAAGTCCATATTCCTTAGTAGAATGGATTTTCAAAAATAATTAATATGGTGTTGATTGAGAGGGATAGAAATATGTTTATTGGGGCCAACTTGAAATAAAATTTTGGGTAGAAAAAGTTTCTAGAACTTGTTATCACATAAATAGGTACCTTACGTCAACTCTTGTTGATAAGACACCTATGAAGGTGTGGTCAAGAAAAAATATTTCATTGACATCTTAGATTTTGTGGTTGTGAGGCATATGCTCATGTGCCATGGTTGAGAGATTTTGTATGGTAGAAAATTTATATTTAGATAATTTAAGCCTTCTTCCACTATATTATAGATAGAAAGGGTCAAAAAGAAAGATGTGATTAAAATAGATCCAAATACTAAGAAAGTTGAATCAAAATCTCATAAAAAAGATCTAACGAGGAGGTAGAACCTCCAACTTAGCTCTTAAGGAGGTCAATTTGGCATAGACAACAATTGGATAAATATAATCCTCCTGAATGGAGATGTATTTTTATTTAAATTAATAAAACTAACGAGCCTAGAACTATAAAGAAGGATATAGGTATGAATTATGCAGTCTTAGGAAGTGACCATGAAATGAGGAGGTGGTTGCATTGAAGAAAAATGGCACATGAGACCTAGTACATTTAACTAATAGAAATAAACTTGTTGGATGTAAATAGGTGTTCAAAAATAAAGTTGATTCATATGAAACTGCTGAGAATTACAAGGATTGATTGATTGTGAAGGTTTATTCCTAGGTTGAGGGAGTTGATTAAAATAACATTTGATCTTGAGGTTAAGCAGATGGATGTGAAGACAAATTTCCTTCATGGTGATTTTGAAGAAGAGATTTATATGTCATGGCTAGAACATTGCATTGAAAAAGGTAAATAAATTTTAACTTGTAAGTTGAAGAAATTTGTGTATGGTCTTAACCAATATATTAGGATGTGGTACCAAAATTTTGATACATTTGAGCTAGGATTGAAATTTTTAAGGTCCAAATTGGATCACTGCATCTATTGTAAAATGGACAGTGATTACTTCCTTAGTTTTACATTATATGTTGATGATATGTTTTTTTCTCAATAATGGGAAGAATATAATTTGTGAATTGAAATCTCAACTTTCAAGTTAATTTGAGATTAAGGACTTAGAGGTAGCCATGTTCATCTTGTGGATGGAGATCCAAAGAGATAGAGTTAATAGAAAGCATTGGTTGGGCCAGAGTAATTATGTGAATTAAGTGCTAAAAAGGTTAAATATGTCATTTTGTAGAATTTTATGTGTTCCTATCTTAGTGGAGACTAATTTATCATTTGAGCAGTGTCCAACCTATCCTAGTGAGAGTATAGATATGGCAGGATTATCTTATTCTAGTATTTATGGAAGCTTAATCTATGATATGGTCTATAAAATACCAAATATTGGCCAACCAATGGGAGTTCTTAGTCATTTCATTGCTAATCCTAGAAGAGTACATTGAGATGTAGTGAAGAGGATTTCTAGATATTTGTGGGTTTTCTCTTATTACTCTAGTTGTTATCGTGGTAAACTAATATGGGATTAGCACTCAGTGACTATTTACATGGATTTTTGGATTCTAATAGGGTTGGGGATGTTCATAGAAGGAGATCCACGAATGGATATGTTTTCACTATGTTTAGCAATGTTATCGATTGGATGAGTAAGCAATAGGATAGAGTCACTTTGTCCACTAGAGAAGAAGATTGCATGGAATCTAATTGTGCTTGTAAGGAATCCATTTAGCTCGATCGATTGTGTTTAGATGTCATACTAAGTCCTAGAATCTTTACAATTACATGTGATAGTTAGAGTTCCATATATTTAGAAAAGAACCTAACTTTAATGCAAGGAAAAACACATTTATGTCTAGTATCATTTTGTATATGGCATGGTAGAGGATGTGAGGGCGATGCTAGAGAAAGTTGAAACTTTGAAAAAATGATAGATGCATTGACAAAGCTAGTGAGCACAAAAAAGTCAAGTGGTGATATGAGTCTATGGGCCTCCCTACTCCTAGCAATCAATTCAAACATATTGATACTCCCTTTTCTCTTTCAAGGTTTATGACACATGGGAGAATGTTAGAAAAGGTGTCTCGACCTTGCTCTTATTGTTTAGCATATGAAGAATGTATTTTGAGACTATAAAACATAATAACTTAATTTTCAAGTTATAGAATTTGTGTTTAGGATAAATAAAAGTCCCAAGTTGTTCAACATTACTTCTAGGGATGTGTGTTGTGTAGATCTTTTTAATATCTATAATTTAAAAAATAGAACCCAACAGCCTCCGAAATTAAAACTTATGATCTCAAAAGAAAATATTTCTTATATTGAACATATAAAAATATCTAGGACATAGAAAATATCTATAAGGACTAATACTTGTCGATGAACTTATGATGCATGTTACAACACATCATAAGACATTTAAATTGAGAATATGAAGCCAAAATAAAACATCCAATTCAATGAGTGGTTTATGATATCCTTATCATATGTAGAAGGATTATGTTATTTTTAGCATGTAAGATCATCCAAATATTTGGGAGCTAGTTTTCTAACTAGGTATTTTTGTGCCACTTTTTTGGTTGGTTTTAGTTCATGGTTTTGTACTCACCATTTGATGGTTTTATTTACTACTTATCCTATTTATAGGATTCTTGAGATGGAGGTTTATATAGTGAGTTTGTAGGTATTGATATACTATTATAATTACTCCAAATCTTTGGTTGGTGATACTTTTGTAAAGGCTTCATTTGTAAAAGTATTGTAATAATATTTAGATTACTAAATAATTAAAAGAAAATTTAAAGAAATTATATTTTTTCACATAACCCCAAGAGATAAATGTGTAATGAAATATTTAGAATCCACTATACAAAAGAATAGACAAACATATCAAGATGACATAATATATACCCCGGGAAAACCTTTAAGATAGAAAAGCCCAACTTCCAAAATTATTTGCACTCAATATATTATCTAGTAATGGAACATTACAATACACTTACATTATCTCTTTGAATAATTTTGAAACATCAAGCTCCTCTAACACATCCTCCATGTGTCTAATAAAAATGGGTAACCATGCAACCACACATCCCATGCTATGCTTCACATGTGCGCTTAGGGGAGAATTGAATAAATGTTAGCCAATAATCCCAAGGTTATGATAGCATACCTCAACAACTACTCATGTTCTTGCTTTTATATTGATAGATTTGCACAAAACCATCAAGTATTATTATATAAACCATGTTCCTAATACCATGAGCTTATAAATTTGTGTCACCCTCATTTAATTTTTGGTACTAATATTTTTTAATATTAAATATTTTATAATGTGCAATCCACAATAAATACTTATCCCAATATTGCATACAACATACAAAGTATCCCTGAGAATTTCTAACCCATGTGATAAGTGTATCCATAGATTATCTAGGTGCACCACTAATAAATATTAATATTATGTTCTAAACATTACGGAAGACGTACAAAACACATTTTTCCAATATTATTTTACATGTTATATACATTATATAAGGGGTTAAAATTAATCTCAAACAAACATCAAGGGAAAAAATTGTACCATCAAGACATTTGTGTGCTTCATAAATATTCCTACAACAATAACCAAGATGGCCACCATCTAAAAAATAACTCTCATTCTCCATAATGTCAATGCACAAAAGATAAGGTTCAATCAAAAGAGAGGTCACACTAAATATCACATAGAAGCATGAATCCTACATCAACTTGATGTCCAAACACAAATACCAAACCCAATGGTAATAAATAATCCTAAGTAGCTACCAAGAAAAAATCCCACATGACTAGAAATAGATACCACAACAAATGATAATGCATTGAATCATTCATACCTAAAAGGTATCCAAACATTAGTAGAAATCATGCCAACAACATATCCAACATATAAACTACAATCACATTATCCATATATAAATTTATCAATGAATAACATGCACATGTAGGCACTCCCACTACATGGGTATGCCAAACTTATTTCAAGGTGTGGCTAATAATTTTTTTCTACATAAGAAAGTATTTCTATTAATATTCAAAAGAGGATTACATATTTTGTATACAGCCAAGAGCATGTCTAGTGCTCTCATTCCCAGCATTCCAAAAAAGGAGTCAAATCATCTTACAAGATTGTCTCACCTATTAAAACGACCCAGGCTATCCTACAAAAACATCTTACAAAATTGCCTAACTAGACCATAGGCAAACATCGACGAAAATGCCAAAATTTGAAACCATGAATTTAATCAACCCCATTCTCTTGCAAATAGATAATAAAATCTCCAACCCAAGTGAAATCTTGGACTAGTTCCAAATGCAACCACTTCTTCAAGAACCTCACCCCCTCCAAAGCCCTTGTTTGATGTGGCAAAAACTTGTCACCTTTGAAATCCAAAAGGAAAGGGTATAATCTAACCACTGCGCCTAGAGCATTGAGCAAACCTATGTCTCGTGGCCTTGGAATGCCATCACCCAATTGAGCAGCACCCACCATCTCCTCAAGACCACCCAACAACTCAAGCTTCATTATCTTCCTTCTAATTTTCAAGACATTTTTCTTTGGAAATTGAAGATCCAACAGCCTTGCAACAAACCTAGAAGTTATATCCATTTCCACTCTATATCTTTACTCTGATGATAAGAACACAGGCCCAAGAATCAATTTCACCGCACTAAGCACCAAGAAGTCACTCTCAAGCAATATCCTTCTCATCCTCAACTGTAAGAATTCCCCCAAAAAGGCCATTTTCCATTGAAATTTAACCAATCTTATAGGTGTTTCCATTGATTTGACCACACAAAACACCAAACATACTAATTGTTCGACCACTAAGTTCAACCTTTAAAGAACAATTTTCTCATGCCAAAGCTTAGAAAATCTTGCCAATAGTACAATATATCTGTGCAATACTTATAGACTATAAAATCATCCCTTAGAATTATTGCATGGACATGAGCCTAACTTAATTAATGCCACACCATAACACCCTGAGTTGGCCCACGTGTTACGATAAGTTTAAGCTCTTTTGATTGACATGACTTTCTAATTAATCCATCCCCCCATCAAATCAACACAAATGATGGAGATATTGTTTTATTTCAGCATTAAATTTAAGTCGTAGCACAGAGAACCCCCAAACATGGAAAGCTCAACAACTTGTGCTAGACTTCACCTATCACTTCGTTGCGCCTCCTTACAACAAAGCTTGGGAATGAAACACAAAGTTACGCTAAATCACCACATGTAAATGTTCCGACCTTGGACCTACCACCTATCCACGTAATACTTCCTCCCCCAACATAAATTGAGCATGACACCCAGGAGCATGGGCTATCATCACGTGCATCCAAGTTTTGAGAGTCCAGAGTAGTCAAGAAGGTGTCACCTATCAACCCAGTGCACCTCTTCTTAGCCAGGTTTAGGCTTAGCACCAAAACATGCATGTAGATGCCACTTGTCAACCTAGTGCACCACACCACAACCATGCATATGCTTTACACTAGAGTAAGCGAGCGGGCACCACTTGTCAACCCTACACACCTTACTACAAAAGAGGTTTACTTTTTATGCCAAAACAAGTAAATGGAAACCACATGCATTAGGAATTCATGCAGAATCCCAACTTCCACCTAGATTGGCCCAAGCTTCTTAGGGCACCCAAGGTTCCAAATGTTGTGCACCCTCATCAACCACCTCCAACCCCTCTGGCTCTTGTAGTCATTGCATGAATCCACAAACATCAACTACTAGTCCCTTTGAGAGAAGGAAAAATATTGTTGCTTAGCAACCTCATTTGCACCAAGATTTTATAATTTATCTACCTTAGAATTGGCTTCTTTGTATGTGTGTTTAATCACATAGTGCTCAAACTTCCCGAGAAAACTAATATCCCTCTCCACCATCCCCTACAATTTCTAATTCAAGATCTTACCCAGCCTACTCACTTATCACCAAATTTGAATCTCCTTCCACCTCGATGCTTTTGCACCTAAGCTCCTAGCAGAACTCTAGCCCCTAAATCACATCCTATAGTTCTATTGTATTATTGATCCCATCAAGAAGAGGGGCCAATAATCCCCCCAAGATAGCCCCTTTCCAATTACGGGTTACTTATCCTACCCTCAATCTTCTTGGGTTCCCTCTTGATGCCCCATCAAAATTTAGTTTGGCCCATGATTGAGTAGGGGGGCCTCCAAAACACCTTGGCTAGAGGTTCCTAATGTCCCACAACCCCTTGACTCCCAAATTCTAGAGTCTTGAGACCAAACCACCCATCTCAACATTGCATCCCAATTTGTGAATACTAATTTATGTGGATTCAACCTTGCAACTCTACTGTTCACAACCTCAACTATGATTGCCTCCACCCTTTTTTGAAAGGATAATGTATTTATCTCTTTTCCATGGAATATTCTCCTATTCCACTCTTTCCATACCTCCCAAATTATAATGGATGGGCTAATTATCCATATGCACGAATACATCACTCTCCTTTTTAATAAGAGCCATGATTTAAAAAGGGACAAAATATCATTTGAAAGAGCACCTACCTAACCCAATTTCACACATAGCCACCTCCAACACTCCCAAGCAAATGGAAATCCAAGAAATAGTTTATTTTCTTCTTCCTCACTTGATTTACACATTACACGCCATGACAGACCATGCTATCCCATTCTGCTAAACCTATCCATAGTCAAAATCCTCCCCTATATTGCAGTCCAAGCGAAGGCCCCAACTTTCTAAAGGCATCTAATGTCCCAACATAATTTCCATGGGAGTGAGTTCATCCCATCCTACCTCCCCAGCATCAAGAAACTATCCTTAGTGTTGTAGTGCCCTAAACTAGCAACAATCAAAACTAGCTTGTCTTTACCTTCCCTGCTCATTATGATTCTATCCTTAAGAATTGATTGTAGCTGCGTGATTTTATTAGCAAAATATTTAGCATGTTGAAGTTTTGTTTCCAACTTTCAATCCCTTCAACATAGTTGATTTCCAAGTAATTTCTCACATTCATTCCCCAAAGTTGTGATAGTATACCTTTTGGCTACTGCAGGTCTGGAAAACTATCTATTATCAGGTACCCCCCATGAGTCCTCCCAAAACAACATTGTATTGCCATCATGAATGTCCCAAGATAAGAAATTTGTAATTAGTGGCCTACACTCCAACATGAAACTCCAAACTCTTGAACCTATGGGAAGTGTGTTGGTAGTGAGGATGTTGCACATATTGTCATCACCCAGATATTTATTTTGAAGAATTTGAGCTCATTTCAGCTTGCTTTTTGTAAACATCTTCCAAATCATCTTGGCCCCCAATGCTTTTTTTGTCTCAAAAGATCATGTAAACTTGTTCCCCCCGCCTCCTTCTCTTTGCATATCCTATCCCATGCGATTAGCACAAAAATTTTCTTGTTTGCATTCCCTTTCTAGAAGAAGCTCCTCATACTTTGGTTTAAAGCCTGATATGTCCCCTTAGGTAATGCTAAACATGACATTGAATAAATTGGAAGCGTAGAAATAATAGCCTTTAGCATAACTAACCTATCAGCCCATGATAACCACTACCCCTTTCATGATGACATCTGATTGTTTACCTTATTTATCAGGGGCTTCCATAACTTTCCACAAACCACTCCCTTTGCTAAAGGCAAGCCAAGGTATGTGCATGGTAATTGACCTTTCCTAAATTTCATAACTCTTAGGATCTACTTCTCTTTACGTGGAGGAGTATGAAAAAAATAGACTTCTGATTTTGCCTCGCTTACCTCTTGACTTGAGGCCTTAGAGTAAAGTTCTAGAATCTCCTTCAGCTTGTGTGCTTCACAATATTTTGTAGCCCCGAAAAGAATAGTATCATATACAAACTGCTGATGAGTCACAATACGCACATTGCTCGTTATCTAAATTCCCTCTAACTTCCCAACACTTGTTGTAGTGTTAAAATCCCTTCCTAGCACCTCAACCATGATAATGAATAAAAAGGGCGAGAGAGTATATCCCTGTCTAATTCCTCATGATGCTTCAAAGAAACCCTTTGGTGTTCCATTCACTATGATTGAGAATCTAGGTCCATTAATACAATTGAACACTCAGTTTACCCATAAACCCAAAGGCCATCAATACCCTGCACATAAACGTCCAATCCACCTAATCATATACTTTTTTGATATCTAGTTTCAGCAGCATTCTCTATTTTTTGGTTTTTTTAATAGAGTGAATGGCTTCCTATGCAATAATGACCACTTCTAAAATTGACTTCACAAGCACAAACGTTGTTTGCTCCTCCAAAATTATCTCTAGCAAAAAAAAATTAAGTCTATTCACCACTGCTTTTACCATGATTTTGTACAATGTATTGCAAAGAGCTATGGGTCTAAATTCATCTAAAGATGATGGTTTCTCCTTTCTAGGGATCAACACAGTGAAGGTATTTTTTAGTTCCCTCAAAACCATTCTCGATCTCCTCGGGTCTTTTATGGCAACAACCATTTCACTTCCCATAGTGCTCCAACTTTTTTGAAAAAGGAACATCGGAAACCCATCCAATCCAAGTGTTTTATCTGAATGAAGTTGAAATGTTGCAACCTTAATTTCCTTTATCGTGAATTCACTCATCAACATCGTGTTCTACCCTTCATTTACCAACTTTGGGATCAGCTCTAAGAGCTGATTTTATAATACAATCCTTGATCCTTTTATATTATTTAGCAAATTTTCAAAATAGGTGACTGCTTCCTTGGTGATGTCTCTAGGAGACTCAACAATTGTGTTGTCAACTTCCTATAGACTCTTAATTCTATTGACTTCTCTTCGAGCCTTAATTCTATTATGAAAGTATTTTATATTCTTATCTGCCTCTGACATCTAGATCTCCCTAGATTTATGCCACCAGTACACTTCCTCTTTCGCCTATATCTAATCCTCATATTCTTTGAGCAACTCTTTTTCCTTCATGTACTTTTCACTGTCCATTCTTGAAGATAAAACCACTTCATTAAGAGTTGATAACTCTTCTTCTAACCTGCATTTAGATTTGTATATGTTTTTGAAATGGGTCATATTCCATTCCTTTAACTATTTCTTGAGGAGCTTCAATTTTGATACCACACCAAAATTCTTGGTTCCCTCAATTTTCCATCCAATCCACCATGTTTCAATCATCCCTTGAAGATATTGATCCTTAAACCATATGTTTTCAAATTTAAAGGGACATCTCACTAGTCTCTTTTCTCCCATTATTTCCAACTTACTAGGATAGTGGTTTGACCCCAATTGAGGTAAAATGTTTCCTTCAAAGGTGAAGGGGAAAGCTCCTAGCTCTCCTTTAAACAAAAATTGGTCCAATTATTTTGTGATGTGGTTGAATCCCAACCTCTAATTTGTCCATGTGTATTTCCCATTTTCTATCTAAATTTCAAACAAATCATTCCCCCTTACAAAGTCCTCAAAATCCACTTGGGATTGATACTTTCTTTGCATACCCCCATTGTATTCTCACTATGCAGGATCCCATTGATATCAACCCATAAAATGCAACATTCAAGAAATAACCTATTTTAGAAAACACTAAGATCCACCCACAATTCCCTTTTCTTAATGCAACTTGTGGGGTAGTAAGTATTGAATAATGTGAAGATCAAATTTGATGAAAGACTTCTCACTTTGAAAGCTAACCAGTTGTTATTTCTTGTAACCTTTTCTAGATAAACAACTTTAGGTCTCCAAACCATTAGCAAACCACCTGAGGCTCCTACAGCTTTCACTTGCTCAACATTCCAACTTTTTCATTTCTTCTTGAACATTTTCACTTCTATATTACTTAATTTTGACTCTTGAATCATGAAGACCATTGACACCTCCATAAAGTGCCTTAGAATGCACTTCTTGTTAGGGGTGTTTAAGCCCCTAACATTCCATGATATGATCCTCATTTCTCCATGTTAAGGGATCTTAGCATCATGGTGAGTTTCAACTAGCCTTCTGCATCACCATCCATATCCCTCTTCTCTATGTTTGAAAACATACCTTTCCTCCTACCTTCCCCACAATCTGGTGAATTATTGGCTTTGTTCCTTGATTTTAATCCCATATTCTCTTAAGTCACCAAGGTGGCTGAGGGTTTTGCATTATCTTCCAATGAAGCAACATTTTCCTCCATCTCCCAAACCTCGCCTTCTTCTATAGGGTTATTTTCCTTCAAATATTGACCCTCCATACTATTGACATCATCATCGTCTGTAATTGAGTTCACTGCTTATTCCTCTATGAGAGCTACATAGCTCATCAATTCATATCCTACTCTCATGATTTCCTTGAGACCCAAAACTTCCTCCTTCTTCCCCTCCTCTTCTTGTGGGTTTGGGAAACACTCTAAAACCCCATCTGCATTCTTTGTTGTAGCCAAAGATTTCTCCTCTACATACTCATGACCCCCAATCTCTTGTCTAGAGCAACCTATTTTTCTCCTAACCGTGGATTTCCTCGTTCATTGGCATTGTCCCACTATTCACAACTCTGCTTCCTGACTCAGCCAAGCATCCACCATTTATTTTTGAAGCCCTATTCATGGCATCAGATTTTGAAAATATAGGGACCTTGCTAGCTAAGAGATCCCAATATATCTCCTAGAACCACTTATCTTCCTCTGAAATAATTTTCAATTATTCCAAGCGTTCACTACCCAAACTAATTTCTACATAGATTCTCACCTGAGCCTTCATTTCTCTATGAAGTAAGGCTTTATTTTCCCCAATATAAGTACCCAATTGATTCCCTATCAAACATAGAACCTCCTCTTCCCAATATTCTGAGGGAAGGTTATTCAAATTTACCCATACTTTCATTTTATCCAATTCACGCCTATGGGGATTGAAATTTGGCTCCCACTCTTTAATGTAAAACCCTATTCTATCCATTTGTAGGATTTTTCCAAACATGATGCTTTGCTTCAATTGTGGTGATGGGCATATAATCAAAAGAAAGTTGTAGGCCAAAAATTTGATGCATACCTCTTTTCCCAATTGGTGTCTCCACCAATCCACCATTTTTCTGCTAAACTTCCACTTCCTCCCCACTTTGTGAAGAAAGCACACTCCTTCAAAATATCCATAGAATTTCTTAGGGTTTATTAGGTAATATCATCACCTTACCATTTCTTTTTGGCTCATTGATAAGAATCCCTTTTCCAAAGACATCCAGATCTCTCCTCACGTTAGACTTCTCCTACACACCTACTTCCTTCCACTCCATACAATCCTCCTTCTATAGATACCGATCTTTATTTGTTCTGTTTGTATTCACTTTAGTGGTAAAGTGGGGTACTTGTCTAGCCCGAACACCAACTACTAGGTGCTTCCCCGAGTTCCTTTTCTTAGTGATCCCCTTCCAATGGTTAGGTTGAGTCACTGCAATCTCACTCTTACTTTGCCTTAGCTACCCATTCAAATCCCCCCCAAGCAAGCTCCTTGAGGGGAGGCCTGAAAAACTTCCTTGGCCTCCTAGGGGAATTTTCTAATCTTGCCAATATTATGGTGGAACATGTGCTCTCCTATCTATATGTTGGGTTGATGCCAAGATCTCCCCTAGAGCTTGCACCCTAAATGCGATTCTGATTTTTAGGGTGAACTAAAGGGCCTTCTGGTAGTTTCTAACCAAGATCTAGCTCAAGCCTTCGGTTGGTTTTGAGGTTCAAGAGCCCTTCTGCCTAGTGAGATTGCATTAGCTCCCATAACATGGTGAACGCCTGAAAATCCCTGATCCTGCCATCCTACTAAGATTGTGCCTACACTAACTTTTTTTCCTCCATGTGCTTCTTCTACATAATTTTGACCCTATGTCTCAGCTTTTCCAACGACCATTCCTACTCTATGACCATTTCCCATGAAACTATGTTGCTCACCATTGAATCGGTCTATTTTAGAAAAGATTACTCCCTCCCATTCTTAGTTCTCTATAAGTTTCCCCTTTCCCCAAGGTGTGGCTAATAATTAAAACCATGTTTTAAAAAATAAAAATCACAATAATCCACATATGCAATAAAAAACCATGGAATAATCGCTCACAACAAGTCAACATAACTCTCCCAAGTCCACCACGTCAAACCATATAACCTCCAAAATTATCCATAGATAAAAGAGATAAAATATATAAATCATGTCACATAACATGTCCTTCTACCAACACCTCAAAGTGCTAACTTGTGCCAAGTTATACCTCCTTCACAAGCCCAACTAGAAATTCTTAACAACACCTAATTGATCAAATATCTAATATCAAATAAAAAAATTGCCTCATATAACCAACATTAATGTAAGCCTCTATGACCAAGGAAGATCAAACTCAAATATATTCCTAAAATAAAGAACAAACCTAATAATATATCTTAAAATACTCATAAATGGCATTGCAATCAACTCAAATGCATGAGATAACTAAACCAAACACACCTAAAATGAAATCTTTAGAACTAAAAATTATTGCTCAATAGCTATATCCATGATAATATAAATTATAAAATTTAACACGTCCAAAGATAAAGTGTACAATGCTTATCAAATGATTATTCATTGATAGACCAAGCGTGGGGAATGAGATTGCTCCTTTAGGATACACTAAGCCACCAGGACTCTCTCCAAGAAAAAATTCCTCTTAGCTCCATCATTAACTCACATTCATAGCCAAGTGAAGGATCCTTGATATTCTTACTAAAACCTCCAAAGAGTAATGATAAAAAATACCTATAAACCCAAGAGAACTCTAACCTCACTCAAGTCTCCAAGTATCCATGAGCACCTATAACCAATCAATCCATGATAAGCTCCAAAGATAACACCACACTCTCATGAATCTCCCAAGCACATGACCGATCTAATAAATGCCAAGAGATCTAGATAACTATTAAATCTATAACTATATAATTAGGAATATGTCATGACATCACAATCTAACATCTCATGCAAGGTATGCTCCAGTGAATATATCCTACTTGAAATAGTACACATTTCATGCAAAGATTTAATGCATAATCAAGTTTACACCGTGACACAATAATAAACCATCCTCTAAACTAAGGATTTTGTATCAAAATTGATAAGTAATAAATACACCTTGACCAAAGACTCCAAGATTCCTTCATGCCTAACCAGGATGTCCACATTCCAATCATAGAAAGATAACCATCTCCTATCAATAAAACTTGAGATGTTAAAATAATCTCACTATATACAATAATAATTTAAGATATTTTCTATGACACCAACAACCATTGCAAAAGTTCATCCATCATGAACTGATAAATCCACATCACTACCAAGAATCTCACTGAATTGTGATATCAAACTATCCATTGCACCATGACAAACATATCCTAAATGAAGATCACCCATGGTACATGCACACTGAATTTCAATACCAATAATTTCAAATAATGAAGTAGAACCAATATCCACAAACCAAGGTGATAAACTACCACCTACAATCAAGATTCAATCAAACACCACCAATGCTTCCACATAACAATAATTTCATGCCAAAAATCCAAGTGTACAAGGAACCTCCATGAAAACATGACCACCACCAATAAAACATCACTTTCAATAGCTCCCATTAATTAATTTCACTAAGTTATCCATGACTTCATGATAAAAAAAACCATGCTAATAGTTCCAAAAAATGGCTATCTAGTCACTCTAATCATCCATCCTCTCATCACAATGCAACATACTAATGCACAAATTACCACAAACAAGGCCAACTAAAAAAGTCTATATCAACACTAAAAATAATGGTGGATATAGATAGTCCATGTGTGAGTAATGAATGCAACCTATGAGTAAGGAAAACCCTCTAAATTACACAACTCATAGATCCTAAATAATGAAATATGTAAATTTATCATCACATTAGTAACCTTCAAATCAAGATACTCTGGATTTGATTTTTCAAAAAAAATCCATAAACAAGTAACCATACTCAAATAACCAAAAAGGCATCTAAGAGATAAGAACAACCTCTTAATACTAAACACACCACCACCTATCTATCAAATACATGATCATGTAATGTCAATAGTCAAATGCACATGAATATCCATGACTCTATAATAATCATCATCAATATACCTACACTCAACTCACGCTAAACTAAGGATTTGAGTCTCACACATTTATCAACCATATCCTCAAACAATAAGACAACCTATATACTTTTATCCATCAAATTCAACACTCTGAATATACCTATAAATTATATCAAGAAGCACCAAATATGATAACATGTTGTACCATCATATTATTCACATAAAAACATGCACTCCTACAAATTTTCCCATAAATTCATTTGAATGCTCATGCAATCACACCCTAAATATTAGGCTCATACAAGTTCTCAAATTATTAAAAACCTATCTCTACTCATCCAAATGAAAAACCATCTTATGCACTATGTAGTGTGCAACACCTATTGAAAATCTAAAATCCAATTCTATATTCTCAATATTAGTCATTCTAGAGCAATGCCATCTTTAGGAACCAAAATATGACACAAATATAGAAATATGATGACCAAACATATACCACTACACGTAGCTCTTAGAGAGATTTCCAATGCCTAAAATAAATCAAAATCCTAATACCATATGTGAAATCCATGCCCTCTAGAAATAATTTTCTCTATTATGATCATTCAAAATATAACTAGTGGTGAGATGGTGGCTCCAGTGTGGCACTGCCAATGGTAATTATTGGAGTGGCAAAAATCAGCAAAAAAATAGCAATGAGGGTGGTGACACCATTGAAGCAATGATGTAATAGTTTGGGGTTATTTTCTAGTGGTGGTGGATCTAGTTGGCAATTCAACCCCACTACAACATTGAGTGATTATTACCTTTGAGCTAAGCATGATTACTCACATTGATTAGTGGTTGCTATTCCCCCATGTGATTGGGGGCTAGCACACTACGCTAGCATTTCTTCTTTTTTTATTTAGAAACATCTATAAAGACCTACCATACCTATTATGATTTTTTTGTGACCTATCATATTATTCTTGTAGATAATAGAATCAGAATATTCTTAATGACTAAAATGTTTTGTACCACTGTCCATATAGCTATATAGAATATTATTTTCCTTGGATTCTTCCATGGATCTAAAAATTGACAATTTTTTTGTTACCAAAATATATCAACTTATATATGGATCCATAGATTTTGGAGCCCTCTAGACTCAATGGTCGAGCCTATTTTTCTCTATGAGATCTACAACAAAATATCAACCAAAAATCCTCACTAAAGAGTGTAAATAGTAACCTTGAAAATGTCTTCATTATTTTCCTACAATAACATGGATTCAACTATGTACAATAATATATTGATTCTAAGGATTGTAAATATGGAGAACTCCCATAACCTGACAATGAAAATTTGATGCTAAATGAAAGGATAAATTGAAGCAATAATAAACATTTCCACTAACCCCAAGAGAGAAAAATATACAATCAAATATTCATAATCCACCATAAAAATAATAGGAAAATATACCATCAAAATGGCATAAGATACACCCTAGGAAAACCCTCAAGAGGGAAAAACCAGCATCCAAAAGCATCCACATGCTTAATGTATTATTTAATAATGAAACATTGCAATACCCTTATAGATTCTCCATGGATACTTTTGAAACATCAAGTTCCTCCTATGCATCCATTATGTGTCCAAGCACAATTGGTAACCATAATTTACCACACATTCCATACCATGATTCACATATGCACTTATAGGAGAGCTTAATCAACCTTATCAAACAATCTAAAGGTTATGATAGACAACCTCAAAAACTACTCATGTATTTTATTTTTTAGAAATAAGCTTGCACAAATCTACCAAGTGGTAAAAAGAGTTGTTTACTTTTTCTTTTGAGTATCTCATTAAAATATATTCATGTAACATGTAGAATTGTATACATTTATTTAAAGTCTACATGAATAAGATTACAAAGTTATGCATATTTTGTTTATATATTTTTATATGAATTTTTTGAAAATTTCCTACTAAGTTTAACATTTTTTTTATGATTTTCCTCAAGGAATTTAAGGAATAATAAACAAATAAAATATGAAATAATTTTAAATAGCCAATAATAGAAGAATATTATTCTAAATTGCTATCTTTATAGAAGCATTAATTTCAATATTAAATTTCATGATAAATTATTCAAAGAGCATATGGCCACCAAGTCATATATTATTTTCTTTCTTTCATGGTGTATTTGATTATATGATGGTGTAAGTAAAGATATTGATGTAACTATTTGGGTCACTTCTTAATAATTAACTCTTTATTTTAGTATTTTTAATATATATTTTTTTATGCATGATCAATGATCAAATAATACTTTATTTTTTTATTGTCATATTCATTATCCTTTTATGAATCAAACCATTATTTTTTAGCATTATCACCATAATTAGCATGCATAAAATTAATTATCTAAATAGTTGTGTCAATACAGATGGTTACGGGATCATTTCAAACACAAAAATAGTTAAATTTCATAAATCCTTGTTCATATTGAAATAACAAATCCATATAGCACATGGGCTTCTCAAATAAATATTATTCTACATATTTAGATTTGTTTTTAAATTATTGCTATTTTGAATTGCATTCCATGTATTAATTGTAACGTATATTTATACTTTAGTAAAAAAAAACATTTTCAAAATGAATAATTGTTGAAAATGTATGACTCACACTTCAAATACTTGAAGGAAATTTATATAACTAATTTTTATTATCATTTCAATGAAATAATTGAATACAATAGATTGAGAAAATCATAAAATAATTTTTTCCTAAAATTTCTAATGGTTAACAAAAAATATCTTCTTATATGTATACAATGTAATAAGTTATTTATTTGAAGTACTATTGGTTAACACATTTAATCAACAAGTGAAGCAAGTTCAATGTAGTATAACTAGCAATCGCACCTTAGTCTGCAATGGGTACGCCGAAGATGTGTGGAAGGTCAATTAGGATAAATTTTGATCTATTTTTTGCATACATTTATGCAGTACATGAGGTCAATTGGTGGGCCATTTAGCAAATGATGTTTGTACAACAAATGTTTCAATGGAGAAGTGATAGCTTCAAATCAACTATGCATCCACTTACAAGGATCCAAACATGATTGAAATAAAACCTCTAAATTAGGAAGATAATTAGGCTCCATACCAACAAGCTCATGTTATGTTTGCAATACGGAGAGAGGGAGAGAGAGAGGGACAGATAGGGATAGAAAGAGGGAGAGATAGGGGGAAGAGAGAGAGAGAGAGAGAGAGATAGAGAGAGAGAGAGAGAGAGGAGGAGAGGGATATGGAGAGGAGAGGAGGGAGAGATAAAGAGAGAGAGGGGAGAGGGATAGATAGAGATAGAAGAGGTAAATATGTAGAGAGGGATAGAGATGTATGGATAGAGAGAGGGAGACATGTCTAGAGATAAATGGATTTGATGGCAACTTCTTTTTTCATTTGCATTGCTTTATGCTTTAAATTTGTATGCAAATATTTCATAATCAGATAATACTTAATTTCTCTAAAGAAAAATATAGATTTGTCTAAATTTATTTCATTCCATTATTTAGCACTTAGTATTAATTGTTTGATCTAGCCACATGTAACTATAATTTGCAGTGCATCCATGGACAAACACATACTCTCTAACATATTAACATACATATAGTTTTTTATTGGTGTAATCCTTGAACCTCCTTTAGGTGCAAGTGTTAGTCTATATACATCTCTCTATATAGAATTGTCTCCCCTCTATCTCTCTATTTTTCCTAATCTCTTCAAAGATCAATTAAACTACCAGATTTTTTATATATTAATTTAATTTGTTCTATATAAAAATATATTAATTATTAATTATAATAATTTCATATTTATATGTAATAATTTTTTTATTATAGAATATAATATATAATAATAATATAACCTATATACTATTATATATAATAATAAATATAATTATATTATATATCATGCAATCTATTATATAAAATATATATAATATATTAATTCTATTTTATATTACATAAAAATATAATAATTAATAAGTATATTATTTATAATTTATTTTTATATATTTTAATTATGTTAATATATAATTAAGGGAAAGGATGTCGTAATGTTAAAACCTAAATGTGCTCGTTATTAGGGCAGCAATTTTCATTTTAATAAACATACTCTAAAACCCTCTTCGAAACCTTATTTTCAGGCTGCAACTCGCCAAAAATACTAGCGAGGAAGAGTTTGGAGGAGCAAAAACCAATAGTAGCAGGGAAAGCAGAAAAAAAAGGGTGAAAAACAACAAAAAACTGCTTAAAACAACCTGAGAAAATGGTGAAAAAAATCAACGGTTCTAATTGCTTCAACTAATTTGTAGAACTTATATGCTAATATCTGCCATTCGTGAACAAAATGAGCTCGTGAAGTTCAAATAAGAAAATGCCTTTGACGTAATAAACAACTAAAACCAAGGAACTAACAAAAGAGAAAATGCAATGGAATTTTTTATACCCTTGATTAAAATAAGGGGTGCCTCAAATTTACTTTGACGAGTAAATAAAATAATTTAAAAACCTTAAACAAGGATATCTTACAATGCAAAATTATTAGGAGGGGTTTACCAAAATTCTTATGTGTACGTACATTTAAATATCAATAGGATGATAGATTTAGGTCCCAAAATTCTATTTATAAGTTGACATGCTTGGATTAGAGAGGATTGATTTACTTCTTAAAAAGTATCTTAAACAAGAATGCAAACCCTCGAGTTTTAGCCTATACAAATATATTTAGAAAGGGGATAGAAAGAGTTATAGGAAAAGGGAACAAGAAAAATATAACTCAAAGGCCTCATTTAATGGGGAAAATATTTGGTAATTGTGGTAATAGGAATACTTTTAGAAGGACTAACAACAACAAAGATAATACAAGTATTAATAATACAAGTATTAATAAGAACAAAATAGTGATGGCTCAATAAAATGAAAATAATACACTAATAGGAAGAATAGGGTAAACCCCTTACTAAGGGGATGTTTACTAAGGGGATGTTTTATATGTGGAGATTTTGATTATCCTAAGGAATGTCTTAGAAGACCTATACAAATGCAAAATTTAAGATTAGGTATCATCCTCCAAAAATTATTGTGCAATATAAAATTCATTTAGCTTTTATGTAAATGTCTAGTTATAGAATGTGTTTAAAGAGCCTATATGTATGATACATCGAATTTTAATATTTATTTTAGAAGATATTAGTTTTATGGATTTTCTCACTTCAATTTTCTTATAAGATAAGTAAATATGATAGTACATGAATGCATCATAGTTAGTTCAGTATGGGTGTAAGGTAAGCAACGTGGTAAACAAGTGTCTTTTAGATATTGATGTACAATTTTTAGAAATTAATACTAGGGTGGATCATATATATGCACCATTCCTTGGGTTATATGATGTGATCATTAGAATAAAAAGATTATTGAGATAAAAAATATATATAGATTTATATGTAAAGTTAGTGGAATGTCTAGATGATTCTAGGCAAAGAACATTTTTGTAAGGAAACTATAAACCAATAGTTCTTAAAACTATTTTAGCTATATAGTTAAGCACAAAATTAAGAGGGGAGTATTATTTCATGTCATACTAATAGAGAAGGAGGTCATACATAAAACACCTACCTGATAAATGTTTCCTTTTCTTTATGAATTCAAGAATGTGTTAAATAATTATTAGGGCTTCCTACATAGATATATAATAATAAAAATATTCAATAAATAAAGGTCAAGATGACATCCATAGAATTAGAATAATATAAAATGATAAACACTATAGACCAATTTTTGAATGATCTACGCAAAAAAAATGAGAATAATAAGGAAGAAGTGCCTCATCATGCAACTGAAGTCCATGAAGTAAATTTAAACATATGACTTGTTATTTATCTAAGGATTTGATCAAAGTTATACCCCTAGGTTTGATGGAACATAATTTGGAAAAAGAGCACTAGAATTGAGATGAAAAATATTTTAAGATTACTAACTAGTTAGATTTAGTTAAGGTTGTATAAAGAGCCTATCAATTAACAATTGAAGCAACTTCATGGTAGTATTCCTAAATTTCTATAAAATAGAATTAAGGAACTTAAAAAAAGAGAAAAATACATTGGATTTTTTTATATCCTTATTTCAAAAGGGTGGCTACTTCAAATTCACTTTGATAAGAAAAAATATAATTTCACAATTTTAAATATCTTTTTTAGAGAAATAATATTGGATAAGTTCAACAAAATTCTCAAAGTGTCTACCTTTGTATTAATAGGATGAGAGGTTTAGGTTTATAAATTCTATTTTAGGATTGGATTTTAATATTGGAGCATAATTTAATATACATGGAGCTAAGAGGATAGATGTGGTTCATAAAAAATATTTAAAACAAATATGAAAACTCATGTTTTGGTTAGTATTTAAATGGGATTACAATAGTTGTAGGAAAAGGGAATGAACATAATAGAATTAAAGAACCTCCTTTAATAAGGCCAAAATTTGGTATGGTGGTAAAAATAATATTTTTAGAAGGAATGCAAACAACATAGTAATAATAAAATAACCATGATGGATCAACAAATGAAGATGATGTTAAAAGTAAAAGTAGGGTAAAATCCTTCCCAAGGCAATATTTTATATACAAAGGTTCTCATTATCCTAAGGAGTTCCCTAGAAGACTAGGGCATATAATTTTTTAGGGTAGGTATCATCCTCTACAAACTATTATGCACCATCAAATTCATTTATCTTTAGATCAAAGATAAGACTAATTACAAAATATTCTTATAGAGGCTAGAGGTATGTTAGATGGACTTCAAATTATTATTTTAGGAGATATTATTTATACAAAGTATTTTTTTCACTTAAATTTAATTATATGTTAAATAAATATTATAATATGTGGATGCATCATGGTTAGTTTAGTATGGGAATAAGGTAACCAAAGTATTAAAAAAGCATTTTTTAGATATTGAAGTGCAATTTCTATAATTTTTGTTAAGGTGGTTCTATATGCAGTAGGCATTAAGTCATATGATGTGATTAATGGAATGAATTAGATTGCCAACATTAAGGAAAGTATGGATTGAAAGAATGTCCAAATAATTTTGGGAAAATGGTATTTTTGTAAGGAATCTATAGATCAATGAGTAGTTCTTCAAAAAAAATTAACTATATAGTTGAAAAGGAAAAACAAAGGGAGCATTATTATATTATATAAGCATAGATGAGGGGGTGGAATAAAATCACTAGTCATTAAAATTCTCCTTTTCTTTATGAATTCAAGGATTTGTTTCTTAAAGAATTATCTAGACTTCCTCCCAAAAGGAGATTTAAGTCTCACCAAATGCAAAGCCAATTTCCAAGGTATAACACAAAATAAATATTATTTAACTCTTTGATTTTAAATTCTAATTACAATAATTAGATCATACAATAATTTAATAATATATAGTGTATTACCATGGGGTGCTTTTGTTATTTTTGTTTGAAAGGACATAAATTTGAGATTTTTTTATTGACTATAGATGCTAAGTAGAGTTACTATCAAGAATAGATATCTCTTGCCTCATATTGAATTTTTTTTTTATCATATTAAAGTTTGATCCATATTTTCTAAAATTGATATTTGATTAGTATACCATTATTTGAGGATTAAGGAATACAATATACCAAATAATTTTTTTAGAATAAGATATTTTTATTATGAGCTCAAATTTATTCCTTTTAGACTCCTAATTCTTCCATGTCTTTCATGAACTTGACGAACATCTTTCATGGTTACCTCAATAGGTTTTTTCTTGTATTTTTAAATTTTATATAGCCTAAGAATGAAGAGGAATAGTTATGTATAGATTAAGAGAGAACAAGTTGTATGGGAAACTATCTAGGTGTGCTTTCTTTGGAAAGATGATTCGCTACTTGGATCATATTTGATCTACTAAGGGTATTGTAGTTGATCGAAAAATGTCAAAGCAATTATTGATTTCCTAGCACCACAAAATGTGACATATAATAGAAGTTTCACAGGCTTAATAGGGTATTATATAAAATTTGTAGAGGTATTTTCTAGAATTGCAAGTCCTATTACTACTCAATGAAGGATAACTAATAAATTTATTTGGATGGAATAGTATGAAAAATATTTTCAAATATTGAACTAAAATATAATTATTGTATCTATCTTGATATTATCATATCTTGAAGGAATAAGGAATAAGGAATTGATTTTGAGGAGACTTTTGCTACTAGAATAGAAGCAATAAAGATATTTCATGATCTTGCTGCTCATAAGAACTTTAAGGTATATCAAATGGATGTCAAGTCAACTTTTATGAATGGTGATTTAGAAGAAGAGGTATCTATTGAGAAACCGGATGGTTTTCAATTATCAGAGAATTCAAACATGGTTTTTAGACTCAAGAAAGCTTTGTATGGTCTCAAGCAAGCTCCCAAATCTTGGTATGCTAGATTGGATAAGTACCTAATTCAACAAGGATTCAAGAACTTGGTAATGTAGATAGTAATTTGTACATTAAGTTTCAGGAAGACAAGTTGTTGATTGTGGTTGAATATGTTGATGACATCATCTTTCGTGGAGATGATGATATGTGTAAAAAGTTTGCAGAAGAGATGTAGAAAGAATTTGAGATGTGAATGAATGGTGAGTTATCCTTCTTCCTTAGGCTTCAAATTATTTATCAAGATGGTGGCATCTTTACTTCTCAAGCCAAATATGTAAAGGAAATGCTAAATAAATTTGGGATGGAAGATTTCAAACCAGTGAGTACTCCTATGGTGACTGGTTATCACCTAAGCAAATCTGACGAGTCTCTGGAAGTTTATCAAACTCTTTATATGTCTATGATTGGAGGTTTACTGTACTTAACTACTTCTAGACCTGATATCATGCATGTGGTATTTTGGTTGTTAGATTTCAAGACAATCCTAAGCAATCTCATGAAAAATCTGTGAAAATAATATTCAAATACTTGAAGGGGACTCTAAATTATGGCATGTTGTATAAACAGGACAATAAATTTTCTCTGAGTGCTTATACTGATGTTGACTTGGTAGGTTGTGTGATGAACGGAGAAGTACAAGTGGAAGTGATTTTTTCTTGGGAGACATATTGGTCTCATGGTTCTATAAAAAATAGGACTTAGTGTCTTTATCCATAGCAGAAGTTGAATACATTGTTGCAACATCTTGTTGCACTCAGTTGTTTTTGATGAAGTAGACTCTTAAGGATGTGAAGGTAGTTTATGGTGAACCCATTCATATATTGTGTGACAATACAGGTGTTATTAATATTTCCAAGAATCGGGTAATGCATTCAAGGGCTAAACACATTTCTATCAGGTATCACTTTCTAAGAGAGAAGGTTGCAAAGCATAAAGTCAGAATGGAGTATGTAAATACTAAAGATCGAATTGCAGATATCTTCATAAAAGCACTTTCAAAGGATACTTTTGAGTATCTCCAGTAGAAGTTAGGGATTATTTCCCCTCCTTTTTCTAACTAGATGCATAGATGGTGCATCTCTCTAGGGGGAGAAATTTATGGCATATCCTTTCTCTTGGATTGATGTTTGCTCCCGCTCAGGGGGAGTTGGTAGTAAGGGGAATTTTTTATGTAGTTGTGCAAGAATTGAGAAATAGTGCTACTAATCAAAGGGGAGAATGTGTTGTTGCTTCAATTAAATATATTTTTCAATTTGTTCCTAAAGTTAGAAAATGTATTGTTATGAGAAGGTGTGTATGGCCCTTTTTCCTTGATGTCAAAGGGGGAGAGTGATTAGGTGTGTTTTCATCAATGCTAAAGGGGGAGATTGTTGGCCTAGTTGTTGTCATTGATGTCAATACTAATTTTTGGTTGTCATTGGTGCCAGCACTTGAGAAGTAAGAAAGGTTTTTATTCCTTAGCATTGGTTGTCATTGCTATATTCAGTTTGGGCTAATATTAATGTATAGAAGAGTTGTTGAAGTTCATTTTTTATGTCATGCCTTATTTAAAGAAGAATTGTTGAAGTTCATGGCTAAATATCTTGCCTAGTTCTATGTCAAGAAAAGTTCTAGAGTGATTTGTTTTATCAGCAAAGATTGGTTTCAAAATGATGTATTAAGATGAGGATTAGAAGCATTAGAAGTATTGCTAACTTGGGAAATATATTGATGAAGGTCTACAATATGTATTATGCTCTCTCTTGATGATCCTGATAAAGCATGTGTTGATGAAAGAAATATTTGGCCTTCGCAAGTTGCTTAAGTGTTTTTGGTTCAGGAAGTTGCTTTAAAGTATGCTTGGGAGAATGCTTTTCATTCCTCCCGCTATTGAAGATATGGTCTTGTAGTTTGGGATTCAAATTTAGTGCTTTGTGGATGTTGCACTCCTACCTTTTCAGGTCACCACTGTTGTTGAGGAGATTTCTATGAATTGTAGAAGGTTGATAATATTGTTGGTTGTCTAGACTAGTCCAAGAAATGCTACACTTTTCTTTGCATTGATGTCTCTGCTCCTATATCTTGGTGAATGTCTTCTCAATGTTTGTGCAGTATCTCGGTTCCAATTTCATGTAATGAAGTGGTCTGTAAGTTGATTTGTTAATGTTACATCTTATGATCAAGTGTTATGTGCTTCCTAGATAAAGTGTTCTATTCATGTTTGATTTGTGGTGGCTATTGATAGCATGATATTATGAAAGAAGAGTATGGAAGTATTGTTGGATGTTCATGGAACATCCCCATATTATTTGCATGTTGTTGATTGGCCGCTTTGATGTTGCATTGTGTCTTGAGTTGACTTTTTGGGTTATTTGTAGATATCTAGTTGATAGGAATTTTTCTTTTGCTTGTACCATGTGCTTGGGGGTCTCCGCTAGCAATTGAAGATGTGTTAGGATAGATTTGGGTCCTAACCTATTATGTTTGGGACTGCATCAAATAAATTCAATTGGAAGTATGTTTTTGGGCCGATTGGTTGTGTGTTTCATGTTTCTTCTACACGTTTCCTTGATGTCGAGTTAGATTTATGTGATCCAGCATGTGAATTGTTTTGAATCACAATGGAAGATGTATTAAAAAAAAAATTGTTCCTATCTATCTTCAAGATAGGACCACATTATGTTTTGGTGGTCGACTTGTTGAATTCATTGATTATACTCTTCTTGTATGACCTAATTAAAGTTTTGAAGTGTTGTGGTGGATATAAATGCAAGATCATTTCAGATGGAATAAGATGGAGAAGTGTACATGTGAGAAAAATCAAGTGTGTGGAATGTGTTGAATATCCAAAAGAGTTAGTGCTACATTTTGAAGATGAAAGATTAGATGTTCTACAACGCCTCAACCAGCAGAGTGTTATGTTGACAAATATTCTATAATCTTTATCTAAAACTATGTATCCTTCTCTCAGATAGTGAATCTCATCAAGTCCTTTTATCTTGCATCTGGATTTGTGTTTGCTTCAGTCTTGCAAGTCCTTTGTATCTTGTGTTGAGGTAGTGAGCCTTGGTTTGCAAGTCCTTTTTTTAGTAGCGATACTTTATATTGTGAGTTAACTCTCGTTGTGGTTTTTCCCTCATTAGGTTTTCCATGTAAATATGGTGTCTCCTTGTGCATGTGTGTGTTCTTCGTTTCTTTCTCATTGTTGTTGATTTAATTAGAGTTATAATTGCTATAGCTTTCATTCTATAAGTTGTTGAGGGCTTAAACTACTATTTGTTTCTACTAATCTGCTTAAGGGTTTTTATTGAGTTAAGAAGAGTTTCTAAGATCTAGAAGGTTTTAAGTTTTGAGTAGACTAATTCACCCCCCCCCTCATTCTCTAGGTGTTTTCAACAACATATACAATTGGTAGGTATTCAATAATGATTGGAAAATAGATGAGTTTTTAAATTATATTAATCATTTTAAAAAAATAGATCATTGATTGACATCCTATGGTAGAATTTGAAGATGGAAAAGAACCCCTATTTAGAAATGATATTATTAATCTCAAAACCAATACCATTCCAAGGGGCCTTGTAGTTCTTGAAAGGATGTTTGATAATGTTGATTCCTAGAAGATAAGGATAAATTTGATCAACAAGGATTATGTAGAAGGTATGAACCTAGGTATAGAATGAGCTCCTAAGATGATCTACATTAGTAAAATGTTGAGGATAGTAGAGAATTAAATGCTGAATTTATTATTAAATAATTTCAACAAGTGTTTTCCATGGTCATATGACAAACTAAATCCTATAGAGAAGGCTTGTTCAAACACATCATTCCCTTGGAGCCTAGTAAAAATCTATTCAAGCATAAATAAATAATGGCCTATCAACTCCACATTATCCCCTCAATTATAGAAATAATTAAAATTCAAAGAAGGTGATATAATCAAGTCAATTAGACATTCAA
This sequence comes from Sequoia sempervirens, assembly GCA_007258455.2. Lineage (NCBI taxonomy): Eukaryota > Viridiplantae > Streptophyta > Pinopsida > Cupressales > Cupressaceae > Sequoia > Sequoia sempervirens. Next base: position 429,015,690 of record VDFB02105785.1, on the reverse strand, counting down.
AGTAGATATCCAACTTTGTCCTAGAAAGAAAGAAAAATGGATGAATAAGGTTCTATGTAGATTTGATAAATTTCAATGTCAATTGATTTAAGGATGAATACCACTACCTAGAATGCATCATTTTTTCTAGAGAATGATAAGGTTAGAGTTAATGTCAATGGTGGATTTCTTCTTAAGGTATAATTGAGTTGTGGTTAAATCATCTAAGCAACATAAATGAAATTCAAAACTTCATGGGGCACATTTTTTTTTGTGAGGATTCCTTTCAAACTCAAAAATTTAGTAGCTACCTTCCAAAGGGAAATGGAAATTGTTTTTTTTGGTATGATGAATGAGATCACTGTAATCTATCAAGATGATGTAATTTTATATTCCAAGGATGAGAATGACCATTGTAAGCACTTAAAGTTAATTAAGTTCTAACAATACTTAGTGTTGTCACTTGGAAATGCACCTTGTTATACAAGTAGTTCAGCATTCTAGTGATACAATGGAAATAGCCTCAAGGTGTGGGACCTTTGCAATTGAGGCTAGATCATTCGAGAAGGTCGGCTTCCTTTCTAAACTAGGTGTAGAAGAGGATTAGTCTAACCCAACCTCAATAAACTCTAAACTAATGACCTGCAGAGGAAAAGGGAGAAGGATAAAATGTATAAAATTAATGGGAAGGTGATGCACCAAATTTAGAGTGTTTATGGCTACTTGTGATTGCACAGTGCATCAATAAAATTGCTAAAAGGGCTCGCATAGATCTCTATTTTCACCAACTTTAGAAGAGGAACATGGAGGCTAGGGTTTGAAAGATCTCAAGAGGGGTGAAGATTGCACATGATTAACATCCACAATAGATTAGCACAATCATATAATTGGTAAAGAATATGAAAAACTCATGCATTTAAAGAGGTATTAAATACTACATAGAATACAAGCATGGAGAAGAGGTGAAAAATAGTGATTATATTAACATAGAGGCATAAGCTAATTTTATAGTTGTAGAAATGTTAAAAAAAGCATAAGTCCTCCAAAGAAAATTTAAGGAAGAACCATTCAAAAAGATACAAGTATTGTATTTATAGTTCAGGCATAATTGAGATTGACCTAACTAAAAACCCTAACCCTGTTAGGGTTAGAAAACAAGGAGTTCACCCCCAAAACAAGTTGCAGGGACCAAATCATGAAGATCAAGCTGCAGGATGACCCCTGGATGCTATGGTGTGCATTCCATACCTCTGCATTGAATGCTCTATGAATGTAGAGTAGAGGAAATCCATGAAACTCCCCATAAAATTTGGCCTGCACAGAAAGGAATGTTATTTTAGAAAAAGAGGCATAGGTTCTGCTCTATCATTTAATATGGCATGGGATACTAGGAAAGACAAACCCTACAATGAAGAAAACTACTCCAAATCACCATTTGGTTGTTGAAAAATAGATATGCCATTACTCTAGGCTTGACCCATGAAAACTCAGCATGATTAGTCGTTGAAATTTAAATTTTGACCGTCAAATCTTGGATGTGTGTCTGAGATTGAGTCCCCAAAATGAATTTAAAACATGGTCGTTGATCAAATATTTTTTAGAACTCAATCGTTGATCTCCATTGTAGTCACTTTTCCTAGCGTAACTTCGTTTACGCGCAAAAGGATACAAATTGTGATATTAAGAAACCTCATGATGCAATTACATTTCTCCAATGCAATTACATTTCTCCATTTGTCTCATAAAGCACATGTCCTCCCTATCACTCCATCACGCTTATGAAGTGGGGACCCACCAAGACCTTATCGTCACCCTTTTCGCACATCGCAAATAGCCTACCCCACCCTTGCTTCATAATAGTGATGTGAAGCAATGATGTGCGGACCATTGGATTTCCTTCACTTTCTCTCAGTCGTTGACCTATCTTTATCACATATCACCCCTATGCTTTGGTTGGTGATAGTATAATTTGTGATGTGAAGAACACATGTGATGCAACCATAACCCGAAACCTAGCCCTACTAACATCACCATCTGCTAACATCGCACATCATAGAATGGTCCTAGCCTTTATGAAACACAAATGCAATGTAAAGGTTGTGTGTGATAGTTGTTTGATTGTTATCTTCAAATTTGAGCCATTGAAAACATTATCGCAACCTCTGTGACCATCATATTTTTCCTTAGCACGAAATAATTCACAATAGCGATGTGAATTACCCATGTGTTGACCGTTGGATCACTCCTTTGAATTTGAGCTATTGAAATCAAAGCCTTAGAAACATGTGCTCGGTCCCATCAAAACATCTGTCACCACCTCGCACCCCCGATAGGCCAAACTGAGGGCCCACCATGATACCACGGGATAGTGGGTTGTTGCCACCTAGCCACAAGAATATTCCCCTAGTATACACTTTACTCCTACCTCCATTGCATATCACTAAAAGGCTTAATCCTAGCAAACATGAAATCTCGATGTAATAGAAGACTGTGATGCAATCTCGTTCTGCCATTTGTTCAAGATGATCTCACCATCCACTAGCTCTCTTCTATCACATATTGCAAATTTTCCATCTCGAGATAACCCTCAAGATGCAATGTGAAGACCTTTTACGATGACCATTGATCTCCTTCCCTTCACTATGGTCATCGATCTTTGAATAACGCACATCACATTTTCATCCCATGCCATTAGGAATGAAAACGCATACAAAGGAGGGCTACAATGAAACTAGGTGTTGACACCTATCCTTCGACTGCATAATAGCTAAAGCTATCGCACATCATGTAAAGAGAACTGGAGGTTAGGGTCAAAACATGATGAAACAGGGTGGAGCTTGGGAACTTAAGCGAAGGGATTTTGCACATGCACAATAAGTTGCTCTATAAAGGGGGCCTCACCTAGGCATTTGGATAAAATGATATTCACAAGGAAAAGGTATAACATAGTCAGAAAAAGAGAAGGTTATGAAAACCTATGTCGACACTGATGGAGATTCTGAGAACTCGCCAAAATACCGAAGAGGGACCAAATGATATGAAAGATGCACAAAGTTGGTAAAAAAAAAGGTTATGAGAACCATTGTGGTGACCAACATAGTTTTAAGAACTTACCCAAAGACCAACAACCTTTATACTTAGCCAAATTTTATGAAGGTGCACAAGCTCAAGTGGTAAAAGGGTACCAAGGGGCCGCTCTAGCAAATGATAACCTAGACATAAGGTTATAACTCAAATGACTGGGAACTTTCCAAAGCAAGTCAATAGAGAAATATAACAAAAGTATATGCTCATATCGAGGATTTAGGGTTTAAGCACGTGAGGGTTTTGGGAAGGCATAAACTTGCAGAAGCAGAAACCCTAATTTGATACAATTGAGGAATTTCAAAACCTTAGAAACCTTAGAACATCAAAATAAATATGAATTTCAATAGGCTGCACATATAGGATCTCTCTGATTGGATATAAACGATGGGCATCCAATGGTGACATAAAAATGGCAACATTCTTGGTGACTTTCTGGGATGATTGATTGCTAATCATAAAATTCAATAACCTTGACAAATCCATTAGGCATAGAGTCGTAATAATTATTGCAACAACTGGGTTCAACTGAGGGTAAACACAAAACAAAACATGTGCACGTTGCATTTGAAGGAAAGTAGGAAATTAGAGCATACATTCCCTTAAGGAGAATGCAAGGTGTGTAAAGCACTTCATGGAAAGCAAGAAACCTAAACTAATATGTACATAAAACTGAAACAAAATACCTCAAAAACAATGTTTGAGGTGAATCCCATTGGTCGAGATTGGCACTTCATCTCCATCCATCTTTGATAATTGGAAGGAATTATGTTGCTTGCATTCATAAATGATGTAGGGGTCGCTCCACATGACATCAAACTTTGTGTGCCGTCCAGGTTTACTCTTAAATTCATCCCATTTGAGGACTACATCCCCTTCCTTGAAGACCTTAGGGCTTGTATTTTTGTCAAAAGACCTCTTAACCTGATTTTGATGTTCCTCCATTGTCTTCATTGCTTTATCTTTGTTTTCTTCTAACTCCATCAACTGAGCATATCTGACCATCATTGGTTTTGCTCCCCAAACATCTCCAATTCATTAGCCAATTCAAGAGCTAGTAACTCAACTGATAAGGGCAGCCTTGCTTCCTTTCCATACACCAGCATGTATGGGGAATTTCCAATGGATCTCTTGGGAGTGATTCTATCTACCCACAAGGCAGATTTTAACTTGGTTGATCACTTACTGGAGGAGAGCCAGGCATGTATCATGTGGAGGACATGCCTGGCTCTCCTCCAGCTCTCCATGAATCTACATCTTAGTATCTTTAGTGGGTAACACATTGCTCGAAAGTGCAAGAACGCACCCACAGGATCTACTTCGTCAAATTTCCAAGAATGTCTTCTAAATTTGGGTTGGCGTCTCTTAGAGATTTCCACAATGGTAGGAGTGGCCATTTCTCCTCAAACAACTTGAATATGCTCAAGAAAAAATTTCTTCAACTTAGAATCCACAAGATTTAGATAACGGAAAATACCTTTTTCACGCTTTGTCGAGAACTAGGGTTTTGATGCAAAATACTTTGAATTGCCTTGAACTCTCTTTAGCTCACTCTACTTCTCCCAATTGTGCAAATGTGGTTTATCTCAACTTAGTTTCTTGCTTTATGACTTACATTTTTTTCCCTAATTCGTATTTAATGCATTCCAACCTTAAAAGCTGATAAATACTTTATAAAGTACACTGCAAACCCAAAAAGGTTCCACAATTCTCCAAATCTACATATTTTCTATCAGAGATTTCTTCAATATCTTCAAAATTACAGTTTACATCATATATCCTTGTGTCAGTGCTTGACCTCATATATCGGGGGCTTTTTAGATTTCTTTGTAACTGCTCCCCTTGAAGACTACTGGGTTCAATTTTTAGAAGAGGCATCTACACCAAATGCAGGTACAAATGCATTTGACTCATCCTTTCTCTTAGGTTCTTCCTTTTTCCTCCAAAGCTTTTCCATTTCTTTTCTCACCTCTGTAGGATCTACTTTGTTCACAGGTTTGTTCTTTTGTTCCAAATTAGGTTTCTTCGTAATTTTGCTTCTATAGAATTTTGAGATATGTCCTAGTTTGTTGTAGATGTAGCACACAACTTGTTTCTAGCCAAAATGATTTGCATTTATCCTTGATCTACACTAATTATCCTTATGTTTGAAGACATTGCATGTATAGCAGTAGCCTTGAAAAGACTGAATCCTTCTACTCGCATTGAATTTATTCAACATCATTTGGCTTCTATACTCAATAGCTCTATGTCCAAACTTATTGCAAGCAAAGCATTGTCCAACAAAGAATCCAATATTTTGATTCATTCTATTTTGGTTCATTCTACTTCTACATTGTGTTTCCTTATGATTGAATTTATTGCATGAGAAACAAAAACCATTGAAATATGGGTACCTTTGAGCATTGGGTTGTCAAATAGGAATTCTTTTCATATTTCTCCTTTGGTTCTTGGTTTGTTTACTATTGCCTTGAGTCTTCCCTTGATTTTCCACCTTGTTAGGAATCTTATTTTCCTTTGAACTTTATCCTTCTTCAAGTCCTGGACCACTTTTGTCCTTAGAAGATTTCTGAAATGCAATCAACTCATCAAGCCTTGTAGAAATTGTTTTAATTTTTTCTTCATGGTCTTTCATTTTTTTCCAGATCATATCTTAGGGTTACCACTTCTTGTTCAAGGTTTGTGCATTCATCAATTTTATTTTAAACTTTAGGTTTCTGGAATTCTTCAATTATTTTTTGTTCTTCCACTTGTACCTTCAGTTTGGTAATGTCTTCATTAGCCTTTTTCAACTGATCACTGACTTCTCTATGTATTTCTTTGAACTTTTTGATTTGTTCTCTTAATTTTCTAATACATTCATTTTATTTTTTCAAGTTTCCTTTCAGAGTTTCTTTCTCATCTTCACTTTTGTCCAATTCTCCAAGGGCAGCATTGATTTCCTTAGATGCAGATATTTCTTCCAAAGGAATAGGATAGATTTTGTTAGCCATGTATTCAAATTTTGGGACCTTCCTCAAGCTGTAAGACTTCTTTAGAGGAACCAAGCTCTGATACCAATTGTTGAATATACCGAATAATGAGAGGGGGGTGAATCAGTATTCTACTAACACAATTAATTGCTAACCATCCAATTATTAGCACATATCTAGCTACAACCATAAACCAAAGCATGAAAGGAATCATAACATCTCATAACATATTGACACCTTGATTTTTACGTGGAAAACCCAAAATGGGAAAAACCACAGTGAGGATTAACTCACAATATATTATAACCAGTTACAAGATATTATAGGGCTCACTGCTAAGACACATTGTCCTTGAAAGGCTCACAACCTAATTACAAAATGGCTTACTTCCTAGATATAAAAAGTATGGCTCATTTCCAAGAGATGAACTAAAAAAATACACCTTCAAAAGTGATGAGATCAATTCCAATGAAAGCTTTGTAAAACCAAAATCCTACTCGGATTGTAGGTATACAACAATTATCAATAACTCCACACTATAACAATTTTTGCATAGCTCGTATCACTATTTACACACCCACACACATGCATACACACACACCTTGTATTCACTTCCTTGCTTACATACATAGATATGACTATATCTTCATACATCAATTAGGTCAGCCTAATTGGATGTGAACATACAAAATTCAAAGTGACTTGTCGGCCCAATTCAAAAATCTTTTTGGCACACAAAACAAAACGTATCAAACACAAATTAGGTCGGTCTGGACCTAATAAGCAACACTTTAAACATCCATAGGATAAGTAGTTCTTAACCCTATCAGCTAAAATAATTATGAACTTTTGTCAATTAGATATCTTAGCTGGACCAACCAAAGTTGTTAAAAGCTCATTCATAGCTATAACTGATATTCCTGAGCAATATATCAAAAAATTATAGAATTATCCTTTACTAAGAGAATTTTCAGATCAAAATATCATATCAGTGTAGATACATAGTTTACTTAGCCAGTTACCAAAGAATGTTGGCATCAATGACAACAAACCGGGAGATCGCCTTCTTCATTCTTCCAACATCCTCGACATTAAAATTTCCTTGAGTTTATTTTGAGCAGTTGCAGGTTCCAAAACGCAAACGCCTTTTTCTAAAACACAATTGAAAAAAATTTACACAAAAACTACAAAAATCTCACACGGTCGTTTCTACCGTGGTTGCATTTTTCACAACCACTATTGAAAAACATAACCACTATTGCTTCAGATAACATGGCCTCTTTTGACAATTGGACTGCTCTTTCCAAAAACAGGTCCACAGTTGCACATGTTTGGACCACTTTTGATATGATGGCCATAGTTGCTAAAAATTAAAAGTTCACTATTGCCTAAAACATTTATGCTTTTGGTGTGTTTCTATTTGATTCAAAATTTACATGTAGTTTTTGCTGATTTCTAACACTAACAGGTGATTGTTTTGGGTGTTTTGGAAATTGCTAACATTGTTTATGTAGCCCTTGCAGGAGTATGAAACACATTTCCATGAAAACAACTAATGATTTCATTACAGGGATGGAAAATGGTCCAAGGACACTTAAATTTTAAAAAAAGAACTTAAACTTTCAAAGCTTCCATAGTTTAGAAAATTTATCAATTTGGTGTTGTAAAATTGAACCCACTACTTACACACTTAAATTTGGTGTTTTAAAACTAAAATTTTTAAGCTTTCATAGTTTAGGGAAACATTTCAATTTGCTTTTGTAAAATTGAACCCTCAACTTGCACACTTCAAATTCGGTGTTTTAAAACTAAACTTTTTAAAGCTTTTGTAGTTTAGAAAAACATTTCAATTTGGTGTTTATAAAATGGAACAACCAACACATTTCATTATGTTGAAGAACAAACGTTTTCTATTTTGTTGACCATATTAAGACAAGGCCATTAGAAACACTCAAGATTGGTGCTTAAAATTGAAATTTTTGATTTTTGATTTGCACGATGCTATATACTTTTTTTGAAATCTCAAACACTTTAAATTTGGTGCACAAAAAAATGAACTGTTATACTTTCACACTTCAATTTTTGGGTGATGCCCATCGGGGCTTAAAAAGAACAAACTACAATGAATTGTATGTCATTTTTCCGTGTTTGGAAAATTAAGTTTTTATCCTCTCCCCTCACGTCTTTTTGCGATCTTGGGTGATGAAAATTACTTTGAGTTTCACATTTATTTCATTTCAAGCATCACCTTTGTGTGTGATAGTTGTCTGATCTTTATCTTCAAATTTGAGTCATTGAAAACATCATCGCAACCCATGTACCATCACATTTTACCTTAGCACAACATAATTCACAACAGCGATGTGAATTACCCACACGTTGACTGTTGGATCACTCATTTGAATATAAGCCATTGAAATCCAAACCTTAGAACCATGTTCTCAGTCCCACCAAAACACATGTCACCACCCCGCACCCCCATTGGACCAAATTGAGGGCCCACTATGATACTACCGGACAAAAATTTGTTGCCACCTGGCCACAGGAATATTCCTCTAGCATACGATTTACTCTCGCCTCCATCACATATCGATGAAAGGCTTAAGCCCAGTGAACATGAAATCATGATGTAATAGAAGAGTGTGATGCAATCTCGTTTTTCCATCTATTCAAGATAATGTCACAATCCACTAGCTCTCTTCCATTACATATCGCAAATTTCCCCTGCCGAGATAACCCTCAAGATGTGATGCAAAGACCTTTTGCGATGACCGATGATATCCTTCCCTTCACCGCGGTCATTGTTCTTTGAATAGGGCAGATCACATTTTCATCCTATGCCATTAGGAATGAAAACGTGATACAAGGGAGGGTTGCCATGAAACTAGACGTTGACACCTATCCATCGACCCCAAAATAGTTGAAGCTATCACGCAATGCACAAAGAGAATTGGATGTTAGGGGGAAAAATGTGATGTGAAGAATGCATGCGATGAAATAGGGAGCCACCACATGGCACAATTAGAGTGGGGCCCGGGAACTTAAGCGAAGGGATTTTTCCATGCACAATAAGTTTCTCTAAAAGAAGGGCCTCACCTAGGCATTTGGATAAAATGATATTTCACAAAGGAAAAGGTATACCATAGTCGGCAAAAGATGAGGTTATGAAAACCTATGTCGGCACCAACAAAGATTCTAAGAACTCACCAAAATATAGATTAGGGACCAAATGATATGAAGGATGCACACTATCAGTAAAAACAAAAGTTATGAGAACCATGGCGGCGACCGATGCAGTTTTAAGAACTTACCCAAAGACTAACAACCTTTATACTTAACCAAATTTTATGAAGGTGCACGAGCTCAAGTGGTAAAAGGGGACCAAGGCGCCGGTCAAGAAAAAAATAAGCTATACATAACGTTATAACTCAAATGAGTGGGAATTGGCTAGAGCAAGTCAACAAAGAAATGTAACAAAATTATATGCTCAAATCAAGGGTTTAGGGTTTAAGCACATGAGGGTTTCAAGAAGGCATAAACTTGTAGAGGTAGAAACCCTAATTTGATAATTTTGAGGAATTTCAAAACCTTAGAAACCCTAGAACATCAAAATAAACATGGATTTCAACAAGATGCACATATAGGATCGCTCTAATCATATATAAATGATGGGCATCTAATGGTGACATAAAAATGGGAACACTTAGAATATGGGATTTCCTTAAATCTCAAGAAATGTGTATTTGACATGGAAGAGGGAAAGATCATTGGGAATATAGTGTCTAAGGAAGGAGTAAGGATTGACTCTAAAATAGTTAAAGCAATAGATCTCATCCCTCAACCAAAAATAGTTAAGGTTGTGCAATCCTTCTTTGGATAAATTAACTTTATTTGGAGGTTTGTTCCTAAATTTTCTGAGAATATGAAGGATATCACAAATTTTCTCAAGAAATGATAATCGTCCAACTAGGATAGGAAGTTTAATAAAATATTTCATGCAAATTAAGGATATAATAAAAAAGGCACCAATATTAGCAAGCCTTGATTATTTAAATCCTTTTCAATTATTTTATTTTACTTCCTTCTATGCTATTATTATTTTTCTTTATAAAAATTCTTATGGGTGTGAATAGCTAGTTGCCTTATTTAGCAAATTATTTCAAAGTATTGAATTGAACTACTCCATCATGGGAAAATATGTGCGTCATTTTGTTAAGAAGATATAATTATTTCCTATTTCCTCACACTATTGCAAGGGACATGTTGACGCCAAAATTTGACGAGGTAACAGAGCCTTATGGGAAACTCCGTTTAAGGGGGACCTTTTACGTTAAACTGAGTAACCTCCAGATTTTTAGAGAAGTCGGCTTCTTCTATAATGGGGTTTGGAAAGGGAAAAGGAAGTAGATATAATAAAATGAAGTCTAACCTAAGGCGATGCACCAAGACTTAATGATGGGCATGATAAATCATAGATTTAAGGGCCTAAATGGTGTTGTAGTGTTTCAGAACATCAGAGACTTAAGATTATAGCATAGACAATTCATTCATTGACATAAAATAACATTGCATACATTCCTACTACCAAGAAGAGTCATTAGACATGATCTAGGTAAGCAAACTTGCATCCAACATTTATAGAAGTTCTCAAATGAAGTGTCTAGACAATAAAAAGCACAGTTTACAATTTGATCAAATAGCATGAAAAACAGAAAGGCTGAACAATTGGCACAGTCTGAGAATTTTTGCAATAAAAAAAAACAATAATAAAGGCCTGGCGTCTTTTACTAAAACCAGCATTTTCCTCAAACTTTGAACCCTTTTTCTCATAATAGAGAAAGTATATATAGCAGGAAGACTTCCCACCGCTTCGGAGAGCAGCAACAGAAAAAATTTCGCAATCCCCGGCAATGATGCAAGAATCAGAATATTCCCAAAGCCATTGCAACATAATCGATCTGGAACCAAGCATCGGGTCGTCCCAGGCGTAGGTGCATCCTCTACAATGATGGCGGTAGTCCCGGCTAGGCCTGATCAGACAAGTGTCACCATCCTAAGCGAATGATAATGACACGCAGTGGCCAATAGCCTCATTTGGTTCATATAATCCATCGCCTGCATATGAGATCCGCTGGCTAGGCATGTGGCAGCCTTTCCCTACTCGTATGAACCACTTCTCCTTTGTTGTTGAGGAATTGCATAAATGCCACACATGTCGAAATGGCCAAACACTTCATCAATAATAAAGGGAACGATTACCAGTTGGGCGCAAAAGAGACGCGTGGCAGCATTTCGCTGCTCGTGGTTGCTACTTCATTTTTGCGCTAAAATATTTGCAAACGGTAGACACGTAGCAAGTGTACACCACAGTTAGCAACTGTGGGGCCCGCCAAAACCTTTTAGGAATGAGGGCTTCATGGCAGCATTTCGCAGCCCAATGAGGTGTCAAGGAAATATGATCAAAAGCATCCCGCAACCGCAACACGTGGAAGCATAGAGGAGTTTCCTGGGATGCGAAAGGAATGTCGAGACTCGGAGTTGCGAGGAGTAGACATGTGGAGTGGCAAAACAAAACCTAGAAAAAAGGCTGAGCAGACTTTGCAATGCACGAGCCGGCGCATAGAAAAATAAACCCGAAGGGAGCTGGTTAAATATTTATTAATAGCTTTTGGCGACTATCAGGGGCATTTCGACTAAGGAACGGAGAACCCAAAATTTCTCTGGTTTTGCAAACCAGAATGTCATTTCATTAGGTCAATGGAGTCAAAGATTGGAAAGAGCCGCCTGCAAAGGTGACCATTCATCCTCAAACGGCTTCACCATGTTGCGCAAATTCTCTTGTGCTCCACTTAGATCAATAGTTTCTTTGTGAGGCAGCACATTGGGTAAACCAGCCCTTGCTTCGCAATGGAATAGTAGTTGTGAGAGCAAATGAATGACTCCCTCAGTGTCGGCCGTCATGGGAGGATGACTGAAATCCTTGAAAGCCTCCAGATCATTTTCCTTCTCTTCCATCTTTTCTGCAATCTGCTCGGTCGTGGCAATAGAGCCATCTTCAAAGAACGGGGACGGTAATCCCATCTTGCTTAACTCAAAGAAACTTCCCCGTATGTTATCCAGTGTCTTACTCAGAATAGCCACGACCGCTTTAGTGCGCTGGAAGGCAGAGTGGCAATGGATGAACTTATTTGTCGTTTGAGCAGCAGCATCCCGATCTTTAATACCCGCTCTGGCAAGGCTCTCATCAGAGACCGAGTATAGCTTGATGAGTGGAACTGCTCAATCATATCATGGGCCTCCTAACTCAGCTTTGATGCTTTGGCGATGAATCAGAGGGTAGGCTGCAGTGTTAGGCAAAAAGTTTTAATTTTTTCCCAGTGGGAGATGTACAATTGCTTGACCAGCGGAATGATATCTGGTTGTGTAGGGGGAGGCAGGAGAGAGCTTTTAAGAGAAATAATCTCCACATCTCTTGAAATAATGGCTTCAGCCAGTTCTGCCCTTTTCCTTTTCTCAGATGCTAGCTATTTCGCAGAGCTGCTCATTTCTTTATTCCAATTCTCCTTAGCTCGGGAGTGATTTGTTAAGTGCTCGTCCAGAGAAGACTTTGTCTCTCGGAGTTCTTCCTCTAGTTGAGCTTTTAGGCCTTTAAATTCAGCTTCTTTTTCTTGTATTTTCTACTCATATTGAGCCTATTGGTGCTCTGACGCTTCACTTATCTACACCATTCCTTGACTATATTCAAGGCGAAGCCGCTCCAATTCTTCATTCTTCAGTTGCAGATTTTGTTCCACCTCCTGATTCTTAGAGCGTAGCTCTTTTATCATGGTAGGGTCAGTGGCATGAGTCTTCGCAAGTTCGCCCTAAATTTTGTTCCTCTCATCTTCTGCTGCCAGCGCCCTTTCCGTCATACAGGCAACATCCGCCTCAAGGGATTTTTCTTTTTTCTCCAAAAAACTAACCCTTTCCTTTGTCACTTTAAGCTGCTCATCCTTCTTCTTTAGCTGGCGGCCAGTTTTGAGGAAGTCGGAAGTAACTACCCGTTGCGTTTCCTCCATGATTACAACCTTATCCTACGGTTGAGCCACCTTCATGTTGAGTCCTACCGCATATATCTCATAATCTTTCAGGTGCATTTCCCCCTGAGGCTTGCTTACCCTCGGGTACATAGTCGCAAATTTCAATTCTTGTCGGACCTCATCATAAAGAGTGTATTTTTGGCTCGACAGAAACGTTGTCATCTTTTGCTCTACGCTTTCGCATTCTACTTGCGCGTGCCTCCTTTTCACAATCAATTTGTGCCATAAACTCAGCTGGTGAAGAAACTAGTCCACCTGCGAAAAGGAACACCAGAAGGCAGTGCATAGGGATAGGTAATCCTCATAGGCATGGGCATTTGTTTCTTCTAGAGAGTAATAGTTTGTGGGGAGAAGTGGGGCACGTTCCATAGTTTGGTTTAAGGCCTAACAACAGGACTAGTCATTTGTAATGACTAAATCGATGAATCAACCGCAAGACTCATAGGCTGGGATGGTAGTGGGGGTGTCAATGTGGTATCAGCTTGTTGCAATGGAAAAGGATCTGCAGTAATAGCAGAAAAAGAAGGGGCACTCATGGGGGGTATGTTTTTTGAAAGCGAGGCAAGGAGAGTCTAAGCGGCAGCAGTGGGCGTAAGGGTCTGGGGAGGAGTAAAGACGAGCGGAGTTGTTTGAAAAAACTAGGCAAAGCCTACTGAATATGTCAGACTAAAAGTAGAAGGAAGAGGGCCAGTACTTATGGTAGGGATCGCCAGTGAGGGAGGGGCAGATACCAAGGAATGAGAAGCAAGGGAAGAAGGAGCGAATTTTACCTGTTGACTGGTCGATGGCAGCTCTAGAATCATCAGTGACTCCTCCTCAACCTCAGGCTCCTAAATAACTGCAAGCACTTTTCTTCCGGCGGCTTCTTGCGAACCTTCTACGATAATGCTCTTTGTGCACTGTTGTTTCGAAGGTGGGGTCTCTTTAGCTTTGGCAGTCATCTCCGTTTGCTGCAGTGATAACCTGGCTAGTTTAGCAGCCCAAGTGAGTGTATGCAAGCCCCTTGATATATTAAAGTGCACATTCGTGGCCACACAAGCGGGCTGTCTGAGGCATTTTTCCTTCGGTGCAGAGGAGGCCGATGTCATCGCTTCCTCTTCTTGCTCTTCGGACTCTTCCTCTGGGTCTCTGCTCCTATTAATACTAGAGCTCGGGCTGGGGTGGCCCTCCTTCCACCATCTTTCAAATTCTTGGTCATCCTTCAGATTGTTGTAAGGAGCATCCAATTGTGCTATTTCTTGGCGATACTTCCAGAAAGCTTCTATTTTTTCCTCAGTCCATTCTTCATCCTTCTTCAACCTATTGTACATGTCGCGCTCTATGAGGACATTATCTTGGGCCACCGCCATAGCAAACTAGAACCTGTGCCATGGCCCTCTAGTATCTTGCATAGGAATACGCACCAATTCAACAAAATTTTCATCTTTGTCTGCCCATGGGTTACGCCGCTTCTCCCAGTAAGGTCAGGGAACATGGGTAACTCTCATGTGTGGCTCCAGCAAGTCGTCGAAAGGGTTGTATTCCCACTTATCATTTACCAGCACCAACCCTAGATAAGCTAGCTTATCCTCCAACAATTGGTCCAATTATTTCCTTATCAGAGTTACCGACTTGAAATTCATCGGACAAGAGAAGAATCCCTTCTTCTTGACACTTTTACTGCTACAGAAGGTAAAATCAATGATACACACCTGCCGAAACATTTCTAGTGCGAGCACCCTATCTGTGACATAGGCTGGGAGCAGGAAAGGTTTACCAGTAAAGCCCCGCATCCGGAGAATCGTGAAATCGTTGCCTAAGAACCAGTCACAGGCGGGAGTGAAACTCTACATATATCCAGTATGCTCCTTATCGAGCTGAATTATGTCACCCTTTCTGATTAAATCATGCAAGACCAGAGCTATGAAATAGTCTGAAAATGCATAATAATCATATGATGCGGAAATAAAAGGCGTCCATGTGGACATTGGCCTCCTCTTACCCTACTCATCAAAAATTGCTAATGAAAAATATCGGACGAAGAAATCAGGGTTTTGATGCAAAAACATGTGGACTAGGAAAGAAAGAAACCTAAATTTTCCCCCCGCTGGGTAATTCTTTATTTGCAGAATCATCTCCTCTACCATAAACTCGGCAAAATCATACCAGAAGGTATCGTGCTGCTTGTGAAATTGGAAGGCCGGTCCCAGTTGAAAAGTTTCCACTCTCTCATCGGAGTCTCGGTAGCACACAAAAGCTAGCCTGGACATGGCATCCTGTAGATCCTCGTGTAACGCACCGTGCGACAACAGAATACTTGGCAGTTTAGTGGTTGGGATGTCTTTCCTACCAGTCTCCTCCAACAAGAACTCTGAGTTCTTTTTCATCTTCTTCCATGTTTTCTCTCCTTTTCCAGGGTAAAAGGACTCAATATTCTCTCTTCTTTTACTTGGGTCCAGGATACATAGCATGTGCTAGATGGCCTGTGGAGTGATGTGCACCCTTAAGTTGCGACCTTCAATGTAGTGGGTATCAGGGTTATAACGCTGGATAGCAGCATCAACTACCTCCGGGCAGTAGTGCACCAGTGGGACCATGTATTGAGGCAGACCACTATACCAAATTTTCTTTGTTATAGATTTATCCGCCTTTGTTGTCGTCAACCTTGCACAAGCTGCTTCTCTTAAGGACTTAGGGTTTTTTGCAAGTCGTGGATCATAGATATTATCCCATTTCTCTTCAACCCTTTTCTTGTTTCTGCAATCTTTGGGCCTTTTCAGCTCTTCTGTATAGGCCCTCTTTGTCCTGCTGGGTATACCAGGCGTAGCATACGCCACATCCTCATAGACATATACATCCTTTGAAGAACGTATAGTTGTAAACAACACATGGCTAATTTCTTCCTGCATTGGCTGAGATGAAGTCTCTAACATTTCTCTTTAGGTGAAGACCTCTGCAAGTTCTTGGCTCTGCAATTTTCCTCAGCTCTAGCTACACAAAAGAAGAACAACGTTGCACCTCTAGCTTTGGCGTTTGTGAAAAGACTTTGAAATATTAAGCCTTTTCATGCAATATTTGGCAATCTTTCCTCAAGGTGGTAGACGAAAGCATGCCTTTTGCATTTAATTCGGCATGTACTATTAATTTTGCAATTCATGCAAAATGAACTACTTTCCATTTTGAAGCGGAAGGAGTTTATTATTGTGTTTGGAAACCGTGTGATACGCTATGATTCTCTTGGAACTTGAGCCGGCAATTTGCTTTCTAACCTTGCGTTAGTATGCACTAGTAATTAATATCTCGGCCGGAATGATTACGCCAAAGCAAACGATCATGGCCTGAAAAGATATGAATATTGCCTTGGGCTCTGGGAAACGCTTGTGAAATGACACAATAACCTATGGCCATACGTCTTACTATCAATGAGTGCCACCTTTTTAAAGCTAATTAATTAGCTCTTATTAATCTAGTACGCATTGAGTCATACCCTCGCAGATGCAACTAGCCCAAAAATGTGAGCAAAAACAGGCACGCCTTTCAAGTTGGCAAATAGCTATTATCACATTTTCTCGAAACGGATTAGCATGTGTCTTGTCATTTTTTCTATAAATAGGCCAGTAAGTGGTGAGGAGATCATACTTAGCATTTGAGCAGTGATAGGTTGGTAGCAGAGTTTTAAGCAAGCCTTCTCATAGGTTAGGTGATAGATAAATTTCAGCATTAGCTCAAAAGCATAGGAATAGTATCAGAACTATGGACACTCCAATTTGTTTAACCTCATATAAGTCGCAAACAGCATTCCTAGGGGAGGTTTCTACTAGGAGGCTAAAACGGATAACCAAGAATAAGAATTCCTTGGTCCTAATAGCCATAAAGTGGGTTATGGGTAAAGACTGCATAGAGTATGAGGACAAGTATCGGGTGAACACCGACATATGCTCTCACTTTGTGGCGTCCATGCTAGACATCAACGTCCCTCGGCCTCTTATCCTGAAACTTGTTAAAGAAATATTTCCCAAAAATTACCTGAATGGCCTTGGCGAGGTTGTTGCTCATGCTGCCTATGGAGTAGGTCTGCCATCAGCCAGCGACCTCTGTCGCTTTATCGAGGAAGAAGCTGTAGTCATTTGGCTACCATTTCTCAGTGGATTCTACCTTCAGACACGCAACGAGCATCAACAGAGGGTTACCCAGGCATTAAATTTCATGTTCCGTAGCTACAACGTAATACCCTTCTACGACGTAGATTGGTATACTGATTTCAGGAACCTGGTATTTCCCCCACCAATGGCGATTGTGTCGAATGATGCTGTCAGTGCTGCCAAAGAACTTGCTGACGAGGAAGAGGTGGACATTGTTGTTGATGCGTCAATTGCTGCCTCTCGTGCCATTGGATGAAAACCCCTTACTGCTCCCAAAAAATATCTCCCTATTTACTCTATTTCCCGCTGCTACTCAGACTAGTTGCCTAATAGTTTGTATATAAGCCTAGAAAAAGGCTATCATATTGCATATATAATAGCTCGAATACTTGTAAATTTTTGGATTATGGCTTCCCAACCATTTTTGCAATGTAAAGAATATATATAAATAGATATATATCTTTTTAAAGAAAATCCATGCTTTTTCCTTCATCCTATATTTCAGTTTTATGGGCTCTTTACTTTCATTTTGTATTTCTCCGCACATCATGGGTGTGTTTTGTGTAAAGCAATCCTGGTAGTCCACCCTCCGTAATAATGGGTTAATTTCGCAGAAGCACAAACTAATTTCAAAAAAGACCAGCCAAAGAAATGGAAATAAAATAAAAGCATTATTCACATATGTACAAAAATAGAGCTCAGTACCTAATGGAACAACTTAAGATGAATCTCATTAATCGGGATTCCTAAGGGTTCTTGTTCCATATTTTCTAACTCAAAAGCATTATGTTCTTTGCACCGAATGATTTTAAAGGGGCCCTCCTATAGGCTATCAAATTTACCGTGTTGACCTGGCTTAGCAGCCCTTTCATCATACTTTAGTACCAAGTCTCCACACTTTAAACCTTGGTCAGAATCCTTCTTGTCAAACCATCGCTTGACCACTTGTTGACGGTTTATCATGGCTATTAGTGAATTTTCCCTTTTTCCTGTACTTCTAATAGTTCGGCAACTCGAACTTCCATGGCGCCATTTTGTTCTATCTCAAGATATTTCAACAATTGGAGTGTCAGAATCTCCATAGATACAGGTAACAGCGCCTCTTTCCCGTATACCAAATCATAAGGCGAAATCTTAAGGACTTGCTTAGGAGTTATGCGGTTTTCCTAGAGGGCTACTCAAAGATTTTTGTGCCATTCCCTTTGGTATTCCGAACCAATTCTCTTAAGGAGTAGAACTAGGCTCTTGTTCGTTGACTCCGCTAGGTCGTTTCACTATGGGTAATAGTTTGATGATGTCTTGAGGAATATTTCATTCTTTAATGCAAAGTGACATACCTTTGCACCTAAGAAAGCTCTGGCATTATCCGAAATGATAGTTTTCGGAGGACCGAACCTTGTCACCAACTCTTCGAGGAAATCTACAATTTTTGTTTTTGTTGCACTCTTAAGCGGAACAGCCTCCGTCCATCTTGTGAAGTAATTTGTGGCAGTCAGAATCCACTTGTGTCCAGCGCTAGAAACCAGGTTGATCATTCCGATGAAGTCCAGACCCCATTGCGCAAACGGTTCGTCCGCCACTATGGGTTTGAGGGGCATTCCAGAATTTTTCCTTCTGTCAGTAAAGAACTAGCATTTTCTAAAAGATTTTACCACAGAGTGGGAGTCATTAAAAAGTGTAGGTCAATAGTAACCAGCACGCATGATTTTAATGGCGATAGTCTTAGCAGAGAAGTGTTAGCCCGCAGCCCTATTATGAAACGTGTCAAGGATCCTCTTCACCTGCTCCGAAGTGACACATCGTAGGAGAACGCCATTGAAATTCCTTTTGAAAAGGACTCCCTCTATTAGCGTATATCCGCAATTTTGTAGCCAGTAGTATCTTTTTTTTTGGGATGAGAGACCTAGCGGATACTTTCCGATTTGCATGAACCTCATTTTATCAGTCAGCCAACCACCTTCCGATTCTAATTCATTCATCAAGACGAGCTCCGATTGCTCCTCTGTGGCAGGTACCCCCTCGTTCTGTGCCATGTACTCACATAGTCCTCTTCCTTTAATAGTTTTAGTAGGCTTGACTTCAATGTCATATTCAAGGATCTTGGTGATCCAATTAGCCCTTTTTTTTTGTGATCTCCCCTTCCATGATATATTCACGCACACTAGAATGTGTGACATACACAAGCACCTTGTTGCAAGAAATTAGATGGCGGAACTTTTTAAGTCCCTTCACTATTGCAAAGGCCTGCCTTTTGACAAAATTATAATTCGCCTCATATTCCTTTAGGGTCCGGGAGTAGAATGCCATTGGATGTTCTCCTCTTCCTTCATCATCCTTTTGGGTTAGGACAGTAGCGATACTGGACATGCTACTAAATGCATACATTATAAAATCCTTAGATTGATCTGGATTAACCAGTACTGGAGCTATGGAAATAGATTCTTTGACCTTTTCGAAGGCTTCCCGAGCTTCGGTCGTCCACTTGAATGCCTAATCTTTTTTAAGCATCAAGGTGATCAGCTTAATTATCCCTGCAAAGTTGGAAATAAACTTGCTGACAAAATTTACTTTTCCTAAGAAGGACTAGACCCCTTTCTTATTCATTGGAAGGGGAATCTCCCAGATAGCTTTCACCCGTTCGGGGTCAATTGAAACCCCTTCTTTAGACACCATGTGTCCCAACAGCTTGCCTTGCGGTACTCCGAATATGCATTTCTTCGGATTTAGGGAAACCCCGAACTCCTGGAACTTTTGAAAAACTAATTCTAAATGATCAAAATGATCATCCCTAGATTTAGAGAACACAGTAAGATCATCCAAATAAATTAGAATAAACTTATTGATTAGTTCGTTGAATGTGATGTCCATCGCCCGTTGGAATGTTTCTCCTGCATTGGATAAACCAAAAGGCATTTTAGCATATGCAAATTTTCCCCACATTGTGGTGAACGTAGTCTTGTGTTGATCCTCTTCTTTAACTCGAATTTGATTGTAGCCGGAGAAACCATCTAGCAGAGAAAATATTTCCGATCCTGCAACCGTTTGTAGGATTGACTCCATTGAAGGCAGTGGATAGTGATCCTTTAGGGATGCTCTGTTTAGGTCTCAGAAGTCCACACATAAACGAATATCTCCATTCTTCTTTCGGACTGGGACTAGATTCAATACCCAAGTACTATGCTTGATTGGGAAGACAATGCGCGACTCAATGAGCTTAGTTAGCTCTTGCGCCATTAGGGCTTCAATTTTAGAGTTGACGGGCCTCTGTTTTTGTTAGACTGGTTTTGCACCTTCTGTTAGCTCAATAGTGTGTTGAATGATGTCAAGATCATATCCCTCCAGATCATCATAGGACCAAGCCACTACTCCATATTTTTCGCAAAAACTGATGAGTCTTTCCTTATCATGGTGTGGGATATTTTCTCGACTCGAAGATTCCTACCATTGGAGACCCGAAGGTCCACATAGTCACTTTTGTCCGCTATGAACTTTTGTTTATCATTTCGGGCATCATCACAATTGAAAAACAATTCGAGAGTAACCAATCCTTTCAGAAGTTTATTAGATTTGAGTTGCATAATTTGTCCTTCATAAGCTTTGGAAATCTTTGGTTGAAGTTGATCGGCGAACTCCCCTGAGTGTTGGATAAACGAAGCGATGTGTTCATTGCTTTCAAAAACTTGCCAACTCTGATCATTGTCGGGGATCGCTAGTCGGGCTAGTACTCATACTGAATGTTTATTATGAAGAAGGTCAGAGACAGGAACAAACTGAGCACCAATCACGGCCATGTGATCTGCGTTGTTATTTTGTCCTCAGGGAATATTCTTGATGTTGAAAGCTTCAAAACCATCAATCAAGTCCCAGACTCGGTGCCGATAAGATCTCATGCGGACATTCTTTACCGTAGAAATTCCTCGGACTTGATTGACTACTAGTTTGGAATCTCCGAATACAATTAATTGCTTAATGCCCATTTGTTCCGCAAGGCTTAAACCTTGAACCAATCCTTCATATTCAGCCTCAGTGTTTGAACAGGCAAAATGAAAGCGGAAGGACCTCAACAATTTTTCATTTTGTGGGGATATTAGATATATCCCTACTCCAACACCCACTTTGCTTCTTGCTTCGTCAAAGTACAGTGTCCATAGCTCATTTGCTTGGCTACCTTCGGATTCTGTGGCGACGTGCAGAAGCACTTGGTCTTCATCATAAATTACATATATGCCCAATCTTGTAGCATGATAATTGTCGAAAGGATCATTGTCTATGTGTTCACTCAACAGGGCATCTTCTTTATCATTTCGATCTCCGCTCACCTTCTCTTCCTCTAGCAATTCAACGCAATACATTTCTTACTTGGTGATAAAGGTATGCGCGGCTTCAAAATTGATCAAGGCTTCATCCGCTACATGTTCAGAATCTAAAGCCTCCAATTCTATCTTCATTTTTGTGCCATGCTTGGTCCTAAGTATCAGATGTGACCAATCTAAGGACAGGTATCCGCCCACCTTTGAAGTAAATTCTCGGGATAGAAAAAAATCAAACATAGGAGGAACATCTATGATCACTGTGTCCTGCGGGACCGTGATACTAGGACAAGCAAATAGAGTTAAAGGAAGCACTTTGATGACACCTATGGTTTCAACTTTGTTCCCATCAAGTTGCATTACCCCCCTTTTCATAGGTTCATAGCTGAGTCCTAAAGCTTCGGCTATCCGTTTAGGCATAACCATGGTACTAGCACCAGAATCAATCATAGCATTGTGTAATAACTTCTTTCCTATAATGAGAGTCAAGAAGAAGGGTTGAGGTTTTAACTTATCCCTAACCTCGGCAGGCAATTCCTTTGTGTTGTTTGTAAGGACTTTAGCCGGCAGTATTTGATTAACAACCTCTACACTGGCAAAGGGCTCAGTTGGTGTCGGGTTGACCTCTTCTTGAAGCACCTTCTATAATAGCGTCTTTTGTTCTGGGATAGCTAGAATGTTCCATAGAGATACATTAGCGGATGATTTCTTCAATTGTTCTACCACATTGAAAGGTGACAAAATCGGAGGTTTCTGCTCCTTGCTTCTTGCTATAATAATTTCCTTCCACGGTTGAGATGATGACGGGACGGTTGAAGTACTAGGAATCTGATCGGAAACACCTTTGAGTGTCGGGCTAGCTAGATGCGAAACAACTGACTCACGAGTGAATCTCCTCTTTGAGCGTGTGTTATAATCATACTACACTTGCGGTGTTTTGGATATGAATGTGTCATTAGCAAACACAGTTTCTTCTTCCTCCATCCAAGAGAAGAGTGCATGATCAGGAGTAATATCAGATTCTTGTTCTAAAGACATTCCTTGCATTTGCGCGGTAAGGACCGCACTCTCCATTTGTGGTGAGGCATATATATAACCTCCATATTCCGTTGTCGCGCCTTGGTTGCGTTGCTCCACCACCTTTTGTTGTAAGTTGTCATGTAGACAGTTCTAAGGCATATGCGCATCGCTACAAGGGAAGCACCATGGATTGATATCATCAATAAGGTTGTTCTTCCCTACAGTTAATTCCCTACTCGAGCTTGCGACATGCTCATCAGCGGAGTAGGCACCGGCACCATTTGGTTTGCAGTCGGGGGTTGGTGGATTAGCGCGAGGCATGCCCTGGTATTCATTCTGCTGATAAGAAGACCGCCTGCCTTGATAGTTTTGATATGCAGGCTTCAGAGGTGTTGATTGGTTCCACTTAAGAGTGGTTATATCATTTTCCATGGTTCACAACATCTCTTTGAGGTCGCTCATTTCATCTTTGGAAGAACCTGATGTAGAAGCCACATTTTGTGGGCTTACCACATATGTGTACATTGACTGGGCAGTTGTGGGTGCGCTAGTTGATGCGACCTCTTGCACGGAAATTGATATTTTAGGAAATATTGGCATAATAGGTTGAGGAGGCAATTTTTTGCAATTTATTAAATGATTCTTGACTTTGATAGCGATACCATAAGCATCTAGTAGAGTAGCTCCTCCTAAAGACTTGATCATCATGAAAATGTCAGAATTGATGGACTTTAGATAAAATATAAATGCTAACTCAAGAGTCGGGCATATGGTAACATGAATCCTCTGCCAATTTGCGTGAAATCAGGCATTAAAGTCCGTCAGAGCCTCCTGGGGGGCTCGTTTTATGACAGATAGTTGATAATACAATGAAGAACGGTCTCCGTCATTTGAGAACCTCTCATAGAATGGATCTCTAAGCTCGTCCCAGGTGCGAATAGAATTAGGTGTCAGGGTTTGGTACCAATCCAGTGCCTTGCCTTTAAAAGACGCGGTGAGAAGCCTTAGGACTACATTTTGCGTTGTAATATCATGTACCAGACATACGTCTGCCACATCTTGCAAATGTTTTGTTGGTGTTCTTGAGCCATCTCCGGTAAATTTGGGTAAAGTTTTCATGGCCGAAATCGGGATAGCGCCCTAGACAATGGGTGCTACTAGGGCTACTATGGGACTTCCGACATCCCACACCACGTAATTTCTATTGGCGGCCGGCAACATGATGAGAGGAATGGGTGGCGGGAATGGAACGGTTACTAGTTGATTTGTGACTTGGACTATTCCTAGTGGAGGTACTAGTAAACTGGGGTTGCTTGTGGTTTGAGATCTAGTTACAGGCCGATGGCTCATACACCCTTCTAAAATGCAATTTCATTTAAGCTCGGTCCCACCGGGCGTGCCAGAAAAATGAACAAACTGTTGACGCCAAAATTTGACAAGGTAACAGAGCCTTATGGGAAACTCTGTTTAAGGGGGACCTTTTGCGCTAAACTGAGTAACCTCCGGATTTTTAGAGAAGTCGGATTCTTCTATAATGGGGTTTGGAAAGGGAAAAGGAAGCAGATATAATAAAATGAAGTATAACCTAAGGCGATGCGCCAAGACTTAATGATGGGCACGATAAATCATAGATTTAAGGGCCTTAATGGTGTTGTAGTGTTCCAGAACATCAGAGACTTAATATTATAGCATAGACAATTCATTCATTGACATAAAATAACATTGCATACATTCCTACTACCAAGAAGAGTCATTAGACATGATCTAGGTAAGCAAACTTGCATCCAGCATATATAGAAGTTCTCAAATGAAGTGTCCAAACAATAAAAAGCACAGTTTATGGTTTGATCAAATAGCATGAAGAACAGAAAGGCTGAACAATTGGCACAGTCTAAGAGTTTTTGCAATAAAAAATAATAATAATAAAGTTCTAGCGTCTTTTACTCAAACCAGCGTTTTCCTCAAATTTTGAACCCTTTTTCTCATAACAGAGAAAGTATATATAGCAAGAAGACTTCCCACCGCTTCGGAGAGCAGCAACAGAAAAGATTTTGCAATCCCCGACAATGATGTAAGAATCAGAATATTCCCAAAGCCGTTGCAACATAATCAATCTAGAACCAAGCATCGGGTCGTCCCAGGCGCAGGTGCATCCTCTGCAATGATGGCGGTGGTCTCGGCTAGGCCTGATCAGACAAGTGTCACCCTCCTGAGCGAATGATAATGACACGCAGTGGCCAATAGCCTCATTTGATTCATATAATCCATCACCTGCATATGAGATCTGTTGGCTAGGCACGTGGTAGCCTTTCGCTGCCCGTATGAACCACTTCTCCTTTGCCACTGAGGACTTGCGTAAACGCCACACATGTCGAAACGGCCAAACACTTCATCAATAATAAAGGGAACAATTACCAGCCAGGCATAAAAGAGACGTGTGGTAGCATTTCGCTACCCGCGGTTGCTACTTCATTTCCGCGCTGAAATATTTGCAAACGGTAGACACATAGCAAGTGTACACTACAGTTAGCAACCGTGGGGTTCACCAAAACCTTTTAGGAATAAGGGCTTCGTGGCAGCATTTCGCAGCCCGATGAGGTGTCAAGGAAACATGATCAAAAGCATCCCGCGACCACAACACGTGGAAGCATAGAGAAATTTCTTGGGATGCGAAAGGAATGCCGAGACTTGGAGTTGCGAGGAGTAGACACGTGGAGCGGTAGAACAAAACCTAGAAAAAAGGCCAAGCAAACTTTGCGATGCACGGGTCGACGCATAGAAAAATAAACCCGAAGGGAGCTGGTTAAATATTTATTAACATGACATATAATTTGTTTAGCAAGAAGGTTTAGGGAAAAAATGCAACTAGATCAATAAGATTCAAGAGTGTGACATGGAGGTGCAAACTACAAAGTTGGTCAAATGTGAAATCATTTCCAAGATCATGGCATATGCAAACTTGGATGCAACAAAAGTACATCAGGTGAATTTTGTTTCAACATCTTTTCCTTGCCCTTTGAAGCATGATTCATGTTACAAAGAAATTTTTCTACTTGGAAAATATGAGTTGTTCCCTAAAACTAAATAATCATCAAAAGAGAAACTTAAAGTTGGTAACCCCAAGGTATGTATTGTCATATGGAAAATTAATATGAAGGAACCTTGATGGATTTATCCTTAAATGTTTACATCAAGAGCATCTTGTCAAAGTCATCAAGACTTTTTTCGGTTGACATATTATGTTAAAGACTACTAATCACAAGGGAATTAGAAGAAAATATTAATGGTGAACATTGTTCAAGGATGGCCAAAGTTGTTGGGAAGCATGATGCTTTCCAAATATTTTCAAGCTAGATGAATTTTACAAGTGCACTCTCCCTCACATCTATATTAGTCGACTCCTTTCCAATAATGGGGTATTGATATTATTGGGGAGATTGTTGAAAGATCAAGAAAAGGGTGCTAATGGATTCTTATATCTACCAACTACTTTACCAAATGGTTGGAGGAAATAACTACTAAAAATGATACATCTAAAGTGGCGATTGAATTCAAATTGAAGAATATAACCACAAGGTTTTGTATGCCTACAAAAATAGTTGTCGATAGTACAATGTGTTTTAGATCATATGACCTTGACACGTGTTCTAAATATGAGATAATTTTAACACATTATTCCCTTTACAATCCATAAAGGAATGGAAAATTTGAATGTAGTAAGTTCATCATGACAATCATAAAGAAGACACTAGATTCAAATAAGAAAAGATGGGATGATAAACTTAATTTAAATTTAAAGATAGATAGGCTAATATATAAAAAGGTTATTGGTAGGAGATCCTTTGAATTAGATTTTGGAATAGAAGCTAAGATGTCAATCAGTCTTGAGTTTCTAGTATACAAAATATTGTAGCAAATCAAGGGAGAGAGAAATGATGTCATTTTATTAAGAGTGCATGAGTTGACCAAACTTGAAGAAACCAAAAGGGTTGCACATGAAATAAATGTGTTGCAATAGAAAAAGATGAATCTTGTATTTGATCAGAAGGCAATTCAAAGATTCTTCCTAGTAGGGGACATTACTTTCATAAGGCACACAAGATCTGAAGGGAAAACATGGAAATTTAAAGCCTTATGGGTTATACCTTATCAAATTGTAGACATGTCTATTCAAGGAACTTTTTATCTCAAGTGTCTAAATAGAGAGTTCATGGACCTAACAATCCATTGTCATCATTTCAAGAATCGCCTATCTTGATGATATGAAGCTCTCTTTGGACCTATTTATATATTCATCTTTTTTTCCTCGTTTGTGTTTTTCCTTATTTTTTGATTATTTTGTTTGGCCCTACCTTCCCCTTTTGGTCTACTTCTCAAAGATATATAGATTCTCATTATACCTAGATGAGACACACATCCCCAACTAGAGCCAATATTGAAACTTTCTCTAGCAATCAATAAAATTCCATCTTGTGTCATCTTTGTTGCCTTGAGTTTCTTACTAGACCTTGTTGATCATTGATCTCAAACCCTAAATCATAGAACATTTTGAATCTTTTTAACTTTCTAAAAAAAAATTGGTTTTCTTGAATCTTTCTAGGTTTTCCTAAAAAAATTTGGGGGTTTTCTTGGATCTTTCTTTATTTTCTAAATCTTTCTATTTTTTATGAGTTTTCCAATATCTTTCTATAGTTTTCTATATTTTTTAATGTTGAGCCCTAACTCTACCCATATCAATAACACCTAAGTAGGGAATTATTAAATGGGAATACTTGGTCTTTCTATGCTTTAACTTGTTTCATTATTTTTTCAAAGCCTAAACTTTTTTTTAAAATAGTGTGAAGGCTTTGCATTCAATTTTTAAGGAGTTGATGGAATTTCAAGATTTCAGACCTTCTCATCCTAGTATCTTGGAATTCATTTCCTCTAAACCATTTCAATATTTTAAACTTTCTCATCCCAACATTCAAGCATGGCTTTCCTCTAATCCCCCATGTTGGTATATGGTGACCAATCATGCAAATATTGTACACTCTTTACATATCCTCACCAGGGTTTGGGGCCGGGTTGAGCCCCGAGCAGGGGTTCAAGGGCGGAAACCCCCGATAGCAAGGGTTCGGGGGTGGCAACCATCGGTAGTAGGGGTTCGAGGGAACAACCTTCAAAAAAAACTCCTTTTTTTCCTATTTGTTAACCAAAAAATAAAAAATGACTTTGTAAAACCCTAATTCTAGAAGTTTCCAAAAGCTTGTTATAAGCGGTTGGGATGTATGTTACAGTATGGTATTCTCGAGATTGTAATATGTTTTGCATTGGATAATAAAATCATTAGATGGCTAATTTTCTGTGGATATAGCCCATATTGGTTGAACCATGTTAAAATTTTGTGTTGATCTCTTTTGTGTTATTCTTCATTATTATTTCTAGGGTATTTAATCTACATATAATTATTAATGTTTATTGCTCCAATCTGCTTGAATCTTAACAACTAGTACTAGAGTCGTGTTTATTTCAGTCAATCCAGGAAACCTCTAGATTTGAGTGGGAGCAATGGAAAAAGGAAAATTCAAGGTTAAGAAGTTCAACGACCAAAATTATCAATTATGGAAGATGCAGATGGAAGATTATTTGTATCAAAAGGATCTATGGTGGCCATTGCAAGGAAAAGCAAAGAAAGATGCTACGATGTCCGATGAAGAATGGGAAATTCTAGATAGAAAGGAATTGGGAACCATTTGGTCGTGTCTAGCACCATCTGCAGCATTCAATATAATAGAAGCAAAGACAACAGAGGATTTGATGGAAGCTTTGACTAAATTGTATGAAAAACCCTCAACCTCAAATAAGGTATTTCTCATGAAGTGTTTGTTTAATCTAAAAATGATTGAAGGTGGATTTGTGACAGACCATTTAAATGAATTTAATACAATTACCAGTGAGTTAACTTATGTAAAAGTGAATTTTGATGAAGAGGTGAGGGCTCTCTTGATTTTATGTTCTTTGCCAAAAAGTTGGAATAGCTTGGTAATGGATGTAAGTAACTTTGTCTTTGGTTCAAATACATTAAAATTTGATGATTTTGTTGGTGTTAGCCTTAGCGAGGAAATGCAACAGAAAAGTACAAGTGAGAGTTCAACATCAAGTAATGCTTTGACTATAGAGAACAGGGGAAGAAAAAAGGAGAGAGGAAAAAGCCCAAAAAATAATGGGAAGTCACAAGGGAAGTCAAAGAAAGGCAGATCTAAATCTGGAGGAAAAATGGATTGTTGGAACTATGGAAAGCCAGGACACTTGAAGAAGGATTGTTGTTCTTAAAAGGGAAAATAGGGAGATGAACAACATGATGATAGTAAGGAAGCTAATGTCACAAGTAATAAATTGCAGGATGCTTTAATTCTATGTTTAGATAATGCTAGTGATTCCTGGATAATAAATTCAGGGGCTTCATTTTGTGCCACACCCCATAGGAAATATTTTTTAGATTATGTTCAAGGTGATTTTGGATAGGTATATTTGGGTGATGATGAACCCTGTCAGATTGTTGGAAAAGGAAAGATAAAAATCAAGTTTTAGAATAGAAATGAATGGTTGCTACAGGAGGTAAGGCATGTTCCAAATTTGAGAAGGAATTTAATTTTAGCAAGACAACTGGGTAGTGAAGGCTGCATAGTTACCTTTTTAGACAGAGTCTAGAAGGTCACTAAAGGTGCATTAGTAGTAGCTAAAGGTGAAAAGGTAGGCACATTGTATTTGTCTATTGGTAATACTTTTTCTACCCTAGTTGCTACAGAAACAGTTGCTACTAAGATAGTTATAGCACTTGCTACAAGAACAAAAATAGAATTATGGCACCATAAACTTGGGCACATGAGTGAGAAAGGGATGAAGATCCTTCACTCCAGAAAGTTGCTACCAGGTTTGAAGCAGATTGACTTGGAGTTCTGCGAAAAATGTGTATGGAAAACAGAAAATAGTCCAATTTCTAAAATCTGGGAAAGAGAAGAAGAGTGAGAAATTAGAGCTTGTGAATTCAAATGTATGGGGAACAACTCAGGTATCTTCTCTTGGTGGCTCTTGTTATTATGTTACTTTTATTAATGATGCAACTAGGAAAACATGGGTGTATTTCCTTAAAAAAATCAGAAGTATTGGAAACTTTTAAAAGGTGGAAAGCTTTGGTTGAGAATGAGATAGGAAAAAAGTTGAAGTGTCTCAGATTTGATAATGGAGGCGAGTATTACAACAAAGAATTTGAAAATTACTGTTCATACAATGGAATTTGTAGGCAGAAAACGGTTCCTAGAACCCCACAAGAAAATGGTGTCTGAGAGGATGAATAGGACCATTATGGAGCGTGCAAGGAGCATGTGATTGCATGTTGGACTACCCTTACACTTTTGGGAAAATGTTGTACATACCAATGTTTATTTAATAAACAAGGGACCTTTGAATCCTTTGGATGGTGGTATTCCAGAGAAGTCATGGATGGGTAAAAAGGTAAACTATTCATTTCTAAAAACCTTTGGTTGTGAAGCTTTTATCCATGTTGATATTGAAAATAGAACCAAGCTTGAGGCTAAGTCTAAAAAGTATACCTTAATTGGATATGGAGTAGATGAATTTGGTTATCGGTTATGGGATTATGAAAATCATAAAATCATTAGGAGCAGAGATGTTATATTCAATGAGAAGGTCATGTATAAGGATCAACTACAGGAAAAGAAGCATGAACAAGACAAAAAGGAATATGTGGTGTTGGATGAGATTCTAGAAAATAAAATGTCAGTGGTGCCTAATGCTCAGCAACAACAAGTTATCTCACAAACTCCTGCAAATGTTAGACATTCTACAAGGATAACTAGACCTCCAGAAAGATTTTCTCCATCATTATATTCTATATTATTTACTGATTATGGTGAACTTGAAGGTTATGAAGAAGCAATGCAGATAGATACCAAAAAGCAATGGAAGCTAGGCATGAAAGATGAATGGATTCCTTGCTGCAAAATTAGACTTGGGACTTAGTCCAATTTCCTGCAAGTAAAAGAGCATTTCCAAATAAATGGGTTTACAAGTTGAAGGAAGAAGATGGAGGCAAGAAAAGATATAAGGCTAGACTCGTGGTAAAAGGTTTTGCATAGAAAAAAAGTATAAATTTTGATGAAATATTTTTCCGATTGTAAAGATAACTACTATTAGAACTATTTTAAGTCTTGTGGTTGCGGAAGACTTGCATCTTGAACAGCTAGATATGAAAACAACATTTCTCCATTGGGATTTGGAAGAGGAAATATACATGCAACAACCATAGGGATATGAGGTCAAGGGTAAGGAGGAATTTTTGTGTAGGTTAAAGAAGATTGTGTATGGCCTAAAGCAAGCACCTCAAAAATGGTATTTGAAATTTGATAGTTTTATGGTTGAACAAGGTTAGAAAATATGTCATTTTGATTAATGTGTTTATTTTAAGAAATTGGGTAATGGAAGCTAAATTATCATGTTGCTTTATGTTGATGGCATGCTTGTTGTCGGGTCTAACATGCAGCATATTAATGAACTTAAGCAGAAATTACCAAATTCATTTGCTATGAAGGATTTGGGTGCAACAAAACAAATCCTTGGTATGAGGATCACACGAGACATGAAAAATAGAAAATTACTTTTTTCTCAAAGTGAGTATGTAGAGAAGGTGTTGAAAAGGTTTAACATGCAAAATGCAAAAGTAGTTCGTACACCTTTGCCTAGTCTTTTTAAGTTGTCTACGGAGATGTATCCAAAGACACAAGAGGAAGACAAAATATCTAAGATACAATATGCATCAGTAGTTGGTAGCTTGTTGTATGTAATGGTATGCACAAGGCCAAATATTGCACATGCAACTTGGGAGTTGTGAGCAGGTATATGATCAATCTAGGAACAAAGCAATGGAATGTGGTAAAATGGATTCTTTGATATTTAAGAGGTACTACTTCAAAGAAACTTTGTTTTGGAGGAACAAATTCTACTTTAAAAGGATATGTTGACTCTGATCTAGTGAGTGATATTGATAGTAGGAGGATTACTATAGGGTATGTTGTTACTGTAGGAGGTACTACAGTCAGTTCGATTTCAAGGCTGCAAAAGGTTGTTGTGCTTTCAACCACTGAAGCTTAGTATGTTGTTGCTATGGAAGCTAGCAAGGAGATGATTTGGTTACAATGTTTTCTGGAGGAATTGGGACAACGAAAAGAAGATATCCCTTTACACATTGATAGCCAAAGTGTCATTCATCTTGCTAAGAATTTAGCTCTACATTCAAAAACTAAGCACATACAGCTCAAATGCCACTTCATCTGGTCAGTTTTGGAGGATGGGCAGTTGAAGTTGGAGAAAATTCACACAAGTGAGAATCTTGTAGATATGTTCACAAAGGAAGTTACATGGGAGAAACCGATTTCCTCGTCAGTTTATGTTTGCCTTCACGACTGATAATGGTGGACATAAGAAACCAGCTAGACCTGTAATCCAGTGGGATCTGCAAGTGCAACAATGTCATCCAGGATCAGTCTCCAAGTGGGAGGTTGTTTGGTGTGGAGCCTGATTAGTCTCCAAGTGGGAGATTGTTGGTGTATGGAAAATAATCATGCAAATACTATACATTCTTTACGTATCCTCACGAGGGTTCGAGGTTGGGCTCAGTCGGGCCCCAAGTGGGGGTTCGGAGGTGGAAAACCCCAGTAGTAAGGGTTCAGGGGTGCAACCCCCCCAAAAAAAAAATTCCCTTTTTTCTCTCATTTGTTAATCGACAAATGAAAAATGACTTTGTAAAACCCTAATTCTAGAAGCTTCCAAAAGCTTGTTATAAGCAGTTGGGATGTATGTTACGGTATGGAATTCACGAGATTGTAATTTTTTTTACACTAGATAATAAAATCATTGGATGGTTTAGTTTATGTGGATGTAGCCCATATTGGGTGAACCACATTAAAATTTTGTGTTGATCTCTTTTTTGTTATTCTTCATTGTTATTTATGGGTTATTTAATCTGCATATAATTGTTAATGTTTATTGCTCCAATCTGCTTGAATCCTAACACCCCCTTCTCCTTATCATTTTAATATTTTGAATTTTCTCATCCTAGCATCTTGGCATGCATTTCCTCTTACCCCCCTTTTCCCTACCATTTCAAAATCCTCATCTTGGCATCTCAATACGCCTTTCCTCTAGCACCCCTTTTCCCTACCATTTTGGGATTTCAAACACCATCATCCTAATATTTTGGCACAAGTTTTTTCTAAAGCCCTTTTTTCTCTGCTATTTTATCTTTTTAGACTTTACCATCCTAACTCCTTTTCCCATTTCCCTTTAAGTACCTTTTCCCATTTCCTTCAATTTTGTGATTTTGAACTTTCTCATCCTAGCATACCATTTTAGAATTTCATCATGTTTTTCTTATTTCCTTCCCCCTTTTGTTATGCAGTCTCTTAAAATTATGTTGTTTGAACAAAAAATCCTATGTATCCCTATGCATGTCCCAATATGCCATTAATGATCTGAAAATGGATGTGGCAAACATATGATAACTTTTGCATGCCTCATACTACTTGTGATATCCTCAAAGACATGATTGGTATACAAAAGCATATGTTTGTTGATGTAAAGGGTATGGTTTCAAGTGTATGGCCATTTGGAGATGATGCAAGCAAACATGGGTGGCCTATGCAATTGTAGGCCATTCCAATTTTGAAAGTCTTTATAATGGTTGCAAATAATTGCAAATGCCTTATCTTTATTATTGTGCATTTTTTGCACTTTAATTTGGTCCCCACATGTTTTTCACACTCTTTTGAATGACTGCAAGCTTCTTTTCTTTGGATCACATGGTTTTTCTTTGAAATTAATCCTTTGAAAACCTTTTCTCCTTTCATAAATCTAAAATATTTTTTAACAAATTCAATAGATTCTATTTATGGTTTTTAGTAAATCTTTTTTACCAATGTCCTAATTAGCATCCTAAAATACTAGCAAGTCGTTGATCTTCTTTTGCATCTAATTTCCCAAATTTATCCATGTCTAATAATAATTTTGATGCTAGATCCACCATTATCGATGACTTTGGTGTCTCAAGTGATTTTCAACATTTTAGTGCCTACATCCTTCTTAGCATCCACAAGGATGAGCAAGTAGTTGATCTCCATCTAGATCAAAATTAACACAAAGTATAATAATGACATCAATGGCTTCAATTTCTATATTTTTTTCTTTTGGAAGGGCCATATAGCCACATTCCATTAATCTTTCTTAGATCTAATAATACATGTGGTATCTTTGGTTCTTTTAAAATTGGTTCATATAAATTGTACCTGTTATGGTCCCTTCTTCCTCTATTCTTCTCACCTAGTTTCTCTCTCTATCAATAGAGGCTCCAAGCAATATCTAGCTCCTTTAATGGTTTCCTCTTAATAGCATTGTTTTTGTGCACCTCTCAAACCATTTTAGCTCCCTTTTCATCTATGACTGGGAAATTTCAAATTGTCAATCTAAGTAGCTTTCAAAGAATTTTTATTAGTAGATTTATGTTTTAAATCCCCAAATGTCACCATCCCTAGACCCTACAAGGCAATGTTTCCCCTTGACTCCCCTGGGGGCTGCCACCCTTAGGCTCCTACTTCAGCACCTTCAAAAATAAAAGAATATTTGGGGAGACTACGACAATCGACTATGGAACTTTTTAAATATATGCCCAATGGAGTAAGATGACTATATTTCTAGATTCAACACTTGCGAGTGAGTTTCCCTAAGACTCACAAAAAATATAGTTATTTTCTTACTACATGTGAATTTTTATAAAATTTCTTATTTTATTGAAGTCTTTTTGGAGTTGAGTATGTTATTTAAATTATCATTTGTTGTGATTTCCCTTTAATATTTAATGTAAAACATCCCCCCCTTTATGAGGTGTTGAGGAAAGTTACTAAAAACAAGGATGCCCATTTTAATTTTAACATGAAAATTATTTGGGCCCCTGGACTAACCATATTGAACCTATCATTAAGATTGCTTCCTTTTAGAAATATATCCATATAAGGTTTTTTCTCATAAAAGATATATTTTAATTTCCCTTTTAATTTTATGTTGTACTTTTTCTCTTATAAATATGGCTAACCAACCAATAGTTTTTAAGCTCTTCATTAATGAAATATTTTTTTTATAGAGACGACCTTTTGGTTTGATTTCTAAATATGTTTTGTGTTTTTCCACTTATGTCCTAGATAAAAGTGGATTGACCTTGTGTATTTGAATATCCAATAGCCATAGGTGCCAATTAATTTAATGCATTTGCAAGTTTCACATAATGTAAATTGAGGCACCCCTACCAGTCATTTGCATGTTCATGGATGGGATTGGTTGTTTGTCAAAGGGAGGGATAAGTAATCCCTTTGTTTGATGCGCTTGTCCCCACCATTTTTCACTTTATTTCCCTAATCCTTATCTCTCTTTTTGAACCCAATTTATCTTGCTACCTCTTTACCTTACAAACATTAATTTAATTTTTAGTTTAGTCAATAAGTCAACCTTCTCCAAAGGTTGCTACACATTTGAAACTTGTGTGTGTGAGCATCCATGTGACTATGGTGTACCCCATTCTAGCATCTTTGGGACTTCTAGGCCTTGGGTTATCCATTTGAAGCAACCAATAGTTCCATCAATGAGTTTTAGTGGCCTATATTATTTCTCCTCTATAGTCTCTTATGGGATAGCTAACCCTTGACGCTCCCAAGTTACCTTGAGCTACTTTTTTGAAGTTTAGTTTGATCCTCCTTATTAGAGGGGGTTCCATTTTCCTTTGATTGCTTTAGATTAACTCATATGGCCCATGAATGGTAGGAATCTTGATGTTTTCCCATATTTTTAGTATTTTAGTATCCCATCTATTGAGAGTTATTTTCTTTTCACCTACTCACGGACTCTAACAATAACAAATTCATGTATAGCTTATCCAATTTGACCAAAAAATGTTCTAAAAAAGTGATTTCTCCAAAAAAAAATGGCTTTGTGCCTTCCATATATACCAAATTACCATTATGGGACATATTATCGATAAATAAGAAAAGTTTGACTTTGGATGCATAGTTTAGCCATCTTCTAAAGAAACTCATTGGATTATTTTGAAAATCCCTTGCTTAGCCTAGTTTTTCATACAACCATTGCTAAGACCTAACCATAGAAGGATAGTTAATCAAAATATGATCCATTGTTTCCAAGTTACTTCTTTAAACATGATGGTTCACAAAGGACCAACAATGCCATGGGTCTTCAATCTTTCAATAAGAATTCTCTTATTTAAAGAAAACTAGGTGAAGGTGTCAACTTTGGGAATGTGGAGACTACACCATCATTTGGCCAAAGTCCAACCAACACTAATAGGAAAAGAACATGCCACCAAGTATCTAAGTTTTATAATTTAGCTCCCCAATTTTGAATTGGCCCAAATGATTATGTCTTCCTTTTCACTTATAAAACAACTCCTCTCTTAAAATATGGATTACATTTTTGTCTAGTCTAGCATTAGAGAGAGATGTCCATGTCCATTCTAAATCCCCTTCCCTCAAATGGGCTAATTATTCACACACCTTATCCCCCCAAATTTGAGAAAGCACTCACCTTGCCTCTTCTAGATATTCTTGTTTAACTGAGGGAAATCATTATATGACCCCTTCCAAAAGTTAGCATTTTTTCCATCAATGTGATCCATATATGATGGGTATGCATGCAAACATGAAGTTCCATATACCCTCTTGAGTTACCCCACCATAAGGATGTGGGAAGATATGTATTTTAGTGCATTCTACACCATTTGGCGCACTTGCTAATGCCTCCACTAAGTTTTGGTAAACACACTTGTTGCCAACTAATCAAAGAAATCATCTTTCTCTCTTTTGATCCTCGCTAGACAAATTTCTTCATGATGGTCTCCAAATCCCTTAACTTCTTAGAAATTTACAAATAGGACATGAGGTATACTAGAATAGTGACAACAATTGATTTTGGCATAGTGATGTGTCATACCAATATTAATCATTTTTCTTTCCAAGAATCAAGTTTAGAATTACAAGATTCCATCAATTCAAATGAATACCTCAACCTCCCAACCTATCTAAATATAGGGACCCCAAGATATTTTCTAGGAAGTATTTCGATCTTGAAGCCTAGTCTTTCTATAATAGATATCTACTTTGTAGCCTTTGTGTGAAAAAATAAAATGTTGGATTTATCAATATTAATGAATTTGGACTAATGTAGTTGTGTATTTGTCCAAATTCCTCTCCATAACCTCAACCTATTCTTGAGTGGTCATACCAAAAAATATTATGTCATTATGCAAATTGTAGGTGAATGATGGGATCCAAATCTTGGGCTGACAAATTCCTTTCCATATTCCCCTTTTAGACATCGCTTTATAAATATATCCAACGCTTCAACAAGAATGATGAAGAGGAAGGGAGACAAAGGATCTCCCTAATATAAACCCCTAATGGGCTCAAAAAATATGTGAGTTAACATTGACAAGTATAGAGTAACTAGGACTAAATATACAACTAAAAATCCACTCTCTGCACTATGGATAAAAACCCATTTTTCCATGATTCTTGTCAAGAATCTCCACTTTACTCTATTCATAAGATTTACTAATGTCTAGCTTGGAGATCATGCATTTCAATTTAGATTTATCTATCAAATGAATAGTCTCATTGTTATGCCATCAACAATTGATCTTCTAAGAATAAAGTCAAACAATTCCTTTGAGATGATGTCCAAGAGAAAAACCTTCAATCTATTATCCATTGCTTTAAATATAGTTTTACATAGTGATATTAGTTTGAAATCACTTAAAGAGGATAGAGAAAGAATTTTGGATATAGTGGCCACAAAAGTATTGTTAAAATATTTCAATATCTCTATAGATTTCCTTGAATCTTCAACCACTTGATATGTATTATCAACCCATGAAATCCTAGGATTCTTTAAAAAATCTTGTCAAAGATTCATCTAGGCCTAGATAATGCTAACTTAACTTCAATCTATGTCATACTACTTATTATTCCCCTATTCTATTCTTCCTTGATATAGTCTACAATTACATCAAGAGGCATTAACAGTCACAACTAGGGTAGAAGCAAGAGATCGTGAATATAAGAACCTAAAATAGACACCATAATGAAATAATAAAAATATCTTGTGTTTCCCATTTTAATGGGTGAAATGTCATTTTCGTTATAAAGGATTGTTTCTTAGCCTACCATCATGTTTCTATATGGACTTTCAAGCCAATGAAGTTGTCAATCCCAAGAAATTGTTGGACTCTAATTCTGAGAAATAAGTTAATCATTGAAGTCGTCTAGTACAAGCACTATATTTTGTTCTATATACGTGGAATAGGTGCCTTAAGAAGAGTATCTCTCAATATATTTTAGATAGAATTTTATAAAGATAGATATGCAAGTTACTTACCAATTTGTCATGGTGAGAAGCTCTAAAGAATTTTATTGCTTTTGTTGCAATATTTTTTGATCAATTAAAATTGTTCCACTCTAGGGAGTAATGGAGAAGATTTTATTTCTCATTCTTTTGGTATTAGTAGAATAAAAGGAAGCAAGTGCTTCTATCTCCCTCCTTCACCCAAGTTTCACTAGACTTTGATCTCTAGTAAATTTCTTCTTGAACAAGAAGCTCTTCATATTGAACATAAAATGATTTCTATTTGATGAAATCTTGATACATCCCATCTCTTAAAGTACTTTCTCATTCTATGTTGTCAACTCTTCTTCCACCCTCACTTTTTCATAATAATGCTTTTGTGAAATTCATTGTTCGAATACTTTTATTAACCTCTGATGTAAACCAATTTATTATGAAATTTTCAAACATATTGATATCTTGCTATACCTTTACTTCTTTCTACTATGTCTTTGTTAAGAAAATTTGCAATCTCTAAACCACATTTTCTCCACTTTGAAAGAGTTGTGATTGGTCCTCTATTATGCTTAATAAACTAGAATGATCAAAACTAGAGAGAGATAGGATTTGAACACAAAATTTCATGAACCGTAGGCAAAAGTTGTTAAAATTCTGTCTAATCTCTTTCCTACGTTACTAAAACCCAATGACCTGTTAATCCAAATACAACACATACCATTTTGGGAACCGCATTAATCAACCCTACATTATTGACAAAACTCATAAAATCGATTTGTGATTAGTAGGTCTAATGACTCCCCCTTTCTTATCTGTACCAATTCAAATTTAATTGAAATACACCCCCCCCCCCCACAAATAGAAAAATAGTATTATGTTTACCATAGATCTGATGATTTGGTCTCATACTCTTGCTTTCTCAGTAGGGTTAGTGGGACATAAACATTAAAAATGAAAAATTTCAAATGAGAAAACAGGCTTGAGACTTTGTTGACCTACCAATTGTGGTATGAGATATTTCCTCGAGAACGACTGGAGTGGGAAACCATAGGATCATCAAGCCTCCAGAGGCCCCGACTGCTTCCACAAACTGACCATTCCACCTGCTAAAATATTGGAGTTTCCCTACCTCTTACTAAATGGTGTTCATTCTTCTCTGGTTTGTGCAAACTCACTCCAAGGCCTCAGACCATTCTTCTGGAGTGTTTGCTGTTTACCACTGTGCTTCTTCTTCGCGTCTCTGTTGGTTTATTTTTCTATCTTTTCTTCTGTGGGAGGCAATTTTAGCCTTCCTAATTTTTTAGGCGATTTGCATGATTTATCTTAGTTTTGTAATTATACGTTCGTCCTTTTTCTCAGATCCTGAGACTCCCCTTCTTCTGAGTCCCAATAGTCAATATCTATATTGGATTATGCTTCTGCTATCTCCTTATGGTTCTCCATCTCCTCATATGGTATGGAGCCTTTGACAATTCCTTCTTGTTCTCCTACAATTCATCCTTCTGATTATTTAGTGCTGGGTTAGGGCTATTTATTTTTGCCACAATTGCTTCTAAAACCAAATCAATATATTTTATGTTAAAATACAGGCTAGGGGTCGAATCCCTTGAAATGGATGAAGTTAAGGCTTCGCCCATACCCTCCTTGTGTGTATCTGTCGACATTTCCTCTATTTCCTAATGAACTTGTGATGTTTTAACCCATTTCTATGTTTTCTTTTGTAGTGACACTCTGAAACATTCTTTCGGGAGGTGATTTCTTGTCCTGACAAAAAAATCCTTATTTCAAGTTCCTGTCTCCAGGTGCTATGCTTTGTGTTTCCAAATGGACGTATTTTAATCTGTTTTTTAATGTTCAATATAAAAGTTCTTGGATAGATTATTGAATTACTACTCAAGATCTCCTCATCCAGACAAAAACACTACCCAGTCTCTGACTCCCAATATTCCTCTAGAAGGTTATATAGTCTTAAAACAAATTGTAGTCTCCATTTTTTGATGAATAGGCAGTTATTTATATTAAAATAAAGATAAAGTTAAATATTCACAAATTGTAGTCTCCATTTTTGCTCGTGTCAGGGAATCAAAGTTTGGATGCCACCTTTTAACAAGCAACCTCGAACCATCTACCCTCTGCAAGGCCCTCGTTATCGATGTTGTCATGTTCTAGCATTTTACCATGAAAAAAGCTTTTAGTAGGAATCTCACATGTAAAATGTCTCCTAAGTTATCCTTAATCCGTCTTTCTATCTTTTCTCTAGTTGGTCAAATTCCAAAGAATTGACAAATTAATATTGTATCTGCTAGCTCTTCGGTCTTACTCTTGAGGTTGTTATCGATTTTCTGATTTGGGTTTCCTTAAATCTTTGTGCCACATTTTCTTTTTCCAGCAAGATTTTATTAGTTTAAGGCAGTTCTTCATGGAGTTGTTTAGCTTATTTTGACTAGCACCGTCTAATTGGTGGTCCCAAGAATACTTATTTTTTCTCTTATTTTGAAGCAGTCGTCTTAAATTTGTATTAATAGTATTAATACAATTTGTGCAGTTAAAATCTAGAAAGGAAAAAGTTGAAAGCAAATGTTCAAAAAGAGTGAGAAATTTGTGGAGTCATATAACATTTTGACAAAATGCAGCTGCTTATTTTGAGTTTTTCCTTTTTCCTATAACTTATTTCAATTCTTAAACAGTAGCTGCTCCATTTAAAAAAGAAATTCTAAATTTTCCTTTTCCCATAATTAAAATTTTGTATGAGAACACTTTAATTACTTAAATTTAAACAAACAAAAAAAACACTTATGTAGATAAGTAAGAACATGATTTAAATAGCCAAACTTTCCTTAATGTACTTATTTCTATTACCACTGTATTTTAGGAAGTTTATCCTTGACGAGTGGGAGTGATGTTTCTTAGGATTTCTAGCATGGTCACTATAATACAAATTTGCACTTTGATTCCTAGAGAGATCAATGTTCCGCTTTTAGAATCTTCTTTGATTCTGCTCTGGCCGGTCTTTGTCTCTGCCTATGAAGTTATCTTCCCTCCTGATTCTGCTTCGGCATGGTTGCCATTATTTTCCTTGTTTCGAAATTGCCTCCCATACTCTTAACGAATTCTTCTTAGTTTGCCCAGTGTATTGTGGATGAAATGATTCTATGTTCCTTTCTGATATCCTACATTATTTGCTATTTGCCTTTTCACAACTATTGGACGCATATTATCTCACTTATTGGCTCATTTTCGTCATGTGTAGTAGGCTTTTTATTTAATTTTTTTATTATTATTTAGTTGCTACAATTTATCAGGAAAAAAATAATAATAATTACGAGACTCCTTCCTTTAAAATAGGCTCTTAATTTTACTCAACGACACTTGCTTAAAAAAATTAACAAACCCCTTTATAGAATCATAACTTATAGGTATCTTAAAAAATCATTTATCATTCACTGTTGTCTCAAATCTGAAAAGAAAAAGGTGCCATAAAACATATTTAGTAAATCGTAGTTTCTACAGAGATCATGTCGTTTTGCATTTTGTGCAACCATGGAAAATCTAAATTTGCATACCGTTAAAATAATAATAGAGAGAATTTTATACTCCATTCACTGAAGGAGTTCAAATAACAAGATGTGTAAGTTAACATGAATTTTTCAAGGTCCGTAAAATTGCACTAGGGTTTTTGAATTCAAATGTGTATATTTTTTGTCTAAAATATACACAGTTGAATTCACAAACACTCTCAAGATTCATTCCAGAGAGCTTGGAGGGCATTCCATTTTCGGTGCAAAAGGCATGACAGGAAATTTGGGCCACATCAGTCATTTCTATCTAATGATCTCTCAGCACTCAATCTTAAGAAAAAATAAATAAATAATTATTTTTTACAGGTACCAAGTAAAAGAACTAAGAATGTCTTAATTTCTGTCTTGGCAACACCGTAAGCTCCATTAGGATCCTTCAATGCTACAGCCGAGAAAGCATCTCAAAGTCAGAAGTATTGCAACTGTGACAAGTCGCCAACGGTATCAGAGAGATTAGTTAAGCCTTCACACCCTTCCAAGTTCAAGAATTGCAACTGCGACAAATTACCAATGGTATCAGGGAGCTTATTTAATTTACACCATCCCAAATCTAAATGCTGCAGTTGTGACAGATTGCCAATGGTATCAGGGAGGTTATTTAACCCATCACACAATCTCAAATTCAAGTGCTGCAGCTGTGACAAATTGCCAATGGTGTCAGGGAGGTTATTTAACCTATAACACCCTCCCAAATCCAAGTGATGCAGCTGTACTAGGTTGCCAATTGTATCAGGGAGGTTATTTAAGCTTGCACACCCTTCCAAGTCCAATTGCTGCAATTGTGATAGATTGCCAATGGTATCAGGTAAGTTATTTAACCTATTACACTCTTCCATGTTTAAGTGCTGCAGCTGTGATAGGTTGCCAATGGTATCAGGGAGGTTATTTAATGTATCACAAAATCTGAAGTCCAAGTATTGCAGCTGTGACAGGTGGCCAATGGTATTAGGGAGATTAGTTAACCTATAACAAAATCTCA
Source organism: Sequoia sempervirens (assembly GCA_007258455.2). NCBI lineage: Eukaryota > Viridiplantae > Streptophyta > Pinopsida > Cupressales > Cupressaceae > Sequoia > Sequoia sempervirens. Next base: position 428,973,112 of record VDFB02105785.1, on the reverse strand, counting down.
AGTCCAAGTACTGCAGCTGTGACAGGTTGTCAATAGTATCAGGCAGGTTAGTTAACCTATCACACCATCCCAAGTCCAAGTGACGAAGATTTGACAGGTTGCCAATGGTATCAGGAAGGTTATTTAAGTTTCTGCACCCTCTCAAATCCAAGTGTTGCAGCTGTGACAGGTTGCCAATGGTATCAGGGAGGTTATTTAACCTATCACACCATCCCAAGCACAAGTGCTGCAGCTGTGACAGGTTGCCAATGGTAGCAGGGAGGTTATTTAACCTATCACACCATGCCAAGTCCAAGTGCCGCAAGTCTGATAGGTTACCAATAGTACCAGGACATTTTTTCAAGCTTTTACACCTTTTCAAGTCCATGTGCTGCAGCCGTGACAGGTTGCCAATGTTATCAGGGAGCTTATTTAAGCTCGTACACCCTCCCAAGTCCAAGTGCTGCAGCTGTGACAGGTTGCAAATGGTGTCAGGGAGATTTTTTAATATTTTATATTCTTCCATGTTTAAATGCTGCAGCAGCTGTATATTAGGAAGTGAAAATAAGGAAGAGATAGAAAAGCTGTTGCTGTCTTTTAGTTGCATAATCTTCAATTGCCTAATGTCACCCACAAATCCAGAGTGGCATGGCTTCCTCAGTGTTCTATTCATCTTCCTTATTGCTGTAAGGACCTTCTTTATTGCTCCATTCATCCCAACTGCAGAGGGACAATGTTCCAACCTTAACCATATTAAACTTGGAGGAAGCATAGCTAGCATGTCTTCTGTCATGATTTCAATGGGGAGATTCTGCAAATGAAGATAGCACAGACCAGGTCTGCATATCATTTTAAGCCTTTGCAGGTTGCCTCCATTGAGCCGAAGGCGAGAGAAATTGATGTTGGATATGGTGCTTAAATGGGCAGCATCCCATAGTCGGGTACCCTCTTTTTCTTTTTCAGCAATGATCCGCCCCATATCTCGCAAATGGTCATGCATATTAAAGACACCTTCATCATCAATCTTTATCAGTAACTTCATTGAAAGATTCAGTACAGCAGTGTCTACCATATTGTACAAGGATTTCCAGAAAATAATGGGCAATGTTTTGTGTTCTCCAATGAAGAAACAAGCAATGTCCACAAATATTTCTTTTTCCTCGTCACTAAGAGCACTATAACTGATGTAGAGTCTTTTATGAATGTCTTGGTTTAGTGTAATGTTGTGAAGAGCTTCGGTCCAGTAACCTATGTTATCCTGCTTATCATACAAGAGGGATCCAATCACTTCCAAAGAAAGAGGATGTCCCTTACAAGCTTCCACTATTCCTTTAGACAGATCTTCATAACTAGGACTTGGAGATGCTCTAAGAAAAGCGTGCCAGCTAAATAACTGGAGACCTTCATTTATCTCCAGTCCACTCATCTCATGGATGCATTCAGACGAGACCCGAGCAACATTGAGAATGTGTTCATCTCTGGAAGTTATAATAACTCTGCTGCCAGGGGCAAGCCAATCCCCAAGCAGAGCATCCAATTGTACAACAGCATCCACATCATCCAAAATAATCAGCACACGTTTTCCTCCCAAACGATCTCTGAACAAAGATATGCCCTTGTCAACACTCTGCACTTTTCCATCATATTTGGTTAAATCTTCCAGAATTTGTTTCTGCAAATTTGTAAGGCCTGTGGGGTCTGCAGCAGTGGCACGGATATTAAACACAAAGGAAGCAGCGTCAAAATCAGCATAAACTTGATTGTATAGGGCCTTAGCAACTGTGGTCTTGCCAATACCACCAATTCCCCATATTCCAGCTTTAACCACCTCTTCCACAGAACAGAGATTTAGTTTCCAAATGAGAGCATTCTTCACACTATCCATTCCCACTGGGTGCTTGGCAACTTCTAACGGCACTCTGTCCAATGTCTTGATCACGTCATTCACCACCTTCTTGATTAGCTGAGCTTCAAACCTGCAATGGCCAGAGTAAGTCATAAACATTGCAAAAGTACTAATTATCCTCGTTCTACTCCTCTGCAAAGAGTTGAAAGAAATGTTGGAAAATAAAAACTTCACATATAATATGAAAGTCTATAGTTGAAAACTTGAACATTATTTTGTAAATATTAAATCTAATAGCATCTCAGAAAAAATTGTTAAGTGTTGGAAATAAATTGCATATAAAAATTATAACAGTCAATAAAAAAACCTAACATTTTATGAGAGGTTTTAATTTTCAGTCTTATTAAATCTATAAAAATTTAATATAATATTAAAATAGAGTTACAATTTAACAGTATAGCAATCCCATGTTGACAAGTCCAAAAACATTAAACATTCAAACATTAAAATTATTTATTGACTTAGCCAATCTGATATTTGATTTTATCTTTCCTGGGCAGAGGTACTGAGTGGATCCATTGTTCAACAATTAAATAATTAATAACTAGCTGTTCTGTTTCTATGGCATGGCTTTGGCCCTCTTTTTTTTGCATTTTTTTGGAAGGCCGAGCTTCTGATTTTGTATTTTATTTCATTCGCATCTTCCACTATTACAATAGTCAAATCAAAAATATAGAAAATTATTTTGAATGTCTTAATACATGTACATATCAACAAGTGGCACAATCTTATCTGAAGTTGGCTTCATTCCCCTATCTTCACCTGTCCCCATACACAAACATTCTCATGCTTTTACCCCCCACCCTCAGTCCTTAACCTTCACCCAGGCCTTACATTTATTACATTTACCTATCCCAATGTATCCAATATCCCCTTATATTTGATCATTCATCTTCCTAGATTGAGCCTTCACCTATCCCTATAACACATACCTCCAATTTATCCATACAAGCACATACTTCAATACATTCACTCAAGCCTTGTATTTATTATACTTACCTATAAACCTATCCCAATGTCGTTGTTATCTGCTTGGATCTAACCATTTGCCTACCCAAGGTCATTTCAACAGTGGTGGGGTTGACCATACAGTCATGAACTTGACCCCTATTTTAACAAATTTTAAATTCAAATTCTGGCCAACTACCACCTGTTATTTTTCCCTAAGCCAGCTAAGTACATGTTTGCATGATTTGGTGCTACGTCCTTGTACTTAATGGTATTCATTTGTATTCTCTCACTTCCAATCTTCCTCTCCCATCGTAAAAGCATCTTAGGAGCACATAATAGTAAAACATTTGGATTTGGAGCACTTACAAGGAATCTAAATCTACAAACATCATTCTAGGGCATTTGCTTGTTGTGTTCAGTCTTGTATTTAAGTTTTCTAAGGGTTGACATAGGAGAATGTCTCCCCTTGTGATGTAACGGCAATCCTCCAAAGGATTTTATATACTAGCAACCCCAGGTATCAAAAAGGCAAAAGAAAGCAAAGGTGAATCAAGCAAACCGCATATAAGAGGTACTCGCTGAGCAAGATCAGATCTGCAAACACATAGAGAACAGATCTGCAGATGCAGAGAAGGGAAGCAACTATTGTCATACAAAATGCACCAATGACCATCAAATATACATGTATTTTCAACATATTGTTATGCAAATAAGCTGGGATTTGAAACCTGTAACCTACATTTTACTAGTGCATTTGAGAACCGACTCTCCAACATCAGCAACAATGCTACTCAATGCAGCAGCTCATATTTATTTGAAAGCAAACAATATTTTCAATTTTTTGTGACCAATCATGCATGCATGATGGACATACATGTGTATTTAATGTCCATAGGTGCATTCTGTATAGACTATGGAGAATAGCTAGCCCCTGTAGAGAAGACCCTAACCGGCAAACTCAACCTTGACGGAGTAGAAGTTCACCATAGGATCTGAGACATTACATTGACAAAGAGGTCACATTTCCAAGCCAGCAACAGTCAATGTTCAAATTCTTTAGCAAACAACACTCATTCTTCGATTATAGAGGTATGTATTCCTATCCACCTTGTATTTACTTTATTGCTTAGCATTAGTTAATTGTTGCTTGTGTGTATGCATCTGTTTGATTAACCTAGATTATCATTAATGAAAGTTTATTTTCCTTTACATTTGAGCGAACCAGGCTAATCTTACACGACCTAGCTTCCCCACTCGGGTTTTTCCTATTCATTAGGGTTTTCAGATCTGTATTTTTCTGTTTTTACATCTTATTTTCAGATCTGATGTTCTGTGCTTCATCACATTCACATTTTTATATTTATTTTATATTAGAGTTTTTGGGCTTTGTTGAGACCCTACCCACTCTTGGCCACCTCACTGGGGTTTCATTTTAGATATGATATGGTAATATACCACTGATATTTCTTACTTTTTAATCTAAAGTAATTTAGATTGTTTTATACTAGATATCTTATCCCTCTTCCTTGCCAAGCACACTTCTTATGTCATAATGCTATATGATGATACATATTCCATAGCCTATGATTGTGACCTAGCTACAACTTCATCCCTATACACACTTGATACAAATAGGGATCTTGGTTCATGTGATGCACCTAGCTAGCATGATAACTTTTCTTTGACATCTATGAATTCTCCTCCATGTGCCGCTCTTAAATTATTATTTCTTTAAGAATATAGTGTTTTCTGTTGCACCTTTTTCCATGCCTAGTGATACACTCGTCAATTTAGGATTACATATTTATGATGATTATCCTAGTAATGATCTTTATCATGATTGTACTTCTATCACTGATGATATGCCTATATAGGATGCTATTTTTTCACTTTCGCATGAGGTTGCTAGTCCTTCCTCGCTATCTTGTGGCTTATTGTCTATGTTGCCAGATCTGCCTACAAATAGACCGGATTCGGGATTTGGTCTGGTCTACCTATGGATCTCAGTAGGTTTCTACAGAATGGTGCCAAGTTTGGCTAGGATGAACATAAGTGAACTCGAGATGAACAACAAGTGAACTCATCAAACCTTCGTCGAGTTTTTTAAAAAACATTATTTGACTTTGACCTGGGCACCCTAGAATTAATTTTAAACCCTAAAAGTCGCTTCTAAAACACATCAAACACTAAAACTAGCTTGTTTTAGTTCATTTCTATCACAAAAAACATCATTCCAAGAGGCTGAAAATTCATTTTTGCTTGTTGAATCAACAAAGGGAGTTGAAGATTGATCTTTGAAGGTCCTATGTATTTACAAGTGTCCAATGGCTGCCAAGAAGATTATAGAAGGATATTTTTCCAAAGAGATAAGTTATTTTAAATTTTTTTCCTCCAATTTTGTTTTACAAACATGAAACAAACTTTTTGCTTTGTTTTTCTAAACTTTTTTAATTCTTCTATGAATGTATCAAAAGAACTAGGTTTTATATATCTATTTTTTGTTTTTGTTTTGAATGTGTTGTTTATAAAATTTCTTGCCATAGAAACCACAATGGCAGCTAGTTCTAGCTCCACAGCATGACCTAATTCAAAACAGATCTGAGTTTTCCTCTATGAAAGTATGTTGATATGATACAACCGGTTCCAAGTGGTGGGGGTTATATTTGGATTTGCCAAGGATGTGATGTTAGATATTCTAGTTCATATAATCAGGTGCAAGCCCATTTGTGTGGAATACCTAGGCAAGGCATCAAAACTTGTCTTGAAAAGGATGGTGTACCCATGCCAAGGGAGAAAGTGATAGGATATATTATGAAGCCAAGCAAACCAACTAGCAAGCCGTAAATCAAATCACCCCTTAATAAAAATAAGATCAAAGGGAATAAAGCCCACAATGCCCCCCTCTAATCCCAACGTTGTGTAGAGAGCCACCCATTTTTGGCCACTCCTAAAAGTGAGGAACCCACTAAAAACAAAAGACAAAGGGACCTTTGGAAACTACATTTCAAAATGAGAGTTGAGACATTCTCGACCAACATATAGTAAGATGTATTTATGCAAATAGGTTGGCTTTCAATGTTGTTCACTCACCATACTAGCAAGAGATGGTGAGAAAATTAATGAGGCTCCAAAAGGGTACAAGGGCCTGGGTTATGAGAAGGCACTTGGCACCTTAGTGGAAAAAGAGGTGAAGCTTGTAGATGATTCATTGAAGCCCTATAAGGGATTCATGGGTTAAGTTAAGTGTGTCCATTGTTTCCGATGGGTGGAAAGATGCAAAACATCAGTGCTTGATCAATGTCATAGTGGTGTCTTCTAAAGGGGCAATGTTTTTGAGAGTCGTGGATTGTGAGGGGTAAATGAAAAATGGCATAGTTGTCTAGAGACGCAAGGTACTGGTACTGGTATGGGGACGGGGATGCCAATCAAATTAGGGTACATGAGTTAAATGAATAAGGAGACGGCTATTTTATATGTAAATGATTCACTGGAAATTTTGGGTACGGAGACTAGTACATTGTCTATGTTCCCAAAATGGAGTTTCCCGGCAACTATAAAAAATGGTCAATTTATTGTTGATATTCTCATTGCAGCCATTGAGGAAGTGGGACCCTGAAACGTTGTTCAAGTCATAACAAACAATGCACAAAATTGTAGAATCGTTGGGTTATTGGTTGAGGAACGCTATTCGCATATCTTTTGGACACCTTGCGTAGTCATGCTACAAAAGATTGGGAATAAACTTGATTGGATCAAAGAGTTGTATGTAGAGGTTGAGGACATCTAAATGTTCATCACCAACCACCACATGTCATAAGGGATTTTTAGATCATTTTCAAAATTGGAGCTATTGAAGGTAAGTGTAGTAAAAATTTTACATTTTCATAATTTGATTGTGTATTCTAATTTTTCTTTAAAGTTTATTTTTAAATTTTAATTATTTTTATTTTTATTTTTGAATAGATTGTTGAGATCTGTTTCGCCTCTAACACAATTGTCTTGAGACGACTTGTGAAAGTTAGAGACACTTTCTAGCATGGTGATTAGCCAAAATTGGTCCATATGGTTGCAAAGCAACATTGACAAAGCAACAAATATTAAGTATATGATCTTAGATGACTCTTGATGGGATCATGTGGAGTATCTCCTTAGTTTCACCAAGCCCATTTTGAGCATAATTTGTGTAGTTGGCCGAAAGTATTAATCTTGTTTTAGTCGACCAAATAAGTAAATTAAAATGTATGCAATAAATGTTTAATATTATATGTTATTATCGGGAGTTAAGTCCCCGACCATTTGATTAGTTGTATCAGGTAGTTCCCAATGGTTGGTGTTCTCAACCAACGTCGACAACTATATATGTCTTGTTTCATTTGTAGTCGAGGACAGCACAAATTTTGTATGTTGTACTTATTGCCATTGAATGAATGAGAATATTATTGTTCTATGCATATGCATTTGTGAGTACAAAATATGTATGTTTCTGTAAGTTTTATTCTCGTTTACTTTGTTAGTCAGTCGAGTTAATTCCGTGACTAAACAATTTGTTATACTAACATGGACAAGCCTTGCTTGGGAGAGATATATGATGGCATTGACTCAATGATTGAAAAGATGAACAGCATCGCAAATGCGAAAGAGCAAGACCTTGAAGAGACTTTCTTCAAACAAGTGCACACAATTGTTGAAGAAACATGGAACACAATGACCGCCCCATTAAATCTTCTTGCCTTTGCATTGAGTCCAACCACAGTGTTGGGATTCTTTTTGTGCAACAAGGGTTGCCTCATATAGAGATTTTCAAGTTGTTGAAGGGTACATGGCAACATTTCGTAGACTCTTCCTTGATCTTGATTTGCAAGATGATGTCATGAGTGAATTCATTGATTTTGTACACTCAAATGGTCAAAGTATTAAGGCTCTTCGTGATAAATTTAAGAAGGATGCTCACATTTGGTAGTACTTCCATGGCCAATAATTCTAACACCTACAACCCCTCGCAATCAAAGTTTTATCACAAGATTAATAAAATTTTATTTTTTCATCTTTAAAGTTTCAACTTTCATTTATAGTTTTTAATTTTATTTTATTTTTATAATGTATAGCTCTATATTTTTACTTTGCTTTCATTGGTTGTTATTTCATTTGCATATGAGAGGAATTGGAGCACATATTCTTACATCCACTCAGTAAAGTGCAATAGATTGCACTCAAAAAGAGCGGAGAATTTAGTACATGTTGCATTTCAACTTGCCTCTCCTTTCGCACAAACAACATGACTACAAGAAAGGGGATATGAAGTTGTGGGATATAGAGCCAAAGCATACCGACTTGAATGCTTCCACTTCCCAACATATTGCACTTGAGGAGTCTAAAAGCCAACACACTTTTAGTGCAAGTGGCAATGGCACTGGCACTACTTGTGGTTCATCCGATGTTCCTACATCATCTAATGTCAATGATGATGATGATGATTTAGAAAATCCATTCGATGATTGAAACTAATTGTTGAACTTGGTATTATTATTTTAATATTGAATGGTGAACTTGAAGTTTGAACAATGAATATTTTATGTCATTTGTGTTTTAAATGACATTCAAGTTTATGGTCGTTTTGTTATTTATATGATGCTATGTGATATTCTAATCTTAAATTGTGCTTTTAGGCTGCATATAATATATATATATGATTTTTAGTGTTTTTTGTATGGATGAACCCAAACCCAAAAAGAAATTTGCTACATCCATGAACCCAAACCAAGGTATACACCAGAACTGGCAACATAGCTTATGGTCTATTGATGATATGTTTAATGATAAGCACAATGATGGCTCTTTAAGTTTATATTCTCGTGATGAAGATGATGACTCATTGTCTCATGATGATTTGTTATCTCACACATATTCTAGTGGCCTTTCCTCAATGGATCCCATGGATTTCTCTCTGCCCTGTGATGACATAAAACTTTTCATAGAGACCCACATGTAGATCCTCTCATGTTTTCCTCGAATATATCTTTGACTTATTTCGAAGCACATTCTTCTACACTTGCTATGGAACAAACACATGACCTAGACATGCATGAGGACAAAGAACAAAATGAGCATAATATGCCACTAGTTGATAACACCTCCCACCATTACACATCATATGCATATAAATATGTATATGGAATATGTTAAGAATCATATTTCATCTTATGAGAACTACCTCACTAGTGAAATGGCTCATCTAAAACAATGTGTTGATGATTATATGCAAAGGCTTAAACAAAAAGACCTCATCAAGTTGAGATTACACATTCCTTTGGCACATGACATTTTCACTTATCACACACTAAGTTGATTTATGCTATCTTGTTTCACAAAGTATGATGGTAAAGGTAATTCATTCCGACATCTACAACAAATTTTCAAGTTATTTTCCTCCCTTGTTTTCATGAGGATGAATTGCTTGCTCATCAACTAAGTGGTCATGCACATACATGGTTTTATTCAATACCACGTGCTTCTATCACTTCCTTTGAGGACTTGGCTAGCACTTTCATGAAATATTTTCAATATGATATTAAGCCAAAGATATACATTGTTGACCTTACAAAATACAATCTTAAAAAACAAAGGTCAATTAGAGACTAGATACTACAATTTTAAGCATTAGCTATTAACATGAATTCTATTTTAGATGATGATTAGCTTCAAGACATTTATGGATGTTTTACTCCCAACCTCTAAGGACCAAATCTATTACATGTCTCATCATTCATTTTCACAATTGTGTACAACTATATGCAAGTGTGAGCGTGTTTTATATCAACATAGTTCTAACACTTTGAAACATTTGGAAAACAAGGACAATAAGGATATACATTTAATAATATTAATGATGATCATAAGGCAATTTTTAAACCATTGCACCTTAAAGAATTCACTACATTGAAAGAGCCTCCACATAAGTTATTGATCAACTTTTGCAATATAAACTCATTACCTTAACTATTGTCAAACCAACTACAGCTTGCACAGATAAGGCTAAGTACTTTTGTTCATATTGTTGCACACATGGACATTCTATAGATAGATGCATGGCATTCAAACATAAAATCCAAGATCTTATAGATAAAGGCAAGATAAACATTAAGCATTCTCATGAACCCACAGCCTCCACAATTGATGAGGTTAATCATATGGAAGCAAATTATGTGCATCGAAAGATTGATCGTAACTCTCCCCATGTTGGGTTAGACATAAATAAAAGGGAAACCACCTAATGTGCAACCAATTACTTATCAAAAAGAGACATGAAATAGAAAAAGCAAGAAGAAGATGAAGCATGAAGCCGTGATAACAAATTTGATGATTTCTATCGAGACAACAATGATTTGTTGGATCAAGATAATCATGACTATTCGGAGAAAAAGGTTGAGCCTTTGAACTTTTGTTCCATGATACATGAGCATCACTATAGCCTATATTTTGTCTTTCTAGTTTTTATTTTGGCTTTATCTTTCTTATTCACTTTACATCTTAGCCTTTGATTATACCTTGTTTTTTGTATCTTACATGCCCATTTCACCTTTTATGTTTTGTTTTATGTCCATCTTGCCCCACTTAGGGTACATCTACTTCTCTCCCTTTTTCCTCACTTGACGTATTTCCTCCCACACTTGTTTGCATCTTCTTTAACTTTGCATGCTTTGATCTACCATTGTATTTGTCTTTACTTTATGTTTTCCACTCTTGTTGATCATTTATCTATTCTATTTCTACTCCACTATATGTATACTTACAATCATATTTTCTTTAATTCACTTATTTTTCTACGGCCCTCTCCTTTTTACTAACTTGATTACCCAAGTTGTCTTCTTGCCTCCCCACTTTATGCTTAATACACATTTCCATGATTGATTATGATGTTTGCATGTTACTTATGATAATTCACATATATGTTATCATTCCTATGCTTATGACATTCACCATAATATCATGCCTTATCCATCGATTGCTTGCTATGATCCCATATTTCCATGCCATGCTTCTAGAGCTTACATATTGAGCCTGTATTGACATTTCACACTCCTAGAGTCAACTATTGAGCCTATTTTTCCATACCATACTTTTAAAGTTACCCTTACATTTGGGGGCATCATGTCTTTTGATTTTTCTTGCTATATCCTTAGCATTCATACCTATATCGAGGTCATCATGCCTTCTCCCATCTCACTAGAGCTTACAAAGCTATACCTCTTATTTTTGGCATTTATACTTTCATTGTCATACCTTTTGCATTGGGGGCATCATGCTTTCCCCCTTTTATACACCATACCTTCATTGTTATGTACCTTCTCCTACATCTTTTACATTGAGGCATCATGCTTTCCACCTTTTATACATTGTACCTTCATTGTTATATCCTTACATTGGGGGGCATCTCACCTTACCTCACCTTTCACTCTCCTCTTTGACATATCTTTGGCATTTATACCCACATTGGGGGCATCAGGACTTCCCTTTTTACACATTGTGCTTTCATGGGCATACCTTTTACATCGAGGGCATCATGCCTTCATCCTACCATGTCCTATTGACATTGCCACACTATTAGATCAAGGGCATCACATCTCCCCTCCTTGACATTTCATACCTACATCACTATTACTATCATCATTATTATTGGAGGGATCACTCCTTATGCCATATTACATTATTCTTACCTAGATTGATGGTACTACTAGAACTTATGACATTGCAATTTTATGCTCATCCTACCACATTGGGAGCATATGCCTTTCCTAGTGCCTTACATGCTTACATGGATGGTACTAGCCATTTAGGGCCACACCAATATTTCACATTGCCCATGCTCAAGGTAACCTCATATTTCACCATGCTTTATCTTCAACCCTCATATACTTACAATATTTACCGTTCTAGATGTTTACATGCTCAAATTACATGATTTTTTTCATTATTGTTATTACTTTACATGATTACACAATCACATGCTTATCTATAGATTACATATGCTTTCATGTAAGATTTTTCCTCTCCTACAATTTCTTGCACCTATGATACAACTAATTTTTGGGAACATTTATTGTCAGTAACATTCATATGTTGACCTTTCAAGTAGTGATAGTTGTTATGCAAAGACTCATCATCATGACTAGATAGATCATCATCACATGACATGCCATGTTCCTCACATGCCTTGTAATCCCATGGCCACCAAGCCAAACAAAGCATTGTCAATTCCAAAAAGGAAAAATTTCCAAACTTTAGCCATTTCTTGTTTTTCCTATTTCCTAGACAACTATGTTACCAAGTTCTTCCAATTTCCATGTCATTGCCAAATTGGATGGTTTCTAGTGTTGGAATGTCATCGGTTCGCGAACGAGGCAACCAAGGCACAACCCTATTGCTCAACATACCCATGGGCCCTGGGGGCAAACCTAAACACATGCAAGGGAACTCACAATTAAAAACAACATTTTTAATTAAAAAATGTCAAATCCACCTGGTAATAAAAGATGCATTTCCCAACCCTAAAATGTGATTGAAAATCTAAAATTGACTCAAAACATTCATCTCACAAACACAAGCCCACACAAACATCTAATATCATTGAAATTTGCCATTTTTGTATTTTTTAGGCTTGTCGGTCTTTTCCAAAGGTGATGATTGCAAACATGCCAAAGACATTAAATAAGTGCACCAAGAGGGATCTAGCTAGACAATTAAGCAAGCTCCTATTTTGTACCTATTATTCATCAAAAGCTTCCCATTACATATTTTTCTCTATTTTGTACGTTCCCAAGGAGAGTGCATGCCAAAGGACACACACAATAGCATCCTGCAAGGTGCATTACCATTATTTTACATAAACCCGCGTGATATTCTTTTTATGTTTGAATATTTACTTTGGATGTGCATTTATGAGTGCTACATACTTTGAGATGCATGATCATTTTAGGATTCGCATGCACCTTGAAGTGAAGGTAAAATGTAATGGTGAAATTTGCATAGCCATACCATTTCCCATTTAGCTTTTTGTTCATTTTGGGGGAATGTCTTAATACATCTACATATTGACAAAATGATGTAATCTTGTGTGAAGTTGGATTTATTCCCTTAGCCTTCACTTGTCCTAATACACAAATTCTCATGCGTATACACCCTCTTGCCCACCTTATCTATACACGCACATATTCCACTACAATCATCCAAACCTTTCATTTATTATGCTTACCCATACACCTATCCCAATGGATCAATTATTCACCTAGATCTGTCCATTCGACTACCCAAGATCATTTCCATGGCCTTAGGGTTGACCCCATGGAGTCACAAACTTGACCCTATTTTCCCAAAGTTCAATTTCAATTCTTGTCCACTATCCCCTATTATTTTCTTACCCTAAGCCAACTAAGTATACATTTGCACAATTTGGTGTTATGTGATTGTATTTAAAGGCATCTATTTACATTATCTCATATCCTCTCACATTTGATCCTCCTCTTTCATCCTAGAAGCATCTAAGTAATTAATTGCTAAACACTTGGATTTGGTGCACTTAAAAGGAATTTGAATCTGCATACATCATTTTAAGGCATTTGCTTGCTATCTTCAATCTTATGCCAAAGTTTTCCGAGGGTTGACCTAGGAAAACATGTCCCCCTTGCAACACAATAGCAATCCTCAAAAGATATTTTTAAACACTATGGTCCCAAAAATTAAAAAATGCAAAGAAAGCAAAGGCAAATAAAGTGAGTCACATAGCAGAAGTACGCACAAAGCAAGATCAGATCCGTGGATGTAGGGAAGACACACTTGACCCAAGATAGAGCATCAACGTAAGATCCAAGACATCACATTGATAGAGAGGTCACATTTCCAAACCAGCAATAGTCAAAGTTTAAAATCTTCAACAAGCAACATTCTTCAATCACAAAGCTAAATATTCCTATCCACTTCATATTTACTTTTATGACTTAACATTTAGTTCAAAATTAAATTAACCAACAAAATATTTAATTATTAATATAAGTCAATTATTATTTACATATATGGATCTTATTGATTAACCTAGATTATTATTAAAGTAAGTGATTTTTTCCCTTTACAATAATATAGAATTAAGAACACACTACACAGCTAATAATTAATAACAATATTGTAAGTTAAGCTCTACGCCAAAACTTCACCATGCCTAGGAATGCAACTTTTTTCCCTCCTCTTCCTCCTACGAAGAAAGGCTCTAGTGCGGATTGCTCTGTTTTTGGGGTCGATGGATCTGCGAGCTCTACGGGCAATAGGGTTGGCTTTCCTTCGCTCAACCATCCCACTCTTCCTGCGCAACCTTTGCTCGTGCATCTGGCTGCAACACTACAAGTGGCCCTTCATGTTTGGATTTCGTGCAGGCTTTGAAGGGAAAAGCTAGGATTGAGTCTAAATCTGAGCAAGAGTTTAAGTGTTTTGAGGTTGAGAAATGTCCCGCTTCCAAATCTGTGATTAGGGAAGTGAGGAATACAGGGCCAAAACCCTCGGCCTAGGATGAGCGGCCAAGGAAGAAGCAATTCACCACAAGTGCTATGATGCAACCCATGGATAGGGCAAAAAAAATCATTCCTCTAAAACAGGCTGTTTCTCAGCCTCTACTGAGGCTCTTTGAGGATCTTCAGAAAGAAGTTATCAATTGCGAGTAGTTTTTTGCAGCCAATGGCGTGATCGGCCATTTTAACCGGTTCTAGTCCAATCTACCTAATTTACACAAGTGGATCACTGATGCCTGGAAACCAATGTTGAAAGGTAAGTTGGAAGTTTATCCGTGGGCTCAAGGCTTCTTCATTGTGGTTTTGATTGCAAGCAAGACCGAGACTCCATCCTTTGTGAGCATTGGTGCTGGGGGCAAAGCATGCTCCTCCTCAGACCATGGTTCCCTAATTTCAACCCTCTCACTAAAACATTTGCTATTAAACCTATTTGGATTTGACTCCCAAACTTGCCTCTTCAGTTCAGGTTTGATGCTTGCTTTGAAGCCATCGGAGATTCTTTGGGTAACTTTCTTGCTGTTGATACTGATACCTCCAACTTCATTCATACTACCTTTGCTCGCATTCTTGTGGAGGTGGATATTTCCAAGGATCTCCCTGTTGATATTACCCTCAAGGTTGTTGACCGAAGTTGGTCTCAACCTTTGGATTATGAAGGGCTACCATTCAGATGCCGAAGATGCTTTGAAACTGGTCATACTGCGCAAAATTGCTCCAAATCCAAGTTTAGAGCTGATCATCAAGGTACTTGGTGGGTCAATGCCCTACCACATCACTACTCTGTGGCTCACCTTCAGAGCACTCAAAAGGGGTGCTCGACTCGAAGCACTCCCCTCTTCAAACTTCGCCAGTCCCTTCCACGCCAGTGGTGGGTGTGCATAATGAGTGCAACATTGTGAGCAGTAAGCACAATATTGTTGCTCCTGTCGAGCCCTTGGGGGATCCCAACCCCTCTTCAATCTTCGTGGTTGTTGCTTCTTCAGAGGTTTCTACTATATCTTCGGATCTGCCAAGGGAAGAAGGTCTTGTGGGGGGGATGAAGCCTTTAGAGAAGCTGATTCCAGTTCATTGGTTTCTTCTCCTTCAAAGTTGGAGTGGACTGAGGTGAAGAAGAAGAAATCCTCCTCGGGCAAACACAACATGGTGCTCAGATCAGCCTCAAAAGGGGCCAATGGTGGCCAAGAAAATAAATCTCCAATGTTGGGTTTCTCTGGGAATACAACAAGTTAACCTTTGTTGTTACATGTTGTGTTTGAGGGTAATTTTGATTGTCCATTTGGGAGTGTCTTGGCTTTGGGCATGCTTCAGAATAAAACAGATGATTTCGGGTCTGTATTAGGGTAAAGTTGGTAGTTTTTTTGGCAACAAGGGTGCATTGCAAGACTTATCTTACAGGCCTTGATTTCGGGGCTCTACATCTATGTACATGTTTTTGATTATCAATATATTCCATGCAACTTTGGTTGTGTTTTACGGATCAAAAAATAATAATTAATAACAATATTAAACTCTAAAGAATGTCATGGCGCTCTCCTCTGCTTCACAGCTTCCTCTGCAATGCCCTAACCCTTACGCCCGTCGATCACAGTTCGCATCTTCTTCCTAGAGCGAAGATCGTCACTGCCATGGCCGAAGCTTTGCGAGGGTCCTGTCGAATGGCCACACTGGGCAGACTTTGCAGCTTGAGCATGCTTCTGCTCCGTGCAAGTTTCCTTTGCCGCCTATGAATTTGCAAGGAAAGGGTGAAGTCTGACGGCATGATGCCCCATCCTCCTACACATGATGGGCATCCGACCTCACCCCTTCCCGCCTCCCCTCCCCTCCCTCCTCATTCGGCCCTTTGTCTCCTACAACAACTATAACATCTCCAAATCTGGCGGAACAATTGCATTTCGTTGGTCTAACAAGATTCCAATGGTTTGTTTGGGCGAAGACGCCATTGACCAGGAAGAATATTTGAGAGATCATGCCCTCATTCGCAGGTTCACTAAAACTTGGACGAAATTATGTGATTTGCATGAATGGATTTCTAAGTTTTGGAAGGAGGGCTCGGAAGAAGAAGTGGGCATCTTCCCCTATGCGAAGGGTTTCTTTATCCTTGAATTCGATTCGCTTGAAGACAAAAGAAAGGTCGAAAGGTCTTGAACATGGGTCCATGGTTTCTCAACGGTGACTTTCTTTGCATTAAACCTTGGTTCCCCTCTTTCGATCCACACTCTAAGTCCTTCTCAACGGCTTGTTTATGGGTTCGGCTTCCATACCTGCCACTGCATCTTTGGAAATGGAGTGCTTGTGCACTGTAGGTAATAACCTCGGCAAGTCTATTGGCTCTGCTAAGGAAACAATCAATTATGCAAGCTCAACTTGAGCATGTTTATGCGTCGAAATGGACCTCTCCATATTGGCAATCATGGCTAACTGAAGTACCTATGCTCTGTAAATTTTAAACCAACTCACTCGTCAGCAAAGCTATCCTATACAAATTAAAGGGGTAACTGCCAGTCAAGAAGATGAGCAATCCCCAATCCTTGAACAAAAGAAGATGAAGCCAAAATTTTGCAAAAGAATTAAACGGGAAACTGCCAGTCAAGAAAATGAGCGATCCAAATTCTGGAGACAAAGAAAGCTGAAGACAAAATTTTGTTAAAAGCAGATTCCAGGAAGCCTAGATCATCAACACCATTAAAACAAGTCTATGAGGGAAAAAACAATCCAGTCTTACAAATTCGCGTGTACCAAGTTTATTAATGTTCTTAAATCCTATGTATTCACCTGTCCATCTCTCACAGTCATAAATCCTCCTTTCTTCATTGACATCACCGTGAATATGAACCGACCCATTGTTCCAGTATGTTATTTTCAGGGAGAAAAACATTGACAGAAAAGCAAATGATTTTAAGGAATTTTTTTATTTTAAAAAAAAAATTAAATAAAAATCAAATAAATAGTTTTTTTAAGAATTAAAATTTAAAAAATCAAAAACTGCAACATTAAAATAAAAATGGGAAAACCCTTAACCCTCTTCCCTAGTTTAAGATTTATACGTTGCATATGGCCGGCTCTGTGTTATTGAGCTCCTTATTCAATTCTTTTCATTAAAAAGATTTTTTTTCATTTCAAAATAAAAGAAAAATGGCAAACCCCTTCCCTAAAACCCTATCCTTTAATTATATTCTAGGGAAGGCACATGTGTCACTCGTTATCCAGTGGCAGCCATGGAATAATTAACGAAAAATATGGAAAAGCACGCAGAAAGCCAGGTTCATTACTTACCCTTGAGTTATATCCATGGACCAGCCTGAGCGAGAACAGATCTGTAGAAGAGCATGCTTCCACTTTTCAATCTCTTCTCTTGGGTATCGATCTAAATGGCCATAATGTTTGAGAAACGATTGCTTATACGGACTGGACTCCTTTTCAGGATATCTAACATCGGTTGGATCCACGTGATAAAAGAGAGGAATGATCAAGCCCGGGGTACTCAACATTGCAGCGGCCTCCTTGAGACACCATGGTGAATCTGCATAGCCTTTGGAAAATATTGGAATGCGTATGGCACTGCTCTCTATTGCTCCTTCCAAGCTCAACCCAATCGTTTCCCCCTTTTCCAACTTGTCACTGTCTAGAAAGACATTCAGTCCTGCTGCGGAGAGAGCTTCAAACAGATGATCAACCAAAGTCTTTCTCACATCTTCTCCCCTGAAACTCAGAAACACATGATACTTCTTATCAGTTTGGAAGGCAAGTTTAGTTGTGGGGGGCTTATATTCTTCCATCTTAAAGCTGGGCCTGTAAGAAGGCTTACTAGAATTAAAAATTAAACAGATGATTCAACCCAAAATCATAGATGTTGAACTCAGTTGTAATGAGCTCTCAATTCCTGCCACACGTTCCTATGCCATATCTACTTCTAAATTGCAGATGATAGTCAACATTTTGTAGTAAAGTCAATGCAAGCGTGCCCACTTTTTTTTTAATTGTTTCTTGGTAACCGCCAAGTTTTATTTGTTTTTTAATGAATATTGTTTTATAAAATAAATATTTTACACAATCTTAAAAATGGAATGGAATCACACTTCGACGTCTAACTTAAGCAAAGCCTAAAACGCCACTAATATTAACAAGTTTTTAAATGTAGAGTAATCGTAGATCGTGAATTTATTAAATCCCCATCCCTCTTCCAACCCAATCCAAGCAGTCCAGCCATGTTTAACCTCCCCTCCTCTCACATCATCCATGCCAAACCAACCATGCAATGAAATTGTTCCAAAGTATCTTGCATCATTCCCCTCCATGTCAAGATCTTAATCCCCTCATATCCCTAACCACCTCTTATCAAAACCATCTCAAAGCGATCACCTTATCTTCTTATTTCTTTCACCTTCATCTGTGGTGGTTCTTTTGTCACAAAGGAATAATAAATATCCATCACCCATCCCCCTCCACCTCAAAATGGATTCATATCTTGTTTTCAAAATAGCCAACATCTTATTGCAAATTGAATGCTCAAGATCATGAACTATCAAGGAAAAGGTTTAGGCATGCATGAGCCCATCCATGTCAAAGAAAATCCATGATCACATGGCCTTGGCTACACATGCTAAGGCACACATTAATCCAAAAATGTTGGTAGAACTTTTGTTCCTCCTAAGGTCACTTCTTCAAAACCTTCAAAAGGTACTTCCCATTTCTCCAAAACATTTATCACCATCCTTCCTCCTTCATCATATCAAATCCAAAATGAAAGTAACTATTCCTCCCCCACATTCCAAATCCATTTTGAGTCTCGATGTCTTAAAATTCACTTTCACATGTTCATCATATTCCCCATCCATTTTGGATCCTTGTGTCCCAAAATTCATCCTCAAACATCCTACTAATCCTTTCCTTGCAATCCCCAATCAAGACCAAGAAATGCTCACATTTGTGACCCTCTTCCAACATGTTTCATTCATCCCTCCTTCCATGCACTATCCAAAAAATCCATCATCATGCACCCATTCCATTGCCTTTACAAACAATTTGGATGCCAAATAAAAATGCATAAAATCAAGAATACACAAAAATCCAAGAATCACCTTGTCCCCTCAAAATGGCATGCAAAAGAAAAGAAAAATCAAATCCAAAATCCAAATAAATCAAAAATGCCACAAAGGCCCTCTGAGCAAAAATTAAAAAATAAAAAATCATGTGGATCCCAAAGAAAAAAAGAAGCAATGCATCTAAATATAAAATCCAAAATAGCATCCAAATTTTCCCTCCCAAAAGCTTCCTCCACTCTGAAACAACTCCCATCTAGGAATCTTTCATCTCCTAAGTCTATTTTAGGTCTGTAGATGCATAAAAATGTCCTCATAATCATTTTTATCCATTGTATATTTCATATAGTCATCTACATAAATCATTTAACCATTTGCATAATCATACATTAATCTATTTGCATATCCCATTTATCCAATTCATTAAATCATTAAAATTTCGCACATATTCATTAATTTATCCATTTCATTTATTTACCATTTTTGCATGCATCTCACCATTTATCCCACATTCTTCCCGAAATGTGGATTCACCCCTAAGGACATCTATATAAACTCGCTTCCTCCTCACTTTTCAAACAAGAACTCCAATCTCAATTTGATCAAAATCCATTCTACATAGCCTCTTGTGCTTTTTAATGCAAAAATTTGAGAGCAAAGACAAGATCTTGTAGATAGGATAACATTGGAGTGATTTTACTTTTGAATGCATGTGTTTGATTTCTTAGTAATTAGTATTTCATTTCTTGCATTTGTGTTCATTTGTAAATACTTTATTGATGTGATGTTGAATGCATGTTGATTCTCAGTTATGAATTCAAGGTTTTCATTTTCAGCATCTACAAGGTCCTTCTGTCCCAAAATTTGCTACCCTATATCCTCCATCATCCTATCAAACTCTCAAAAATCCCCACCCATCATGATGTGTGCAAATGTCAATCTTGTTTCCCCTCAATCCAACAACCTTTTGGCCCCCTCTATCTCCCCTCCCTTTCATTATCCTATACATTATAATACATATATTCCTCATCATATCCTTTAATCCTTTCCTTTGCATAATCCATCATCATTCATTTGCACTATAAAGGCACCTTTGGAGAAGCACGCCTTCCAAATAAAAAGATTTATACCAACACACAATGATCATCCTCAATGGACTTCCCTTACGTCAATGTGGAAATAAAACATTTGAGTCCTTCCTACACATCCACTATCCTCCCAATCCATTTATACTTTGTTCAACTCCTTATCCTCCACCACCACCGTTATCCACCTTCATCCATCTTATCCCAAAAAGTAGAAAATTAAAAAACCAAAAAACATAATAAAGAAAATTAGTCCATCCAATGGTGGAAACCTGGAAACAAGTACCATGATGAAAACCTAGCAAATAAGCATCATGTCCAATCATCCCCTTTCCTTCTTACACTTGGGAGAAATTTTGATCTTGTCTACCTCATCCTATCTCCCCTCCATCCACCCATACTTTCCCATCATTTCCAGTGTCTCCACCCTCCTTTCAATCTTGATAAGGACAAAGAAAAATATTCATGCATGTTATAAAACTTACTTTCTTTGTCTTTCATCTAGCCTATATATCCTCCATCTATAAACCTTTACTACCTTTAACCATCCAGCAATCATCTCAAGCCCAACACCCCAAATTATGATATTTGATAAATTCAGTATACTTTCTCATAATGGTTTCAACACCTCACCCCATTGAGCATTAGGGGGATTCCTTTATCCTCGGCCCCTTCAATCTTGTCATCTTCTTATCAACCATACTCCTCAAATTTTCATCCTACATGCCCCCTCCAATCCTTCCATATTATTCACCCATCATTTTTATACTCTTTATATCATGCTTCCTCTAAATTAGTCATCTAAACACCCTTCACTAATCTCCTCTCCTCTTATCCCCCCATCTCAACCTCATCCTAATGTCCTCACTTGGTCAAAATTTCAATAAGATCCTTGTAAGACACGCCACCATTAATCCTTCCAAATATCAAGGCCAATCCATCATCCATCCCTTCCACTCCTTCCATCTTGTTCACTCATTATTTTTATACTCTCTATACTCATGCTTCCTTCGAAATTCCCATCTAAACATTGTCTTACACCCTATCCTCCTACATACTACCATCAACATTCCAATGCTTCGTCACATGTGACATATCTGGAATAGGGCATATTCTTCCTCCACCAAATAGTCCTTGAAGACTCCTTACCCTCCCCCATTTATCCATCATGATCCCCTATCTATTTTCATCCACTACCAATATCCCTTCATCCTATCATCTCATAATCCCTTTCCCCTTATCATTATTATCTAGCTTCAAGCTACACTCCACGCAATCAAATTCAATCCCCCCATCAGTCCAACCCTCCTATTAATCCAATGCTAGAAAATTATAATCCAAATTGCTAGAAAATTCTAATCCATACAATCCAACTAATTAATCTACACAAACCATTCAATTGTATCTTTAGTCTTGTTCCTATCCCCACTACAAGCCTTGATCAAAATCCAATCATCAACATTAGGATATAGCATTTCCAATCCTTGTGTTGTTTTGGGATATATCATTCCCACATCAATAACACTTTCCAACATCCAAACAATCAATCTTAGCTTTTCAACTTGATCAGGCCAACATCATGTTTGTCTTTTGTATCATTGTATGCAAACTTGCTTGCATGTCTGTGTACATTATCATTTGCTTGTTTTTCCATCATCCCTTGTGAACTCCCTACCATATCAGTATCATGGTCTTCCATATCATGGTGTTATGTGGCATAGGGCTTGTGACTTGTTTTTCTTACACATTTGACATATCATTGCCCCAATTCCTTATATCTTAATGCATAACATCTAGTGTTATATTAAATAAATAGTGTTTAATCTAATATAGCATAACTAGACATCTCTTTCATCCCCAATATATTATCTCTTCATCCTTTCATTGCCTATCCCCTAACCTCTCCCTCACTTTTCTTGCATCTCTTCATCTATTTCGAGAGCACTTCCAATTTCTCCTATACCCACCTTTCCTCATGAGGGGGCATCATCATTCCCATTATCATTGTAGGAGATGGCAGCTCCTTCCCATGATCCTCAACCTGCAAAAACAAACCACCCTCACAAATACATTAGAGAAGCACAAATAGTATTCTGCCAAATATCCAAGATGATATTCAAAAATCAAGATGATAAAATACATAGTGTATAGGCCTTTAAAGGTGTGAGAAATGAGACAGGTGAAAAACTACCCGATATGGGAAAACTGCCTAAGTAATTATCCCTAAGTTAAAAACTTAACACTAACACCCCCCATTAAGTGCAAACTTAGGGAGATTATTATGCAAAATAAAATGCAAGATGGGTCCTAGCTACAAGGCCATGTTAGGTACCTATGCATGAATGTTATGTAATGCAATCTCTCACAACTAAAGAAAAGGAGAAAAACCATGTGGGAGAAAACTCCTCTCCAAAAGAGAGAAAAAAAGGTTGAAAATGTGAAAGGAGGACTTCACAAGACCCTCCAAGGACAACTCCTGTCATTGATCTCAGCAAAATACAAAAGAAGAGAGACTATTAGCCCCCCCATAGAAAAGAGTAGAAATGTTGAAGATCCCCCCCATGATGAAGAAACTCCTATGCTGATCCTGGAAGTCTAAAGAATATCCCATGTCTGCAAACAACATGCCTCCCTTTAGGGAGAAACAACCACTGATGCAATAGAAACTCCAACTCTGAAACAAGAGAAGGGAGAGGAAGAATCAACATGAAAGATGCCTTTGAAAATTGTCTTGATGCCCCCACATAACCAAATGTCACATCATGATCAGGTGCAACCTCAATTGAAGAAGGTGAATCAACAAGATCGTGTGGAAATCCTGAAGCAACAATCTCCAAAGACATAGATGGTGTGATAGTAATGCAAATACACTCATCAAAAGGAAGTAATATACCCTCAAATGCATCATCCAAATCAGAAATGTGAGATTCACAAAACAACTCTGCAAGACCTGTCAAGTGACTATCCCACAAAGAATGATTTGAAGGATCAAAAACATCCTGATGTGCCAAAGAACCAACCTCAAAAGCAACAGGAGATGAATCAACATAGGTTTGAAGAACTCCAAAGTTCAAATGACCAATCTTTCCCAAGGAATTACTATGAACACTAGCAAGAGGGGTGCAAGGCTCGTAATCATCATCATCAACAAAATGAGAAAAGGCATAGAGACAAGACTCGTGATCAGCTTCACCGACAACAATGACTTTGCCAATATTAGCCTCTCTAATGAAAACATAATCTACAGTGAACTCTACAATCTTATGTACCTCACCATGAGTAATTTGATAGTAGATTTGTGTGCAAATCAGGAATACACAATACGTCTCTAAAACAACCATCACCAATCCCAACATTGCCTATCCCCGTAACATCAAAAAACTTACTATCTCCCAAAAAAGTCTTGGAAGTATTAGTAGGATGAAGACCCAAAAAAGGATAGGGAGTAAAACCCATATGATGAGATGCTCCTGAATCCAAAAGCCATCTATCATGACCAAAATGAACTGTAGAAGTTACCAATGCACATCCTTTAAGTCTATCTTCTTTACCTTTCATTCAATTTTCAAATGCATTCCCTGACAGTGTAGGTTTGGATGAAGGTGAAGGTGATGTAGATGGAGAGGCTATAGAAGGAGTCACAAATGAGGGCAGTGGAATATTGTTCTTCTAAACAAGATTTTAAAGCTCATCAATCTTCTTCATATAACAATGGTGTTCATCATGACCTTTCTTCTTGCAATACACACAACTAAACTTCTCCTTAGGTTTATCCTCTTTTGAAGAGGTGGAGGACTCATTAGACTTTGTCTTAGCCTTAGGTTTCTTCTTCCCTTTGCTCTGAGATGCTTGAGCAACTAATGCATGATTCATAGAGACCCCCCTAACTGGGAAAATTTGGCTTTCTCCCTCGTCAAACAGTCACAAAATGTTTCAAAAGAAGGCATTTTGAATGCATTACACAAAGCATCTATGGTGGAGTAGAAGGTAGAAGAAAAATCTAAAACTTGAACTCTCAACTTAGACAAAATAAAAAAATGAGACTCCTTATCAGTTTTATCCTTCCCACATCCTACCAATTGTGACCTCATAGATTTGAACTTGACTAGGAAATCATCAATGGAAGGAAATGCATTAAGGGAAAGAGAAGTTAATTCTACCTCTATTTGCAAAGCATGAAACTCACTAATTTGACCAAATAGGTTTTTGAACTCATCCCATACCTCCTTGGGTGTATTACACTCCTCAATGTGGAAAAGAAGACTATCAGAAACATGTAAAGCTATCAGACCCATATCTTCGTCACACTTATTTATGTGACCAAATGTTTCATACTCCCCAATAAAATTTGGTTGTGTATCATTCGGTGTGGACCACAAACCCTTAGATTGAAGCAACCTACGCATTTTGATCTTCCAGGTATGATAGTTATGGGGGGTTAAAAGTTCAATTGAATCAGGAGTAGCCATGACAACAATTTGCACCAAAAGCAAGCAAAAATACACCAAACTGAAACCTCAAAAATAATTGATGAAGCCTCTTGAAATTAAATTTCACCTTTCCAAAATACTTCAGGAAGCAATAATGCAAAAAGGGTTGATTATGTAACTTAAACTGAAAAATTTTGAGCAAAAAATTGCACACCTTACTGAGCGTTTTGTGGCCAGTTCTCACACCAAATCACCAAACAAATTCTCCAAATCAACTCGCCAAGCACACAAGCCACCACACGAAGCACATAAGCACTTCACATGTGTCTAATGCAAGCGTTGGAGCATATAAAGGCCAAAAAGACACCTTCGCAGCAAATGTGGGATAAATGTTCCCATTCAAAACAACCTCAAAAAATCCTTGGGCCCACTTCCTCTTTGATTGCGTAGCAATTAGAAGCCCTAAATAAATATTTCCATTGAAACGTTATAAAGTATGAAGTTTGATTTAAAAAATGTATGGCCAAACAAGCAACAAGCTCTCCGTTGCACTTTCAAACAAGCGCCTCTATCCACCTTCAATGTCACCTTGGGTTCAACCGCCCCTTACACAATGATGCACCAATTCACTAAGCAACAGAGACTTAAAACACCTAGAAATAGAATTTTAAAATGCACAAACACAGGGGTATATTCACTACAAATAGAGGGTTGAAGTTAATCATTGGCCATAGAGGCCTCTTCAACAGAAAATTGTGCTTCTCTAGTAGAAAAATGACCCTCCAATCACAAACAACCACTCTGTAATGGAAATTTGGCCTCTACTTGATGGTTATCGGCTTCCAAACAAAGATATGTGACCTCCAATGCACAAATTTGCGGGACCAGTATAGAATCAAGCCTCTTGCAGATTCGACACCAGCCTAAATGTAATTAAGGGCCCTAAAATAGTCGTAGCAATGCCTTTGAAGTTGATCTCCTTGGCAAAAACTCTCTTGAAGGGTGAGCAAGAGGAGGAGCTCTGATACCATGTAGGAGATGGCGGCTCCTTCCCAAGATCCTCAACCTGCGAAAACAAACCACCCTCACAATATACGAGAGAAGCACAAAGACTATTCTACCAAATATCCAAGATGATATTCATAAATCGAGATAGTAAAATGCATAGTGTATAGGCCTTTTAAAGGCATGAGAAATGAGACGGGTGAAAAGCTACCCGATACGAGAAAATTGCCTAAGTAATTATCCCTAAGTTAAAAACTTAACACTAACAATCATTACTCCTACTCACTCTTCCTTTCAATAATTCTGAGATCTTCCCTAATCTAACCATCTTCCAACTAGTTTTATTATTCTTTGAAATGGTGTCACTTTGTAATGCCATCTCAAAGAGCAACAAAATGTAAACATCTAAAATAGATATATCGTCAATCACCTAATAACCTGACCATTTCCTCCATAATTGATTGAATGAGTCCCTATTTCTCTAATTAATTGTCCAATTTTCATCCCCTTATTAATTAAGTGGTACTTTTTTATTTAATTAATAAAATCACTATTCATCCAACTCCATTTTTAGCCCAAAATCATTAATCAACCTTCTTATATAGTCTACCTTTGATAAATAAAAGGAATGGGTCCTTTTATACATGCGGCATCAGTCTTGGTACCATGTCACATGGAACAAGGACTTGCCCATCCCCCTAGGGTTCTCCCAAGTACCCCTTTTATCTTCACCACCCACTCCTCTCAATGGAATCATCAATCATTGATTCCCCTTCAATTTTGGACTCTTCCCCATCCACCAACCAAATGAGAACACTTGTCCTCCTCTCATCCCTCCAAGTGTCTCAACCGATTTGAGTACTTGATCTCTACTTTTGATTCTAACCATCCAATCTTCTAGCCAAAAATATATAAATTAGCCTCAACCCTAACCATTTTTAATATCATTTTTAATTATATGTACCACAATGTGTCAACTTAATTTGAATGATAAGAAAATCAATAAAACCAAATCAAGTTGTTTGTAAAAAAAATATTCTAAGAGCTTGTTAGTTGAGCTTGTTAGTTTCATAAATACTACCTTCTCTAGAAATGTGATCCAAATTGGATATTAAAAATATAATTGAGTTGATTAGTTGAAAATATTAATTCGTAAGACTAAAGAATATAAGCTTTTAACCTTAATGAAATAGAGTAAGGCAAGGAAAATATTCAAAATAGAGAAAAAAGACTAACGTGATCTGGCAATGATTCGAACATTCTACGGTCACACAAATTGAGAATTCTTATGGTAATAGTTTCAAGTTTTCAAGAAATAAAACAAGTACTTTTAGCTTGGTAAGAAACCATACAAACATATTCATTTTGGTAGAAAACTGTATAGACAATTTTATCTTCATATGATTCGGTATGTCATGGAACAATATTACCAAGACAAGTTTGGCTTGGTATGAAAACTATTCCATATAGAACGAAATGGAAAAAACAAGCATCTAAAAGGAAATTGAACCTATTCTTCTCTCTTCATGTAGAAACATTTATACTTATGTGTGTATGACTCATTTTCTCAATCACTTAGCATAAATATACCTCCGTAAGTAAAAAATGTATGAAAGAACTATCAAATTAGAATTTATATAACTAGAAT
Source organism: Sequoia sempervirens (assembly GCA_007258455.2). Classification (NCBI taxonomy): domain Eukaryota; kingdom Viridiplantae; phylum Streptophyta; class Pinopsida; order Cupressales; family Cupressaceae; genus Sequoia; species Sequoia sempervirens. The sequence continues at coordinate 428,945,517 of VDFB02105785.1, read as the reverse complement.
GTAATGGGATGGTTGTAGCTAAGCCCCCTTACCCTTCATAGAAGAGTGCTAATTATATTAAAATAGTGAATTCAATCAATGAGAAAAATCTTAAAAACCAAGAATTATAATTATTTATTGTGTTAATAGGATTTATTTATTGACTATTGGAAATCTTATTGATTAAAGTATCTGAAAAAACATAAAAGTTTAAGCAAGGCATTTAAAACATTCAAGATGAATGTTCTAAATGTGTCTGCATTGTTTAAGGATGAAAGAAAAAGAAAATTTGTATTCAACTTCCAACTTGTAGTTTAAAAATTGCAATTATAAAAAAAATTCCTTCATAATTGCATCAGTATTTTTAGTTGGAGTTGCATCAATATTATCAAGAGAGATACCAATTGCATTTGTATACGATGCTTTCCACATTTCTATTGTATGTTGCATAACATCCAACATGGCATGAAGTTGGCTAAAGGATTTTTTCCATCTTATTTGCCTCATACTTTATCAAATGATTCTTATTGGTCAATTCTTGTCAATGAATTTCAATGTCCGCTACTATATTCCTCTTACTAAACAATGCAAACTTCTCAATCAAATAAGAAATTTTCTTCTCCAATTCATTTTTTGTAACATCAACCTTTCATTATTTGCTTCATAGAGCTCAACCTTCTTCAACAAGATTTGGCCATACATGACCTAAATATCCAACTTTGGATTGGTTTTATTGTCTCAAAAGTCATCCCTTCTATGTTGGAAGCCCTCTCTTTGGCTACCTATCCATCAAATTTTATATTGAACTAAAGTTTTCAATGTCAAATATTTTAGCATCAAAATTTGGACTTTTGGTGAGCAAAATTGTAGGCTCTCAAATCCCTAAATCTAGACCTATTTTTAAGTGCCAAGGGTGTCAAACTTATGATTGTGCAAAGCAACTATGGATTAATTTACTAAGGTGGGTGATGGTCTTTGACTTTAGGCTCTACTAGTCCAAGGGGTATTCCTTAAAGTGTCATGCTACATATAACTATAGGAAATGGAAATATACCTTGAAACGAATATACTCAATGCATACTATGCCCTTTTCACCTATCACTAAGTGTTTACAGGCTAGTTTGACAATGCAATGTTCAACACCTTCATAAAGTATATAAACTACCAAGTGTTTGAGAATGTGGCTTTGATAAACCCTAATGTTATTATGAACATCTAGAAATGGCAAAGAATAAGACTTAATCAACATTTTATGAAATAAAATTTAAATTTAATTATTTTGAGTGTGTTGGTGTAATGGGAGGTTGATCATGAAGCAAATGGGTGCTTGTATGTAGCTATCAAATAGAGTTTTAATTTTTTATGCACCAAATAATATAATAACTAGAATCCCCTTTGCAACACCTTAATCAAGATACTATTGAATACTATATTTTTAACTTCACACATAAGCTAAGTTATATGCATGAAAGTAAGTAGATAAATAAAATTGTAAAATATCAAGATGAACATAACTTTTTTTCATCATTAAACTCATATATTCCTTATGTTAATATGAAAAGATATCTTGCAAAAAAATTACAAGGATTTTGCAGTCACCTAGATGGTAAATTAATCAAATTTAATACTTAAGTCACCAAATGGATTAAGAAGACCTATGAAATCTTTAGAAAAGCATATAATATACATGGAGGCATTCACCATCATGTTAAAACTACAAATTATCCTTATTCTTCTATGATTATAATATTGTATTATATCTTTGGGAAAAACCTAAACTCTTACAATATAAGAAATACCTTAAAACCTTAGTTGGAGATAAACCTTAATAGCTCTTAGAAATTATTTTATCTCGATTCTTGGCTCTACAACCTTTTTCCATCCTTTTCAATGTTGAAAATCTATAAATATACTCTTCATCACCAGTGAACAACATTGAGAAAGGAGTAAGGTCATTTGCATAGGTTACCCACACCTATACATATCATTAATCTCATGCCATAGTACACAAAATCCTACCTAAAAAGCATTTGGTAGTACCATAAGGTGCATGGAGATATTCTTCTTCCTAATCATGATCATATCAATCATTAAAGATGCCCTATGGTTTAGGTGTGTAGAGCAAGGTAGAGCCCTTGAGATATATTCAAGCATAATGCCCTATAACATGTGCAAGGACCCTTGAGAGCTACAAGAATTAAATCTTATTGTTGCAATGTCTTGGATCTTATGAGGTCGATAGGATTGAACATCTAGAAATACTAGCATTTTGAAGTAGCGTCAAACTCTATAAACATTTCAAGGAATTTGGAAACCTGATGAAACATCAAAATTGAACATTCTAAAACTTAATGATAACAAGTTTCCACAATCCATATTGATAATTGCTTAACACATTTTTGGATTCAATTGTGTGATAATTTTTTGCATCAACGTTTTGAATCACACTCCATGATGATGGATCACAGAGTGTGATTTGAAACGTTGATGCAAGAAATTATCACACAATCGAATCCAGAAATCTATTAAGCAATTATTCTAAAACTTGACAACATTTTGATAATTTCCTAACTCACAAACCTTTGTCAATATTTAAGTAATCTTTTGAACTTACGAACTCACCTACACATCATCTTTAAAATCCTAAGCTTTAATTTTTTCAGTACTTACCATCCTTTGGAAACATTCATTAACATTTCAAAGAGTTCATGAACTTGTAAACTCGTCAAAACATCAATTTTATAAACTTTATTTGGCACTTTCTAGAGTTTGTTGGTGGTTTGTGTTGGCATATTGGTGAATTCATGAACTTTTGAACTCATTAACACATTATATTCTCAAAGCTTTGTTGGTATTTTGATAATTTTGTGAAATTTCAAACTCACTAAAATCTTTAGCTTCTCAACACTTTGGGCATGGAATGAACTTTTTTTTTGCATTTTTTACGATTCTCAAAAATTTGAAACCTCCACCACTTAGCTTATCTATATTTTAGCAAGCTTGTGAACCTACAAAATTGTCAATCACTTCGCTTCTTGGTGTTTCGAGATGTTAGCAAACTTATTGAAAGGCTAACACAACTTCGTAGCTAGATATTTTTTGGATCTCAACTTCCTACACTTGAAGGGAATGTGGGAGATAGAAAATGACAATAGTCAAGTAAATTTTACCAAGGAAGCCCATTTGAAAATGTCAAATTGCATAGGAGGACTAGGATAGACTATCCTTTTTTATAGTGTTACATTTTTTTCTTTATAGATTTTATTCTTTTCATGCAAGAAAAGTTATGAGGATTTGTACAATTAAATTTATTTTTTAAGTGTTACCTCTAAATCAGAGAAAGAGCAACATGTATAATGTAAAATAATAACATAATAAAAAACTACAAGGGGTAGTTGCAAAATATTGGATTTACATTATCTTGTACACATGCAATAAGAATACTTTTAATTACACATAAGGGATATGCTACATATTAAGTTGAAATTCTTGTAATTAAATAACAGCCACGGGATAAAAAGTTAGAGATAAACAATTCAAGGCATAATGAAAATAAAATCAATTGTACATATACCCACCACAAGACAATATGTAAAGCATGTACCTATAGGATCAATGAAATTTGTCGCATCTTTAAATAAGTGTCTTATTATTAATCACTTTAAAACACCACAAATTTGGGATTACCATTTGCTCATGAGTTGTTAAGATAATGTTAAAAGGAGCATAGATGGATAAATAAGATTAGAGAAAACTTAGAAATTATAGCACTAAATAATAGTTATTGGTAAGTCAACAACTTATTATCCAAATTAAATGACAATGAGGATTCCTTGAATAGATCAATTACAACTAAAATTTCATGGGAAGGTACTTATAAGGTAATTAAATCCTTCATGTGACGATGAGTTATGTGTATTGAAATTATTATATTGACATGAAAATGATAAATATACATTTAAATCACTATAGGATGGTCACATGTGTGTGTTGAAATCATTTAAATTACATGAAAATGACTTTGTATCAAAATTATTATAATCACTTGACAATGAGAAAAATGCATTGGAATCACATTAGAACCATCCTCAGCAACATAAAAGATAAAAGATATTATATCAAACTCATGGAAGTGTGGTAGTAGAATCTATAGCCCAACATTGTCCCTCTTGGCTTTCTCAAGTATTTGAGGTGATTTTATTTTGATTTATTGTTTCTTCTTATTTTCTTACTATTAATGTTATTAAATTATCTTGTTAGTGCGCGTATCTTTAACAAATGGGATTATTCTCTTTCTCTCTCTTATTTGCATTAGTATGTTCATTATATTGTAGCACTATTATTTCACTTGTATTGTATCTTTTATTCTCAATATTATTATTAAAAATAGGTTGTTGTGGAGGTAGAAATACCAAAGTAGGGGTTTGATCTAAGGGAAAACCTTCATTTAGCCACCAATTTTTTTTCTTAAGTTACAATTTTTTATTAAGAAAAAAAATCATCCTTACATGGATTTCGTGATATCTTTCCTTCTCCGCCTTCTTTATCATTTTTCATTTATCCCTCAATAGAATAGATTAAATTCTTTTCATTATATTCATCCTGTCATTGGTTATCTTTTTGTAGCTTTCTAGTTTTATCTTTGTGTTAGCATGTTATACTTTTCATAGCAAATTGGCATTCTAACTTTTTATGGCCATTCTAACTTTTCATAGAAAATTGACATTCTAACTTTTTATGTCGTGCAATTGTCTACACTAAGCACTGTTGTCTAGTCTAGCAAGCTCTAAATTGTATTTATAAGTTATTCTATGTCATCTCTTTCCATATGTATTTTTAGCTTGTCATTTTTATTATTTGTTTCTTAGTAATTAGCAATAGTATATATACTTTTTAAGCTTAGTTAAATAAACATCTATTTTTAGTTAGAACACTTAAGCTTAATTATTAGAATCTATTCTAAAATAGTATTAGATTACTTTCGTAAACTTAAATGAATCTAGTTTACCCAATTGTAGAGTTATTGAGATCATTCGCAAAGAAAGTATTTCTTTTGCAGAGTAAAATTTCAATCTCTACATTTTGATAAACTCAATGTCTTAGACAACCTTCTTAGCATAAAACCTTAAAAAAAACAATCTACTAAATTTGTTCTTGGAATCTTTGAATGTGTATTATGAGACTATTTATAAGTTTCATAACCCAGTCTTTGCATTTTGATAATATAGTCTGTTGAAGCTATTGTAACATTAAAATCTCCTACTCTCATGGTGTAACAACTCTTAGAATTAGTCCTAACTTTAAAAAATCCTTTCAATCAAATTAATAAAAGGTTTTCCTTTTATTTCTAAAATTAATATTCAACCTAGTTCCCCAACAATTGGCATTTCTAGTGAGACTCATACTTTTAGCCTTTATGGTTGTTTTGTAGTGGGTCCAAGCCCTTTTCTCATGTTTATCTTAATCAAAACAATTGAAATTCATGACATAGATTCTAGTTTCAACCATAAGGCTACCTTGTATGTGTCTCCCTCTAAGGTGAAATATCTTGATCAACACATAGCCGATCACATTTAAAATATTGTAAAATGAGAGGATTTCTAATGAGGTTGTGCCTCTAGTCAAAGCCCTCTATGGCATTTAAAAAAGTCGATCTGAGGGTCTTGAATTTATTTGAGAACTAGCACACATCATATAGAGTGATGCTCCTAGCTTCATGGTGGCCCTAAGAGGGTCTCATGACTCAATATAACGTGACTATTATGTAGCTTTACATGTCTATGCCAATCCCTATAGTGCATATCTCATTTAATATACATATGACTACTTCATCTACAAAATCAAGGGCAATGCATGGTTCGTCTCTTAGATGTACCCCACTTACCAAAAAGATGAATTTAGGATTTCTCGATGGGCACTTTGACACCTCTCAACCCTTTGGTTCATAAATATTGCATGCAGCTACATCTACCACGTTCACACCTACGTTGCACACTATAGATCTCATCTTAAACCAATTAATGCATAATGTTGAAAACTTGTAGCATAATCTTACATCTATCTACTTCTTTTGTTTTGTCACTCATCCCTCCTTGTTACTGATGTATATTTTCTTTACCCATTCTTGCAAATCCCCTTTCCATAGGGTTTGAAGTGACCCATTTTGAGAAATACAACATATAGGGTGATCTACAAACACATGTGTCTACTCTCACTACATTATGCAATGATTTTATTTTTCAAGATTCATTGTAAGTGAAAATATTCCCACAATCCTTGAAAGACATTACACTAAATTGTCTTTGCTCATTACCTAACCACTCCATTCTTTTGATCAACTAATTCAATAGTTTCTCTAACACTTCCAAGAAAATATAGGGCCCCAAGTCACCTTTACTGACTGGGTCTACTAAAGACAAGGTGTGAATGAGAAAGTTGTTGATTTTATATTTCATTACTAGTCTTTATTTTCTCATATCCCTTTTGTGCTCCTAGATTTTTCCATGCAATCGGTTTTCATTAGAAAGCTACAACCCCTAATCTAGGATGAGATACTATTGATGAGATGTACATCCTTTGCGCATTTGTGTATAGCCCTCCACAACTACCAAAAAATAGTTAGTCAACTTGAGTCACCTATTGGTGTGCTTGGGAGCTCTTCTTCATTATTTATTATAAAAAGAATAAAAACCTTTTCAAAAACAATACTTTTGTAGTTAATAATGATTTTTCTATGGCACCTCCTATTATCTTGGTTGCTTCTATTGCTCCTCCTAATAGAACCAAACAATTTACCAAATTGTTTGAGTCCCTCCATTTTTATTTTCTTACAGCTCCTAAAAAATAATTTAATGTAACTACTTTTAATTCGTCCTTCAAATATAAACCAACTTTTACTACCTTATGACCTAAAGGCCATTTATTAGTTTCACAAGGTGTCTAGACATGACATAGAGAGATATCTACATCTAAAGCACACTATGCAAGACCACATCGATTTTGGTACTATCCATCTCTCTAACACAAATAACAAAAGCAACAAGTCCACAACAAATCCAAATCAAAACCTTCAAATCTATATAGATCCTTTTTGGAACATTCTTCCAATTTATTTGAGCTTAGTCCCATTTCACCTTTGTAGAAGTCATATCTATATCACCTCTGAAGATTTTATTCTCTACAACCTCACACATAAATACCTTCTTTTTACATTTCTAAAAGATGCGTCTACAAAATAATTGAGTGTTTACATTTGGGTCGAAAATATATCTATAGAGCTCATTTTGCCAAACCTATAACATGTAAACTAGCCATCACCACTTCTTGAGACATGTTGGGAAAAGATTAATGTAGGTGTAAATCCTTGTCATGTGCCTATAAGCATTCTTTCCTAAAGCCAAAACATAAAAGCATTTTAAATTTTCATGATTTATTTTTGCTCAACTCACCCAAAAAAATTCTCCTTAACAAATGAGAAAATGAGAAAGTCAATTTTATTGACTTTAAGAAATCCCTGAATTTCAACCTTATTTATTTTAACAAAAGATTTTTTGTTTCATTTTCCAAATAAAATTAAAAAATTCAGCTATTGTTGTCATCAAAGAGGAAAAAAGAAGAATGCAAATATAAAATCAATAAATGCGCAAACATTACAGAGTACATTACAAAAATAGTGCAATTCTTTTCTTGCAAATATTAACACATGAAAATCGATTACATTAGTTTATGTCAATGAAATACCAATAAATAACTATTAACCCTATTTCCATATGTTAATCTAGTAATATTTGGTAGACGGATTTAGAACTTAAATCTCACCAACTATTTCGTTTCAACTTTAAATTACAAAATGATTGAAAAAATGATGACAATTTCTCACATTATAGATAACTAACAAGAAAAAATCTAAAACCAACCAGAATAAGACCTACATTATCATAGCAAATCAAATTTTTAATAATTAATTTCTAACCACTTCTTTGACACCAATTTATTTTCATTTGACAATTTCACAAACCAGAAATGGGTCCTTATTCACTTATGCACATCAATATGAATACAAAAAGCATGTGCTCAAATAGGAAAACAACTACAATAATCATTGTTAGATAGCTTGGACTTGGGACCTGCTTGAACAAATGGTGAAAGTAAGAGCTGACTTGGCACTTGAAAAAAAACACAGAACTGATTTTGTGAGTGTTAACAAAAAACACAGAACTGATTTTGTGAGTATTAAGTTTTCCCATAGAGAAGGAAGTATCTCGTCACGCAGGGAAGTTTACTGGGATTGTGAATCTCGTTGAAGAATTTCCACTAAAAGTGTCATAGGTAGATCTTTCAATAAGAGCATACATGGAGTTCGAGTCCTCATGATGGATGCAGGCGCTTTTGCCAAAGCAGAGCCGATTCTAATGCGCATGCTTGTTCCGTTCGCATGTAAGCTGTGTATTGCTTAGAATCTAAGAAATAGTTTTGGTCAGTGAAGCAAATGTTGGTACAGCCGGAGATAGGGTTTCTTTATTTGCTTTGACCCTTCTGAGAATTTTCGGAGTACAAGGATTCAGGGTTGATGTATACTGATTATGTGCTTTTATGATACAGAATCATGAAATAACTCTTCCCATAAAGTAACTTTCAGATCAGAAACCATGTACTTACCATAAATAGAATTAGATATACATTACATTTTGCATATCATCCCACAGTGGATTATTGGCAAACTCTGTCATTAATCTGATTAATCTATTTTATTTGTATTGAAGGCGTACATATAAACTCCAAATCCATGTACGATGCCATCTGCTGCTTGACCTTGTATGGTTATGAATACAGAATCCTAACTCTTCCCTTTTAAGTTAAATTTAGATCAGAAACTATCTACTATAAATAAAACTAGATATACATTACATTTTGCACATCATCTCGGAGAGGGTTATTCACAAACTCTGTTATTAACCTAATTAGTCTATTTTCACACATAGAGGGCATGCATGTAAACTCTAAATCCCTGTATGGCGGTATCCCCTGCTTGACCTGATATGCTTTAGGAATACATAAGCATGAAGTAACTCTTCCAATGGAGTCACATTCAGATCAGAAACCATTTACTGTAATACTACTAGCTATATGTTCATTTTACACGTCATTCTGCAGTGGGTTATTGAGAAACTCTACTATAAATCTACTTAGTCTACTTTTATAGATAGAATCGTACATATAAAACTTCAAATCCATACACAATGCCATCTCCATGCTTTATGAACACAGAATCGTGAAATAAATCTGCCCATGAAGTAACATTCAGATCAGAAGCCATGTACTGTAAATACAACTAGCTGTACATTAAATCTTGCACATCATTCTAGAGTGGGTTGTTGCAAACTTAATTATTAATCTAATTAGCCATAGAAGACATAAAACCCCAAATTCCAATGTCATCCCCTGCTTGACCTTATACGCTTTGAGTACAGAATCATGAAATAACTCTTCCTCTGAACCAAATTCAGATCAGAACCAATGTATCATAAATAACACTAGCTATGCATTACGTTTTGCGCATCATCCCAAAGTGAATTCTCTGTTATTAATCTAATTAGTCTGTTTTGTACAATGTCATTTGCTTCTTGACCTTCTATGCTCTATGAATATAGAATTATAAAATACCTCTTCCCATGAAGTTAACATTCAAATGGGAAATTATGCATGATAAGCACAATTAGATATACAATACATTTTATATGTTATTTACAGTTGAACATTGATAAATGCTATTATTAATTTTATTTATTTATTTTTATGGATAGAAGATATACAGAGTATTATAAAAACAACATTTTTTATCAAAATTTATAATAAAAGATCTAAAATAAAATAAAAAACAAATAAATATCACTCAAATATAATTCAAACAGCATCTATCAGAATATTTATACACAAAACAATTTTATTACTCTTTGAATTTCATAAACTATTTAATTTCATGATGATCAGAACGTACGTTCATTCATTCAACCTTGTCCAATATCATCCTCTCCTTGACTACCCACCACAAAACTACTTCCACAATATCTATTTAAGAAAAACATCCCTAATTCAAATCAGATCGTCAATAAACTTGATCATTCATTCAACTATATACCATACCATCCCTACCTGACTACCCACTGCAAGACTACATTCAACTGATATACCATACTGTCCCTACTTTGACTATCCACCAAAAAAACTACCCCACAGTATTTACTTAAGAAAAACATACTAAACCCAAATTAGATCAATAAACTTACTACTTAAATATTCTTATTCATAAGATCACCCATCTTTGTAAGATAAGAAAGAACAATACTAAACTAAAATTAGATCACTACAAAACTTGATCATTGAAAACACTAAACGAAGATTACATCACCAAAAAAAACTTCATTATTAAAAACGTACATTCATTCAGCTTATGTACAATGCCATCCTCTCAGACCACCACAAAACTAACCCACAACATTTGCTTCAAAGAGAAACATACTGAACCCAAATTAGATCACCAATAAACTTATTATTTAGGTTTGGCATTCATAAGATCGCCTAGACGAAGGAAAATAATCTAGATTTCTAGATAAGAGAAACATACTAGACCAAAACTAGATCACCAAGAAGCTGACATACTAATTAGTCTTCACTCATACGATCGCCAAGAAACTGACAGAGAACTAATCTAGCTGGGTTTATTTGTAGCAGCTTCAATGGCAGCGGCTGCAGCAGCCAAATCCTCGTCCAACAGGATGTCCCAGTGCCCATCCCACCTGATAAAGAACTCCGTATCAGTAAAATACTGCACTCTATGCACATCAGGAGAAGGCGTGTAGAGAAAATCCCCAGGGCCCAGATCGAAGGTTTGATTTTTAGTAAGGTTCCACACACGCTTGGAGCCAGAGAGCACAACAAGATCATGCCCAAATGTATGATGATGAGCAGGCTCAATGCTTCCCGCCTTGAATTTAACAATGGCAGCAGTGGGGCTCTGTCTCACAATACTCCACGACCCACCAGGCATGATATCCACAGCTTCAAAATCCCTAGTCTTGCTCAGAGAGCAAAGTGCGCACGAAGAAGATGATGATGATATTTTATTCATCTCTTGAACAGAATTTTCTAAAAAAGAATCGATCTCAGGCGGCCAGGGTTCACCCTTGCTGGCCGGGCAGGGGGCTCTGAAGGGCGTATCGAGCCACGCATCAACGATCCGCCTGCCCTCCTCGGGCGTGGTGAACATTCCTCCCACCGCCAAAACATTGCAATCGTTAATGGATCTGCAGTTCTGGGCCTCCTCCACGGTTCCGCATGTGACCGCGTATACGCCGGGGAACTTGTTAGCGAAAACAGAGACACCCACGCCTGTCCCACACGCCACCAGACCCTTCACTTGATCGCTGCCCCCCTGCTGTCTTTCGCTTACCCGTCGCCCCACTTCTTCTCCCACACTGTAATACTTGTTAGTGCCCAAATCCTCCACCTCCGCCCCCTTTTCTTTCAGGTATTCCACCAGGGAGTCCTTGAGGGAGCATCCGAAGTCATCTGCTCCGGCGATGATTTTCAGGGCCTGTTTCTCCATGCTCAACACCTTGGAATATGCCTAAAGGGGGAACTGGAGAACTATACAGGGGAGGAATTGAGTGTGCGCCCCTTCCAGGTGCATGTATTTGGCCCAAAATAAGATCTACGTCAATCTCTCACATTGTATGTAAAATCCACAAGTAATTTTATTTTTTTAATTGAAAGGAAAGGGAAGGTCAGGTTCTGAAACAAAGGTTATCCTTGAGGTGTCATTTTCGTCGTGAGCGACCCTAGGATAGCGTCTTAATTATATAAACAAAGAAAGTTCACATTATACTATTTTTTTTTTCAATTATCAAATTATAATCCTATGTTTTTTAAAGAATTCTAGTGCAGTATTAAAGATGCACCAATTAGAGCATTTTTTTGTTTTGGCAGGGATTGAACTTGTCTTTATTTTTGAGTGATTGGAGCATAATATCATAGGTATCTAAACTACATCAATTGATCGTGACAATACTATATTTATACATTATAAATTCACAAAGAAATTAAAAATTCATATAAAAATGTTATCTATTTTTTTTAATTGGTCAAAGCTCTTGTAATTCAAGATGTCTATTCTATCTCAAAGGAACTTTAACATAACATCCTAGGTATACACATTTGTAAAGGAAAATAGTATCTCTTTAAATGTGTTACCTAAGTTAATTAAATAATGCTCTCAATAAACACAAATTAACCTATGTAAGTACAACTAGGTAGATAATTAGAAATAATGAAATGTTAGGAATTTAGCTTTATAGAAAAAAAAAGTATATATTGCTTGTGTTTGATATCTACAATTTGGTACAAAATTCTAAATTATTATGTGGGTTGATTTTACAACTATGGGTCAATCTTGTTAGAAAAGGTGTCTCAACCTTGCTCTTAATGTTAACTATATAAAGAATGCACTTATCAAACTATAAAACATAAAAACTCATTTTTTGGGTTATAGACTTGGCTTTTGAGCAAAAAAAAAGTTCTTAGTTATTCAACATCAATTTTGGGGATGTTTGTTGCATAGATATTTTCAAGCTCTATAATTTAAAAATAGGGGCGCAAGGCATTTACCTCCAAATAAAAAATAATGGCCTCTAAAAGTAGGACTCCCATATCAAAAATGTAAGAACATATAGGACATAGAAAATAGTTATAAGAGGGAGTTAAACTTGTTGACCAACTTATGTCGCATGCTATGATGTGTCATAAAGCATCTTTGGATGGAGATAATAAAGTCATAATAGAATGCCTCAGTTAGTGAGTGGATTCATAATGAGCCTTTAGCTTGAGATGAAGAAATATGTTATTTTTAGCATATGAGCTATCTTTTGACTTGGGTGTTGGATTTCTAACTAGGGATTTGGACATCACATTTTAGGTGGTTTTACACCAAGGTTTCCTTATTATCATTGTCAATTCAGATTGCACCCGAATGCTTGAATAGTTAAATTCAGCAATCTGTTGAAACATGGAATGATTCTCAGGCCTGTGGGTTGCCTAAAACTGAGAATCAATCTCCAGAGAGGGCTGGTTCCCTGATAAAAATCCCCTAAAATCTAATTGACTTGGCTGGGAAAGAGGTAGAAAGACTAAGTCTGAATTCTAAACTATGAAACTTTTAATTTATGGTGATGCACCGAAGAATCCAACTTGCAGACTTAACTCACAGAACAATTACTCACTATTTTCATTCGCACAACTAGATCTGGAAGTTTAAACACTTGAATATTTTAAACAAAGGCTATTAAAGAAACAATCACAGAAGGGAAATATGATTTCCACAACTAGACTGTTTGATTATCGATTAACACAATGTTTAACCAGTGGATTTAAACCTGGATGCATACAGAATTCACTAAGGAGACATAAATATTTAAAGGTTTCAAAAACTGCAACACAATAATTACTTCGATCAATCCCACATGACAAAGATGCTTGAAACTTGAAGGCAAATTCTAAAATACTGAAACTTGAAGGAATTCTCTGCAATAACACGATCTGAACCTGTAAAAACACTGCTGTATTAATCTGTAAATAAATGCTGAGTTACAAGATAGTCTTCTTTGCTGAAGGCAAAGGCAGAAAACAAGAACTAGAAATGAAAAACAGTTAAGTTTTTCAATATATACAAAAACCTTTCCAAAAGGCATGCAGAACGAACTGAAAGTCCAACCCCAAGAAAGGGTGATAATTCCAAAGCCAAATCCGAGCAGAAGAAAATATCACTGAAAAGGAGGCCCAAAACCATGCAAAAATAAGTCCAATCAAGCTCAAACTCACTGCCAAGTCATAACTGATACATGCACTATTCCAACTGAACTGCAACTCCCTGAAAAAGTGGCTTAAAGTATGCAAAACTGCCTCGTTTTTACCAATTTCGCCCATGGGAACTGAAACTCCAACTCTATTATCATGTGCATGATAAAAATATCTCTCACTTCAGTTAACTTTGCTTATTATAATATCTTTTATTTGCATTTGTGACTAAATTAATTAAATGATCTATAATTTAATCATTTAATAAATTTAGCTATTATTGATCAATGCACATAACAGATATTAAAGTAATAAACAAAACTTAACTGGAAAACCCAAAATCATACATACATACTTGGCATATTTTTCTAAATATTTCCACATTTAATTGATAGAAGTGGCCGACCACACTCACTCAATTATATTTGACCATACCATTAGCCCATTTTTTGGGAATATTCGACAAAGCTGCTCTCACATAATAATTCGAAATTCAAAGGCAATAATCAACTTTCAATGTTGACTTTAGGGAAAATGAGCAAAAAGAGCTAACAAAACCTAAACTCGTTATCATTTCTCTGCATTAGACTTAGAGGAGTTTGAAGAAAATAGCCGCCGCCACCCAAACCCTAGCCGCACTTGCTGATATTTCTGGTTTTTCCACCATTAAAGAGCTCGAATCTGGTCTTTCCTTGGCCGCCATTGTCATCTTGAAGCCATGAACTTGCTGTTTCTGTGTATTTTCTGTCATGAAGAAGTTCAAATCTGATTTATTTTGGGCGAATCTGCAGTATGACGTTTTTATGAAAAACGTGGAAGTATTTTGGGGTGCGATTTATGTTCCTAGATGATGCTCTGCCATTTATCTATGGTTTTGCTTCGAATTTTGGAAAAAATCTGCATCTAACTTGGCCGCCATGAAGATCTGAAGCTACGAACTTTGTTCAAACACTCTTCAAATTCGAAAATAAGAAGATTTCTGAAGGTATTTTGAGATAATAGTCCAATTTTTGTTGCTTTTCCTGTGCATTTCTAAGAGCTTTCTCTACTTCTTGAAGCACCATTGAACATTTTTTGAAGTATTTTGACAGATAAAGAACAATCCTTGCTTTAAAAAATTTGAATCTGTGTCTTGTTCTTTTGAAACTGCAAAAAACTTCACTCTTAAGCTGATTTTTTCCCATATTTCTGAGACAGCAACTTTAAGACTTCTGGGTACTGTAAATAATATTTGATTTTTCTGTATTTTCTGTATTTGAAACTTCAAATATTTATGATAGCAAAGAAAATGTATTTCCCAGTTCGAAATCTCATCTAGGTATATGCGAAAGATCTCCTTCAGGCCACGGGCTTGACTTCTGGATCTGATTATAACCAAAACTCCTAGTGCTCAATATCTTCAATGATTTTTTCGTTTATGTTTAAATGGTTTTCATGGATATGAACAAAAACTAAAACCCAAACCCTTTGCTTTCTATAAGATTTTAGCACGAAAATATGACATGTGTCTTGACCGATAAATATTGTTACTAAGCTGAATATTCCTCCATCTGGGCATTATGAAATTTGTGTGCTTCTGACATTTCCTGGACGTTTGAACTTGAACCCTGTACCCAACTTGCATTTGAAAGCTGAAAACTGCTTTTTATAAGCTGAGACAGTCATAATATTGTGTTGTTTTGAAACAATAAACATGGATTTTCTGTATGTTATCTTTTATTTCCGACTGCTACGAAGCAGAAATTCTTTGACTATCTTTGTAAGAAACACTTCTAGAATGATAAAAAGAAGTAACCACCTCTTTTGCTGCTCCAAATTCTTTGCATTTTTTCTGATCTCCCACTATTCAATTCTGATCAATACAGCAAGAAAACACTCAGCTATGCTTAACATGTGACTGAAAATTGTTTTTATTTTAGCTGTGCATTATCTTCTTGTAAAAATCTTTCCACTAACTTCCAGAATAATGCATCCACCATGACCGTACTGTCACCTGACAAGATATTGAAAGTTGGTTGTAGCTAATTTCCACCATTGATAACAGATTTTACAATGAAATGACTGGTAAATATTCTTTGCCATATTTTCCACTTTGTATGGCCTGAGCTATGTCCATTGAATACGGCCTTTTAGTGAAACTGTAGCACGCTGATATAGCTTCACTTTGTTATTCCTCATCAAGTCTCTTGAACTATATGTGTTTGAAATTATAAGAAACAACTGAATACCTCTTGATGTAATCCCTTTCTTCATTGTAAAAAGGTTCTACACTTAATTAAAATGCAATACAAAAATGCCAAACAGAGCTGAAACAGAATTTTAATGAAATGACGATCTTTTAACATTGAAGAAAGTGAAAATCCTGTAGCTGTTGTTTTTAGATATCTTGTAAATAGTGATTATCATTGAAAACGGGCACTCCATTATTTTATCAATGCTGAAAACTCATGCTCCATTGCTGTCTCATTGACACTTGTAACACTGTATGCCAGTTTGATAAAAGATATTGCATCTTATGAACTAGAAACTGTAGCTTCCATTATTCCTGAATGTTGACTTAAGATAAAATTTGCTGCCTTCTGTATGAAGTATTGACAGAAAAATAGAATGTTGCAAATCTGTCCTATACAGTGATATAGTTGATGAAAACATTCCATTTACTCAAGTATTCTGTTTCTCTTTAATGCAAAGAGGCTCGACACTTTATTTAGATATAATATGAAAAGATATAAAGTAGAGCTGAAACGAACACAATGAAAATGATGAGTTCTCACACTGTTTGATTCTTCCTTGATACGAAGAGCGAAGATATACTATACGCTCAAGCTATTTTTTTTTTTGAATCTGTTTGAAATAAAGCTGCTTATTTGATTATTTCTTTAACTCTTTTGATGATTTGATATGCCGGGCTCAACCCTCGTGGGAGCCCGTTTTACTCCACATATCTGATGAAAAGAATTCGAACATGATAAACCTGTTCCTGCACATTGAAACAAACATGTCAGCAAAATATAAGAAGCTGAAAGCTTCCATTGAATTATGTCTTTCCGCTTGATCTTTTTCAATTATCTGATGAATGCTTGGTTTAATGCAAATTACATTTCTGTCTGTAGCATAGACGTAAGGCAGAAAGTAATTCACCATTGCTTAGAGTATAACTCTAATACCATTTCCTTAACGATTTTGCAGGTACACGGAGTGATGAAGCGAGGTTGCAACTGCTTGGAGGCACGACGGCTAGAAGCACCAACGAAGTGATTCATCATTACAGGCAATGATGAATTGCTTCTCTTTTTTACGTTTATGTTATTTTCAGCAGTGTAGTCTGTCCATTTAGATTTAGTATTCATCTCTTGATTGTCAGAAACAAACTCAGTTACTCTCGCGGCTTGTGCGAGATTCAACATTTCACAAAATGAATAAAAATATCATTATGCAAATTCCTCTTAATTTTCTGTTTTAAACATTTGCACAATAAGCTTATGTCACATTTGTAAGATGATCTCAATGATGATCAATGAACACTTTATCAGCAAAATTTGAAAATTTGTTGTACCTATAATAGCTGAACTTCATTCAGCTCTACCTGTTGAGCGTAAATTTGAAAAAATAGGTAACAATCACTTGATATTTTCATGTAGTATTTCTCCTATTTAGTGGGTGCTTGAAATAGAGGTAGGATAATGAGTTTTTTAAGTACTACTATATTGTCAAATTAGTCCAAATCTCTAGTTGGCGATACTCCCCTGCAAAGGTTTCCTCTACAAGTGTATTGTAACCATATTTAGATTACTAAATAATACATTGGGTTGCTTTGAAGTGTGGGGTCTTTCTCCCAAAAGGGTTTTTCCCATGTACACATGTGTTGTGGTATGATTTTATTTATATTTTATATGTGTTTCTCCTTTCTATAGATATAAAGATCTAAATTTTGTCAATATTCTCATCTAATATTAGTTTAGAAAGTATTTTATGTATACCTTGCTTCCTTTCAAATCTTGCATTGTGCATATCTAATCCCTAATATTAATGTATTCCTAATCTAACACACAATGTACTATTATCTTAGTTAGTATCTTCAAATTGTTCTTAACTAACTATTAAGGATCAACAATATTTAAAAAACATAGAGAAATTGTTGGATCGCAAGGGCCAAGTTCTCATAGGTCAACCTCTTCATTGGACCAACTTTTATAGTCTTGAAAATGATCAAAGATAATGATTTATAGTCATACAAATGTCATAAATCGATTTAAATAATCTAGAATTATTTTCCTTTTAGTGCTCCAAAATAAAATATTCATAATATGATTGATGTGTATGAATGCATTTAAATATCAAGTTGGCTCATAATAGTTGGTGAAATAGGTGAGAGTTGGCAAAGATTTGAAATTTAGTATAGTTGATTTTGGGTCAGTTCAATGTAACACAAGATCAATCTAGCATGTCATAGGATCAACCTAGAATAAGGAAATAATACGTGGAGTGAATGTTTGGACATAGGGGCAATAATAGGCATAATAGATTATATATATATATATATATATGGAAGCGAAGAAATAGAGAAAACCATCCAGTGAGT
This sequence comes from Sequoia sempervirens, assembly GCA_007258455.2. Lineage (NCBI taxonomy): Eukaryota > Viridiplantae > Streptophyta > Pinopsida > Cupressales > Cupressaceae > Sequoia > Sequoia sempervirens. The sequence continues at coordinate 428,927,108 of VDFB02105785.1, read as the reverse complement.
TTAGAGAATAAAATATAGACAAGGAACATAAATTCAATTAAGAAACAGGTAGAAAAATAAACTATAAAAAAGAAAAAAGAAAAAAAGAAGGATTACAAGAAAGACACGGGAGAAGAAAGGACCTGATCCTATGAAGGTTAGTAAATAGAAGAACGAAAGGAAAAGGATCTAAACCATGGAAGGAAGACAAGACACACCCATTATGGTCAAAAGGATGGGGATCACGAAGGATGAGGGAAGGCACAGAGAGAGGAAATTAAAGGGAGCTAGGCTAATCTAAGATGCTAACCTTCATTTCAATTAATATTGGAAGTGTGAAACTTAATAAGAATGACCTCTTAGATTTTTCACTTGAAAATTTATCTTATTTGACCAAAATTGGGTGTTCTCAAGGAAAATTTTATGTCTGGAGTGATAAGAGTGCTCGAGTAGGGTAGAATTGGCAATACAATTGTGCCTAATTCCAACACTATGCTCTTTGATCTTGGTGTTAATAGGCCTGCATGCTTCTCAAATGTATGGAATATCACAAGAGAAAATGACCATGTAAACACCTTAATTAAGAGTAGCCTAGGTTAGATCCTTGGTAGAGGGGATGCCTCACCTTCCTCAACCGCAACCATTAATCTTATACCACTTATGAGGAAATCACCAAGGTTTGAAAAAACCATTTCTTACATAACCTAATAAGATAGAAACATGCATGCAAGCTAACAAAATAAATATAATGCAAAGATCAAAGATATACCACAAGATTGTACACAAGATATAGCCTAGGAAAATTCTCAAGAGGGAAAAACCTAGCATTCAAAGCATCCACACCTAACATATTATTCAACAATTAAAATATTATAATACACTTACAGAGTCTCCATGAATTTTGAAACATCAATTTCCTCCAATGCATCCTACATGTGTCCAAGCATGTTATGACACATCCCATGCTATGCTTTACATATGCACTCTACAAGAGAGCTCAATACAAGTGACAACTCCAAGACAAATAACTAATTAGCTACCAAGCCAACCTTGACCACTAAACACGTGCTTGATTTTATAAACTCAAGCTCAAACAAAACAACCAAGTGGCAAAGGTAAAACAATTGACCCTAAATTTTCCTTTTTGGTAATATTTTTTCTTAATATTAAATATTTTTACAATGTGCAACTAACACATAAAATATCAACCAATGACACAAATTTACATGTGGCTAAATACACCTCTAAAAGGTGCCCCACAAATGAATATTTATTATACATAATTAAAATAATCCATTTCTTGTGCAAGGGTATACCACCCTTTTCCTAACAATATAATTGTCACATCATTTGTCATTGTGAACTTTTCCTTTCCATCCATCACTTTCCATCACAAGATGCATTATTTCATAAATATAGCATAATCCTTATCCATTTTTCTTTTCTAACACCTTGGCACTTGGGGTCACACTATTGTATGTCAGTTGACAATTGATCTTTTATTTCTTTGATTGGTCTTTTAATCTTTTGATATATCTTTTGACCCATACTATGTCTACTCATGGCTACCATGATCATTATACAATGCACTTTTGTTGTACTTACGACTGGGCTGCCCTACTATTTTGGTTGATATGGAAAAACAAAGACCTACCAGGTGTAACACCTTATATGATGTGTAGGGGCTTCCTCTTTCTATTGTTTGGTTTTTATCTCATAGGACCCATGAAGGTCAAACACCTTGAGATGTGATGGAAACTTCTCTTAGTATTTGTTGGTTGTCCCATCACAGACCCACCAAGAGCATCAAATGCCTTAAAAGTGTTGGGGTGTCCTATTGTTTTTTGTTTTCTTATGAGTCACTCTATGTATTGAATACATTACCACCTTGGTCTTATGTGCCTTGGTGCATAACATCCATTGCCATATTAAAATAAGGTTTCTCTTCACATGTTAGCATCACTAAAGAATTCAAAAATATCAATCACTTATGCATCATCTTAATGAATCCATCATCATAATATATCCATTATCATATACCTATTATCTCTATCACATTTTTCACTCACTTCACTTTTTCTTGCATCTATCTCTTCATTTTCTACTTCATTTTTTCCTCCATTTTTAATCCCCCGTCATTATTTTTTCTCTTCATCTATTATTCTAAGAGCTTATTCACATAATTTTACATGGATAACCTCTTAAGATGGCATCATACCAATACCTAATAATCCATTATTTATTCCACCCAACTAGGGCATATCACCACTTTTTTCATCCCATATTCTTCTTAGCTAGTTTTCTTTTCTTTGAAGCAATGCTACTTCAACATCATCTTAAAGATAAAAAAAATGTAGACACCCAAAATTGACCCGTCCTAACACCACACCTAACATTATCTTCCAATACCATCTCTAATAAAATGTCATCACCAAATTACTATTTAATTAAATACTTCTTATTATTTAATTAAATTAGGCTAATCTCTATTCTTCATCTAAAATAAATAAATTATTACATGTTATCCCATTTAATCCATTATCTATTAAATAAATAATAAAATCCTATAATCCATCTCACATTATCCATAAATATTTAAATCAAAAATCCTTAATTTTTCCTAATATTCTCAAATTATCTATAAATAAATTAAAAAATATTCAATATCCACCTCATTTGGTTAGCTAATTGATTAAAATTATTTAAGTCATTTTTCTAATTAGTTCACCCAATCAATCTAATCAGACAACTCCATGCAAGAACTTAACTCCTTTATACACTCAATCAAATCCTTCATAAGATAACTTAACTCCTTCATGTACTCAGTCAACTTGCCCATCTATTCTCCAAGCAATTAGTTAACTCCCTCTAGTTTACCAATCAATCCAATTCACTCACTCGTCAAATTCAATTGACTAATAATTATTATTTTAATTAAAAATTAAAATTAGAAACTCCTCCACGATTTCCACCTATCCTCATCACATACATCAATCATGGATTAGGGCCATGATCTAAGATCAAATTTGGACCATCCATTCATTTTTCCAAAAATTAATAAATTTACCCCCAAACTCATCATTCTATCATCAATTCTCAATTTGAACTCGTGTTAATTTCATAATCTAGAGAATGTTGTCATTGCACTGGCCAAATGAGAACACCCACATCAAGATAACATCACATTTGATGCTCAATCAAAGGTTTGCATGAGTTAGAATTAGCATTTTAAATTTTATTTTTAATGCTTATTCTTTATTCAGATTCAACTCACCCATCTATTCTCTATGCAATCAGTTAACTCCCATTAGTTCATCAATTAATCCAATTCACTCACTCATCAAATTCAATTGAGTAATAATCATTATTTTAATTAAAAATTAAAATAATTAGCAACTCCTCCATGATTTCCACCTCTTCTCATCACATCCATCAATCATGGATCAAACTCATGATCCAAGACAAAGTTTAGACCATCCATTCATTCTCCAAAAAAATCCATAAATTTTCCTTCATCTTCATAATTTTGTCATCAAATATCAATACAAAATCATTCTCTTAATTTTATAATCCAAAGAATTTCATTGTTATGTTGGCCAAATAAGAGCACCCACATCATGAGCACATCACATTTGAGGGTCAATTGAAGGTTTATGTGAGTTAGAAATATAATTTTTAATAATTTTTAATGATTATTATTTATTGTAATTCCATCCTTATAGATTTTATGTCCCTTTTTCTTTGGTATTAGGTTTCTCTAGTCTCAATCCCCAATCCCTTCCCTTGAATTCATTCATAGAATTTCAAACATCTTCATTCCCCATTCTAACTCCTAGTAATTATCTTGTTTTTTATCCTCACTTATCCCTCACTATCATTTGTAGGCCTTTGATATTTTCCATCTCCTTCTCCTCAATGTGTATAGGGTACTTTGTTATCCCAAAATTTGACCCTTACTACTCATACATTCTCCTCAAACATATAGGATTTCCTTTCCTTGTCTACACTTCTTCTCATGTTAGCTGGTACTCCTTTTCCTTAATCCTCACTCCCTTTCGCTCATTCCTTATTCAAAACTTTGAGATTCTTAATGCCAACATACCTAAAGAAAATTTTCATGCAGCATCCCAAATCCCACTATCCCTTGATTCTTTTTCCATAGGAAAATAAAGTTCTCTCTTCCTCATTTACATAGAATGCCTTCATCTTGGCCACTAACTTTTTGTCCTCCTTGCATCTTTTACTCTCTTCAATAGTAATTTTCCTTGAATCCTAATTTTAAGTATTTTTTTTTATAAATATTATTCATACACGAGAAACCATGGAACCCCACTTATCAAATAGTTGAAGGTGAAAAATAGGGGTATAGGCATTTGAATTCCATAAATGAAATCCTAGCTATTGTAGACCTATGAATGGTACCTAATTACTCCATAGAGCATGGAAATGATGTTCTATATGCTCAAATTCATCCAATACAAGATCCAAGGACAATTCTTATTATAAAGATATGTGTTGGTACATTTGTTCTAGATGCCCTTGATTCATCCTATACTGCGAGAGAAATATTATGATAGTCAATGAGACAAGCTAAGTGAATGATAACTAAATCCTATAAATAGAAGAAAAGGAGAGGTGACAAGGATTGGTTGCTAAGCTAGTTTCTCAATAATATAGTCTCAAAAGTTCTTATAGGGCATCAAATGATGCAAGTGTAGTTTTAAGGGGACAATATCTACATTAAAAATCATAGGAAGGTTATTTAATAAACACAATACATTTAAATAAATGTCTCTATGGAATTTTGTAGCGATTCAAGGGGATTCTCAAACCTAGTTGTGAATTCTCTCTTGCCATTTATAAGCGAGAGTGTAACATGGGTTAGATGATTGTGTGGGAACTTCTAACACATTATAAAGCTTTTGTAATTGGCTTTTCTTTGTTTCATGTGGTTTATTACAACATTGTTATATGGGTTACTAAGCTTTTACATGAAGGGGTTATCTTTTATTTTCATGTGTGTTCATATTTAGTTACATTTATGCTTTGTAGGTATACTTTCCTCTTCCTTACCAAGCCATGAATCTATTGCTAATAGAGTAGGCACTGGTTTATTGATGAAGGTCTAAAAACCAAAATTAATTACCTCTTTGTCCTTATTAGAGTAGAATTATATAGAGTTCCACATGCACTCCTTGATTTAATGTTATAACTCACAAATAATCTTAAGTGATTTAAAATTTTAGATTGTTGGATAACATAATGCTTGCATGTCTACCTTGTACTTTTGAATAAAATTTTAAATGGGGTAGCAATGGGGTTATCGTAATATTGTTGTTATCTTTGAGTTGCACAAGTGTGTAATTACCAACTTAATAGAGATCATATAATTAGCTAGTTAGTTTATGGCCAGTGAGCAAGTATTGGGGCAAAAGTGTGTAACATTAGGTGTAATTGTTGTTGGTTGAGTCATGATCATTATACCACGTTAGGTGTCTTGTTAAGGGTACCCATGGAAAATACCCTCCCAATTTTAGCTAATCCCAAAAATGAAGGTGAGCCTATAGACTAACAAGAATCAACTTTTCATACCACAATTTGATTAAAAGTCCTACCCATCACCTATGTTGACACTCCCTAACCTTCATACTCCATACCATTGCTAGTAAAGTGTTCGGTAGTGTCATCTTATTTATGTGTATTTTTTGAAATCCTATAAATTTTTGTTGAGAAAATTTATATTGTACCTGCATAATATTTTGACATTGATAAAAAATAGGATTAAAGGACCTAGACCCAACAAAACAAAATAGCCAAGGGGTAGAAGGATCCAGAGTTTCATGAGATTCCGAAAGAGTTAAACATAATTTAGATCAATATAAACAGTTTAATACATAAAATAACACAAATTAAAAGGCACGATGGAGAAAAAACCTAGAAACATAAATGGAACAAAATAAAGAAAAATGGATAGAGGTATACCAACCTCTATAGACCACTAGCCACTTTTCATTCGCTTTTCAAAAGGAAATCTAATTTATCAATGAATGAAAATTCATCAAGGGAATATTTCCTTTTCTTCAAATTCTCTTTCTATTCATTATCCTTCCTCTCCACGATCCAAGCTCTAGTTCTCCAATCCATCTAGATAAAAACTTTGACATTTTTTAAGTTCATAAGTGGATGCCCCAACTCTTGGGGAGTTCTCCTACATAAATATCTTAGAGGGAATTCAACAATATCTCTAATTTTTTTTTGTGGTTGGAGGTTTAGATTTGTTAAGCCAGCGACCATGGTTTGATTCTTGTTAGTTTGTCTACCCTTGG